>JAVJGG010000024.1:6031958-6112400 GCA_035590195.1 Aviceda cuculoides
TTTTTTTTTTTTCTTCTTTTTTTTTTTTTCCACGGAGGCCCCCTCTGCCCCCCGAGCAGCCCAAGCCCAGCCCTGGGACACCCGGTCCGGTAACATCCCTCCGGGAAAGGTCTGTCCTCCTTTCCCAGCCCCATTTGGCCGCTTTACAAAAACGAATTTCCCCCCCCCCCCGACAAACTCTGTGCCATGAGGGAGCACACTACAGTGCCGGATCTCCCCAGCCGCTGAGGCAGGTTGGAAGCAATTCACCGGCAACAAGAGGATGGGGGGGGGGCCCTCCGGAGTTCCCCCCTGCAGCGAGTCCTACAAGGCAGATCCGTAGCGGGCCCCTCATGCCCTCTGCTAGGGTCCCCCTTATCTTCAGGGGGGAGTAAAGACTCGGCTTTGCACGCCGACAGGTAGAGCCGGACCCTGCAAACCCCAGACAACCTCCTGCGAAGCCCACCCCCACGGAGGGACCCTCCGTTCTTCAGCGACGCTGCCGCGGGGGGGGGAAGCGGAGGAGACCCCCAGACCCCCCACACACACTTCGAGCCCCGAGCTGCTGGGGGCGAGGGGAGGGAGCGGTGTCCGACGGGGCGGCGGGGCCAGAGACCTTGCCAAAAGTCAGAGGTTTTTCCGAGTGACCGGTTCCCGGGGCGTGGGGAGGGCAGCCTCGGGCAGAAGAGGGGGTGAGGGCGGCCAGGGGAGGGGGCGGCTTTGGCCGGAGTCTCTGCTTTCTGCGGGGATCCGCTGCCCGGGGCTGAGCCAGCAAAGGGGGTCTCGCTGCCCAAGGAGGGGGTCGGGGGGGGTCCAGCTCGGCTCTTCCCTCGCAGCACTGCTCCGCAGCACGGCAATTCACTGCCCAGGCTCCGAAAGGCCGTCGGACAAGGTGCATAACGGCTGCCGTTTAAAAGCGACAATTTTCCTTACAATAGGTAGAGATTTTCCGACACCGGTGCTTTTTGATCCCGCGCTTCATTTGTATTTTCTCTGGGAGAAATGCTGTCGTCTGGGACGTGTCGTGACATGGAGGCCGGCACCGCACGGCGGCAGCGCAGGAAGAGCGAACCTTTTTCTTTGAATAATATATTCCTGTATTAGAAGCTAACGTCGTGCTGAGTGGAAACCTTTTATACCTGGGAAAGCTTTTTACCAGAAATCACCCGGCACACATATCTTTATTTCCATTTTAGCTCAGAGCACAAAAAGTCTCCCACTCTACATCTAAACTGACGGAAATTAAACCTGATTAGATTCAGCAGAAACACCAAAGGGTCCGGTTTTGCTTGGCTAACGGAATGGGGCTTGGTTTATCCCCCGAGGTACTCGAGGGTAAAACGGGCCCTCTCTGGATCTCAGGTCCCCTTGCAAACAAGACCCCGGTAACCGCGGACACAGCGGCACCGGGCAGCGGTCTCTGAGGCGTCCCCGCTGCCCACCCGGGACACAGCCCGGGCGGGTGGGTCCAAAAGAGAAGCCCTGTCTGAAAAGTTCACTCGAAGAAGCAGGCGGCTTTGGCTACCTTAGCGCCGCAAGTCCCTAACATCGACTCGATTTTGCGGTTCGGCGGTAGCTGGGTGTAAATTGCGGTGGTGGGCTCCCCGCTCCCCCCCCGGGCCCAGGCACCGGCTGGGGGCGGCGGGGACATCGCTCCCCTGCGCCGGGCACCGCGGGCGGGGAGGGAGGGAGGGAGTAGGGAAAACGGCTTCACTAGCTGGAAAGCAGCTCTCCCTGGAGTCCCGCAGGAAGGCAGCTACAAGTGTCACACATAAACAGGCTTTTCGGGGGAGCTAAGCCGACTCCTTCAACCCAGAGGTGCGGGACAGAGGGGGATCGGGCCATGATGTGACCCCGGGACAGAGCATCCCTTTTCGAAGCCTTTTGTTTCCCTCTGAGGTCAGTTCAAAATCCTCAACCAAATCGCCTTCCTGCAACATCAGCGCTTGCTGTGAGAGGCGTGTGGTAAAATCCTAGAGGGGATTTCCGAATAAAGCTAGCAATTCTCGGCTGTTCAGTAGACTGGAATTGCTAAAGAGAATAGGAGAGAGAAGGTAGAGAGAGAAAAGAGAGAAGAGGAGAGGAGAAAAAGAAAAGAAAGAAAAGAAAAGAAAAGAAAAGAAAAGAGAAGAAAAGAAAAGAGAAGAAAAGAAAAGAAAAGAAAAGAGAAGAAAAGAAAAGAGAAGAAAAGAAAAGAGAAGAAAAGAGAAAAGGCAATGGTACAGATATGGGAAACCCTGTAGCCAAGATCAAAATCTAACTGCATTGTAAGCGCGCAGATAATTTTAATGTGTGTTATATTTAATTAATCAGAAAATTAGCAAGCCCTAGTTGAACACTGATTCCTTTCTGGTAGCTAATTACATGCTTCTCAGCTTGAAATGGTGCCAGATATATTTTTTTCCCATCACTTGTGATACTTCATCCAATTTTCATCCACTTGAGAGTGCTTAATTGTATATCCACTGCAGTTCTAGAGTGGAAATTTTGTGAGTGCTGTGTAAAATGTGCTACCTTAGATGTAAGGCATGGAGAAACTAGTATCTTCCTCTGTCCATTTATATTATTTTAATTCTTTAAACGGTCAAAAGAATCCCCTACCAGCTGGGTAGTCAGAATGAACTCAGGTTTTGGATTTTCCAGAACCTTTAACCTCTCTACGCCCTTCTATAAAGCTCATCTCTGTAGAATATCACGCTTTCTATCAGCTCACTTTACCTCTCAGGAGCTCATTCAGCCTCCTCCAAAACTATTTGTTTTAAAAGTCTTCAGTGTTTATATCTTGGTGTCAGGGAAGTGGAGATCCCTGAGTGATATTTCACATACCCATTTTTGGGACAATTTTTTACTTGTTCTCTGGCAGCAATGATCTTAGCCTGGGAGTATGTTGTGCTCACAACCAAAGTCCTTGCTGTGAATTTACAACCAAGAAGCAATGAGGATTGAGAAGAAAAAAAAAAAACAAAAGAAAAAAAAAGAAACAAAAAACAACTACATTTTTTTGCCCCACAGGAAACTGTAGGTACAAGCACATGATGCGGTGCTGGGCAGCGGTACCCAGCCAGCTATGGACAAGAACACATAGATATTAGGATCGACAGACCATGTCAGCTCCGTGCTGACACTGTGTTTATTAAGGAACAGTGGTGCAAATCAGAGAGCCTGCTAGAGCTTGCTAGAGGGTAAGAGGCTGTGGCAGGGGCCCAAAATGTCTTAGGGAAACAGTCCTCTAATGTTAGCCACATTTTGCACTGGCAGCACAGGCAGCGGGCTTCCTTAATGTAATAAGAACATGTTTTCCCTAGCTACAGAGACCAGAAAGAAGCCGTAGAATAACAGGATCAGTCTATGATCTTTATTCGCTGTTTTTCCTTTCCTTTGGTAATTTGAAAAATGGCATATAGTGGTTGGGCTGCTCTGATTTTTGGATGGACTTTTCCTTTGGAGGGGAGAATTATTCTCCAAAATAATTATACAGCCCTTTCAAAATAATTATACAGCCCCAAACTGATTACAACGCATTGATGAGTCTAACGATGGACATATTTTCCCCATGTCCCTCATATGACAGAGAGCATGCTTCCCCTGATACCCTTCCAAATACATCACCCTGCTCCCTGAAGACCTTCGTGTTGCTCTTGAGTATCAGCGCTAACATCGCTGAGATCCCAGTTGCCTCTAGAGTGGTAGTAGGTGTTTTGGTGTTCAGATGTAGGAAAACACGTCTAAAAACATGGCAGTCATCCACTTTCAGGGTGCACACCCACGCTCAGGAAAGCCTTGTGAAAGAGATTCAACAGGATTCTGAGTCTACAGTCAGGCAGGGATGGCATGAGGCCACACTTTTGATTTTGAAAATGTGTTGCCTGGAGGCCAGGAAACTCAGTGAGGTCTATGTTACCTTCAGTCCTTTAGAGATTTAATGTATTTACTATTTGCCAGTCTCTTGGTACAGATAGTTCGTGAAACACACATGCAGGACTGCTGAAAGAGCTGCGTTGCCCCTGGGTCCTGTTCCTATTCAAATACATAAATTATTAATTTTCCCTTTGTCCTCTTATTTCCCTTCACGTACTTTCATGGCACAACTTTGGTGACTATCACCAATCTTTTCCACCTTGGCCCATCCCTCTTGATGGTTGAGTCATTAGATTTCTGTTGTCTACCTGACACAAATGAATAAAGCACCTCTTCAAAAGGAGCCTTTCCCCAGGGGTCCTGTTTTGCCTGGTGGTTTATGACAGACGTTGGCGTGGGAAGCACAGGCTCACACCTAGCTGTCACGAGAAGTGAGGAGGGTCACTTGAAGATCAATTCACTTGCCCCCATACAATTAAGTTCTGCTGCCTGGAGATGTTGTGGGCTATTGGAAATATCCTTACGGGGCTGTCTGATTCGTCACAAGTCCTGTGAGTTACCTGTGCCTGTCCATAAGGACAGTTGGGAGGGAGCTGGGCTATGCTCGAAGAGCTCAAATGGACAGAGGCAAGTACATAAGACAACTGAATCGAGTCATCGGTCTTTCCTTTTTGCCCAGTTTCCTATCTGCACAGTGCTGTAAATAATATATTTTGCAGCCTGAGTCAGCCTAGGGCTTCTTGGCAATGTTGCCTAAAATGGAATTTTTCTGCCTTACAAGTAAGAAGTTACAGAATGGCTGCTTCGGCCCTAGGAAGAAGGGGAAGGGAGGAAGATAAGGGAGCTGGGAGGAAGAAAAAAGGAGAAAAGCCCTGGAAGACTGGGTTTTCCAGACCTCTTGCCACAGGCGATGTGAATTGTATGGGGATGGTGAGTGCTGTTTCTCTGCGGGGCTGATTCTCCCGCAGCAAATATGGCTTCGCAGCAAAGATGGAAGGAGGCGTTTAAATGATTGCCCCAGTATATCACCTCAGGCAACAGCCACCCCAGGAGGAGAGTGGGTATTTGAGAAGCTTGTGGGTATGTGCATGCCTATGGGATTTCAGTCAATGGAGTGCAGTATGGGTGTGAGCTGACAGTGCACAGGAATGGATGATGAAAACCTGTGACGTTTGATAAAGAAAGCTGAGGGAAAGAATAAGGAGAGAAAATTGTGTAGTCAAATACTCCGTAAGCAGGAGAAAAAAAATGAGATTACAGATTCTGTAAGCGGTCTCTTTAATGAACTCAAACACTGCTCAAGACTGAAAATTGGAGAGGGTCAAGCTTTATTTTCTTTGCCTTTTTTTCTAAGTCAAACTTCTGAAGTTATTTAGCTCCCAAAAGACAGAGAAACATGTTTTTTGTGGCACTGGATCTTAGGTAACTTGGCAGTTTTGGCTAATTCCATGTGTCTTTAGGCATCAAGGTATTTTTACAGACCTGCTGGACATTATCACAGGGTGTTACGGTGGTCAAAAATTGACTGGACAGATATGACATCTATTTACTCCACAGATCTCCTAACCCAAGGGACAAATGTTGGGCTTTGACAGACCCAAAGTAATAGACTTTCAGTGTCCTCATGGCTGTGGGAGTCCAGCTGGGCAAAGGACAGAAAAGGTTGAGATTTGGGGAAATTTGAGAATCTGGCAATGCGAACTGGGGGCTTCTGAAGCCGGGACTGGTTCTGGTCTGCTGCTCATCTTGTGGCATGTCTCAAAGCCTCTGATTAACTCCTCCAGGTACCTAAGCGTCAATCCCATTGTGCTATTGGCAACATAGAAATAATTCATGGACATGTCTTAGACCTCATTGCTGTTAGTGGTGTGCTGGAAACACCTAGCAGACTAGTGGTTGGTAAAGTCCCTTTGGATGAAGTACTTTGTGTCCTGTACTAATTTAAGACTTCCTTTTGCCTGCACAAGTGTATATGACAAAGGGAATTCATTGCTTCAGGATGTTGCTGAGGTAAATGTAATGTTAGGGGAAGAGAGAGAAGAGGGAGAAACATCACTTTAAACTGAACTAGGTTTGCTTTCCTCTGACTGGTGCATCCTTGATAGAATTTTTAATTTAGCTTCAGGACAGAGTATAACCATTCTTCATGGCAGTTTAAATGATGCTATATCAGAAATTGGAAGAAGCCGGTGTGAGAAGAAAAAATTGCAAGCATGTCAGTCTATTTTTTTGTTTCAAGATAAAACTAATCCAAATGTTTCAGATTCCAAAATTTGAACAGTCTTATGTTTCATAATGTAAAATGTAATAAGGGAAAATGCAAGGGATTTATGGTAATATCCACCTCCCCTCTCAGCTGCCAACTCAACATTCTTGTTAAGTGTGTTTTACCTGAACAATATAAATTTGTGCTGAGGATGATATGCTGTCTGGAAATAAAATCCACAAGCAGGGCTGGCAGTTAGGTAGAACATCTTTTTTACTGTAAATGCAGTATGTATCTGTGTGTCTGAGAGAGAGAGATTGGCTATGACTTAGATAGGCAACGATCTTAGAATATGGGAACTCTGTTCAGCAGAATGAACTATTCCTCTGAAACCTTCTTCTGTGTCTTGTGACAAAAGAGCACATTTGGGTACGGTCACTTCACAACGATATCCCCGAAGAGGCAGAACCTTGTCTGCACTAGGATCAACCCAACGTTAGCAGGAGACACGGGCAGCCTTGTTGAGCATGTCTGTGCTCAATAACCTCGGGGCCTTCTCCTCATCACCCCACGTCATTCCTTTACCCTAGCTTGTGCTTTATCCCCTGGCCCCTTTGTTCTGTCTGTAATTAGTGTGTCAGCCTTTCAGGGCACTGACCACATACCCTTATCTCTGTGGAGGCTTTTGTGACCTTAACATAGATGCATGGAAGACAATGACCTCTCTCATATCATTGCTTCGGATGATTTTGGCGATTGCTCCTTTCTGATCTAGAGTACATTTAATCATGTAATACATAGACTTCCATCTGGTTTGCATATCCTGAATAAGCTGCTGAAATGGGAGGGTTTTGTACTCAGCTGCATTCCATGCAAGGGTTTTCTAAGCTTTGGTAGACTGATTAAAGTGGCTACAACTCCTCTCCCTACCTTCATTATGGTGAGATCCAGTGGAATTTGCCTTGGATGAAACCAATAAGCTTCAACACTGGCTCCTTTCTACTACAGAAAAATAGAGCACAGCAGAGAGGCGTGGGAGGCGAAGGTTTTATTCCTGGTCTGGTCACTGATCTCCTGTGTGACCTTGAGGAAGTTGTTTCACTGCCATAGCTCCCATCCTATACTTTTTGTATCCTGGCTATTGAGATTCGAAGGGCTTTTTGGGACAAGAAGTGTTTCTGCGTGTTTATGAAGTGGCTCACCAGCCCTGATCCTGGTTGGGATCTTAAGGCTCTTCTGTAACATTCCTAAAACAAGAAGATTTACTGACAGGAGAAATAGCTTCTACTGACAAGAGAAATAAGTTCTAATATAGATATGGAAGTGAAGGGACAAACAGAAGAACAGCAAAGCTGTGAGGCAGAGCCTGTCAGTTACCATAACTGGTCATGATACTTTGACAAAAGTTGTACAAGTTTCACAGACTCTGCACAAGCAGTTTAGCTGGTAATATAACATTACATTAAGAAAAAAACAAAGAAACCCAGACCAACAGACACACACATAAAGCCCCGAACTAAAACACCCATCCTTTCTTTTCTTAAAATATTTGCTTTTTGTAACTGTAGTGGTAAAATAAATGTATTGGCCAGTGCCAGAAAAAAAATCTAACTAAATATTGGTAAACATTAGTTATTCAGACATTTGTGTCACACATGGAAACTATAATTGGGATGGAGGACGTTAAAGTTCTCAGAAGACTATATTATTTTATCAGGTTACTCAGGGTAACTTAAGGAAGCTACTTAGGCATTCTCCTTATTGGGAGATTATACTTTAAATCCTTTTCGTGCAATGGTCTGAAAAAAATCTCTTAACAGAAAAAAGGTCTCAGTGCCCAGTAGATGTTGGAGATCATTTTGATAGAGGTTAGAGAGTCAGTTCTATGCTGTGTATCTCTAAATAGAGCTTTTAATACTTGGATCTTGCAACCGATTGCATAAGAAAAAATTACTAGGGAGGTGCACTCTTAGTAGGGATCTGCACCAGTTGCAAGACTGGAGCCTCAGGGAAGAGCTAGCAGCCAAGCCTGCTTAAACAGACTTGGAGATACCACCGCCTAATGGCCATGCAGCCAGAAAACATCTGTATTTTCAACTGGGCATCTAAAGCTTGTTGCCTGCCTTTCCAGAAACAGCCCCTAATCCTATTTATGACCCCATGACTGACAGGCATCTGCATTCCAGACGAAGTACAGAAGAGTTCTCAATTACAGGAAATATGTAGAAAGTTGCAGCAGGTTATTTGCCCATTAGACTTCCCCCTCAGTGACTGTGGGAGTGCACGGTATGTTGGTAAACCCTCCTGCTGCCGATCATTTGTCTGTCATAATGCTATCAGCCATTCGTTCATAATGAAAAGCTAATGCCTCGAGAGAATCCAAAGGTTGTAGTTCAGCTTGCCTTCTTATGAAGATAAAAGGGGCAGAGCTAATTCTGAACGGATGTCATTTGTGTTTCCATGTGGCTGTGTCTGCTTTTATCTTCTTTTAAAACCTGTCCAAAGCTGCAGCCCTTCTTAGCGTATAAGGATTTCTTAGTGTCACTGAATTGCCTAATAAAGGGTAGCAGGAGTTTCTTGCCTCTCTTGCTGTCTTTTTTTGTGGGGAATTGGCTTCCAAAGAATCCGCTGATGGAGCCCACCATGCTCTGTTCCCAGCATTCACGTAGCAATGCCCAGTTCTAACATGGTGTTTCTGAATTGTACATCATCCTATTCCCACTTCAGAGGTGGGGAACTGAGAGATGGTGTGAAACGCCACTGGGTCAGGGTCATCTGTCTTGTCACTGTTGTATTAGAAATTCAGTCCCCCGTGTTCCAGTTTGGTGCTTTCATTACTGCTGCATTTCACCAATTGGAGGCATGAGCTAGAAGTGGAAATTTGACGTGTTTCCACTACGATTTCCAGAAAGAAGGAATGAAATTTTGCTCCCTGTGCTGGCTTGTTTCCTTAGTGATTACAAAGTACCATATAACTCCTGTGTGAAGATCCTGTGGACATGGACGGGATATAGGAGATAAGAGAATGAGATAGGACCTCTGTATGACTGCAAAGGTCTTCTTCAGAGAGAAAAGGCAGAGTCTGTGTAACTTAAATTTCTTCCCTGGGGTGAAAGGGTCAGTGAGAATGAGACATTAAAGGAATGGACTGGAGAACTGGTTGCATGGAAATAGGGCTGAGTACTATAATTTATAAGACACTGAGGCAGAACTCTTTCACCATTCCCAGAAGAGAGTAAGTTCATTAAAAATGTGGTCTGCAAGACACTCTTCTTCCTGGCCATGACTCCACTGAGATTTTTTCTGGCAGCAGTGCTGACTCAAGAAATTCCTCTCCTTTCAGGTGCTGGTTGTGCAGTTGCATGGCTAACTGGACTGCAACGCTGAGCAGGGCTGTTTAACAATTTCTTTTAAACTTAACTGAGCTCCCCTGCCCACCTCACTTGGCAGTCCCATAGACCTGTGTTGGTGGCACAAGAAGGGGCAATATGCTTGAGCTGGCATTCCCAGTGAGAAAACGCTTACAGAACTGGGCCAGCACCCTTTCTGGAGCACTAGTCTGTCCTTGATGACTGAGGTAGACATTTTCCCCTTGCCTCAATGCACTGCATGGCCAGGATTTCAAGAGGATTCATTATTATCTCTTCCAGGTGGCCAGAGGTTCCTCTTCAGCCTTTTTTACAAGAAACTAGTTTGATTGCCTTCAGGTTTTCTACACCAGCTCATGCAAGGGACAGTACTGCTATTCTGCTATTCCCACTGATGTGACTATTATTATATTTAAAATGTGCTGATCTGGAGTTTCAATGTGGACAAATGCGACTGCAATATCAGACAAGAGTCTGCTCTCGCTGCTTGATGCTGCAGCATAGATGGAAGTTTATACAAAACATTTCTCATCCCTAATGGGTAGACAAACACAGCAGCATTGGATAGTTCATGTATGGGAGCAATGGATAGTTCTCAAAAACAACCTGCATGGGCAGAATGCAGGGAAGTAGGGAATGCATTCACAGACAGGATAAATTACAGGTCATGATAACTGATGGTGTGATCCTCCACTTGAATACATGCTTCAGAGTTCATGGTGTCCTCCGTTCAAGCTAGCTGCCCATCTTAGAGCCTCACAAGCCAAGCATCTGGGCTAACTCCAGGAAAGACATGCCATGAGTGTGTGCCCATTTCAGACATGAAAGACTGGGGGAAAGCACAGCAGAAATGAGCTGTGAGTGCATGGGTGAGTAATAACACTGTCCCTTTCTTTCCCCTGCTCCCAGCACCCACTGCTCTGAAAGACTGGGCACCTTGACAAAATGTAACTCAAACAATCTTTTCTAACTGGTCAGTGTGTCCTTAAGTAAACCTTAAACCCACCCCAGAGTTAGGCAACAGAGGAAATAGCAAATCCTGACGGCTCCTACACATGCAATGCCCAGAGCAAACACATAGAGACAAATTAGAAAGAAACAAAAACATCTTGAACTTCTGCTTGAAAGTGTTTGCCACAACTGGACTTTGTCACGTGAGGAGGAGAGGTTACCAGCATCATAGGCCATCGTAGATGAAACTATTACTTTACTGGCTAACTCCAGCATCTTGAACCTTAGCAAATATGCTTTTGTTAATGCAATTAACTTTTTAATAGAAGTCTCCAAATGACTAAGGTTTTGTGCTTGAGCATAGCCAGTGTGGTGAAAAATGCAATTCCATAATCCCTGAAGTATTCAGCAAATTCAGGTGCAGTTCATCAAAGAGACCCATCATCAGAAACTCTCAAAAAACTTGGCTTGAAAAGCAGAATAGGTGCAGGAGAAGAACAGGAATTCAACTGCATTTTGCTGCTGGGAATCTGCTATGGTCTATTTAGCACCTGGGGTATTTTACCAGAATAAAGATTAAAAAAAAAAATCATTAAATTCTCTGCTTAAGAATATATTCCCCACCTGTGACCCTCAGGATGGCACTGAACTACTTTGGGCTACAATCAGGCAAAAACAGTGTGACTCTCTGCTGCTCACAACAATCTGTTTTACATAGATAACTGTTCTTCTGAATATTTATACAGCGTTAAGAAGAGGAACACTCTTTTCCCTTTACTGCCTCCTCTCTTCATTACTCTGTAGCCTAATGCATATGGCCCTTGCTGTGAGATGCTTTGGGGTGGGAAGAGCAGTAATGAACCCTTAGTTTCACATCCTGGTTGAAAGCTGTATGTACTACGTGAGGTACTGGATGAAAACCAAAGCAGGTACGTATCTTCCCATGGTGGTTTTGTGGCTCTAGTTCTTCCCTGCCTTCCCTTTTTTCCCGATACTTCACATGAAATGTTTCCTGTTGGGTCAAAGAAAACAAGTGACATATTGACTGAAAAAGACTTCTCTGTGTATTTTCACATAAGAGAAGAGGACAAGGTTAATTCCGACTCCCTGTATCTGAACCATCAAATACTAGGATAATTCAGCAAGGTAACCAAATGGAGAATGACTACTCATCCATAAAAGATTCCCAAAGCCCTGGATGCACTCACGGCCCTTTGCATAATACCAGATTTTTAAAAAAGCAAACCAGTGGAAATTTGGAGGCTGTGGTTCTGTAGCTGGGTCTGCTGTTAGGCTTCCTGGTGTCTTCAAACAAGTCACTTCACTTACCACTGCCCTCTGAACATAAGTCTGACTGCTCTAAACCCCCCAAAATCCCATCTAGACCTGTAGCCCATACTGAGTGGTGGCTGAGTGGATGCTTTGGGAGATAAAAAAGAGTCGTAAACATTTTCCCTGCTTCTGGAGACATCACAACCCTGAACAGGCATCTAAATTGTGTTAAATATCTGTCAGTAGGACCAGCCTCCATGAATAGTTTTCTTATATGAATACATCTATGGTTTTTGCCTCAGCGATATCCTACAACGAGTTTCATGATTCAGTATAATAGTGTGGAAATGTTTCATTATTTACCTGCCATCTCATGTCTTTTCCATTCAATCAGGCTTTTATGTTTGTGTAGTGCCTTGTACCCTGTTTTTTAGTTCGGATTCTAAGGCCTAAGGTACTACTAATAAACATTGACTGACTTATCATTTAGACAATGAAAATACCAGCTCCTCTTTGGTGTGGCTAAAGAGAAAAGAGCAATGATTCGCATACCTTTGATTAACCACCCAGTAGTCATGACAATGGAATACAGAAAATGCCTTTGCAATCTGCTGTAGGAGTAACAATTTTCATTAAAAATGCTAAATCTGGCATCTTTACAGAGATCACGGTATATCTCATCTTGCAAGAAGTATCAATGTTCTCACTGGCTGGGTATGTACAAGCAAGGTCCAAGGGGCAGCGAGGAGCATTGCCTGCTCTAAGATGAACCCTTCGGCCACACAAATGCCCTATATTCTTACAGCCTGTCTGGGTGTTACTGAGATGCCTTATCTAACTGAGAATCAACACCCCATGAAGCTGTATCCGGCTCATTTGGGATGTGGAATTACATATATTTCCAAGGTGGTCTCTGACTGTGCCTGGGGCTACACTTTTAGGTTTGCTGACTACTGATAGATAACCTGATCTTGGTAAATTAGACGTGCTCTTAACAATACTGTAGGGACATGCACATTAAAAGTGCTCGTGGAGTACAACTGCTTCTCAACGGTGAGTTAAAGCAGTTCACTGTGGCATTAAACCTAGGTCAGATTAAATAACTTTTTGACTCTTGATCTGAACATAAAAGTGCTTCAGATAACTATATATAGGCAGTGGAAAAAATTAATTGCCTATAACTAACATTGTTTACAAAATGCTCTAAATAAGGCTATTTTCCATTGCCAAATATAGACTCTTTAATTGAGTAGAAAAGCCAAAATCCCTGCAGAACTCCTCTTATCATCTCTGAAGCTTGGCCATCAGAAGTGAGGAACTGTTATGGCAATCCTTTGTACTCTTTCTTGGCTTGCATCTAGACCCATACCTTGCTGAAGCCAAGGAGAGTCTTTCCACTGATTTCCACGTTACCTGGAACTGGCCCAGTGATCCAAGATGAGCATATTCGGTTGTTTCTTTTCAGGCCTAAATATTTGTTTTGACTTCCAAAAGGCAGAAGATACAGGATATTAAGCAGAACACTGAATAAAAGCCTTTACAGAGTATCTTCACCTTAAGAGTGAAGCATATATAGGTGCTTATGACTTCTGTTATTTTTGGAATGGTTTTGGCAGTTCTGTGCATGGTAAGAAGGAGCTGAACACTCACTCTCTGTGCTGAATAAATAAATCTGACCACAACGATGTTACAGGGGAGTCATTCCAATTACACTGTAATATCTACCAAAACAGTGTCATGGCTTGGAAACAGAGGTATCCAAACCCAATAGTTGTGTATGATTATTGTCACGACTGTTTTATAAGTCCACTGGGGAAAGGGGTAAAGGAATCAAACTGAGGTGGTGAAAGTTAGAACACACAAAGTGGGAGTGCATCTTCTGTTCTGATAACTGTGCACATGCGGAGAAGACAGAAACGGGATCTTCTGAGGTGTGGTGAGGGGTCAGTCCTGGCATCTGGAGCTAGTTCCCTGCCCTGTCTGACAGGGATACCACTGTCTCTTTCCCATGAAATGCTAGGCACGCCAAAATTAAAATAAATAAATTAAAAGACTCCAGGTGAATTCCCAGCCACCTTACAATGAATAACAAGCTTCCATGGATTTCCATCTTTAAAGAAAGCATAAAACATTGTGGCTCATATTTGAAAAATTTTCTTATCAGAGAGATGGACAATGCTAAGACAAAAGAGGGGAAATAAAACAGATGTAAAATATTAACTTAAAAATGAGAATTAATTTCACACTTCTCCATTTCAGGGAAAGATATAATACATGTGAAAATAAGGAAATTTTTATTTATTGCCCATCTGCTATGAAAAGACTTCTACTCATTAGGGGACTGGAGGATTCCTCACAATTTTAAAAATGTATTTCATTTTTATGCATTAACATACGAAGCACTTTTACAGAAGTTCCATTTCAAGCAGCAAATGAGGGATCTAATTCTACAAAATCTCCAGACATCATTTTAAACCTGCAAACAGTGTCGCCATATACTGCTTTTGCACTGTGTGAAGCTAAGCACATGTGTAAGTCTTCATATAAGTGGAGCCTGAGGATCTTGGTTCAGATGACTACTTTTTTTCCATTTATGTTCTTGAAATTATGCTGCAGCACTGAATTAAATAGAATACATGACCCTGACCCCAAGTCCATTTAGGTAATGATAAAGACATTCTAGCAATTGTTTGTTTGTTTGAGGTGCCTTTCGTCATTTATATAAAACATAGAAGAGAGAAAAAGTTTGAGTTACTCTAAAATTGGGACTTTTTGTCAACTAAGACCTGACAGCAAGTAGGCTAGTGCCAAGCTGCCAACCAGTAACCCAGCTTCAGCTGCTCTTGAATTTTCTTAATTGCCTGTATTGCTGGTAGCTGACAAACAAGGACATAACCAGCAGTGTGTAAGCTGCATGCCAGTCGTTAAATTCCTCTCATGAGCCAGTGTGTCCCTGGAGACTTTCCTCTTCTATCAGATCATTGCCCTGTAAGGAATGGATTTAAAACGCGACTATCTGGGAACTTTGATGTATGCCCTTGAAGAAAAGCTCTTTCTTGTGGAATGCTAGAGACTAACGTTTCTTGTGTCTCAGCCTTTTCCCTCCTCCTGTCAAACATCAGATACAGAAAACAAGCGGGTAAACTCCTTGCAAGCAATCACCGTTTCTCCACTCGGTGCTTTCTCCCAGGAAAGCAGACAGAAGAAAAAATGGACAGTGGTAGACCTGCGCTCTGATTTCATAGATGTGGGGGTCTGAGATCAGCCCTGCAGGTCTAAGAGAGGGCTTTTCGCTTTGGTCTTTGCATCTTGGCTGAATTCTTGCTAAACCACTTGGCCTGTATGTAAGAACCTAATCCATGACGTCCTGCCGTGCAGCAGGCAGCCTGAAGTTTCTTCTCCACAGAGCTTTGACTTACTGAGTTTCTTAGGACAAGTGGCTAAGTGGGAATGGACGCTGCCTTATCTAACTGATTGCATTTGGAATGGCTTTATGCTTCACAGTGCTTTACAGATGCTTTTTTAGAAAGTTTAAGCAAAAGGCAGCTACCAGAGGATAAGCTGTTTCTGAAGACATTTGGCTCTTGCAGCTAATTCATTTGCCAAAGAAAACTCTGTGTTCCAATTCTGTGAGAACCACTGGAAACATTTCTCCTGCTGTTGTCTGCTCCGCTCTGCTTTCTCAAGCAAGTGCCTATTGTCTTCACTAGACAGGAAATCTCTTCTATAGTCTCTCTTTTTTTTTCTCCATCAGGGCTGCTTCTTTTGCTTCCTCACTTTTCCTTTTGCAAATATAACGGGTTTCTGCTGCCAACTACTTTATCTTCTTCCTTATCACATTGCTTTTCAGCCAACAGTCTTTACAGAAACCTTTTTTACCTTTGGAAATAACAGCGAAGAGGCAATTTCACATAATCTACAATAACCACCAGATAATTGTGTGCTAAATAGCACTTCCATTTTGTGTCGAACATTGCCTGACACATCCCTGGCTGCAGGAAGTTGCGCACCAGGCATCAGTGTATAGGTGCGGTGTAAGCATCTATTGTGGGGTATGATAGCACTTGATACAGCAAAAGATGTATTTCTAAGCTCCAGTCCAGTAAAAAAAGTATATGCTTACTTAAACAAATTCTTATGTCTACATATATTCAAGGGAGAACAAATCCAGCCTTTAAACAAGCAACCTATAAAGTGACTTGTTGTATCAAAGCATAGTTGTATCATGGAATAATCTTATTCTGCCCTCATGTCTAGGGAGACACACACTCTGAGATGCTTTATGTTAAAGCAATGAAGAAAAAGATTTTAAAACTTTTTCCTTCTCCAGCTAATAAATCTTTTGGTACCTAATTTTTTAGGAGTATGTGTTTGGAAAGGGCAGTCTGGCTCAGAAAGCAAAAGGTTTCAAACTCTCTTAAGCTCCTTAGCCCTGTTTATCTGCTACACCCAGAGACATTTAAAATAATCTTTGGAAAATTTCCTGTCTGATTTTCTTATCCCTGTATGGTAAATTCTTCCCACCTGTGCTAATGCCTTACAAGGAACCTTTGTTTTAATAGCAGGGTATAAAGAAGTCCCCTCAAGTGATTGCCTTTGGATTTCTATTATTAAAAAATCTTGAGATGATAAACCTAACCCAATTAATAGATTACAGAATGCATGAAGTCTTACCCTATTAGTAATGTTTGCATTGTGTAATATTAGAAGCAAAATTCAGGGTCCAATTGCCATGTGTTCAATGTCTGTCACCCCACCCCGATATCTTCAGGGCCGTTCTTGGGTGTACGATTCAGCCCATGGATCCCTTCTACGCTCACTCCAATTCACATTGCCTTCAGAGCTGCTGCTCCAGAGTGAACAAAGTATCAGAAAAAACAGATTCAGGCCCAGATATTCATTAAGAATCCAATTTTAAGTTACATCTGGCAAGTTTTCATGACATGTTAATAACATGTAATCAATCATGCTAATGACACACTGTAAAAAAGCTACAACCCACACAGCTACACGAAATGTGAAGTGGGAACTACTGGGACTAAGCACAGGGAACTGGAGTCTGGTATCACCCTCACTGAGATGACTGTGAAATAATAAAAATTAGTGGTTTAAGTAAGAGCAGAATGAGTCTCACAACATTTCAGGACATTTCAATCAGTGGGGAAAAACTCACTAATTTTCCTGAAACATACTGTAGCAAATGCAACTTGCAAAGCGATTCCTCTGGTGCTAAGATGTTTGGGAAGGTCATAGCCTCTTATGTCTGGAGGCAATCAAAGGTGAGTGGTTTATGGGTTCTGTGCAAGTCAGTTATTGCATATACATGGTTTTATTTGGTGATACGAATTTAATGAAGTTTTACGAAGTAAAATATCTCCAATAGACTCTAATGTTGATTTCATATTTGTGGAAAGCTGAGCAGAGTATAGAGTAAACTCAGTGACAGAAGGAAAATGATGGCATTGGAAAACTGCTAAGATTAGCTTCTACTCATAGGGAAAAAGGTGCAAAAACCTAGGGTTTCAATTCTGTCAACATTTAACTACTTATATTATTCAATAAGCAAATAAATCCTATCAGCAACCTAATAGCAGCATCCCTGTGGCCATATAGAACAGTCACTTCAGGGCACACCTGAGTTAAAATTTGTTGCCTGCTCATATCACACAACTGCAGAAATACCTACTGACTGTCCCGAAGTCATGATGCCACCCGGCACTCCCGAAAGGAAATCTCAGATATATTGTTCAGGGTGTCTTTGCAGCGCATGAAGGGCTGGGCACACTGTATAGGCTCCAGCTGTCCTATACAGCCATGCTGTGATGATTTGGGGCAGCAAGGATAAGAGGGAGCCTCCTTTGAAACCTTCTGATACTGCTTTGGTGTCCTCTGCTTTTCAAGTCTCCTTCCCATCTAGGGCATTGTAAGAGTATGTGCTAACACTTGAAATGCTTATCAGTCATGAAAGTCGCTGAACACTGCAGGTGAGGAAAATGTTATAATTTCTTTCAAAAGCAGCAGAAAATTGAAGCGGAGCACAGGTATGCATAAGATCACTTTGCCGATGCTAAGCCTACAAAGGTACCTGTGCCCTATCATTGGGGTGTTTCCGCTCTCACTTAAAAATTACTGACACTCTATTGCCTGCATCTCTGTAACTCAGTTATAGAGAAGAAGGGAGTTGTAAACCAGTAATTGAGATTACTTTCACTTACTTTGACCAGTCCAAAGTGGTTTTGAATTGTTTCAGTTAGACAGGGGCCTGTTATGGGTATGAAACTGAATAAAACTGAAATATTAGAGTGAATACATGAGCAATGTTTGTTGCAACAATTTATTTTTTTTTAGGGCACTTTTTTTTTTCTCTTTCTGGACTCCTAGAATGTGTCTTAACAGTATTCAGTGATCAGAGTGACTCACCAGAGGGGGAAGTAACCGTGACCATACACCACTCCTTTTGTGATAAAGCCATAACAAGCGCTATACTAGAGCATCGCCTTCCTGGGTAACTTTTTGTATGTCGGTAAACACAGTCCTGCAGACTTTTATACAGATGCTTAA
Source organism: Aviceda cuculoides (assembly GCA_035590195.1). Lineage (NCBI taxonomy): Eukaryota > Metazoa > Chordata > Aves > Accipitriformes > Accipitridae > Aviceda > Aviceda cuculoides. The sequence goes on from JAVJGG010000024.1 coordinate 6,050,154, forward strand.
TTGTTTGTACAGGAATACACAGACCGAAGTCAATAGGAGTACTCATATGCTTAGAGTTAAGGACATGCTTAAATATTTCCGGGACTGGGGCCTGCCTTCTCCCAGTGGAGAATTATGCTCTTACACAGGCTTTTTCCCCCAGTGTGCTTGTATAAATCTGGCCCTTTAAGTTTTACAGAGCCGAACTGCTCCAGTCTTACTGTAGCCATTTTGCAACTGCTGACTGCTGGGTGCCTGTTCTGCCTCCTAACTGGTTAGTACCTGTTATGCTTTTCCACAGCCCTCTCCTTATCATCCCTGCATCTCACACATGTGATTGAAAAAGGTTCATCCAGCGGTAAGTCTGACTTTTCTTTTGTGTTTGATCATGGAGAAAATGCTGTAACACATCATTTGCTAGTATTAAAAGAATGTCCATAGCCTTGAAAAATTGTCTCTATTCTTTAGCCAGTACTGAAGAGCAGGGTCTGTTCCAGTATGCAGCACTTTGCCAGATTACTTTGATTAAGCAGTCTTCCGTAGGCTCTTTCCCTTGCAATTTTAAGTAATATTTTTGTTTTTCTCTCTAGCTCAGGCAGCTCAGTGCTTCACTGTCATTGGTAAATACTTAAAACAGGTGCAAGACAGGTGCCCTGTTTATTGCATAAGTAAATTTCATTTTGTAGCATTCTTGGATTTGAAAATAAAAGGCAGAGGTAGCAGCTGAAGGTGATAAGGCATGGTAGCTAAAAGATATGCTACGTCTCAAATAGATGTCAATGGATGCCATTCTCACATCTCCATCATGCGCTGATGCACCAAATAGCATCAGTAAATGTTTCCACCCTTAATATATATCACGTTATGTCAGCTAAAAATCTGGATGCCACTGAATGCTTTAGAACTAGTTCCTGAAGAGTAATATGGGATAACACTGGGATAATAACGATACTGGAATAATAAGGATATTGGAATAATAATTTTGGAATAATAAAGAATAGTATTTGCAAAGATAAGGAACTAAATGTGGAAGCCTGTTTTCCACCACAAATCAGAAGTTTTAATAGAAAGAACTGACAGGCTTGTCTACAAATTAATGTTTGATGAAGCAAGGGATCTATACAGTCTTCTTGTATGAATACAGTTAGTCTGCAGAAAACTCATAAATAAGCTCAGCCAGCTACCCTTCTCTTCCAGCATGCCAACACCTTATCCCAGGGGAGTATGTGAGTAGTAGCTACTCCGTCATACAGCAGTCAGCCGTTACGCTGCAAGATGATGGTCTTTTTCTGCTTCGTGACTCCTTCGAGCTTTGCAGGGGATTTTGGAAGAGCTGATAAGACTGTAAGATCAAAAACTGTAGAAGTTGCCACTATTTTGCATTTGTCATGTACCACAGCTTGAAAGAAAAATTTAAGAGCTGTAATAGTGGGGAACACTGAGCTGGCAGAAGGAAGAGTGTGGAGAGGCAGACAGTACCAGTGACTGTGTCCTGTGCTGTTACAAAATGTGATGACTGGGAAGTGCAAAGAGTGTTTTCAGCTCCTGAGCTTGCAGTCTTCTGCATCTTGAGACCTATGGCTCTTCTGTGGTGCTTTGAGCGTCACCAGTGCTCACTCTCAAGCAGAGGTGCCCCTGACAGATGAATAATTAACTCCTTGCAACAGCCGTAACAACATCTTGCCTGCATCGCATCAGTTGTACTTCCGAAGTGTGCATGAGTGCTATGCAATCAGTCTGAATCACAGTATATTTCATGTCTATGCTCTACATCGGGTCAGCCACTACAGTCATAGCAATCCCAAACTGCAGGGCCAAGTGTTGTCCTCACAGCAGTGGAACTGCTCAGGCTGAACGCTGGGGCAGAACCGGAAAGTTCATCCCTACGGGGTTCAACATGCCCGTGGGTTTTGTTAATTACTTCAAACACCGTGGGCAATGGAGGCTGCGTTCTCAGCATCCTGCCTTTGGTGCAGGTGCCGTAGGAAGATTTTTCCATAGACTCACAGTCCAAATGTTGCCTTTACAGGCAGCAGAAAGCATTATCTGGTACAGAAGGGACGCCTGTTTCCAAGTGCATGCAAATGTGTTTTGATGTGCTGCCTTCCTACTCCTTGGCTTGTGTTATGGGAACAACATCAATATAGTGGGAAATCCTTTTAAAACGTCTAATATTTCATTGTTACTTTGAAGACCGCTGCGCTGGCCTGTGGGGCAGAGCTGTGTTGCCATCTCGGATGAATGCGGCCCTGCCTTTCTCCACACGAAGCCGTCCTGGCTGAGGGCCTGGCGGGGCCTATTTCTGATAAAGCAGACGGTGTCTTTCCGTTCAACCACCTTTCATTCAAACACTGGCGAAAACTTTGTTCTGCCTCGCAGTACAGCTGTTATTTTACAGCTCTGTGTTCCCAGATTAAGGAATCGGTTATATTTTTAACTTGCAAAATGTCTTTCCCATTAGCGTTTTCCCATTTGATCTGCGTGGGTGGCCTTCAGCTTCTTGGCCTCAACTATTCCTTAACCTTAGTCAATCTTCTTGCTAGTTTATCCTGTCCCCTGCCCAGCTCAGAAATGGTTGATAGTCTTGTACCCAATTTGTCATCCCTATTGTAAACTGCACATTTTTATTTGAGGACTGGCATTTTGTCCCTACTGCCAAATGTCCAAAGAAGAGTCTCGCTCCCTTGCTCTCTCCCACCCTCCCTCCCTCTTCCCCTCTTTTTTTACTCTTTGAAGCTGTTTGCCCTGGGATTTCCATCTCCTATGTATGCTGCTGCATGAACCCTTTAATTTTTCTGTCAGTGTTGACAGCTTTAACTTCATTTTCAGAGCTCCCACTTGTGCTGAAAACACCTGGGACTGCCTCTTCACAGAAGATCTTAAGTCAAAATACTGGTATTGTGCTTCTCAAGCCATGCCACTTTCCTTTGCATAGCTGGGATTTGTAGGTTAACATGCTAGGGACAAGTCTTCCAGCCCATGGGAGCCTTCTGGAATTGCAGAGCAGAGTAAGTCTGTAAAAAAAAAAAAAAAATCACAGCCACCTCATAGACAGTCTAGCACCAAGGGCAAAAGGGAATCAACAAGTATATAAACATATATTTACCTGTGATGAACTATTATATCATTCATTATTTTAAGGGAAAACTCATTTCTTTATGGGCTAGATTCATGTTTTCTGAGCACTTGACTCTGACAGTGCCAAAAATCTCTCTCAATTAGCCCAATCCCCTTTCTCCTCATATGTAGTTCCTACTTTTAATCTGTCAGTGCACACTGGGTTGGAAGACAAGCAAAGGGGTCTGAAAATGAGGCTGTGAACCTGACAGAGAAGGAACATATCCTCATTTTCTCCCTCTTTTTAAGTCTTTGATTGAATCCATTGCTCCCTAAGACAGGGATGTCCAGCCTGCAGCACACAAGCTGTTTCCAGCTGGCCAAATAATTCATCTCACAGTTGGTTTTGGCCACCTTTCCTTAAAGTCCCTCACATGTGGGTGACAGACAAATAAATTAATCTGGAGAACTAATTAGGAAGGAAAGGAACTGTAATCTGGTTTACCCTGAATAGCACCCTATAGCTCAACTTTCATTTAGAATTGGTTGGCTTTTTTTAGAGAATCAGTTGTTTCTTGGTTCCGAGGTGGTAATTTTTTCTTTAACTACACGGCGTATAACATCATAGACTTCCCTGTATTAGTTGTGACAGTTGCCCAGCCACCCAAGGCAGCCAGGAAACACAGACGCTGCCATCCAGAACCAGAAATTTACTGCAGAGGGAAGAGAGATGTGAAAGCAAGTGTTAGCGCTATCTTAACAGCAGTTTGTCAGCCTCAGTGACAGCTATTAGTCCTTTTCTTTTAACACCTCTGGATCTCCACAGTGAAGGATCCTGACAGTGAGGATGACATTAAACACCACTTAAGTCAAAAGTGCAGGAAGGAGCCACGCAGGAAGATGCAGAAAAGAAATAGCCCATGTACTTTAATTAGCCCACATGAAGTTTAGGCATCTGGAGTACTAGTCAGTTCACATGGGATAGAAGAGAGTGAATGTTCATCCATTTATCCCGGTGCCTAATCTCATCTGCTGATAAGAACCACGGATCTCCCAGGATCTCTCATAATGGTCCTAACCAAATTCTGTGTTCAATGTTTGAAAAGTCTCCTTGCCTGTTTCCTCCACCAGCTGCCAATGAAGTAGTGTCTGTGCTGGAGTATTTTTCACCGGGCATGGAAGAGATCTCCAAAGTGCCCCATTAACAAGTACTTGCCTTTCTGCTCCTAAAGAGCATGTCATACGTTCCTCTTCCAGCAGCCATTAAGAACTGTGGCTGAGCAGGAACTGGGCAGAGAAGTAAGTCTGCACTGGTCACCTACATGGCACTTGCTGACAGCAAGACATCAGCTATTTTTAATGCAAACTGTGGCACACCACTGCTTGTTTCTAGGTCGTGTTTGCCAGGGTTCCCCTGTTGGTGATAGCAGTGGATCTAGATTTAAGGACCTCTACATTTACTTTACCACTTTCCTAAAACTTCTCTCACATGCATGAAACTGGGAGAGGCTGTGGGGGTGATCACGTTGCGCAACTGGTATCTTACTTTGTCAGGCCACTTTAGGCCTGACCCTCTTCCCTCTAGAAGTGGGGCGTGTGCCTTGGTCCCACAGCACCTAGTCAGGCACCTTGATGCAAGGTCAAGGTGTTCATGAATGTGAACTGGGGTGGCAAAACTGCAGATCTGTGTCCCGCTCTCTGCCACCCAAGTTATAGCAACAATCACTTCTAATAGAGGAAGCGATACCTTTTTCGGACTCTGAGTTTAAGGCACTACTGAGCCCAGCTACCAACAGAAGTAGAAAAGTAAGAAAATAGGACCTGTTTTGCATATAAGACACTCCATTTGTAAGTAGATGGTGCTTAGTTTCTTCTCTGTTGTATACAGTGTACATTCACCAAAACAGTATGAGAAGGCAAAAATGTTCATCCTTGCTTGGGGTGACCCTACTCCTAGGTGTCTTACTATGTAGGGAGAAGAAACGTTACTTCTATGGCAAGGACCATTTTAGTCCAAATTCTAGATAAGCAGTCTTATGCTGGAGGAATCCTTCAGCTTTCCATGTGTTTGCTTTAAATCTTCCATAAATTGCTGGAGCCGTGTACCAGGGACTCAGAAGGGCTTAGGACCTCATTGTAGCAACTTGCTTAAATTGTGGATAGGGTAAATTAACACTAGGAGTGATAAATTCAGAGAAATGTCAAGGAATTTTCTTTGGGCATGTGATTAGAATATTCATCAGTTGTAGCAGCCTTCTAAGCAGCTATATGAATAAGAGTCACTAGGCAAGGAGAAAAGAATCTCAAATTATTATGCAAAACATTTTCTTTTCTGTTTCCTCATCACCTTTTAGAAAATGCTGCTGTCAAACCCCTCATTTGAAGGGAAGTATCCAGTTTGCTTCCAAACATGTGATGTGGGCACCTAAGTCACTAAGGTGGTCTTGATAGATCATAGAATCATCGAATGGGTTGAGTTGGAAGGGACCTCAAAGATCATCTAGTTCCAACCCCCCTGCCATGGGCAGGGACATCTTCCACTAGACCAGGTTGCTCCAAGCCCCATCCAACCTGGCCTTGCGCACTGCCAGGGATGGGGCATCCACAGCCTCTCTGGGCAACCTGTGCCAGTCTTTCACCACCCTCACAGTAAAGAATTTTTTCCTAATATCTAATCTAAATCTACCCTCTTTCCATTTAAAACCATTACCCCCTCATGCTGTCACTACACTCCCTGTTAAAGGGTCCTTCCTCATTTTTCCTGCAGGCCCCCTTTAAGTACTGGAAGGCCACTATAAGGCCTCCCCAGAGCCTTCTCTTCTCCAGGCTGAACAACCCCAACTCTCTCAGCCTGTCCTCACAGGGGAGGTGCTCCAGCCCTCTGATCATCTTTGTGGCCCTCCTCTGGACCTGCTCGAGCAGGTCCATGTCTTATGTTGGGGGCCTCGGAGCTGAACGCAGAACTCCAGGTGGGGGTCTCACCAGAGCAGAGTAGAGGGGAGGGGGAGGATCCCCTCCCTTGACCTGCTGGCCACAATTCTTCTGATGCAGCTCAGAATGCAGTTGGCTTTCTGGGCTGGAAGCACACATTGCTGGCTCATATTCAGTTTTCCATCCACTAATATCCCCAACTCCTTCTCCTCAGGGCTGTTCTCAATCCACTCACGGCCCAGCCTGTATTTTTGTTTGAGATTGCCCCGGCCCATGTGCAGGACCTGACACTTGGCCTTATTGAACCTCATGAGGTTCACACGGGCCCACCTCTCAAGCCTGTCCAGGTCCCTCTGGATGGCATCCCTTCCCTCCAGCGTGTCGACCGCACCACACAGCTTGGTGTCATCAGCAAACTTGCTGAGGGTGCGCTCGATCCCACTGTCTGTGTCACTGACAAAGACGTTAAACAGCACTGGTCCCAACACCGACCCCTGAGGAACACTTCTCGTCACTGCTCTCCACTCACACCAGTGACGAGTGACGTTCCTCAGGGGTCAGTGGTGGGACTGGTGCTGCTTAACATCTTTGTCGATGACATGGACAGTGATAATTTCACCCCAAGTCTAAAGCTGTCTCCGCGGTTACCCACTGGATGACTTCTTCCACTGGTTCAGCACATTTCCAGTTCTCTTTGCATGTAATTCATATTCCTTTCCCCAGCTCCCCGTCCAGGTGACTGCGCTCATATCCAAGTCTATCTGAATGACTTTTTCAAGTAAGAATTTTTGAAGTACTGCCAAATGTTTTACTGCACTCTAGATATTACTTATCTGCTAATTTTGTTCTTTGATTTAAAAAAAAAAAAAAAGATCAGTTTTATTTGGTGTGTTCTTTTCTTTATCCTATATAAATCCATGGCAGTTTATTGATCATAGTTCAATCATTAAGCACATAATTCAGGACCCACTGGAAATTTTGGGAGCTTTTTACAAACTTCCATGGACCTTGGATGAGGTCTTAAATATTTACAGATTACCTGTTGTGCTTTTTTTTTTTCCCTAGGAATTTTAAGCAAAATTTATGGGATGGGAACTACTAGGTTTGCTCATATACTTGTTCCATTTGGTTTTTTAGTGAATCACTATTATTTCCAGTAATACAATCACTAAGGAACCTTATTATTACCCTGGTCCATAAAAAGATTTGACGATGCGCTTAGTTTTAAGCACAGAGTTAATCTTACCAACTTCAAGACAGCTATTCTTCTCTTAAAACTGGGCATATGCTTAAGGGCTATTTTGGATCAAGACCTATGCAAGCAGGCTGAGTGAACTAAATCCACTTAAATGCAGCCTGAGCTATGGAACTGGTTCTCAGCAAATCCTGACTGTGTATTTTTTTGAAGAATGAATCTATAAACCACTCCCACAGAGATTATTAGCAGAGACTCACTACATGTTTTAAGCACAAAAATCTCCCTGAGAGCAGAATTTCAGCTTTCATGGGAAAGGAATGGATTTTACAAGGCAGTAATCAGAGAGAGATGAACCCTATGAGAAAAAAAAAAAGGAATTATTGCTATTATCAAAGGCCAGCTGATCTTTTTTTCTTTAGAATACAAACTTTTGTTGTTTGTGTTTTTTTTTTTCTTTTCCTCAGCTTCTGATTCTCTCTCCTGTTGCTGTCCTTGTTCAATTCCAGTTTTGACTTTCCAGTGAATTTCTTGGTATCAGTTTTTGTGTTATTTGCTGCATTCACATATCCTGAGCTGTAGTTCTTCACTTATGGAGCCTGCACTGTTCCCACTGAGTAGGTCATTGCTTGGGTCAATGGAATATTTAGTCAATGCTTCATGGAATAATGAATGACTTTAGGGCTGACAAGAAGCGGACACTTCAGATTTTGTTTAGGGATTGTAAACCCTTTTGCATTTAAGAATTTATGGAAAAGCAGATGAAGAAAAATAACTCAAAGAGGGTTTCCAATCCCACAAAGTCAAGCTGTATGCCCTAGTCTGCAAATCAAGTCATTACTGAAGGCTGGTAAAGGCTACAAAATTCAGAATGTGATGCTTACCCAGAATGAATAATTTCAGATTCAGTTTTATTTCTGAATAAGAGCATCTTCACTGAGCTTGTAGTGTGCATGTGCTATCTTAATTTTCCAGTGTTTCCTGCGTTGACAATAGTTACGGATTTCAGAATTTAATTCTGAATGCCAGTACCTGAAAATCTAACTTTTACCTCTTTCTCATAATTTCTTCAAGCAAAAGAAGGCCCAGTGAAGTTACATCTGAAGGAAGAAGTAAAGTTAATTTTGAATGCTATGCGGGTGGTTCTCAGGGGAGACTATTTAGCTGGTGCAATGGAAAGCCCCTGGGTTTACCTGGTGAGCTGCACTGAATCAGTCTGAGATCTGACAACAATATCCCTCCATGCAAGGCAGATGTAGTTTAAAGCTGCTACAGCATAGAAGTCTAGCCCCCCTGTAATCTATCACATTAAATAATTCGATTGCTATTCATCATGTAGACACAGGCAGCAGCTACATGGTATACAGAAATTGAGAAGCTGATCAAGTATAGAGCTCACCACCTGCTTTAAAATGTCACAGGCATAATTCCAAGCTTTATTGTTTCAGTAAAAACTGGGACTAATCCTACTGAAGTCAGACATTAAACCTGCATGAGATCAGAATAAAGTTAAGTATTTATTAGTTGTATGTGTGGTGGTTTCCCCCAAAACTATACAGATGACTGAAACACTTTCCATTATTCAGATTGTTTTTTTCTGTACTTTCTGGATGCAAGTGAAACCGTTCAAGAGTAAATACTGCTAACCCCGCCCCCCCCATTTGCCTTCCTCTTTAGTCTTTCACCTTGTGTAAACCAGGTTCAAACCACTGCAGGATTGCCTTGATATTCTTAAACTTGACTTATGAAATGACAGTGCGGATCCTTCTCTTCAAAGATTCCACGGGAGGAGATGAAGGACCTGTCCCAGGATCAGCCTGTGAGGTGATGGGGTTGACCTCAAGCTCTCTTTGCCTGGCTGTTGTGAATGGGGAAGCGCGTTGTGCAGCTATACTGTTATTGCTCTCCATTTTCGGGCCACTGACACACCCCAGTCTCCATGGCATTTAGAAAAGGAGAGGAAGGAGCCAAAAAGACTGCTGAGCTCCTCTCCTCAATCCAGTCGTGGTGCTGCAGTACTCCTCTTTTCCACCCACGTATAAATACTCTCCGCAGCAGGATCTACATCAGAAGATTTCACCACATATTTTTGTAGTGAACCACCAACATGGTAAGAGGGAACCTGAAGGGAAAATAGATCACTGAATTGACTCCACTAAAGGAGAATTTTCCTCTTTCTAACTTCTATTCTCCAGCGTCCTTATATCCCTCTGAGAAAACTACATGCAACAGGCCTTTCTCAGGAACCCATATCTTCCATTTCTGTGGAAAAAAAACAACAAGAAAAAATCATGGGAGTTTGAGACAAAGCTGTTCCCATGAGAATTCCCTTTTGCATAATTGCCGTTATCTGATGGTGGTGGGAGAAGGGTTTTTTTCACCTTTACCCCTGCTTAGGACAAGTACCATGTCCTGACGCCAAGTCTCAGGAATCCGAGACGGCCAAGATTCTTGACCTAGGGGATATGTGCCTCTGAGTCAGATCCTGAGATCAGGACAATCATGATGGCTGTACAGTCTATTTTATGTGTTTGAGGGGTCCTGTTTTCAAGGAATCGATGTAATAGTTATTGCCCCACCCATCCCACTTCTTCTACCCTTCAGCTCTCCAGTCAGACGGTTTCTACCTCCTCGAGACTTCAAACATAGGTCCTTGTGATATCATGGCATAGGCACCGTGGCTGTGGCAGCTGAGCTCTCTCTGCAGCATGGAAAAATTTCCTTCCTGGAAGATTTTTCCTCAGGACATAAGTTCAGGGATCATGTTCTGACCTGTGATTTGGCTCATATATTGGGGTTATGGTGTATGCTCTGTCAGCAGTGTAGAAATGAGCAAATTTCTATCTTCTGAACTTAATGGGAATCACATTTAGTAGATTTGTGCAATAACAAAAATTAAAAAAATTATACTCCATATGAGCAGTGGCTGCATCACATACGAATCTGACTCAGGGTATTTGTAATAACGTGACAAAAGCTGCCATTCAATATTTTAAAACATATTTAATCTTTGAGCCTGAGAAGCAGATTCTGTCTCTTTCACAAGTTTCATTTAACTATCTACTATACAAACGTGGGACTTAAAATTTGTACATTGCCCAGCAACTTCAGAGCCATATTTCTGCTCCATTATCCACAAAGATTGCACACCGCAAACATCTACAAGCAGTTAAGTTGAGCTGCTTATTATACAAAATACCACGTGTAAAACAAAACCAAGATTTGTATTAAAATTCCTCAGACACTGAGAACATAAATAGGAATCAACAGAAGTTATTTACAGTGCTAGACACAGTATTTTACTGCATACTTCCATTTACAGCTTTTTTTTCTTTTGTAAATTTCTGCTAAATATGTGTGTACTGGTCATATCAGACAGTTCAAAACTTATTTTAAAACTGAAATCCCTGGAACTAGACAAAGTAATGAGCAATTTTTATGACAGTAATGTTAAAACCTTGGCTTGTTTCGTGTGGTGGATAACGCTTTCAACTTAGGTTCCCCCTTATGCATTCAATTTGGATTTAATACCTTCTGAGCCATATTCTGCCCTCACTTAACGGCTTCACAGTCCTAAGTGCTGACAACAGGGGCTGCACAGGGCTAACGGAGAGCAAGACTTCATCATCTGTGCTCAGTGAGCATAGTTAATTCCTAATAAACACAGTGAGGTTGACCCCAATTCATAGAGGTTCATTTTCCTTTTGAATTCATGTTTCAGATGATCTAATGGTATTTCTTTAACCCTTTGCATTGCAAGAAGGAGCCTTTCATCTGAGGTTATTGTGAAACAGTCTCTCTGCCTTGCTTTCCTAAATCTCTGTAAGTTGTTTGCCACCCAACAGCTATGACTCCCTGTTTTTTTCAGCACCTACTTTCTTTTTCTCCCACCCTCAGTGGAAATATTTTTGCTTGGAGAAAAGGAACATCCTACCTTCTTCCTTAGCAGCCTCCCCCAGACACATTAGTGTTTTCTGTCAAATGGTCTCAATGTATTTTACAAATAATGAAGCTGGTCTATCCATGATGGTCTCTACTCCCTGTGACACATGTAAATAGTAACAACATGTGTTTTAGAGAGGGGACAGCACACATGTTGCAACCACAGCACCCTTTTACAGAAGGTCCATCCAGATTCACATAAGGCACGCTTCTGGACAGGCAAAAATGAGAACTTGGAAACTGTCCTTCTGTCAAAGGTCTACTAGGCATCTCAGCCCTTGGACATGCATGAAGCATGAAGCCTTGATTATGCAGCCCTTGATCATGCAACTTGCAGCTCAAGAGTGAAAGCGAAGCAGGAGATTTGGGAAAGTGGATATAAAGATAGCGTAGGGCTGCCTCACTTTCTTCTTTGTTCTTGGCCGCTGTGCATACAGCCGCTTCTCAGGCATTATTTAGAGCAGCCTTGTCATGATCTCACCTAATTGTGTGGGTAACGGGTCCAAAATAGGACCCTGTGATCAAAATGTCCGGAAACATGAGGTCATGACATCAAAAGGCCGGTTCCGTAGTGAAAGTATGGCTTTCAGGTGCTGCTGGCTTCAAAGCTCAGCAGTAAAACCAAGGAAATATCTATATTTGGGGACCTTCATGGAAAGCATTACCATTTGCTATTCATCAGAGGTACCAAAGCAGCTAGTGATTAAAAAAAAAAAAAAAAAGGAAAGAAAAAAAAGAAAAAAGAAAGTTATCCAGCTCGTGAATGTAATAAGTTTCAGGAAAAATACATTTTTTGCAACAGAGGTTAGTTAAATAATTTAACTGGGAGTGTCATTGCTGAGCTCTGCAATAACCTGCACAGAACTGCACGGACCTACAGGGGTAGCGAATGGCTGACTTTCCCAGGAAAGTTTTTGTTATCCTTATATTGCTTGACTTTTTTACACCACATCTGTGCTTGCTTCGTCATTCTGCCATCTGCTGTAACAAAATACAGGCAAAGCATTTCAGAAAACAACCCCTCCACAATTTAAAATGCTCCAACCCAGAGCACAGCCTTTTACTTCTCACAAGCTGCAGTGCTTATTATGCTCTCCTCCTCCTCCTCCTCCTTCTCCTCCTCTTCCTCCTTCATCGTTGCCCCCCCCCCATGCATGATGAATTACATACGCGCACCAAGTGTGGAGAACACAGAATCCCATTGATTTTGCCACAATGTTTCTATTAAATGAAATGAATGGTTATGCGCTTTACTTTGCTGCTCAAATGCGTTTGCTGAAAGGTCAGAAATAGCAGGTCATTATCATTAAATTTTTAATTTTGGAACTCCCAATCAGACTTGTTTCCTGTTTGGTATTGTCTGCAGAAACACAATGTATAGCCGAGCGAAAGACTCTGATTGCTAAAGCATTGAAATAACAGAGTATGAGCAGAGTGGTTTTGAGCACACACTCTGTATAGTCCAGTCGAAGTTTCTTCCTGGTGCAGCCGCACAAATCTCTTGGTAGCAGTAAACTCGCTGCACAGACTTCATTCCTGAACACATGTTCAAAGGTGATAAAATAAATGCAGATGGTTTCCCAAACCCTCAGTGGAGCATTTTTTACTGTTACTAAATGGACTGTAAAAAAACTGGGGAAAAAATGGAGAAAATACAGTTTGACACAGACAGGCAATTTCAGAATAGCATTCGGTCGTTTGGGAGAAAAGCTAAATAAAATGTGTGTTTATAATGATCTATTGGCAAAACAATATTGACAGAGCATCTGAGCTGCTTAATGGGAGTGAGTTTTTGAATACTTAAACTAGTGTTGCAAGCTGAATATTTTGCTTAATTACTTAACACACATACAAAAAAGCTGGATAGGAACTTGGAATTCGTTGTGCCATGACTGAAGTTGACAATAAAACCATCCCCGGCTACAGTGAAAACAGAATTAGGCCTTAACAAATTTATTACAGGCGTTGTTTACAAACTTGTTACAAAATTATACAGCATCTTATGCGTATACAGGATTTACAAGAACGCGTAACTGATGTGTGTGATTGCTCCGCTCATTGGTTGAGATCTGCAGGTTTTTCTTTGCTCGGGGCCTGATCCAGCTTCCACTGGAGGTGAGAATTTTTCCATTGACTTTAGTGGAAACTGGATCAGATCCAGAGGGTAACACTTCCGTTCATTGTTATACTGGGGTGGGAAAGAGGCAGCCGATCTAATAACCTTACGCACCATGCTTCTTTCTTATTTAATGTGTTTCAGATGACAGGCGTCGTATTTACCCCGATACATTTTTCCTGGCTGCTTGTAAAATAACTGGCGCATTGGTAAATTTGAGAGTCAGACCAGTTTCTGTTACTGGATTTACAGTGTAAAATAACAAATTGTTTTCTTTGAACCTATAAATAATGAACTTCCCTTGATTTTCAGTAAGCAGAAATAAAGGCATTAGAATCAACTCTGATTTTGTTTACGTTGCCATAAACCTACATTTTCTCGCCTATCTTCAGTAGAATTTTTCTGGATTTCCAGTGATGTAAACAAGAGTGGCATCCACACTAGAGGAACAAGGTAGTTTCCGATTACTGGGATTTAACCAAGCTAAGTTAGTCTTCTTACTTCCTCTTCTCATACAGAGACAGACCTATCTGGCATACTGAAGCATGGCGGTCTCTGAAGTTAATGATCTGTGACAATATCTGCTCTCAATTACTCACAGCATCTGAAAATGATCTTTATTTGGGAATTCAGGGTGTAAAATTAGGCTTTTGACTTGCAAAATATATCAGAGGGGAAGAACTCTGAAAAATATGCTTGTCCCCTCAAGCAGAAGATTTAGTTGAAACTTAAACTTTCCTACTAGTAAAACTAGCAAAAGCTCTGCTGAGGATTTTTTAAAAATGTTTGCTAAGGAAGGAGGACACTGGAAAAATTCTAGTCAGATCTATCACACACTGAGTTCCTTGTTATATTACATCCTCTCTTTCCTTTTAATGATTGCCTTGGTATTGAACCTCCGAAGTTATTATTGCTTGAAGCAAAGTTACAATTTAGTACTGCGAGGTGATGATATTTCCTGTGAGGTAAATACCCTGGCCTCATGTTGAAAGTTAAGATTGTTCTCAAAACTTTTGTTTGTGGCCTCTGCTGGAGAATTATACCTACACGCTCCAGCCTGGCTTTCAGAGGCACTGCTGTTCCAGTGCTCGGCCTCATGAGCGGCCTGTCCGGTTCTCCGGTGGTTTTATTATGTGTAACGCTCTCCGTGAGGGGTTGGGGCAGACCACACAGTTTGCTGCCTTTGATGACCTGTTGCAGATTTGAAGTTGGTTCTCCAGTAGCGAAAGCTGTGTGAACAAAGGCGTCCTGCAACCTCGGTTTTGAGTGCTGTGATCTCATTTTCATTTGTGATGCTGAACACGCTACAACAGTGAAAGCCGTAGTGAAAAAACCTAAGAAGACCACTACAGCTATAATGCTTTTTGAATGGCTGGCATTTTTCAGCCCTGCCTGTGTGTTAAGATCTAGCTAGACACAGATAATGTACGCAGTCCAATCTTAATTCTGTTGATAGCCGTGACAAGATTCTCATTTACTTTTACGGGAGTGGGATTCCATCCAGGGCATTATACAGCTAATGTATAATAGACCATCTCTTTGAGTAGTGTAATTATTACTGTCCCCAGTGGAGCTACATGACAATACAAAGAAGAGTTTGAGGTATATATATGCTAGTACATTTGTCTGTCCTAAGTAACAACTCACCTGTATAATTGAAGAACTTCATTATAACTACGGACTACCTGGATCTTAGTCACCATACTGGTCAGAAAGATCTATTATTTCACGTCCCTATGACAGGTACCAGGTTTGTTGAGCAGTTCTACACATTTTTCCCTCTGTGAAAAATGAGGAACGGGTTGCTGAGGAGAACAGCTTCATATGGGTTTGTGGCTTTGATATCCATGCCAGGATATTGTATCTTTACTACAACTTGCTAAGCCAAGGGCTCTTTTAAGGTTAAGGCACCGCCAGAATTGTTTCTAATTTAAAAACTCAGATGGAGAGGAATAATCCAACAATGCAAGCAGAAGATAACTGAGTTGCGTGAGGAGGAAGAGGCTGATCACAACAAAGAGTAAATTCTGAAGAAATCACCTTTTATGTATTATATTAATGATCCATTTGGATTGGTTCCTGGCTTCAGTAGCTTTCTGCTACAAATATTTTAGATTTTTTTTCATATTTTTTACTATGACAAACTGGCACCATTAGAAACAGTTGCAAACCAAATGTGCTTCAAAAACAAATGAAAGTTTCTGGAGTATTAGCAGTCATTCTGAAATGCTAACAGAAGGAAAATGGTCATTTCATTGGTAAAGCTGGCATAATACACAGAAACTGTATTTTATGCTACTTGATGCTGGTAATGTTGACATCATCTGCAGCCTACAACATGTATTTTGGTCCATTTTTGTTTTGGCTATGAGGAGTCAACACTGCATCCAATTAAATGTGAATGTATAGAGTGAGGAATATAAATATGTACACAACTCTTGACATTAATCTGATTTTTAACAAGTTTACTAAATGACAGTCACTGGCTTGACAATACTGAATGAAAAATACTGATTTTACACAGATTTTACAGTAAGGTTACGGTATGCTGCCAACAAGCAGTGTCACAAACATAGTCTAGAAAAACCCGGAGTTGCCCACAGCAGAGGCACACACCCTTTGCTCTTGTTTATTGAGAGAGAAAGCTTATATACTGTAGATTTGCTGAAGTTTAATAAATAAGGTCAACTTATAATATATAAAACAATATAAACATTTATATGCTACATGCATATCATATAATTTAAAGTAATAATTTATATAGCAAAGAGATGCAGATTTATGTTCTTCCTATTTTCCTTGACAATGCGCACACACAAGAGGTGTCTATTCTTATCCATCTCCAGCCTACCAGTTTATTGTTTTCTGAAGTCAGTGCTCTAACGTAAGTTTGGGATGTCTTGCATTGGGAGTTCCAGTGCTTGTCGTCAATGCCGCGGCAGCCATTTTTTACAGGCTTGGCTTCTTTACACCTCGTTTCATAAAAGTATTGCTTAACTGGAGAGTTGCCTGTTTTAATTTCTCCCAGAACAGTTACCTGGTGTCCTCTAATGTCGATCGCAGACGATTTGTCCGTGACCCATAAACTTTCACTGTCACAAACGGAATATTCCCCTCGGTGGCTCTTGTGCTCCGCGTACCTTTTCCGCCGCGAGGTTCTGTTCACCACCACCGAATTTCCAATATAATCCTCCATGAGGTACAGTGGTGGCGGTTCCAGTGGCGTGTTGTCACTCAAGAGGACTCGGGGAGAGTTGTAGCGTCTCTGCTGCCTTAAGAGGTCTGTATCCATTGAGATAACTGGCTGGAAGTCTGATTTCACATTTTCATCTTCATCTATGTCTTGCTGAGTGTCTATTTTCTGCACTGTGTTTTGATAGTTTTCCTTAACATCTACCATCTGCTTAGAAAGCTTGTTTTTCAAAATGTCTGCCTGAATGAGTTTAATAATAAGAGAATTTATTGAATCTTCTGGCAAACTCCTTTGATCCATGTTGGTAGACTGGACGCCACGAAGATAAGTGAGAAATATCACATAAAACAAGATGGACATCACCTTGTTCACCTGTAAGATCTGCAAAGAAACAGACAGTCAACAAAAAAAACCCCGATTAAATAGGGAAGTTTACTAGAAGCTGTAAACATGAAAATTTGGATTTGTTTTTATAACATCTGCACTTTATAGTTGCAGATAGGCTATGTGTTTCTTTGACGATATTATTTCATTACACTTTATAATGAGTGCAACTCTTTTCTGACTTTTTTTTCCAGTGTTTTATCTATATTTCATGCACTTTGAGGATGACCTTACTTTTTCTCTTTCCATGCATAGTAGCTTATATGTCAGTTAGGTCCTTTTCTCTGCAGAAGTAGGTAGCTCTTGGGATAGTATGTCCCAGTCTTGGCAGCAGAGGCCAGCCAAGTAACTTTCACAGAGTCTATTCTACAGAGTGTTTTAGTTTCAAAATTGCATGATTATGCAGAGTAGCAGACTATCTAATGGTGTAAAATGAAGAAGTTCTGAGTTTGCTAAGTGTTGTCAAGTTTTGTGTGTTGAGACCTCTTGGATCCATCAAATTCCTGTTCATCAGATGACTTGTGTTTAACTTTACCCTAAGAGCATCATCATGCAGTGGGAAACAAATATTGTGTTTCGATAGCCCTTTCTCACTCTCTCTCTCTGGTGCTATAAGGAAAAGTATTGAAGAAAAAGGATGCAGTCAAGCAGCAAAGTGGGGTTTCTTATATTTTGAACTTCAGAAAGCAGTGGTTAGGCTTCTCTAATAAAAGTGGGAAATTCAGATGGATCCACAGATTGTTTTGTACTGCTTGTTTGCAGGGTTGGGGCCTGGGGTTTTTTTGCTGTTTTTAATTAAGTTCCTTCATTACATTTATATAGAGTGGAATGAAACTTGCAGTAGTTAGAAATGTTCAAGGACAGACGGAGGACACCTCCCCTCTCCACCCCCCCACCCCCCCCCAAAAAAAAGGAATAATCTTGTTCATAAAGTTCAAAATGAACTCAAGATCAAGATTTTGAAAACTGGACCTAAAAGTGTGCTTCATCTCTGTACTGTACTTTGCCATGCACTGCTCTATGTGGATTCTTGTATTGTCCTTGTAATTCTAGCTTCTGAGCACACGTTCTAGAAGCTCATTTGTCATTTTTTTTAAATCTTTCTGTCATCCTGTTTGCATAGTTGAGAACTGTGAGCATCCATCTAAGGAGGTACTTTTTTCCTTGTGGATACCTGTATATTTTGTATTAGCACTTATATTTAAACAAAATTAAATTTCAACATAAAATACTAAAGCACGGAAGATTCACTTCAAAGAACACCTGTTTTATAAAATTGTTGTACAAACAGTGAATTGAAGGAGAAAATATTAAACTCATGTTAGAGAACTCTCATACCATGTGGAGAACCCTGTCTGTAGTACTGCTTCGAGTGACTCAGAACAGTCTTGAACTTGATCCTCCTGCACTGCAAACGTATCCACCACGTGTCAGACCACTAGTACTCTGGGATGGAGGCACAGGGTTACAGAACATGGAACAGATGGAGTTGGAAGGATCCTCAGGAGATCATCTAGTCCAATCTCACTGCTCAAAGCAGGGTCAGCTATAACACCTTGCACAGGGCTGTGCCCAGTCAGGTTTTGAATATCTCCATCGACGGAGACTCCACAACCCCTTTAGGCAACCTGCTCCAGTGTTTGACCACCCTCACAGCAAATAAATAAATAGAAATATCTCATGTTTCAGTAGTATTTCCTATACCCCAGTTCGTGCCTGTTGCCTCTTGTCCTTTCACGGGACACCACTGAGAAGAGCCTGGCTCAACCTTTTTTACCCCCTCCCGTCAGGTATTTCTACACTTCGATAAGATCCCCCTGAGGCTTCTCCTCTCGAGGCTGAACAGCCCCTGCTCTCTCAGCCACTCCTCATATGACAGATGCCCCAGTCCCTTGATCATCTTTGTGGAGTCGCTCCTGTATGTCCATGTGTCTCCTGTACTGGGGAGCCCAGAACGGGACACGGCACTCCAGATGTGGCCTCACCAGTGCTAAGCTGAGGGGAAGGATGCCCACCCTCGACCTGCTGGTGACACTCTAGGTACTCTGTGTTTGTCCCAGAAGAAATTGCAGAAACATCAGACCTCTTGAACAGAAAATTTTCCACTGAAAAAAAATCACCATTTTCTGTATAAGAAGGCAAAAAAAAAAAGAAAAAAAGAAAAAAGTTTTACTGGAGAATCCTCTATCCACTCTAAGTAAAACTTCTTTTAGCAACAGAGAGTCCCCACTTCATAGTTTGGAACTGGAGCAAAATCAGAGCTACCCTCTGTGGATGTGTGATCTGTCCTTTTATGGACAAGAAATGTGTTTTCTCCATTCTCAGTTTGTCACAGTATGAGTTCACCTAAATCTAGACTGTTGCTTGCAGCAATGTTATGCTTTGGAAAAAAAAAATCTAAGATTTTCAGTTACCATACAATTACTGTCATACCTAAGTAAATACTAACTTAATGTAGATGGATCTCAGAGCCCAGACCATATAAAAAGACCTCTTCCTGTGCAATTTGGTCTTCCCTCAGTAAATTATTTGCTTTTAAAAACAGTAAAAATATTATAAAACAGACGCCATTCAGCAGATTTCTTACAGCACTCAGAAGAGCTAACCCGCACGCAGTATGACACGCAAGTCCATAGGATGGTGAGCAAAGCTCTGACAATGCTCAGCTCAAAAGCTGAAGGCATTATTCATGCCAGCATGCAGCTGCATGTAATCACTGGTCTGCTTAGTTTCTAAACTAAGTGGCACTAGCAAAATACACAAGTTGGAGCAGGTGATGAGGTGGGAAAAGTAAGACTGGAGTTCCTGCAGACTCTCTTTAATGTCGTGCTGCACACAAGGAAGGGCTAAGGACCTCAGAATTAGAGCAGTTCATATAAGCTGTAATTTTCTTGTCCATGGAGGAAAGCTGTTAATGGAAAAATGTGTTTAAAAGTATTTTTCTGAACCTAACGTAAAATGTCTTGTGGATTTGGTGGGACGGGTGTTAAACCACTCCAAAATTTGACTTGTAGTTTGATTTGTGCTTTGCAAATTATTTGCTGCAAAAGTGAACAAGTTTCAGAACCAAGTTTGGAAAGTAAATGCAAACGCTTGATAAGATTACAGTTTTCAGGGAGTTCCTCCAAGACAGTTCACCTATAAGGTTTATAAGTGGCGTGTTCAGAAATTCCAGTCCATGTCTTGAAATTGTCAGGCTGCCCCTGAAGTCCAGCACCTCAGAATATGCCTAAGACACTATTCTAGCTGGGAGAAACGGGTGTCACTGGGAAACAGCAGCTGGTTTATGGCCTTGGCTTTATTTTGAGTGTAAGACACTTTTGTGTAGGGTTTGTAGGGCTGGGCAATATTGCTTTTGATAAATGGCTCTTTGCCCAAAATGCAACTTTGTGCCTGTCTAAATTGAAGGTAATTTGCAATTTGTTCCATTTTTTTGTGTGTTGTTATATTGATAAAAAGGAAAGGAAAATGTAAAACATTAAAATGTGTATGTTTTCATATTTTCAAAGCAAATAGTTCTGCTGTTTCTGGACATGCTTCAAAAGTTAGACAATGCAATTCACAAAACAGAAAAGTGCTTACTCAGTATAGCCCAGTGCATAAGTTACCTATAGAGGAGACTTGCATTCAGAGGCAAGACTTCAACAGAGGTATCCTGCCGAAGAGAAAACTGACCTAACTTCCAGGCCTCTGGGGTACAGGCTTGTATGGACCTTAGCAGAAGCAGCAATAGCTCTTTCTTCAGCCTTTTGGAGAATGATATAAAAATCCCCCCAAAATTTAGTCCTTCACAGGAATTTTTCTGTTGTCTCATTAAAAATTCTTAAAATTAAAATGATGCATTTCAGGTACAAAGACAGATTTTGTTCAAGCAAACCTTTTTCTAGTTAGCTGATGACTGTGAGATATTTATGTTGTTCTTCAAGGTATTCCTTGAAATTTTCCACATGTAAATCCCTGAAAATGTTCATTTTAACTGTCTTTGTGGACTCTTTGCTGTCAAGTAAGTGTGATGAATGGTCCTAGAAATGGACACAATACTATTTACACTCTTACAAGAAGTACAGACTAGATTACTTTATTTGGAGCCTGGGTCTCAAATAGGCTTAGGCAAGCATTCCCATGGTGACCTCAGAATAAGAGCACAGCCCAGCAGCATGCTGCCTAGTCCTGTATCAGCTGAATTAATGTTATTAGATGCAAATAGAGAAGACCATAATCACTTACTGCTTCCACTTCATTTCTGCCTCGTATCTGATTGTGTTAGACTATTAACGCTGGTACCTGAGCCCAGTTTCTGTTCCATGGGCTGTCAGGTCAGCTGTGACACACAGCCTAGTTAACATTAAGGTGTATGACAGCCCGTGACTTAAATGGGTCTTCAATATATAGTGGATATAATGACACATCCATTTGAATAAGCATAATCATCTTACCTACTACATACCTGTCCTAGAAGCCCTGTGGTTGTAGAACAGTTCATATAGTGTGAATCCAGCAGAATTAATCCAGCACCTTCTCTGGATTCACGTCAGAAAGTATCCCTTCTTGACCTACCAGTTCATGGCGAACTCGTCATTTGACTGAGGACTCGACAGTGGCCGGACACAGTGGTGGTCTTCTCCTCTCTCTTTGTGCCTACACCACAGAGAGTAGGCAGCCACCTGGGGTTGGCATAAGCAGCCTGACACAGTCTTGCTGCTGGGATATCCACCCTGTTTTCTGTCTCTCTCCTCCTGTATAACCCAATTTCTTTTCTATTCCGTATCTTGGGAGTTCAGCAAGGGCTGCTGGCACATTCCAGAAAGCTGTTTTCCCCGAGCCACTGAGAAGCTTTGGATCAGCTCTTCTATTGTGCTGTGCTATTCAGTGGGCCCTTCTAGATGTTGGGACGCGCCTTGGATGCTCTGAGCTCTTGCTAGAGGTAATTAAAAAGTGGGTGAGGAGCACATGGCTCTCAAATTGGCCTTTAAATGTGCTCAAAAACCACTGCTACGTGCAATTTGGAAAAGCACTGGGCATTGAGGTAGGAAGACATTGCGTTGGTCCCTTTGCATAGTGCTAGTGCCCCCTTATTCAGGGATACTACCCTGGCTTTCAAAAGTGATTGCAAACATGGCAACAGAAGCAAAGAAGATCCTTAAAGGAACAAGGAGTAGAACCAAGCAACAATTAGGTATTTTGAAATGTCCAGAGGATTTGTGGGAGCACATGTCACAGCGTGGCAGGAAAACCAGTATATTCTGGCAATACAGAGTTGGCTGTTAATTTGCACTAAATAGGTTTGACTTAGAGATTGCCCACATTTGTGGCACAGCAGGTAAAAGCGAGCATGATAGAAAAGAAAAGCTCATGCATTGCAAAGCTGTTTGATCTTTCAACTGTAGCTTAGCTTTACTCTATTTTAATGGTTTGTATTCCTGCCTATGACTGTGGTGTTAGCAGGGTATTAATGCTGTCTAATCTGGGTATCTCAGGGAAGGCCTAAATTTAGGAGAAGTAAATATGCTTACTTATTGCTTCCATCAATAAATTAAATCCCCAACAGACTCTGGCAAATCACTTTCTGCTCTTTTCAGACTCAACACTTTATATAGTGTTGGAAAGCTTTGTTTAGTTTTGTTTTGTTTGTGGTGATTTAAAAAAGAAATCTGTATTGCTTTATTTTGATCAGTCTCTGAACAGTCTACACAGCTGAATACTGAAGTGTCATTTAATATGTTCTGTGAAAACAATGAAATCCTAGTACTGTGAGATACTGCCTAAGTATTTACTTTTAAGTCATTGCTAAGAGGAACTGGAATAGAAGGAAAAGTGACTGGTGAATTTTACATTCAGCATTGTAATACTTGACATGATTTATGTAAGTCAGCTTGAAGTGTTTGGCACTTTCTGCAAAATTTAAGAGCAGCTTTTGTTCTTCAGACTGAGCAACTAATGATCATTTGTGGTGGCTGACAGCTTATTCACGCTTTTGCCAAAGACGACAGTGTAATTATTGTCATTGCTTGCTAAGCACTGTTTTCACAAACTCACAGAAAGCAACAAGTAGCAGACTACCCTGTTGATTCCTTCACCCTAATAAACATGTTGAGAAGAAATGCAGCCCTTCCCCTCTGTGCTTAGGGGGACAGTGAAAAAGTACAGAACAAGAAAAATATAACTGCTTTCTGAATGTTCAGTAAGGTGGGAGTATGAAAAAATTGCATATGAAAATTTGCACTGTATTCCAGAATAGTAATCGACTATTTGTACAATATGTGCCTGTAGAAGGATTTGTTAAGGTAGATTGCTGCAGAGTGCTGAATGCCCCCAGAGACGCTATGACCCTCCTGAACATTCCACTTCTCGAGATACGGAAATTTCAACACATACGGATTGAAGCTAAAGCTTTCACAAGAGCCCACTAAGAGACCGAAGAATTCAGAGACAAAATCAAGTGGGACTGAGTTATAGCAGCTTTAAGTGTTAACCCTCCCATCCTCAGGGCCAACCAAACTGTAAGTTAGAGTGAAGGAATTTGAAACTAATGCATTCCTCCTGCAGATGGGCTGGGGAGTGCAGCTACACACCGTATCTGAGGATGAGGCCACCAAAGTTTCTTAATCTCTGCAGCAGGTCAGTTGCTTCTAATCACGCATTACTCAAGGCCATTTTCAAAAGAGAAGACACATCCGAGTGCTGAGGCACAATAGCCTCCAGTGAATGGTGTATACCTAATCTCTTAGGGAAATGGAGTTCAGCCCACTGAGTCACTGACATTTCCTTTTCCTTTTTAAATGACTGGCTGAGCAAAGCACAGCGAGACAGCTGTTCACCCAAGTACGCAAAACTCATCTGCACTTCGAACCAATCTACAAGACTATTTATGATGATCATTGTGACCGTGACCCTACTAGCCATTGAGGAAAGCTTTCCCGACCGGTGACATCTTTCTGAGGGACAGTTTTGTGATAATACTTCTGCTGCGAGGAGCAATCTGTTTTCTGAACAGTTAAATGCGCTGCGTAGAACCACGGCGATATTGGTTCATTTCAGACACAGCTGATTGCAACGGCATGTGTGCGTCTACATTCGACCTTTCCACGAACGTATCTTTTCGGAGATCAAAACGCCATCGCCTTACACATACCTGCCCATTTCCAACAGAAAGGTCAGGAGCAGTTCCTTGGTGCTTACCTCACCACTTGGAACAGCAGCTGCTTCTCACACCTTGTGCAAAGTTAATTCTGTTAGGTTTTGGCCCTGCACCTTCCTCCCCCGCCACCGACATCGTCTGGAGTTCAGGGCACTCGAGACCCCCCTGGAGGCATTTGACACTCCCCAGCATCCTCTAGCAATCCCATCGAGGGACTCGACTATTAATAATGTCCGGTACAATATCAACCGTACTAGCTACATCCCCAGGTCTATAATCAACTACAGAAGTAGGCAGGCTTTTCTCAGCCACGGCTAGGTCTTTCTCTGTTTGAATTCCTTTCCTCACTGGCATTTTTGTGACATGATATTTACACCTGTCTGTCTCTGCCCCGACTGCCGTGGTATAATTTTGCATTAACCCGTTGACTAATTAATCTGCATTGAGAAGGTCAGAACAAGGGTTTGGGAGGCTGGGGTCCTTATTTCTCTGATTTGTTGGAAGAGTTTGGTCAAGTCGAAATCTTCATTCGTTACTTTCCACATCTGCAAAGTAAGGTACTCTGTGGAATGGTGGTGGGGTTTTATTACCCTAGATATACGGCCTGATGTCCTTTGCTTTCTCCCTCAAAGAGCAGGCCGTTGTTTGCTAAGAGAGCAAAAGTAAAGATTTCCTCTCTCCACACAAGGCACAATAACATTGCAGTACGATGCCCTGCGTGCCGCGTGGGAGTTGCCTGTCTGTTTTGAGAGTAACGAGGCATCTTAACAAATATATTTCCATAAATGTTCTCAGTGCAAATCAACCTCTGTTTTCTTTTGCCATTCTCACGCCACTGATATTTGAGCACTCCATAAGCATTTATCTTGGTTAATACTGACAAAGTAGGAGGGCTGCCACTGTCCCCATTTTAAAGAGCAGAAACTGGAATGCGCAGAATTCAGGTGATGTTTGCAAGGTCATACAGGTATTCTGCTGCAAGTTGGGGTTTTCATGTTGCACTGGCTGGGCCAGGAAAGTCCATCTGTAATGCTGTATGGAAGTTTGATTTATCAATGACAAGCATGAAATGCAAGGAAATATAAACAATGCCATCTGCGATGAGCAGTCAGCTGCATCTTAGTCATGACAGAGAATTAAAGCCATAATTGGATAAACAATTTCCACAAAAGCTGAAGTATTTCTACATATTATTCACTGTGTAGCTCTGAAAACTGTCCAAAGTAACAAGAAATCTAAAGGTCATATCTTTAGCCAAATCAATAAATTCCAATGACTTGACTAGGCCTGTGCTAATTTAACAAAAACAGAAGATTTGCCCAGAGCTTTGCATTTGCCTTTTTTTTTTTTTTTTTTTTTTTGAGAAGGCATTTGCAAACAGAAGAATAGAAAACACCAGAACAAAAACATGGCAGTGGATAATTTAAGCTGATAAACTGTTTGTGTGTTAGTTAATCTTTTCATTACCATTTGTTAATAGCGCCAGGGCCAAGAAGCAAACAAATTAAATTTGCAGCTGAATTTGGAGGGGATGCAAACAGCAGTGAGCAAAGAGAAATACAATCTCTGCTGGGGAGATGGAGACATTAAATATTGGCAGAAAATTACAAAATGAAAGTCAAAGTAGAAATTACAAGCTCTTGTGCTGGGGGAATAGTGGTATTGAGCAATGATATACAGAGGGGAAAAGAAATTTAGAAAGGAGCAATACCTGATCAGACCCAGGAATGATCTAAAAATTTGGAAAGGCACAGTATTTAATAAATACAAATACTGTGGCATTGCACTGCAGAGCTAGGAAGGAATTGCCGCTTTTTGTAGCACAGCAGAAAAATTGGGAAAGCTGCTTGAAAGTTGGAAGGTATTGTCATACAAAAAGAAAATTAGGAAAGTGCAGCAAAAATGGCTAGAAGCATTGTATAACTGGCCTTTGAGGAAATTGCCTTGAACGTGCAAGCCTTTGCTATGAGCTGACAGAAAGGGCATGACAGAAAACCCAGTGCAAAGATCTGGAAAGCGTAAGCATTGGTGAAAGAGAGCATTCACTTCGGGGTGGGGCAAAGGAGTGCAATCAGGAAAAATGGGATTAAACTAAGGAAAGGGAAGTCAGGCTGATCATCAAAAGCAGTTTTCAAGCTCTGCAAGATGTTTGTAACAAGCCCAAAGCCACACCAAAGAGGCCTGGTTTCATGTTTCGTTGCAGCCCTGAAACTCCATCTAAGTCTTTTTCTAAAACAGTTTGAAGATCCATTAACCTTTCAAGTCAACCTGGAGCTACTTTGGCTCAACCAGGGCTGATTAATTGTTTTGTATTAAAGTCAGACAGTAGCTTCAGTTCCTCTTATTTTTGTCAGAGACATGCTTGGAGGGCTTAAGCCCTCCAAAATTAAAGTTGAGAGCAGTCTTCCAGATGAAACTCACTTCTTTCAGCTCCCGATAATTCTGGGGGGTTTGAGCCTGGCCTCTGGATATAGCAGAGGCATGACTGGAAAGAGCAAGGGAAGCCATGGGTGAAGTGGTCCACATTTATAACAGATTGCTCTCCTCGTTCTATTTTTAAATGCCAGAGGTGGGTTTTGTTTAACATGGTAGCAGGAGGAGAAAGGGAAGTACCTCTCAGATCACCAGAATTTTGTCCCTCTTTTGCTAGGCTATGGACAAGCAGCCTTCTAGAGACCCTGTGATGTAGGATCGTCTGGTGTGTTTTTACATTTACATTTCCACTGGACAACTCATTTTGTAGGAAACAAATTGAGAAGAAAAAAAATCGAGAGGTTTTTAAAATGCTATTTTTTAGTTTTTCTGATGTTAGGAAACTCAAGAGGGAAACTGTTTCAAACTGTGAATTTCAAGATCGTTATTTTACTGGATTTTACACTGAAAACAAAAGGGTTTCTATTTTGCTTTGGTCTAGAAACTGAAAACTTCCATCTTTTTTAATACCTTCCTTTTTTTTTTTTTCTTTTATGAAGCAAAGAAAACAGTGAAATCAAGCAAGCAAACAGAAGAAAACAAGGGTTACAGTTTCAGAAATATTAGAGTCTCAGTATGAAAAATCTTGCATCCCTAAATCTGGTTTATGGGTACAGACAGAACTCACACCCATAAGGAAACAGGAATATGGTGATAGGAAATGCTAGTTAGAAATGAAATGAGCTTTTGTTTGGTGAGAATTTTAAAAAACCCTGAAGTTAGCCTGAGATATTTCTGTTGGGGGAAAAAAAAGCATTTCTTTGGTTTTCTGACAGCTCTACTGTGACTCTTGAATACCGATGTTTGCCTTGAGAGTAGGAATGGTGTAAAGGCAACACTGCCTCTTGCAACACCCAAATTTTTAAGGTGCCATTTGCTTAGAAGGAAGAGCACGGCTGCTTGAGAGTTTTCCCCAAGCACCGAGTGTCAGCCTTGCTGTGCCTCCGCAGGCAACGCGCTGCCGCCCCGGCTGCGCTCCGTGGGCTGGGGTCCTGGCGAGCCGTGACGCCGCAGCCTTGGTGGGGAAACATCATCTCATTTCATCCAAAATGGCACCTGTGTTTGCTTTGCAAAAGCCGATGACTCCAGGTTTCTTTAAAGCCGTACAGAAATACATCCGTGGCCACATTGTGAATCAAAGTTTGCTTTCTGAATTGCCTCTCCCTGTTCCTCAAAGGTTTACGAACCTCCAAATAGGAAAGTCTTGCTAGACTTGCCGGTGAAAAGTATCTGGTGCAGAGTTCTCAAGAACTGCAGGCCTGATCCAAATACTTTAAACCCACCAGTAGGACCTCACTGAATTCAGCACGAATCGGACAAAGCTTTGCACAGTAAGGGGTGCGGGGGAATGACAATGCGAGCAGAGACAGTCGATGTTTGATCCTTACTTTATCACACACGTGGCGTGCAACTGAATTGTTCGCATCAGGACCATAGTGAGAAATTAGCGTTAGAGTATATCATTAATACCTTTTCCATGGTCTTTGCACAGGTGCAGTAGCTTGCTTGCAACCAGCTTAAAATTATATATTTTAAAGTTATTCTCAGAGAAAAGGAGTCTTGTTTTTCTGACAAAATACAGGGAAGTGTTTTTGGGGGAAATGTAAGGTTAGAAGTTTGCTTCTCTGCAAAAACTGTAAGCCTTTAGATTAAAAAGAGCTTGTATGCCTAAAAGCCTGTCTATTCTGACAAGCTAAATAAGCTGGCCTGATATGAGGGATCACCTCTCCCAACAACCTTGCCCAGTTTTACACTGTGAAATCATGATGACTCTTAGAACTGCTCCCAGCTGCACAGTGAGACCCCTGAATCCTTAGGGAGAAGAGCTCACGTATATAATGCATGCCCATGAAAGACTTGCACTTTTTCCATTGCATCTCAATCTTTAAAAAAGCCGTTGCCCAGTTAGAGGAAAAAAAGTAATTCTACTAATTGGCATTACTTTATAGCAAATTGTTTACATGTAGGCCTGTCCTGAGGGTAAAGACTGTTCCGGTAAATCTAGCTACTCTGCATTTTTTTCCTTGTAAAAATTTGCCTGAAGTGGAACTTTGCTTGTGAGTCCCCTAGTTCATCAATGTTCATGTGGATAAAATTTCCAGTATGCAGTTCTCCTCGAGACACAGAAGTTTTCTAATTTTAACTCTCAGTTAACACTTTGCTGTGAGTTCAACTATATTTAGGGGTTAATGCTCAAGGATGGTGAGAGTATTCTGGTCCCAGTCTAGCGGAGTGTATGATTTTTAAGCTTGTGAGTTGCCCCACTGAAAGATAGATTGCTCACCCATTAAGCTCGTGGTTGAATGCTCTGCTAAACTGCATCCAAAGTGTCTGCTAATTTGCAGAATAGAGCCCTCCCTTCCAAAGTCAAAGCGTGATCTCTGTGTTCTCCTATTGCGCTAATGCAAGCTCTGCACCTCTGCCAGGTCCAAAAGTCATCTGAAAACTGCCTTAGGTTTTGGAAACCACAGTATGTTTCTTATCTTTCGATCCAGATGCCATTTTGCTCTTGATACACAATGCCTCCCCCCCCATCTTCCTTGCCAAAAATCTTTGAAAGAAGAATTTTAGAACTGGGAGTACTTTAACACATGCTGTCTTGCGCCAGGCATATGATCTCCAGATATTTGATAGAAAAGCAAGGTTCTAAACCGGGCATGGGAAGGAGACAAGTGAGACGTACAGCAGCTAGCCCTGCCTCTCCTTATACAGTCAATAACTACTATGTCTTTTTTGAAAATTGCTTCTTACTGAAGAAATTCTGGCTATGAAAAATTTTATCTATTGAAGGGCAGGAATAAAGTTACTGTCAGGGTATGGGAACTAGGAATAGAAACAGTAATTTTTTGAACAGGCTTTTCTTCACCTCTTGTGATATACACACTATATACCTTTCATGAAAGAATCCTATTGACATCCGATCACCACAAAGGTTAGTTACATCATTGGATAAATGACTTGCAGGTTAGATATGAGCTGTGGAGATGCTGCTGCAGGAGTTTACTCCTTTTGTAAGAGATCAGGTGTTCACTGCTGTTAGAGGCAAGACATCATGCTTGAACACACAACCCGCACTGCAGGAGTGGATGCTGTGACTGCAGGAGAGCTAACCCAGGGTAAGAGAAGGCTGCCGGCAGTTTTGCTGCAGGCATGGCAATGCTGGCAGCATGAAGCTTTTTTTCATAATTAAGAATGGCTTTGGTGACCAAACGCTTTTGCTGCTGTTTTGCTGTTTGGAAGCTAAAGCCCAGACAGGTTATGTGACTTTTGCAAGGTTATGCAAGCCCAAAGTCATGTCAGAAGAAAATGGGAGAGTGGGTATTCAGACCTCCCCCTCGTGAGGTCTGGCCTGTGGTTGGTTCTACCCACTGGACCAGCCTCCTCCTTCAGGTTCTTCCCAACACTCTGCTGGCCCCAACCAAAGTCCATTGATTCAGCTGGCCAAAATCAGAAGTAATTCCATGCCATATTTCTTCCTATTGAAGCAATAGAAAAGGGAAACAGTCCTTACTCTAGTGAAGTCAGAAGTAACTGGGAAGCAAGCAGAGGGAGGGAAAAGGATGTGGGAAACATTGCCAAAGGTGTCCATGGCTGGCTCATGCAGAAGTTCTCAGGTGCCTTGAGGAATTAAGAATAACTTGGAATCAGCCTTAAAAAAGGAGCAGGCCAATGTAAATCGGCTGTAACGGTTCAGTAGTTTTCCCCAGGAACCAACAAAACAATCAAGGGAGAGATTTTTAATTCTGCACATAGGAAAAGCCTGGTCTTAGACTTCAATTTGCACAGTAGAAATCCCTGATTAAAAAGGAGCCAAATGCTGTTGTGCTTCAGGAAATGGGAGAATTAGGGATGCTTACTTTGGACGACGGTGTAACTTTACAGTGTAGCCTATACAAGGGGAGATGCACAGCTGCATCTCCCCGAGAGCAGAGTACAGAATATATTGTAAGTCAGAGTCACAGTTCCTCCCTATCTTCCCTCCACCACCACACGCACTCCCTTTGCTCTCCTACAAGAGTCAATTACTTCATCCTTCTATTTTTTTCTTTTTCTTTTTTTTTTTTTTTTCTTTCCGTGGAGCAGTTTACTCTCCCATGCTCCCAGCCAGCAACTCTGGCTAGTGAGGAAGCAGAATGGGGTGAAGCTTGGGCTCTCTGCACTTCTGTCAGCCTAACACCCCTTCTCCACCCACTGCCTCTCAGCAGGGGTATTGGGTGAGCAGCCCCTGCCCTCCTTGCTGCAGGCAGAGTTGCATTGAGCAAGCTGAACAGTCATGGGAGCAAAGCCGGGGGGAGAGGGAGTGACATGCCTCCCTCCCTCTTATATTCCTGTCTGACTAGGTACTGGTCCTGGCAGTGTGTGGTGGGTTTAACCTAGCAAGTTCTGTACAGCTTCCGAGTTAAAGACCCGTGTTAAAATGTTTCAGGATATTACCAGTGCTAGAAAATGGGGGAGCATGTTCACTGAAACCTGTGAAAGGCCAGCATCTTCCTAACCTGATCTCAGTCTGTTACTAGAAAATATGGAAAGGAGCCCATTGCAAAAACAAAACAAAGCAATCACATCCTTAGGAACTTTTGGGAGGCAAACATATGGGGAAACTCTTTACTAAAGGTGAGAGGTCAGTCAACATCTTGGGATAACTGGATATAAAGGGGATAATAAGTTCTCAGGCCTTTTTGACAATGGGAACACAATTTGCGTACAGTAAGAGTAAAGGGCTTTTCCAATGGAAGGCAGCTTTTCCTGTGGCTGGCACTGATGGGAAGCCTACACATACTCAGGACATACCTCCTGAGCCCTCCCAGAAAAAAAGCAAAAGCACGCACATACCTCTTTTCTGTCCCACACTCCCATCATCCCACCCTAAACCTACAGCTCTGGGCTGAAAGCACGTCAAGCCTAAGAAATGTTTTCCTTGACCGTGTCATGAAGGCCTTTCTCGTTAGCGTGTATATGGGGGTACAGTTTGTGATTTCAAACTTTCAGTATAGCTTTGATTAAGATACAGGTAAGGGGAAAGCAGAAGAGAACCTGGCAGGTCAAGACTGGGGGATTCAAATCATCTGGACTATGGGATTCAAGTGCATGTGCAGAAGTTGGATTTACAAGCAAAATACTGTGCTAGAGTTACTTAGAAAAGATAAAACACGTATTTTTGGACTGCTAGAAATTAAGGAAAGTTGCAAAGAACATTTTTTCCCATTTTAAATTATTAAATGGTGTTATGTTTGGAGGCAATTGTGTATATGCAACTCTTAAAAATTAAAGCTCGAGGCCAAATTCTGCTTACGGTCACGCAGAAATCAGACGACTATAGACTGAGTTGCATATAACTGAGGTCATAATCTGGCATAGTGTCTGAGCTGGCTCAGTTTTCTGTTAAGTTAATGTCAGTACTGGTAAGCTGTTATGAGGAAATCCAACAGGGAATGGGTCAGGTGTTAATGCTCACAATCAACATGATTCTAAATAAATTGGAGGAATTTAAGAAACTCTGCTGTGTCTTCCGATTAAGTTGCTTGTTTAGACTTAAAATAACTCTATTGACTTGAGTGTGCTACTTCAGATTTACTTTGGTACAAGTTAGAAGAAACTGTGACTCTGTGTTTAGAAGATCTTTCTGTGTCAGATCTCTAACAAAAGTGAAGGAAGGAAGAATATAGAAATTTCTGAACAACAAGGTGGTAAAACCAAACTACCTTCTTGTTCTCTTTTCTGTTTTCTATCCATAAGCTGAAACTAAGATCGTCGTTTCTCCAAACTCTTTCCTTTCCCTTAAATTTTCGGAAAATACGAGTCTAAGCTGTGAAACTTGGGAGTCATCTGTTTTGCTGGTTCAGATAGACTACAGCTATGTGAAAGGAAGAAAATAATATTACTGCAGGAAACGGGGCTAGTTTGTCTACATTCTAATGAAATAAATACCTTAAAATACAAGTATCATTCCACAAAAATATATTGTAATTTCACTGCCTTCTTCCTAACCTGCAATTTTTGACAGTGGAAAAGAAAGTTTTATTCACAGTATGAAGACAATGGTCTCTAAATTTTCTTTTATTTGTTTCTAACTGAAGAGAAATTTTCATACTACAATAAGGTCTTAAGTTCAAGATTTGAAATTAAAGCTCTGGATTAATTTTCAATATTTTCCTTCAGTTGCAGTTCCAAAACCCCACAGTTGCGTTAAGGGATTTAAACCCCTCACATCACTGAGGGTTAACTTTAAATCCTTTCCAGTATGCACAGTGAAGGCAAATATCCATCTTGCCTCTCTGTGCTGCGTTGTCTAAACGGTACGCTTCGTGTTAGGTGAGGTAAATCTGCACCACTGCGAATTAGTCGTTTTGAGGCTGTGACTGAAATCTGGTTTCTCCTACAGGCTGGAAGGGTTCAGACGAAAGGTTGCAATTTTGGCCTGTTTTTGGCTTTTCTCTTTTTCTATTTAGTTTAGTCCTTGCATCTGTCTTAAGACACTACATTACAGGTTGATGTTCGATATACAGTAATCAAAAAAAGCACTGTACCTCTTTAGCCCAATGTGTAATGCAGGAGACAGTATCTGAGATACCTAGCAGGGAGGTTGAGTAAGAACTTGTTCAAGGAACTCAAGTACAGCAGGATAGGACCAGCAGTACTATCACAAATTGTCTCATGGCTTGTTCTGGTGATTGCTTGCCGGTGTCTAATTCTAGTCAGACTAAGCCATGAGAACATTTTCAGGACATGAAGTTTTTCCAGATATGTAAAAAGAAGTAAAGTGCTCATTTTGTACTAAAATATCTTCACACTCATAAAACTCCTAGTGAAAGAAAAAGAGAATACAAAGAATGAAGTATTTAAACTTTTACACATTGAAAGAAAATACATAGCCATTAAGATTTTATTACCTCTTGTCCTTTATGTTCTGGGAAGGCAAAATTGCAGCCCTTCTAATGAAAACAAAACAAACTAAATCCCACAAACACCACCGTTAGGAAGGGGGGGAGAAGAAGAATTAGTGCTTATCACGATTTCCTTTCAGAATGGAGATAATGGTTGACTATCCTAAATAAATACACAAATAAATAGGAATTGTATTCGTTTTGAAGATTCCATGGTTGGAAACTTCCTTATGCAGCTCCCTGTCATTTTCTTTCTTGAAAACATTCATGCTCCTTGCTTTAGTTACTCTTTAGGGTAACATGTTCCATATGTCACATAGCCTTTGTATGAAATAGTTTAGACTAAATTCTCCTTTCATCCCCGTGACCCAATTTTAAGGTCTTACTGCTGTGGAGGACTAATCTGGATCAGTTTGATCAGACCCTCCTATTTTACAAATGTCATTTAATTCACCACAACTTTTTTCCCCTTTCCATAACAATAAGCCCAACCAAGTCTTTCTTTGTAAGTGTTGCTATTATAAACTCCCTTAAATTCTACATCTAATTGAGCAGTGCTCTCTGACTCAGTTCATTATTATACTACTTGCTTTAATTCGGGCGAATTTTTAAAGTAATGCAACACAGAAGCCTATTATCTTCTTTTTTTCTTGGTTGCTATTCTCTGGAGTAGATGCCAAAGAGGATTTTTTTTGTTAACAGTGGCTTCCCAAGTATTTTTCTATGCTTTGCATACAACATAAATTTCTTCCTGGGCAAATAGTTCCTTTGATACTTTTTTCTTGGAATAAATTGCATTTAACATCTTCACAAGCATTATTTTCTTTATGCCTTCCCATCAGGCTTCTGTGTAAGAAACAAATACACTTAAAAATTGTCCAGACTGTTCAGTTCACTAGCTAAATCAAAAATTCTCACCGTGGACTCTTGATGTTCCCTGTGCCTCTCCTCTTTCTCTAACACTAGTTTAGACTGGGGAAACTCCACTGCAGCTAATACAATTAAACTTGCGCAAACCAAGCACGGCTGACAAAAGAGGGGCCTCCTCTCTTTCTGCTTCTGTTCTCCCAATATTCACATTCTTCAAATATTCAAATCTATAATCTTGATGCTCTATAAACCTGACGCCATGTCTTTTCAGTGGGTTAATCTGTCTGCCACCAGTTTAGCTTGTGCTTGTCCTACTGGTGGAGAAAAGATCAAAGAAACAGTTTTAAAATGGACCACATAGAAAAGTTGTACCAGCTCAACTATGAAATTTTGACCAAGCCCATCTCAAAGATGCACTGTTCTATAGCAGGATCAATCAGGGACTGCACTACTTCTTGCCTTCAACACAGCCATATATATGGGCAGAAAACTCTGAATCTGCCCGGACCAAAATGGATTTTTACTACTTTAGTCTGCTTTGCTTGTGGAAGGTAGCTATATATATCAATGATCATGCCTGTGGTGGTTGTTGCCAACAAGGAGTACTGGGCTGATGGTTGACTACCTGGCAATCACTCATCTGTAGACCCAGGCCAGATTTACACTAGAGTTTTTCCTTTTTTTTTTTTTTTTAAAAATAAAAATCTCTGTCAGACTAGCTCTACCTGTACAGCACTAACACAGACATGCTGTTGCAAAGTTCTTGTGTTGTATAGCTTATGCTTGGGAAAGGGCATGGCTCTGTTGGTAGCTAAATCCCTTTCCTTGTCATGTGCTGTCATCCCATTAGAGAGCTTTGTTGGCAGAAGCAACTGGCAGAATTGTGGCTCTAGACAACCCCTTCTGTTCTCCTCAACTTTATAAAACTTGTGATTTTTGTGATCTTTATAGTATTTACTTTCAAGATATTCCCATGAAACTGAACTGTGCTCCAATTGTTCCTCTTTTGCAGGTGAAAAACTGTCTGACAAAGAGACAAGCTGACCTGCAGGAGGCCCGTGGTGTGACAGAGAGTTGGACTGAAATGAGCAAATGTAAGCAGTAGCCAGAGCAGCTTCCAGGTTTGGACCTGGTGAGATATTGCACGTTGATCTCTCGGTGGCTAAAATCAGTCTGCAGTAGTACACTTCCTTACTGTAGCTTAGTGTCTTGTGGTTGGATTCTTTGGTCTCCTAAAAAGTACAATCACAACTGAAGTTTGGATGTTCTTAACTTTCTATGCCGTGTGGATTGTCTGGTACCAAAGTCTGCAAGTTTCTCTCTCTTGGCTGAACTTGGGACTTATGAAGAGACACAAAGAATGTATCACTACATAAGCCTCATGTATGACTAAGATTGCTGGAAATCGGATGAGATGGGCTATGTATTGGTAAGACGTGGAGAAACACTTCTGGTTTTTGCCCTATTATTGTCATAGCCTCTGGGTCTCTGCAGCACACAACTGTTATTTCATACTCTCTGCCACGGCCCCAGTTCCTCCTGATGTCTACTCCATCAATAGTCCTGAGCAACGGTAGAAAACGTTCCTTTCTGCCATCTCTGCAGAATGGTTTCCAGAGGGAGGGATAGGAGCTGCAAAACATAAGCCTGTCTTCCCATGTTGTTAAGAAGGTATTTTCTGACTCCAGAGAAGTTCCTGAAAACTTTAGTGCAGGTGAGCAAAGGAGGCCAGGCTTTGAATACAGAAAATTAAGAAAATTTGCAGGGAACAATTGAGGATTATATGTCTACTCCAGTACTTGAGCTGATGTACAGTCCCTTAGAGCTCTGCAAAGCTGAGATGATGTTATTCAAGGTGTACAGAAGAAATTGGTGTTGGGATCTTAGTTACTTGTATTGGAGTTTTTCTGGTAGTGAGAGAGCAGCAGTCTGAACATCCCCTCAAACATGATTTCATACACACCACTTCTGTAGTGTTCAGGAATAATGCTTTCTGGCATAAAATAAGATCAAGAAGCCAAAGTTTATGTTAGGATCTCAGTTTTGAACTCAGCATGCCATGGTACAGGGACCCTGTGCTTTGATTTAGCACTTTCATTCCAGTTTGAATTATGTAGTAATCAGAACCTGCACAAATTGCTGCTTCGGTATTTCTGTTCTTTATCATTACCTTGATTTGTTTCTATAGGACATTTGATTCAAAGCCCTTCATGAAGAGCTGAGAAATCCTCTCTTCATACTCAATAGAAATGTCTACTGCTGCAAGACCCTGTCAGCCTGTTTAAGCCCAGAAATAAAAGCTTACTTCACTAACCAGTCTTCTTTAATGTGAAGAAGAGTAGAATATGCATTTGAAATACAAGAAAATTTCAAAAATTCCCACCAAATCAAAGTGCAGTCAAATACTCTGCTGATGAGGAGAGTGTAGGAACCGATACTGAGTAGAATTGTACACAGAGAAGGAAACAAGTTTAAATACATAGAACAAATAAACAAAGCGAGTGGCAATTTCTTCTTAAAGCTAAATCTTGGGATCACAATAGATCAAAAATGCTTTAAATCACTGGAGTATGTTTCAGTTACAAAGATGGAACAAAATGGGGTTTGAAGTACTATTTAAAATTGAGAAGAGGAATCCCAAAAGCTGAGGGAGTCTCAAAGAGTCAAAAGTCATGAATTTGGCAGGAAAAAATGTGAGTCCATGTCAAAAAGTTTACAAGCTGACCATCTGAAAATATTTTGGGTTCAACAGATCAAAACAGCTTGTTTGATTTGAACTTTCAAAGAAATAAACAAACAAAAAATATGTTTAGAAACACAATCATTTAGTTGTTTGAAGCGACTAGGCTCTCCTTCCACACGGTTTGAATTTAATTGATTGGACTTGCCTAATTCAAAACCTTTCCGGGATTTTGGAAAGACTGGGATATCTGGTGTGGTTGTTCCAAAGTGAGAATCTCATCTGATTGCTAGATACTAGCAAGTCAATGACCTGAAGGATAATATCATTACAGTGGAATCATAAGAACTAGCAATATTGTCCAAAGGATGTGAGGGACAAGTATTTAAAAGTCTTGGCAGGCCTTTTTGTCTGACAATACAGGCATCTGAATTTCAGCTAGGTGGCCAGATCTTCTGTAGTATAGCATCATCACTGACTAGTGTCATTACTCTGCTTTGCATCCCTGTGAGGAT
Source organism: Aviceda cuculoides (assembly GCA_035590195.1). Lineage (NCBI taxonomy): Eukaryota > Metazoa > Chordata > Aves > Accipitriformes > Accipitridae > Aviceda > Aviceda cuculoides. Next base: position 6,087,510 of record JAVJGG010000024.1, read on the forward strand.
CTGGCCTTTAACTGAAAATGTTCCAATGCTTTGTGAAACGATGTCATTCAGTGAAAAAAAAAAAAACAAACCTTGGTTCTGAGCATGTGTCATGCAGGAATTGTTTTATGGTTTGATGCCAGTGCACTTTTTCACCAGTTCTGAAACTGACAAATCTATTTCTTCATGAGAAATTAAAAAAAAAAATAATCTCTCCTCTCCACCCTCCTACCCATCTTTGCTCTTCTCCCAGCTGTCACCAGTGTTTAGAGTCTGAGTAAGCAAAAATTATATATTTACAAGTACAGCTTACTGCTGTGTTTGCTGGTATAGACTGCCTGAGGGCATGTCTGTGAATTGAGCACCCAGCTACATACATAAATATACCCCCTTCTCTTGTCAGCCTTTCCCCTCCCCTGCCTTGCTTTCTTAAGCCACGTGTTAAATCTTATTTGTTGGCTTCTGAGCTTTGTGGGATGGAGACTGATGTCTTACTTCACGCCTGCACGTGAGCTCTGTCAGACCTTGAGCACTAAAGCACGAGGCACCTATCCTGTCCCAAACCTCCTGTCTTCATCAAACACCGCTGTGGCCTCTCTCCTGCTCCGTGGACCTACACGCTGGATTAACTGAGGTCACGGAGCGGGAGAAACGTCATGCGCCTGCGTTGCAGCTGGGTGTTTGACCTCATGGAGTTGCGTGTGAAAGCAGCCTTACGAGAATCGATTTTATTTTCAGCTGCAGCCTCGTGCTGCGGCCCTTCTCCTGACTGGCCACGTGCCCATCGGACAATCCCAGAGCATCCTGGTTGCCTGCCAGCCCCAGATGCCAGAAGCATGTCCCCACTTCCTCTCCCCTTACGTGATGAAGTCTGCGGGGTCTCGTTCACTACAGCTCCGAAAAGTTGCCTCTTACGCAGTCCTGGGGCGGTGAGGCCAGGTCCTGATGAAGGCCTCCAGATGTTATTGCAATAGCAATAATAATTAAAAATCTACCATAACTAACTGAATAATGTACAATAAAATTAAAATCTGGTTTTTCATACAGGTTTAGAAAAATGTTACAAACATCTACAGTCTTGTCAGAACTAGGCTTCAGCATCGTGCAGACTGTATTTGTGGCTTTCTGAATGCTCATGGCTTCAAGTACTGCCGAGGCCAAAAGAAAGCTGACGGTTCCCGGAAATTTTGCATGATTTCTTCTCAGTGTTCAACTAGTCAGAAAGGAGGGTCTGCTGGTTAAGGTCAATAACCTGTGTTCAGTTCCTAACTCCCCTGGGAATTGCCTTTGTAAGCTTGGGAAAGACATTAAGGACTTGTTTACGCTGCTAAAATTAACATCATTTTTTTTTTACTGTATCACCACTGATGAACATGTAGCTGCCACAATATTATACCAGTAAAGACAAAACATGTTTGTTTTAGTCTGAGGCATATTTGCTGAAGCTGACTCTTAGTAGCACAGTTGAAGTTTTTTGTTTTTCCTTCATCGTAGTTTTCACCTTGGGTAGCTAGAGTGCATTTAGTGGTTCTGAAGTAAAAGCAGAATGCAGCTTTCTAAAGCTGCTTTTCTACCTCTGAAATGGGAATGATAGTACTAACTAGCTTCATCTCAATGATACTGTTGAGTACACTGTAAAAATGAATAGACTATATTTGTTGTGGAAGCTGCTGTGGGAGTTGAAGACAGCTCTTTTACCCAAGGCTCCCTGGATTTATTCATGTATGGGCAAAAATATATTTAGATATTTGTCTCAACTGTGCATTTCAGTCATCTGTGTCACAAAAACTAAAAATAAAAGCTAGGGAAAGCTAGGTTATTGCTTGCCACTATTTTCCTAGCTGCAGAATATCTGTAATAAAGATTTACGTGAATATAGCTGTAAATGATATTGCTAGATGCAGACCTGGTAGACTCACAATTGATGTAGAGAGTGATCAAGTGGTGTGTGGGTAGCCTGAACAGTGCTTGGGAAAGGTGTGAAGCCACTCACCCTTCGCCTCCAGAGGGATACTAACAGTGGGGTTTGCTGATTGTATGGTGGATCATGTATTTGGGTTTGTTTATGTAAACCACAATACTGATTTTGCTAATAAAAGTTATCCAGACACTACTTTCTGATCACATATCCTTATTTGGTTCTACATAAAGACATGTAGATTCAATTTCAGCTAAATCAAAATATGACCATCTTAATTCCAGGAAGTGTTTACATGGTCATGTGTAAGCTCTGAAAACAATGTGTATTGACTCCTTTTTCTTATCAGCAAGAAAATGTTTGTGGTGACCACAATAATATCAGTGAAGTTTTCTTCTGGATCTGCACCTCCTACACATAGTGAAACCTCACAGTGATGACTTAGCCAATACGTGAGTTCAAGGAATAACATAAACGTGTTCAATTCCTTTCAGTGAGTTACCGTCTCTGAAAACAAAGAGGAAAAATCAGCATCATGGGTAGGATTTTCAAACTTGTCTAGAGGTGCTCACTCCTTCAGTTGCCCAAAGTGTTTCGGTGCCTTTGCAGATCTCAGAATGGAGCTCTGTAACACTCTGCGAAGTGACAATAATGTTAGAGCCCCTGTCCTTTGATGGCGTTTAAAAAATGGCTCAACATTTTTAAATAGTGTAGATATTCAAGAAGTATTAATGAGATGAGTACTCTGCCTCTGCGCTCTGCATCTACCATCTGGACAAGTCCTGCTACTGTGTCGTCTGACAAAGACGCAGCTCTCCTGGAATGCTGAATTGTTAAAAACTAGAATCCGGTATGATATTCCCTACACAGATAAACCATAGCACTATGAGATTTAGCACGTGAAGTTTGTGTAGAACTACCTTCTGCTGACAATTTTGTTCTGCAAAAAACAAATGTGTTTCATGGTTAGTGTGTAGAATCACCTCAATATGTTTCCAAAAGTCCTTTCTTCTAATTTTCACACTAAATTTACACAAGAAAGCATAAAAGTGGCTTCTAGCTGCTAGAGTTAAAGAATTTTAGTGAAAAAAAAAGCTATCACCTTAAAAAATGGACATACAGAAGTGAATTACAAGTATGAATAGTGTTAAGTGGTCATAGTTTCACTGGTCCCAAAGGCAGACTGTGCTTGTTCTCCTTTCATGCAAGTTACATGACATAAGCAGGGACTATGATCCTGTGCTTTTCTTAATCTTTTATGCCTTTTGTATTGGTGATTCGTTTATAATCTGACAGCCAGAAACATGAACCGTAAAATTAATAATATTTATGCAAAAAGAATTCTGATTAATGAGCATCCATGCACTTTGTTAATATGCTTTTAGCTATTTTCGGGCTTCAAAACAAATAGCTGTGCATACTATGCAGCATGTTTCAGGACCAATCCAGCTCTAAAAGAAGTCAGTGGGAGTCTGTCTGTCTCCTTTTGGTGCGATGGAATTGGACTGATAAAGCTGTGAGAAACACTGGGGAAACCTTTGGGAATACTTACTCAAAATTACTTAATGAGTCAGGATGAAAATACATGATCCCTCTGCTATTCCCTAATCTTTTGTATTTTCAGTAATACAGTATGTCAAGATACTGGAGACCGGAGTTTATCCTCTAAATCCACTATACCCACAACTATACCAAGCCATGGGGGGGCTGTCATTTCTTTACATCGTTCATCTAAACCACTGTGTCGAAGAGATGTTAATTCTGGGAGTCGAAGAGTGAGGTCACTCACGGCTCCTCCACCCTTTTGGTCCCTGATCCTCCCAGACATGACTACATCCAAGATGGCACGGCTAACCAGTTTGTGAATGAGTTAACTATCCAGTGCGAATGGTCTGCATGCTGCATTCATCCAAATCCTTAGGCTCGACCCTAACTTCTGGTACTTTCAAATACACTCACACTGCCTTGCATCATTCCTACTTCGAAAGCGTGGGAAACCTGGGAATGTATCTGAATCTAAAATCTTGACAGTCTATAGATATATGTACGCACTCTTGATGTCTTCGCCTTTCCTCTTTAAAGCACCACTCTTTTTTTTTTTCTCCAGAGTTAACGTACTCAGACTGTAACTTTTTTTCTCAGTATTCTCCCATTAAAATGGCAACTTTATGACTGTCTGTCACTCCTACTGGAGCTTGACCGTCTGCTGCAATGTCTGACTGGTGGCTGACCCACTTCGCACCCTTAAATCATGCCGCGGGGACTTCTGAAATAACAAATCAGAGTCTCATTTGCTTGACAGCCATTAGTTGTGACTAAACCATCACAGCAGTGCAAAAGACAGTGTGGCACAGCAAGAAAAACGCTGCTTTATATTTGAACCATCTGGAAACCAAGGACTTCAACACACACAATGAAAGTTTTCTTTAAAAAGAAACACACAATTAACTCCAAACAGTTATCTTTCAAAATAGTGCCCTGAGTAAGAAAAGACAGCCACTATGCCTTGCAAAACTCAAAGAAAATAAGAAGAGCTAAGTAAAAGTGAAGTTAATTGAAGATGAGTACTGAAGAAACACAGTACAAACAAAACAAAAAAAATGTACTTCTGCCATAAATGATCATGCTAATTACCTATGTATAATATTTTAAACTTAACAATAAAGGATATTCATCCAAATGCAAGCAATCATAACAAATAGTAACATTTTCATTAAAAACAGACTAAGCTTTGTCTTCATGTCAAGCCCATTATGCTGCAAAAGTGTAATTAAATGAATTTCAGCAACTCTATACCTCTCCATTTTTTTGGACTGGGGCTATTTAATAAGCCAGCATCACTGCAACTGTTTTGTTTTTTAAAAACACAAAGCCAAACTACTAAAGGAGAAAATCTTTCTTAGAAACAGTTCTTCAGTATTAATTTTTACCTGCAGTCAGTTTTCCAGGATTTACTCTGTGTGTAGGGGGTGGGCTGCTTTTTGCTGCTGTTGTTACACAATGCATGGAAGAAGAGACTATTCTCTTAACAGAGGGAGAGTCTGAGCATTTTCAAATTTCACATGCAGCTTCATCTTTATCCTATACTCAGAAAGAAGTGAGATGAAACAGATTTAGTTGCCTTAACTCCTACGTTTCCAAAGGAAGTACAAACGTTCCTTGTGTTTTCTAGAGAACTGTATTATCAACAATGATTATCAATCTTCTGGTTTATTTTTCACAAGAAGTGATCGTAAGGGTGTGGGTGAAATACCCCAGTGATCCTGCTCTCACATACCAGCTCTGGGATCGACCAGAGTTTGCACCTTCTAAAGTGATTCCATCTTAGAGCCGAAGGCTGCATTGTCTGGGAAGACCACAACCCAAGGGACTGAAGAAGTTTCTCTCAACATTGGCAGATCTTCAGATTTCTCATCCAGTTGTTTTTTTTTTTTTTTTTTTTTAACATTGCCTTCATTTGACTCCAGTTGGCACACCAAGAGATTACAGGCATCAAGTTTCGCCTCACAAACCGTAATAGCCATAAGGACTGTATTTAATGAAGTGACTCCCACCTCAACAGAATGAGTCTGCTTTTACTATATTATTATGATAATCAACAATTAAGTCGGCATTTGCCAGCCATAACCACAGATGTCTTCTTTGAAGTGTGGGAGAAACAGCACTAATGTCAAATACCACAGTGTGGGAACACTTGGCATACACCACCAGCATAAGAAAATCAAGCATTTGGCCATGCTCCTGGAAGATACTGCAATTGAAATGACATAAATATATAATTAGGAGAATCTGTACATCAACAAGAGCTGCACCCACTTTATTGTAAAAGTGATGGGGAAATCACAGCATTTTTTGTTGTTCTTCACCGCTTCTGCTGTGGAGGTATCCGAGGCAAACACATATCTGACTCTGATTTTACGAAGGCTTCTGAGAGGCCCTCCTTTAGCTTTGATCTCTACATGTACAATAAGCAGAGCCTCCACAGCAAAGCCTTCGAGCAATGCACCACCTTTAAATCACAGTCCAGTAGTAGTGTTCATATTTGGCTAGTGTATGTCTTGCTCAGTTCCAGTACAGTAAGTTCAATAGGCTTGGAGCTGAACTGCAGTACAGCCATTAATCAAAAACCCTATAAAATTGAGTTCCAGGAATTTATAAATACATAATACAAATATGAGCTGTGGGATTTTTTCTGTAAACACTCCATCTCAGCAATGCTTCATGTCTCCCCAAGCACCATAACTTCACCAGCCAGCGTAGCTTGTTCTACCTCTTGATTTCTATCTATCTGCCTCAACAGTGTTGTCTTGCTTTGTATGCCTGCTTTTCTGTTCACAGACACTGTGAAGGAGAGAGAGGAAGAAAACTGTCACCACCAGAAAAGCCTACCTAGTTTTTTCCATGGGACAAGCAGGACATCACCCTGTACGTCTGTGATCAACTGCTTGCATTATTTCTGGAATAAGGTGGACAAGACTGGATCCCTCCTACCCACATGCCAGCAGCCTGTCCATTTAACAGCAGAAGTTCAATATAACTCCAAAGTCCACCAAAGCCCTAGGAATCTGTCCAGTAACTTCACTTGGATTGGTCTATGGGGTCCTAATGTTTTCACTTTAAGGGTGGGCAGGAAGAATTGATTCCTTTTCCTTTGCTTTGTTTTCTCTGAAGGAATGTTCTCTCTGTTTATGCTTTCCTTTTACATGAAAACTCCCTTTCTTCTCCTTCACTGCTATTCTGCATGGAAAAACCCATTTTTAGCTGTCATAGAGGGAAGTCTGACACTGGAAAGTATTTACATTGGTTCCATCTCCTACTGAGACCACTTGACCCGACATTCTGAAATGCTGCTAAGTGGTTATTTGAGGGGGCTGAAAATGGAGATCACGTTCTTTGCCTTCCAGGAGTGACTTGCAAAGGACTTTCTCAGTGAATTAATTTGCTTTCACATACTCTGCAATGCTTTGTTTTGTCTTGTCTTGGGCCAGACTACACTGTGATGGCATAAGCACATGTTGGTCTCTGACTCAAAAAGTGTTGTAAAGTGGAGGCACTTGAGTTTTCTTGTAGGTGTTTGGGGTTTTTACTTTGTGCTTTTAGTTTGGCATGAAAGCACATCTCAGTAATTCATAAAGCACTGAAGATATTCATTGTAGCCTAAGTTAATGGAAGTAATGTTTAATTTTTCATTTTTAAGTGGTGATGCAGAACATAATACTCCATATGCAGTTTACAAGTCTCCCACCACTAGCATTTGGACTCCATTTTAAACTTATAAATCATATGCTAAGTATAGTGCTTGTTTGCGTCTGTTAAATATTTCCTTCTCGTTTGTTCTTATCAACATCCAGTAATGATATATACATATGTCATGCAAGACAGTAAATATGCAGAAGTTCCAAGGAAAAGTACAGCGCCATATCTCTGCTGATTAATGTGTAAATGTTTGAAACTAGTATAAAGCCTAGAACAATGATAACCTTTAGCATAGTCCAGAGGAATGAACACAGCAGATAAATGTGCTTCTATGGAAAGCACCACAGCAAAATGTATATGCTACCCAGACTCCATTTCAGGGGTTCCAGACAATTGTGTTCCCTAGTCCTGTTCATTCCCAGGTGTATTTCACTCAGTCTGGGAGGAAGGAAATTACATTTTCATCTTTATTCTACAGCCAGCTGTAAGCTAAACCCATACTTGAAGGCTGGATCAACAAATCCATTAAGTACAGGAATCTCCTGCCACTGTGCTCGTCAGTCATTTTAACTCTGTGCCTCTGTTTTCCACAGTTGTACCATGTGGATGAGGAGCCTTGCCTACCTGCTGCAACTGCGAGAATTAGCAGGTGAGCCTTTGCACAGTGGTGTTGGTACACCACCAAAGCATTAAGAAATAGAGAAGAACCTCAAGTGCATACCTGAGGGTGAAGCTGAACGTTGCAACTGAGAATAAGAGATCGTAAGATGCAGAAAAGGATATTAATGACCTGTCCAGCAAACTTGTGTTACCTTTCCAGCCAAATCCTGTTGCTAATATAACCTGGCTACAGACTAAGACCTGTACTTATACCTGTGTTTCTAAGTGGCTGTTTCATGAGGAAAAAACTAAGATATGAGCCAAGAAAACATGATAATCAGTGTAGATGTTTCCAGAAGCCTCTCAACACAAGATACAGTTTAGTAAAGACCATTTGCCTTTTAACTGCCACAGGGAGCTAAGGGCTTTACTCGGGCACTCACCCACTGGTGTCTATTTCCACCTGACATGCCCAGAGGAATTCTGCATAGCCTCCAATAAGGCACACTGCTCTAGAAGGGCACGGGTCTGTGATAAACGAGGACAAACTTTGCGTGGATGTTTCCGGCATCTCAAATAGCTCTTAAAACATTCAGAAGTGAATTTGTCCCTGTCTGTCTACGAAAAGGAATCCCAGTGAGATTGCAACGAGCAGCCTGTATCTGATCTTCTTGCTTTATGGTTCGATGGCAAATGTGTGTGGCATTGACAAGGTATTTCACGTGAAAGAAGTGATAATTCATGTTTTCCAGGCCTTGCCATGTAGGTTTCCCCCACTGATGATGAGCTCAAATTGCCAGAACAGATTTTTGACCCTCTTATGTGACAGAGAAGCAGGATCAGCACTGCTTGGCTGAAGGACGAGGCAGGCACAGGATGTCCTCCTAGCAGCTAGGGATGCTACAGCACAGCAACACATTGCTTAGGAAACATGTACGGTGTTCACCACCGGAGGCCACTGAGAACAGGATAGATAAACAGATATTTATTTACAGGGAAGATCCTGTGAGCAAAAGAATGGTGATCTCTTCATGTCCATTTATGAGTCTGTGTGATTTTCTTGATTGGATCTCTTTCTTTTTGAGAACTCTAGGGCTGCTGCAAGAGGAGAGAAGTGTGTCTCATGTATGAGAATATGTTCGCAAATTTACAGATACTAGATGAAACAACTTGCACAGAGATGCTGTGATATGTTATTCCAAGTTATGCATAAATGTCTATTTCTGAATTAATTGTCTTTGTAAACTCACTGGGAAGCCAAAGATAACAGATCCTAAAAAACCCTAAGAACCAAAACAACCAGTTTAAGTTTGCTGGATTTCCTAAACTATAGGAAATGAAAACAGCATCTTAGGCTGCATTAGGCTACAAGGTATGAACTGATCTGCCATGCTAATGATATAATATGTGCTTGTGTGCACCTTTTTATCGAGACAAGGCTACTGAGGCTGCGAAGGAATGCCCTTGTGTTCCCCTTGCAGGTCTCAGCCTTAGGGTAAAGGTGAGTAGGAGGCAGGGAAGGATATGTTCATGGTGTATAGCACTAAGGGGACACCGTACTTCAGTGTGCTCTGGCAAGGCTGAAGGGAAATAGTTCAGTATTTACATATTTATGCATCATCGTGTAAGAAAAGGGCAAGATATCCCATTCTGTACTCACGCTGTGTATGGGCAGAAATCCAGGTTTGCCAGCCTGACAGAGAATAGATTTAACCCTGAATCTGTCTGTCTTACTAAAATAGTTATTGAGATCTATTAAACAAAATATATAACGATGGTTTCAGAGCTTCCATGAATAATTGTGTGCAACCACGTATAATTACAATTATAAAAAATGTCCTCTGTTTACATAACACCTCAGTAGATCTGACGAATTCTCTGCAGCCTCTATACATACAGGACTAGGAAATGCAAATGCTTGCGTCTTGCTGAACAGCCACCAACACACACACTGTGAAAGACTGGGTGTGGAGGGAGACATCAGCCAAGAAAATCATAGCCTGGAATTATAAGGAAGAGCACAGAATCTTTTATGTCTGCATGAGATACGGTTACGTGGTTACATGGTAAGAACAACAAAAGTCAAGTAAGAATCTCAAACATACTTCAAAATTAATAGCAAACTGAAGTCATCTTACAGGAAAGGTAAAACTGGGATGAGCATTAACCACTTTTTAACAATAGTCAGGGGTAACGATACTAACGGGAAGTATTCCATCCTTGCAGAAAACTAGCTAGTCCTCTCATAGAAGTCTAGCACATAGCAGGTGTTGAAAATGGAAATGCAATTTCCCAGCTAGGCAGACATCCAATATTTATGAGCCAAGTCTGTGGAAATAACAAACTGCCGATAGGGACAGAATAATTTAGCGGAAAATTGAGTAAGTTTTCCACTTCAAGAAAAACTGTCATTCACCTTGTGTCCGATCGTACTCCTACCAGTGTCTGAATGTACTGTCTGGTGCTGAAGCAGTCATACAAGATACTGGCACAAAGACGTGAGTAGTATCCTCACGACTAGAGTTGTTCACAGCTACTTAGTTATCTGGCAGAGCCAAGTGATGCATGAATGAGAAAAAAAGACAAAAAACCCACAGATACCTGAGAGGGAAAACAGCCAACTGACTTGCAGCAGCACCTCTAATACTTCCCGGGCAGTGTTTTGAGTCTGGATTAAATGTAGTCTGGTGTTGAATTTGTATCCTGATTTGACAATGTCTCCGTCTTGTCAGCTACACGTTGAAATTTCTACCGTGGTGGGTAGGAATCTTTCATGAGCAACAGATGCTGCTCTGAGATTTCTGGAGCATGGGAAGGTGACCCTTGCACTAATGGACCAAAGTCAGAACCAGAACTGCAGAACTAGAATGGCTCTGGAGAACCAAGTTTTGAACATACCTCCTGCCCAGCCAAAATCTGAAGACACTGGACTTGCTCTGCAGCTATAAGGGGAAGAATTGATAATTGCCAGACAGAGGGATCTGTGCCTGTCAACACTCCTAACTCAAAAGTCAACTCCCAAATTTGCTTGAGAATTTCCTGTCTCCTCCTGATAAGGCTCCTGTCTCATTTTGGCAAACTATCTACATTGAACTGCCAAACTATGCATAACATGCCATGTTTCATGGATATTTGCACAAATTTGGGTACTGCTGGCACCACCACACATGGCCCAGATATCACTGGATCAATGCAGAACATTAAGGTGTGGAGAACTGAATGAATATGTCCAAAAAAGGAATATATTAAATGAATTTCCCTTCTTCCTTCTGTCTGAAACTCACTCTGTTAGAAGACTAGTAAGGAGGCTGGGCTCAAGCTAAGCTCTCGGAATAATAGACAATAAGTGGGATCTATGTGGTGGAAGTGCCCATCTCTGGCTCTCTGTAAGGTGTGAGTTTCAACCTTTGAGAAGTGGTTTTAAGTGGATTAGGACAGTCCTGCCTCCACCCCAGTGTATTTGCTATTCAGGCAGGCGTGCCAAATAACCTGAGTGCTTTTTCTGAGCTGGAACTCGTTCCTGGAGAGTTTGTTGTAAGCGCTTGGTCAGAATCACAGCAAGGCACTTTGGAGCCTCTTTTGGCAACCGTTTGCCCTCCCTTCCCTCTTTTTTGGGCAACTTCCAGCTGCTGCCAGCAAAGACTCCCGCATCCCCAGAGATCTACAGGCCTTCCTTCTGGAGAAGGGCCACAGCTCTAGCACGGGTCCCTTGCGGTGCCTCTCTGGAGTGACCGCCCTGCTCACCCTGTCCCTCGCTTTGGCTGCGTACGTACTGCTGCAACGTCGGGCCGTGCTGCTAGATGCATCACTCACGTATGGAATGGGTTTGTCCCATCCTCTCCAACACTCCACTTTCAGGAAGTCCCCATGCAGATACTCGTTTTTACAAATTTTCAATAACCACTCTGGGCTCGAAGTCCAAAATTCCTTTAAAAGTGAATGAACTTGAAGGAGTGATTATGGAAAGCAAAACAAAAAGGGTACTGAACACTGGCAAAATTATTTTGATAGGGTGGGGTTTTTTTCTGTTCAAGAAAAAATGTTTCTATTCTCTCAAACTGTACTTGTTAATTTTTTATTTTTTTTTTTAAGTAGATGCATAACCTATAAACTGAAACTACACAGGTCAATATAAACTGCATTTTTATACCTAAAAAAGCAAGAAGGATTATATCAATGAGTCCACAAAAAATCATGGAGCTTTAGAGATGGAGGCCAAAGAGAGCTTTGCAACTGATACATGAAATATGAAGTCTGTTCCAACTGAAATCACTCAAAAATTTTCTGTTAATCTGAGTGAATCAGCTTATACCTCAAGAGCTAAGTATATAACAAATTAATGGAAAAGTATAAAGAAAAGAAATCAACCTGTCCCAAAGAATGAAAGAAACAAGAATGAGTGAATGAATGAATTAGTGAATGAATGAATGAAGGCTGTGCTAGGTTTTAGCAATACGTTACTAATAATAGCCAAGGGAAGAGTATTAAAATATGCGGCACCTAGGTTCTAGCAATGCATTACTAATTACAGTTCATGAAATCTTCCTTAAAGCACTCATTCAAATTGGTTTGGATGTGAATGCGTTTGTGTGGATATGACAGTGGCAGACCACTGCCTGACAAGTTCCCCCTCCAAAATATTGGTAATGCAAGAGTTCAACACGAAAATACATATCCCCGTGAGCTGATACGAGTAGAATTTAGGGATTTAAAAACACGTGAACAAGCTGATCCAACTCTTTTTAAAGAATCCTGGGCTGCTTCTGTGGTGAACACCAACTGTCTGTCAACTGGTATCTTCAGCCCATGACTTGAAGACTCTCACCCAGCTATACGGGATACTTAGCTGGCTTTTGTCTGACAGATAAAGTTCTATGACAAGATCCCCAACTATATTATGATAACGATGTGCTGCCTCTCAGGTAGTACCTTCTTCTTTGGGATCCATGCAATTGGGAGAAAATGCATATCCATGCCCAGTGAGGAGAGTTGCATTTTTCAGGTGCAAGCCCTTCTACAATCATGCGATAAAAGGAATTTACCACCTCGAAGCTGTGAGCTGTGTGCTAGTGCAAGTTCCTGTTTGTTGTGGGTGAAAGAGCCCGAAAGTTTGGGTCCCACTTTTGTCCAACAGCATGATTATGAGCTCTCAGGGACTGCTGATCCCTCTGAAACAGCTGTACTGATCAGGAAGGCAGACAAGTACATTTCTTTTCCAGTACCAGGACCCAGAGCAATACCCAGCACCACTACTAGCCTTTGAATTCACCGGGTTTACAGAGGCACTAAATAAGACAACGGTATGGACTGGGCTATCAGCACTGAAGCTCTTGGTCTAGGCTGTGACTGAGTGCTTCCACTACTGTGATGTATGATAAATAAAATGAAACAGGAGAACAGCTTGACCTTGTTTGTGAACTAGAGGGTAAAGCCATCTTTGAATGATTTGGGGGCAGGTAACCATCAGAAAACAAAAATTAATTAAGAGGTGACTGCTTTTCCAGAATTTCCCAACACAGAGACAGTCTGGACTGACCCTCTGTTGCTTCTAAATAATTATTAAAAATTAGTGGAACAGAAATATTCTTTAGCAATATATGTATTGCTTTACCCTGCAACTCCCTCTGTGCGCTCCCACTATGTCTTTTCAGCCTGTTTTATTAAGGAAACAATTTTGCACGAGCACATTGCCTGCTAATCCCTCCCAGTAATTTCTAGATCTGCAAGTTTATTTTAACCAAATCTACTAGAGGTGTAAAAGTCTCAAAAATCCCAAGTTCCTACAAGTTTTGTGATAATTGGTCGAAGAGGACGCTCTGGTTAGTGACTGTCTCAGCTCTTAGGCTGCGCATTAGCAGAGGCAAAGCTCTCAAATAGCTAAAGCACACGCTGCCTCCTGCCAAGCGAGTTGTCAGAGAACATGGAAAAGAGATAAAACACTGTGTAGGTGCCTACAGGACCGGGAGGTGAGAGCAGGAGAGTAGGAGGAAGCTGAGGTATTGCAGAACGAAAGGGAGCGAAGCTCGGGGAAGGAGTACAGGCACAGGATACGAGTTCGTAAGAAACCAGGCTTCATTCATGTCACTGCCAACGACTTGTTTTGGTTTAGTCATTGTTACTTCGAAAATAATTTATGTTAAACTCAAAACCAGACACTCTCATACCAGAATCAGATTATGTGCACATGGACATGCTGGTAAATTCATAGCTTGCTTTATATTCACACTTTAGGCTTTACAATAAAGCTTTTGTTTTGTTTTGTGGGGTTTTTGTTTGTTTTGTTTTGTTTTTTTTCATGAACAAGTACATTGACTCTATGGGAACTAGATATTGCCAAGAACGAGCTGAAGAAAAGTTGACACAATTTTGATTGTGGGTAAATTATTCTACTTCTGTAGTGAAGACAAAACCATACTAAATTTGTATGAATGATGACATCTAGGAGAGAACTTAGCAAGGGTCAGAGTTACTGAAAGCCTTTCATGAAGTGGGAAGGCAAGTAAACAAAACAGTTAAATCTTCATCTGATGCAGTTCTCTATGTCTTCTGTTTTAAAAGCTATTGAATAACATCAAAGTCATGTATTCAGAACACAGATTTAAATATCATTTAATTCGGGACAGCTGGAAGTATCAAGCCTATGCTCCTGAGAGGTGTCTTTCCCTAAAATTGGTTAGAATAATTTTGCAAAGGCTGTTTCTTTGTTTTTTGTCAGCAAGACATAGTCTAAATTTTGTAGCTTGCTTTCTTAATTGCAAATTCTACTTCTCTAACATAAGTTGTAGCAGGACACTGAGTTTAAAACCTAGCAAACCTTCTAGATGAGGAGGTGTCTGCATGCATAAAATCTTTCACCTGCTTGTATTCTTAGATGAAATATGAAATTAGGGACATAAATGAAACATGGAAATGGCTGAGAAGCAAAGATGGAATACCAGTGGGAACTTCATCTGCTAAAAAAACATGACTGCAATCACCCTTATAAGTGCAGGCGACACTCTCCTTGAAATTTGGTTCTGCCAAGAAATAAAGTAAGTTATAAATGAGTTAAAGAAAGAGTCATAATTGGGGACACCCATTCAGTTGGAGAGGAATTGTGAAAGAGGCATTTTTTACATTCATTCCTAGAACTGTACTTTTAGGATCTCTGCTACAAATTGTGATGTCACATCAGCGTGCTGTTCATATGAACCATTAATCTCATTACAATGTTCACAGCTTTTCCCTCCAAAAATAAAAAAAGAAAAAGAAAAAAGAAAAAGAACCATTAAAATAACCTTACTGTTAACTGTTTTGATTTTAACTGAAAGCAACTTTTAAGGGTCAAAATGAGCAGACATTTGCTTTGGCTTTGTTCTTTCACTTTATACTAAAATGGCACCAGTGATTCCAGAGACAGTTAAATCTCTCAGAAAGGAGCTGATTTTCTTGAAAAGCACAAAAAAGCCCTAAGGTAAGGAGAGGGGAAGTGATTCTAGCAGTGCCAACAATGAGGGAAACATTAATTTAGACCAGTCACTGCTGTTTTCACCACCAGATTGTCTCCACGTGTTCTCAATATGGTGAGATAACACAGCGATGGTATGACTGATGCCAGTATCATCTACAGCACTCTTCAATGCAAGAGCAACGAGGGGGGGAATTTTCCATCCCCTCTATTTTCTGCCCCCTCCATCGCAACGAATATAAGGTAGGTGACATTCACAGGAGATGAGTTTATGAGTCTAACTTTGAGAAGCTCGTTGACTCTCCTCCACAACTAAAGCAAAGTTTCTATTTGCAGCCGTACAACCACACTGCACGTCAGTGACGTGGTGTGGTCTTGCCCGTTTCTTTCCAGTCAAATTATGGATTAATGTGGACTGAAAACTATGCACTAAGGGTTAAGGCTTGGTAGCCAGGTGCAGTCAGTAATACTAGAAATGGAATCGGCTGAAAATTTCTCGTTGTGCTCATGTAAAACATGCTTTCTGTACAGTTTATGTTCTCTATCAGGTATTTATGATTTGGCAGTATTTTTCTCATTTTCACCATTAAACCTTAAATGCTAACAGTAAACATTTCACTCCTTGTGATTTGCATCAAATGAGGTATTTCCTTTACATTTTCTTAACAAATTCATCCCATTTTGTTTCCCTAAACTCAGTAGCAAATTACACAGCAATTCTCTGTGTACAACATGCTGTCGTAGCAGTTTATTCACAGACATGGTTCTTCCTTCTGGGCTGAGCCCTATAAGGATAACATCTCCAACAGCCGGTTTATTAACGACTCTCAGATCAAGCTGTTCTGCTGGATCATGACTGTAGGCTTATGGGGTGCATTGCTGGAGGTGTAGTTCAGAAGTCTGACACAGCCATTCTTCTCCTGTTCCTCTAAACAATTTTGAAAAAAACTGATTTTAACAATTAAGAGAAAGTTTCGATTTCTGTCTTTCTGTGAGAGGGATGCAGAGATGCCTTTCCCCTTAATTCCTTTTTCTATCTCAGTTCTGCCTAACCATCTTCAAGGCACAGTGCATTGTGGCAGGAGAAAAATAAGAAAAGAAGAGTAAATGTAGACTATTAAGAAAAGAAGAGTATATGTAGACTATTAAGAGCAGAAAGGAGATGATGAGAAAATAAAGATGCCGAAGGTCCTCAAAGAGCCTAACCTTTCCTGAAGTCAAGCAGAAAAGATTCAAACAAGAATTTGTCTTCTCACAAAGATAAGGAATGCTATTGAAAAAGAACATGAGCAACAATAATTATGTCTTTTATGTCTTGGGGGTTTGGTCAGAGGTCCTAGATTTGCTTCATACCATGGCATTGAGAGAGGAAGAGCAAGGCAGTTACCAGACTGTGGTAAAGAAATTTTGAAAGGTATCAGCATCATATAAAGAAAAAAAAAAGGGGGACAAAAGTTTTTTACATAACATATTTGAGACTTTTTCAATCAAACAAGCAATTTCAGGGGAGCTCATGGACCCTATCTGCTCAGATGTTTATGGGGCACAAAGGCACCAACCTGAGAAAAAAAAAATATTACAAACTCCTGGTGTGTGTTCAGGAAAGAAGGAAAAAAAAAAAAAGAAAAAGAAAAAATAATTGCCAGGTTGCAGAGCAGAAACAAAGCAAATTGCATGTTTTGGAGGGCAAACAAAAGAAGGCCACAGCTGACTGGGTTACCAAACCACAAACCCATAGGAACATGCAGACACAGGAGAAAATTGAGGACTACAAGCAAAAATTGACAAAAGGCAATCAGAGCCAACTTGTAAAAGAAGCATAAAGGATTGCATTATGCACGGAAAAAAGTACCAGCTTATGCAGCTCCAGCTTTTGGAAAAAACTGTTCTGCAACTAAGAAGCAAAACTGTTTTGCAAAAATTGCAAAACAGGGCTGAGGGTTTTTACTGAGAAGCTCAGTGTGTATGTGTTCTGCATGGCTGAAGAAAAGAAGTAAGGGTTGGAACTGTTGAATAGCTTTTTACATCTATTAGCTGGAACATTACCTTGAATCCAAATTAAAACTTTCTGACTTACAGATTTTGCTCTTGTGCCCAAGTTAAAGCGGAACTTGAAATGATGGGAAAGCATCAAGGAATACTGTGGTGTTATTGTGGTGGTGTTTTATTCCAAGGCTGTCCCTAAATTTAAATTAAGAAATACTGGTTTGGGGTTCTTTTAGAAGCAGGTACACACAAATGGAAAACGTGAGACAGAGATGCAGTATGTTTACCTCAAAGGAGTATAGGAAGATGGAAACACAAACAATAAAAGCTGTAAAAAATGGAATTCACACCACCAATGATGGTGATTTCTCAGAACTTAGATCTGGGCCAAGGTTGACACAGGTTGTTTATTTGTATTTTGGGGAGTCTGTATTACCAGTCTCATTGATATGCAGAAGGTATATTGTTTGCTCAGATGTCCTTCAGTGGAAAGTTTAAAGCAAGAATACCTGCTTATATAATCATAAGATTAAAACCAAAGGTGTTGTGAATTCTCATAATTGAAATGTAAAAAAAAAAAACAAATAGAAAATCTACTCAGATAAGGAACAGGATATCTTCAGTCTTCTTCTATGTACAGTCCGTGCACGTATATATATGCACATATATACATATATAAGTGCACATGTACACATATATGTGTAATATATATATATGTATTACATATACACATGTAATTTCCAATATCTAAAGCAGAAAAGTCAGTGGATCAGACATCATCCAGAGACTGAACAGAGCTATGATGGATTTTAGGCTTCCAATTTCCCACTCAGAGAAGATTTACAGGTGCTATGTTTCCATTTCAACTTGTTGTAAGAACAAGGTCCAAATTACCCATAAATAAATTCTAATTAGCATAATATTAAAAGATTATGACACAGCTAAAGGACTTTAACTGGAATCCAGACTGCAGTGTTAAATGTACTGTAGGAAAGACCAAGGCAGAGAATTCCCTGTGATATAGGAGGTAAAACTTCAGATGAATTTCTTTTGTGTTTCTTTCCATAACTGTGTAGTTTTCAAGGTAGTTGAACAATAAGATGACAAAAAGATACTGAAAAAATGGCTTTTCAAAATTGTTTTTCCTTAGCCTAATTTAGCCCTTGTTGAGACTAGGTTTTGATGTTGACAATTGGCAAGGATGGGCTGGTGCTGAACAAACTTGACACCTGGCCCTTTTCATACTAGTCTTTCAGTCTTTCCAGATGGCAGAGTTAACTTCTGTTCCCATCTGTTCCTTTTCAGGAAGAAAAAGGAAAGAGAAAATGAAATCACTAAAACATTTCATGGCTTTTAGAAGGATCTTTGAGATTATTTTCAAGTCCTTTATTCTGGAGCATGTTCCTGTGGAAAGCTGGTGATGGCACCTATGATTATTTGCCTTAGAACAAAGGTAAAATGCCAGGTTTCATTTTTCAGGTTTTGCCTGAGACAATTCACCTGGATGAAATTCATGGATGGAAAAACTGAAAGAGCTGGAGTCATCACATCAGCACATACTTGCAAAAAGAGGAAAAAACAAGCAAGCAAACAAAGAGTGGTATCAGACTTGTGACTAGATAACATTTGATGCCATCTAGCAGTAGACACGTCAGAGCAGAATTTCAGCTGAAATTTTGCTAGTTCGGATTTGGAAAACTGTTTCTACATTAAAAACTTTCTGTGCAGAAACAACCCCTCTTATTTCCCTGCTTATTTGCAATAGTTTCTCTGCTGACTTCTCAGACCTTGACTCTGGTCTAAATTTTCACTGCCTCAAGATGAACTTGTTCCCTGGGGGTCCATTAGGCTTCTTCTATGTAAGTGGGGTCAGAATTAGGCCTCTGTTAAGTTAGTTATCTCCAGAGCTAGCAATTGACTATTCAAGAAAATTCAGCAGGAGGATGATAGAAGCTGATGGATGGGAAAAGACAGAAAAAAACCAAAGTGAAATCCGTCAATGGAAATCTGCCAGGTAACCAGGAAATCATTCTGGATGTTACTTTGTAGTCTATAGGTTTCCATGTGTTACTAAAAAATATCAGTTAATCTGGAGAAAATTGAGAAAGCAATGAGAATAAACAAGTCTCTAGGGCTGTTTATGAATAAAAATTAAAATAATCAAATTTATGGACCTGGCTGAAGGAAGGCTGCGGTACCCATGTGTGCGCACATTTGAATATCTTAAATAGCAAGAAGCTGTCCGTATCTTTCTCCTGCCAATGATTTGGCGCAGTTCCCTTAGGCGCCCAAGAAGCTTTCTGATTCCAGCCGTCCTAAAAGAGCGCGTTGTCCTGAGAGAACTGAAAAAAGGCTGTAGCTTAGCTCACGTGCCCCGCCAAGCCGCCCGAACACCTGGGAGGAGCCTCGGCGTGTTTTTGGGGACACGGCAGAGCGAGGGGCCGTCTTGGATGCCATCCAAGCAGAAATAAGGCTAGCTATCCTGGTGAGGTTTTCCTAACTGGTTGGAGGATCAGGAGACCCTCCTTGGGCAAGGTGCGGTATCGTGTAGGCGTGCCAATTTGTGTAAAGTTATGTTCTGGATCTCTGCCCAGGTTGCTGCTGGGCTATGGGCGTACCTCAGTTGTCTTTGGGAGATGCTGCTAAGCCTTTCTCTTGAAAAAGAGCTGTTCGACAAGAACAGATTGTTTATTAAAATATTTCTCTTATTTTCAACAACGATACCCCTTATTTTCACTTCTTCCTCAAAGAATATCGTCATAAAAAATGACCGCTAGAAGTTAACTAATGCAAAAATAAAATCGAAATCAACTCTCTACTCTAAAAACATCTCTTGCCAGCCGTCCTGCTGCTGCCCAGGACTGTGTTGCTGCTAACAACTTTTACATGGAAAAGCATCCAATACTGTAGTAATGAGTGGCACTCAGGCTGGATGGGGGATGGTTTGAAGATTTTAAGAGGAGTAATGGAAGCCCAGCCACTTGATGAATTTAAAATTAGAAATGACTGTATTAGGAGATGGGTTCTCCAGTGCTAAGGAATTCCACTTGACCTCCCAAGCCCAGCAGCTTTCAGAGTCCCCTGTGAGGGGTCACTGTCGTGTCCTGGGTCGCTCCAGGTCAACAGGCTTCTCTGGCTTTGTCCTTGTAGCTGCAAGTACCAGTTTCTTGGTCTGGGGATGGCTGGTGTCTCTAGCAGCCGACAGATGGGTCAAAAGGAGGCAGGGATTTGAGCAAGAGAAAGCCTGCCACAAAGTTTTTAAACTTTGGTGTCCAGAGGGTCTTAGCTGAGATTTAGTAGAAAAAAAGAGGGAAATGGTTTGTTTCTGAGGAACTGGCAAATTCCAGCAAAGAAATGGATTTGCTACAATTTTTCCAATCAAGTATAGCAGTCACCTAATATAAGCATATTCTCTTCCCCTCTCTGATTTCCGTGATTCAATATAGTAATATTCTTTGGATGTGCATCCATGGTTTTAAAAAAAACAAACACCAAGACTCAAATTTAAGGTTGGGTTACAGTCTCACTAATTTTAGTAGGATTGCCCGGATGCAAGTGAGGTCAGAATTTGGCCTGCAATCAGGTGGATTTCCACATTTGCTTAGCTGGGGAACCCTGCTTCTGTGTAAACGAGAAATAAATGTATTGAGTTCAGAGGAGGTGCTGGCGTCAAACCTGTCATCAGAGGCTGAGTCAGTAAAGGCACAATCTGAACCAGAGACACAGAGAAGGACTAAGGTAAACAAATGAACTCACCAAAGAGCAACTAAACTAATCAGATTTGCTTAATGATGGTTCAAAGGACAGCAAACACTGAAAAGTCACCAGCTTTTATTTCAGAGGAATCAGGCAAATGAGAACAAACTATAAGAAAACAAAACCAAAGTGAATAGGAAGATTTCCTAGTAGAGGAAAGACAGAAAAAATGAGAAAAATCAGAGTATTTAACTGGACTTTAAAAACATATCTGTTTCCCCTAAACACAAACTCTTCCAAGGGAGACCACTCCCTATCCTAGCAGATGTGAAAAGCAGCTTTAGCTTCCCAGGGAAAGATTTAACTCCATGAAGATTGTGTTTGTTTTTGTTTTGTTTTGTTAAAAACAAACAGACAAACAAACAAAAAACAACCAAACAAAACAAAAAAACCCAAACCAAACACTCATCTTGTAGTAGTATTTAGATTGTTTTGCTTTTCTCAGGGCCTGTAATTGTTACTCCTTTAACACAAAAGCTAAACATTGTTCTTAAGTATTTCAAACTTACAAAGGCATTTTGAATACAGAAAATGCAACCTCTCAGCAGAAAAATAAAGCGTTTGTCCAGCGTGCTTCATTAATAGCTTTTGTATTTATAAATTGATTCAAAATTTTTTTCTAAGTACATATAGAGTCCATCTAGGAGAAAAGACATATTAAGGGAATGCTTCCTAAAGGTCTTCTGATATGGTGAGATGTTTGCCATCTCTCTCAGAAAGAGTTTTACTCTGTAAAATTGTCTGTTGCAAATCACACCTGCTAACAGAAGCAGCCAGACCACAGCAGCCACTCCATACCACAAGTACACAGTCTCCAGGGCTGACTTTCAGGTGGCACCTATACTAATAAATAAAGTAGGGCCAGGACACGGCATGCAAAGCCTGCTTCATGTAGGCTGCTTTACGTGCAGGTGCCACACAGAAGAACTGAGGGATGTGTTTGGCAGACGGTGCTACTCACACACAAACTTGTGTCAGTATTCATATTTTTATTTGCAAGGCCAAAAATATTTAAAAGAGTTCTACTTTGTAGGACTTTCAGATTCTCATAGTATCGGATTAACTGTGCTTCTATTACTATCGGTGCTAAAACTTCCATTCAATTCTGCAAAGCAGTGTCAACTCTGTTTTTGAAAATCCTGCTTTCTGGGCCTTAGGGCCACCAGGTTCAAAAATTTGATAGCCCTCATTGGTACTGAGACTAAGGAGTTTTTAACTACAGCTGCTTTCAACTTCGTATATGTCTGAAGAAACTGCTAGGTAGTCCCTGTGAAGAGGAGATGGTTTAATGACATGCGTTGCTTATCAGATGAAAATTTCCTTATTTTTTTTTAAAAAAAGTTTATTTTGTCCAGAGTCTAAGTCAGGTGTTTTCCCTGTGTTACAAAAGAAATTGGCGCTTAAGAAAGAACCGAAAGTAGAGGGCAAGTGAGTGGGGTCCACGGCAGTGAGGTGGGAGCACCGTGAGGGCCCCCGGCCCGTGAACAGACACTGCTCGTGTGAGTGGCAGAGCCGAGGTGTCGAAGGAGTTACTCAGCACGCCAACGTGATGGCGAGAGGCCTGACTCCCTGACAGGAAAGAGAGAGCAAGTTTGTCGAAAAATTCCAAGCGAGGCAATGAGTTGGTCAATGCAACAAAGAGCATTTTATGCAATTATACGGCAGTCTTACATGGCCTAAAGGGAGGGCAAGGACAGTGCCAGGAAGGCCAGAGAGCGGAGGACAAAGAAATAGAATGCAGCGTTCTCACAGCGCAGTCACCTATTGACCTCTCCTCTTCCATTTGCACACTTGTATGCATGCATCATTCCTGCACATATGTACATTCAGCTTATATGCGTCTCCCATCCACCCTGCAAAACAAACCTGGCCTGAAAACTGGATGTAAGCCACAAAACAGGATGCTGGTAAATTATGACTGTCGAGGCTGGGGTAGCGTCTGGTGACCTACCGCTCTTTTGAGTCGTGTCATTGAGCAGTCTGAAAGCGTTAAAGGGGTAAAGCTGCAGAAAAGTAGAACGGTAGAGATGGAATGGGCTGCAAATGGATAGAAAGGATGGAAAGGATAGAAAACCAATTGTTATACAGAAGGAGAGACTGGTTAGAAAAATGGGCAGAAAATAAGACTCAGAGGCAAAAAGCCTAAGATAATAGGTCTAGGGAAAGTCAATTCAAAGCACCTATATTAAATATCAGGGAGAAAGTTGGAAAGGTGTAATATTGCAAATTAGCTAGCCATGATTTAAACAATAAGTTAGTGCTGCATTTATTACATAGAAGTTCTTTTATAGCAGAAGAGAGAAAGCAAAGAGAGAACCAGAGAGTGCAAAAAGTCAGTATAATTACAGAAGGCAGACAAAAAGGTGAAAGACGTCTCCTGATTTTGGAATATCACCTTTATTCCTGGACATTCTAGTGCCATAAAGATGTGGATGAAATTGAGGGAAGCCAGAAAACTGAAAAAAGCATAATTAAAAAAAAATTAACCCCCCCCCCCCATATGCACGCTGTAAGACAAAGAATGGGATTAAATAGAGAACAGCTCAGGTCAAGTATTTGAGGAATAAATTAGTAAGCAGTAACAAGGAAGGGAAGTTACTCAAGATGGGGGATCTAAGTCGGAGAATGTGCAAATATCAATAAACAGCAAAGAAAACATATCCTTGCGGGAAGATTTTTTTTAATGTTGTGGAGTTACCTGTATCATCTGTTTGGAAAATCCGTCATATACAGTAAGACTGTGCAAATTGTTTGAGAAATGAGTGGAGGAAATAGTTGTGTACTTATCACACATGTCCCTCTTTAAGACCATGGTTTTGTTACCTAATCAAGAGCAAGGGAAAGTTTATCTTTTTCTAAGACGGTGTCACTGGACTTTATTTTTGCTGCTACTTTGCAGTTTGGTTTTGTGCATACTGCCTATGTGCTAGGAGTGGGTAGAAAAGTGTGGGGATTGGTAGAGAGAGGACACACACAGACATGTTTCCACATTCTTCCAAAGCATTTCTTAAATATTTCCACTGTAGCCTTTGCTTCTAAGGAACATTTTTTTGACTCAGCTGACTATACATTATCTATTTTATTCCCTTAAGGCACCAGTTTTATCATTATCATCTAGTATTTCTGAAGCCAAGCTCACCACAGATCCCAGCATCTAGTGGTACTACAAGTTTACCTCAAATACAGCATGCTGGAAAGGCTAGTTAAATGCCTCCATCAGATTTATGAGGTCTGTATGTGATAGCTAAGAGCCGTAACATCTGATCTTGGTTTGGAGCAGAAACCAAATACTGTCCAAATCCCATCTCTCAAGGGGACAAAAGCTGCTTTCGTCTTGCAAGTGTGCTTGTCCACCTCCTGGCTGAGGCAGAAGCCACAGGAGAGGATGCTATCTTAAAACTTGTCTAACCACAGAGCTATTCAGAAGCAGCTGTTGGATTTAAATTTCACATTCACAACCTGAATTCACTTCTGAGTGTAGATGAGCCTTTAAACATTCATGTAGAGTACAATGTACTTCTTCCTTCTGTAACTCTCCAGTTAACTGCCAGTTACCTCTGATGATATCGATTTAGACTTCTGGCAAATGTGGTTGAATTTCTGTAGGGCATAGCCTAGAAAAAATGTATTTCTGAGTTAACTCAATTAACACTTTCTCACATGCTAACTCAGCGAATGTAAGATAAAACATGTAAAATCTATAGCAGGGACAAACTCCAAATAAAGGGATTTATTGCTGGAAGGTGTAAAGAGCAACTGAGAAGAAGCACATTTATTGCTGTGGTTCCATTATGGGCAACATGCTGTGCTGGTTTGGGCTGGGATAGATTTAGTTTTCTTCATAGTAGCTGTTTTGGGGCTATGTTTTGGATTTGTGCTGAAAACTGTTGATAACCCAGGGATGTTTTCATTCCTGCTGAGCAGGGCTCACCCAGAGCCAAGGGCTTTTCTGCTTCTCCCCCCACCCCACCAGCGAGGAGGCTGGGGGGGCACAAGGAGTTGGGAGGGG
>JAVJGG010000024.1:6122038-6158891 GCA_035590195.1 Aviceda cuculoides
TTTAATTTTTTTTTTTAACGCTAACCCTTAGCACAAGTGCATTGTTTTCACAATTTAAACATGTTTCTGAATTTTTTATAAGAGACAGTAAAACTCCCAAATGGTCACCTTATTTTACGTGTCACCCTTGGATCTGAGGTTCTGACATGGCAAAAAATAAAATTGTTACTTTGAACAAGTCCTTGCTCTGTCTTGAAGAATTTGAAATACCGCTCAAAGCGTTCTGTGGAGACTCATCTTTAAATTCTGGGGATTTTAATTGGAATAATTACTAGACATTGACCTGATTAATTAGGCACTTGATCAGACTTCAAAATATGTAATATTTTATGTACTTTGAAGACATGCATTTTTCCCTACATATTACCAGATATGACTGTAATTGCGTTTGATGTTAAAAATTTGAATATTTATAGAGAAGATATGCATGTGAGTATGTAAATGGATGAAAATTTTATTGGGTTTAATGCATGCCTTGGGTCATTATAAAAGCAGGGAGTTGGTTTTCCCCATTAACCGTTAGCTTTTGCAACAGCTCCACTTTGTGGTTGAAGTCCCAAATAGATACTGGAAGGGGGAATGTCTGTAGGGACACCACATGCACTTCAACAAGTTTGTGCTCTTCCCGTGGCGGTTTTGATATCCATCCAGAAACACACTTACCTGCGATGGAAATACGTTCCAGCCATATGGTCCTCCATTGATGAGGTGGTAGTTTTGAAATAAAGACAAAGAAGAAGTGGAAGCAGATTAGTTCTGAACATTTTGTCTAGCTAAGATCCTCAATACAGGAGGCTGTTCACCTTCCAGATGTTAAAAACACTTTTGTTCAAGTTTCCAGAATTTAATAAAGGGACTAACAACATCTCTAGAAAATATTTTTCCTTGGCATGTGTGGTAATTGTTTTCTTAAAAGTAAAAATGAATCTGAGCATGGTTTTCTTCAACTGGTGGAAATGGTGGTGGGAAAGAATAGGTTATTTCAGAAATTATTTATTTAAACATTACCTAAATATTATTTTAAGAATACCAACAGTACCATTTCAGAGCTGAAAGAATTGCTGAAACCTCATTGACATTGGCATTCCACACACTTGCATTAGTGCTGAATTTGAGCCATCATGTATGCTCACGTTTCAGTTTTCCTTACACTCTTGCACCCAGGCTAGAGAAATGAGAAGTATTAAAAAGAAATTACAAGCAAGATTCACAAACAAGGTCGAATTTGGTTCTGGTACACATTTCTTAGAAAGTTGTCTTCTGAAGTTTTTTGTCTTTCATTAAAAAATAATCTGATAAATCCTTAAAATAATTACAACCGCTCATAACAGTTAACATGGTAGATCAAAGATGACAGAGTGAAAAACATGTACCCAGAGCTGCAGACATGCCAAGAGGCAGGACGGAAAAAAATGCAGGGCAATAACCAGGAATTAGGGTCACACCCTGAAAGCCATTGCTCTTCAGAGCTACTCCCAAAAGCAATACACTTTACAGAGTTAACTTCTATGTAGTTCACCTGTAAACCTATTTTCTTGACTGAGAATTAGCAAAGTGAGATTAAATGGGATTATAAATACAGTATTAATTAAAATAATAAGTAACAGACTATTTAGTACCTAACTACGAGCACTTTCTCAGGTGAAATATTTTACACACACAGAGCATAGCTGTATTCAGCCAAAATATTTGTGTTTTACAATATTTTTCATTTAAAAGTTTTCCTGTTTAATGAAATGTAGGGTTCTGTACTCCTGTATCAAAATAAAGCTATGTATCAAGCAATATGCAAGAGGGGACTTACACTTGCCAATAGATAGCTATGCTCTGGCAATAAACTTATGGATCATTATAAATCTCTGGACTACACTGATGTCTTTTACATCACTTATCAGTTTAGCACATATTTTTGACTTTTGTAATATTTGCCTTTTTCTGATGGTATCTAATTTTTCTAGAGACAGTCTTTATTCCAGGAATAATTAAGAACTGTTGCAGCAGAACAAGGTTACTTGATGATAGGCACCATTTTGGGAAATAAAAACATCTTCCTTGTAACAATAGGCATACTTTTAACCACTACTCATTTGTTATGATTACTAAAGTAGTTGAAGAGAACTCACATGACTATCTGTAAAAAAGTCTTTTCTTACTTACATAAATGCTAAGAAAAAAAGTCAAAGCTACATGAAGAAGTTTTGTTCCAGTACTTGTGCTGGAACTGGGAAGAGATACCTTCAGTTTTTAATGATCCTAGATGAGAAAGAAGAAATTTGGAATTACAGCACCATTTTTTTGCAAGGAAGATAAATTGCACACTGCGCCATATAAAGAGGTGCCTAGCCTGCAAGATACGTAAAGCACTCTGGTAAGACGTCAGCTGGGATGTAGGATCCAGTCAGAGAAGACCTGGAAAATGACAGAAGCAATTATTGAATGTGTAATATAGTTTAAAACACAGCATATGATGAATAAAATGGGAATTGCTTACCAAAGAAGAGAGAACCTGGGAGGTGTTCTGATTGAACAATTCAAGCTCCTAAAATGCTTGAGACCAGCTCACGCCCTGAATGACTGGGGTAAGAATTGACAAGTCGCAGCAATACAGGTTCAGGTTAGACATGAGGAAAAAACTGGAGAGCCCAAGCTCCAGAACTGGTTGCCTGGGGCTGCTGTGATATCTGCCCCATCGCAGGTCCGCCCCAACAGGGTAAAGACATCTGCCAGGCCCCCCGGGGCTGCACTGGTTCTGCGCACAAGGCTGTAAGCGATCCTGCACTGGGGCATGGGGAGGTCTGGGTAGTCTCTCTCAGCCCATCTTTCCCGTGACTGTATGACTTACGTCATCTTTAAAAACAAATATTTTCTGGAACATGTACTTAGTGCTCTGGCCTAGCTGTTGAAGAAAACTCCCTAGTGAAATCCTTCAGGAAATTTCCTTTAGATATCCATATGCCTTGGTTTGGGACACTAAGGGACTTTATCACTTGGGGAGTTGGCAGCTACCCAGAGCAGAGCTGCTTACTAAAACACTAGTACACACTAAAATTTCCCCAGCAGGGAGGTAAGCCTCAGTACTCTTTTCCTCTCCTGAACGGATGCTTCTGTATCTTTGAGGTCCAATGGAACTATAATACCTGAAGCAAGTAGAAAGAGAACAAAGGAAAAGGAGAAGACAAATATATTATTTTCAAAATAAAAATAAAAATATCTACCACTAAGTCAAGCAGTGCCACAGTGAAGGGCCTCAGAGAATCACTGTTTTGTCAACATGGCATCAGCCATGTCTGTTAAGTTCAAGCAGGTAACCCACCACTGAAATGAAAGGCAGTTCCATGCAATACATCTGATAATACCTCCAGCCACAGGGAAATGTGTCCTGACTTTTGTGTTTCCATTCCTAATCTTAGTGCCAAATACAGGTGTTCTTCTCACTTGTCAATTGCCCCTACTGGAAGAAATAGAAAATAGAGCAAAGCAAAGAAAGGAAGCTAAACCAGTAAAACACTCAGTTAAAAATGATGCTCCCTACCCTTGCTCACTCGCTTGCAAGCAGCAACAAAAGGTAGTGTAACGATGGAAATACAATTGGGCAATGGCATTTTTCATAAACTGATTTAGTTAAGGTTCTTCATTTTGTTCTGCAATTATTAGAACAGAAAAATTCTTGATTCAAAGTACAGCTGACGAGATGTGTTTAATAGCAGAAGTCGGCTTTTGAAGTCAGTGGGACGTTTCTCAGCACTAGCTTGTATATCCTGTAGTAAGTATTTGTGTGTTCCGAGCTTACAAACACTTTTACTTGAATTAAAGCAATTTTTATTCAAACTTTTTATCTGATGGATGCTGATGCCCATTTGGCTGAGCTTCTACATTTTAATTCTCTAAAAGCTTAGTGTGGAATCACATCTGCTGGAGGAGGAGCAGGGCAGCAAACATGGCATGGATCGACTTTCAGGCAGCCTAAAACTGAAAGTCCTGTTTGAGCTGATGCAGATGTACAGGCAGGGGGTCTTAAACAATTCTGGGTCAAACTATGCTCTCTGTCAATCCTGGCCTATCTTTTTTAAAAAATAGGATATTTCCCCAACTTAGGCAGTACATTCATCCAGCTGCCTAAGTACCCCTTCAGGGTCTATAGACAAAATGTTTGATGCATCTACCTATAGTATTAAATTTAAGCTCACTGTGATTGCCTGTGAACTAGTGAACTGTTAGGAAGTCCCTGGCTTGAACTGGGACTGTTTCAAACGAGGCTCTCCCCAGCAGCTGCCTCGCAGGTCTGGCAGCCAGACCGTTCCCAGTCCATCCCCAGCAGGCAGTCCGTGTGCCCCTGCCCTCCTGTAGGCAGGTCGTTAGCACCAACGGGGGCTGCTCCGTACCCCTGGGCCTCGCTGCCCGGGAACGTTTAGTTTATTCGTGTTAGTTGTAAGCGGTTATTTCAACAGGGTCTTCCATGTGCTGTAGGAGCAGGCCCCCGACGTGACTTAGTTAAGGTGCACTGTTGGAAGAGTCCCAGCTGAGCAAGTGGCGTGGGCTTAAGTGGAAGCGCGCGAGTCCAGAGCTTGCTCCCAAGCTCAGGTTGGCTCCCCGCATGGAAAGCAAGGTTGCAAAGGCAGCTTCTAGTATAGCCATAGATCGTCCCCTGGAACATGTGAGCCTCCAAGGACCAGAGCCTGGAGGCATCATGCGGTGCTGAGCTCAGGCAAGGCATGTTGTGGTGGTCTGCAGGCAGCGTGAGAGACGCCCATGGAGATAGCTGATCGAGGATGCACTACACTTCCAGTCAAGACCGCTCCTTAGGAACTGCATGAACTGGCAGCATGGGTTTTTGCAAGCTCAGAGCCTTTTTTGGTCTCGATTCGAGGAAAGAGAATACCTTTATTTCATTGCCATCTGTCTCTTTTTGAACCAAGCAAATGGACAAGTGTGTTTTGCCCAGAATCCATCCTTCCCCACTTTTATTTGGAAGGAGAGGAAGGGAAAATTCAGCCTGTAAGGAATCAGGGGGAATAAGGAAAGAAGCGAAGGCATAGAGGATTTTTAAATTATCATTTCTTCTCACTCTGAAGACTTTATGGCACGGCATTGCTAGGCTTTTGACTCTCATCATGGGAAGAGGGGGAAAAAAAGAGGCTGAATGGAAAAGACCAGCACATTCTTTTGATTGAATAGTACTGCTGACAGTTGAGGCTGATTGTGCTTCAGGCTGTCAATGCCTGAAGTTAAGTTTAAGTTAAGTTCTTAGTAATTCTTCTCTGCCCTCTGATGCAGCTCATGCCGAATACTGTTCTGCTACATGGTCATGGCAAATGTCTCTTCCCAAATATCACCGATGTTTAACCCACGCCTGTGATTGCATAAAAGGTTCCGACTCACATGTTTTGTTGTATGTCGTGTCTCATTCCAGTTCTGCAGTTGAGCCATTTCTTTATCAAGCACCACAAGGACCAGAATAGCAACTGAGGTTAATGCCCTGCAAGGAAGGAAAATGAAGAAACCACGTGTCGAGCAGAGGACAACAGAGAGTGTTTATTACAGCAAGATGGGCACGGTCACACAATTGTCCATGACTGGCAAAGCCTAATGCATGAGTCATGCAAGCTTGGTCACACAAGTAACAATAGGAAACTTTATGGGGCTTTACAACTATTACGAGGTTATTGCATGTATGTTCTCTCTAATACACGTGCTGTGTTTGATTTTCATCTTTGCTTCAGTGTTTGATTCAGTGCTTTTTCTCCTTGCTGAGAAGTTCCCGCTGAAGGTAATTCCCCCGTATGGATGGCTGCTCTCAGTAGCCAGCGGTGTTTGTTAAAGACAGGCTCTATCCCTGCAGGCTTTGCTTTTAATAGAAAGCAAGACATCATTATGTTGTATAATGGCTTGAAATGTGTGTAAGTAGTTGCAATCTAAAGGTATTACGAACAGTTTTCATGACACTGTTTATAGTCTAAGTATGCATCTTGGCTTTCACTTAATTATCATGGTCTCTGCCTAAACATTATGAAGTGTATAAGATGAAATTTTGATCCTGAGAGCAAATAAAACTGTTTTGCATGGCTAGTTCTTCTGAAATTAGAGATTAGTCTTGCAGCAAGGCAATAGCCAGTGTTGCAGTCAGAACACAGCTGATAAATACAAATAGAAATACAAATATTTTGGCTCCCATCAACCCCAAATAAAGCAAAACTCCAGGAGTCTTTATGGAAACATGACCACACTGGGCTAGATCCAGAATGTTAAACAAATAATCACACGTTTAAATTTGTCCATACCAAACTCCATATCCTCAGTGATTACCTCACTTTCTTCATCATATCTTGATACCTTCCCTGTATATTCCCTTAACATTTTGCAACCTTCTCCCTTCTTCCATGCAAGACTTCTATTTTTTGAAATATCTCAGGAAAGAAATGAATGCTGTACTGTATCTAAAAAGGTAACAGATCTGGGTTCTGACTGAGCAAGTGAGCAAATTTCAGAAAATCCTCCTAAAAATGCCCAGCTAGAACCAACATCTTTCCTAGCGTGCTACGCAGTTCTAAGTCCTCCCCCCACACAGAGGTTTTCGTCCTGTGATGTGATACCTACAGCAAGTTGTAATTGTTTCACTTGGAAAAAAATAACCATGCAACATGCCTTACTCCGCACTGAGAGAAATGCCACATGTCATTTCTGTTGCAGTCCCGTCTCAAGTTCTTTAAGGCAATTTCCATGCTTCACTGTGTTTTTCCCAGGGATGATATTCTGAATCAGCTTAATAAAATGAAGAACATTCAAAACTTCTATGGAATTATCCTTGGGTTACTTATTAAAAGGCAGTAGACATGTCCCTGCTCTCACATAAATGGCTTGTGCTGTTAAACCACTCCCTGCTATTGTGGAGCTTCGTTAGCAATTAATGCTTTGTGTCGCAGTCTCACGTATGGCTGTGTGGGATGCACAGATTGATGCGGGGGGGGGGGGGGGCAGGAAAAGAGGGGATAGTCGTGCTGTCCCTGCGAAAGGAAGATATAAAAAACACTCAAAGATTGGGGTTTGCATTTAAGTGGGAATTTATTAAGAAGTTGTACTACTGCACGTCAACAGAGAGGGTCTCACTGCCCAGGTGCTTGGTGGGGTTGTATGGTCTGTGTTTTTAGGGTGTCTGTATGGTGCACTCTGTGCTTAGGAATTTCAGCTCGCACGTAATTGGTGCCTTGGACTAAAATCTCCTGGTTGTTTCTCAATTCAAGGCTCTTTTTCATCTCCCGGCAAAGATGAGGTGGATATGCCAATAGTGTGTGACTTCTTTCGAAAGTGCTGGTCTACCGTCGCAACTGCTGTTCAGTGTGCAGGCTGCTATCACTGACACCTATTTATAGACGATTTCACCCCCTTGTGCTCTGCACGCGTGGGATTGTGTGTATAACACATGTTCTGTGGTCCCAAACAAATGCTTAACACATCACCTACCCTTTCGTAAGAACGACTCTGGGGTGTGCGTGAAAAAAAGCGAAGTGCAGTGATAGCGGGTAGGAAGTGGGAGGCAAACAAGGAGCCAAGAGAACGGAATAGCTCGTTGGAGAAGTAAATAGTACTGAAAAGCACAAGAATAACTGCAGTCAGAGGAATTTAGAGAAACAAAGATAACACTTTGTTTATGCACACTGAGGCTGCAAAATCACGTCAACAGGCAGAGGAAGGTGATAAGACATGACTTTGCTTCTTCTACAGCAGCCTGAGGCACAATCACTTTTGCAATTATTTCACACTACCGCCTACTCGGGCCAGTTGTTAAAAGCTACAATTGAATAGTCGTCCTCTACACTCAAAAAATGCACCGAGAGTCTAGCTCTGACATGAAAACATAGTCCTTTGCCATTAGTCCCAGATTATTATGAACACTTGGTGCGTACTGAATGTTTCCAAGATCTCAAATGAAATGTTCGCTTTGTCACTGTATTTTAACAAAAATATACAGCAGTTTTGTTTCTGTGAAAAAAAAACAAACCAAAACATTTTATTAACATTTTAGCTGAGGAAAAAAAAATGTAGTTTTAGGTCTGACGAAAAAAACTCACTGAAATCTCTACTTAAGAGATTATTTTGATTAAAATATTTCTATTACAAATATTTGAAATATTTGTACTTGAAAGGATTCAGTTCTCAAAGTCCACTTAAAAACCAAGTTATCAGTAAGATCAGTCTGGATCAGATACTCAAAAAATGTTCAATAAGTGTTTTCAGTTAAAGGATTGGAAAAGTTAAATTAGAATGACATGTTACTGCACTGCTTACCTATACTTACGTATTTATTGCAAAAAATTGTATTTTAATTAATAGATTTCTACCCAGCTTGCATGACGACTCTGTTCTGGCATAGTGCAGTACAAACGACACAGGAAATCTGATCCCAAATATTTTGTCAATAACTTCTACCAAAGTGAGACTGGGGCTTGCTGGCTTATACAACGATTGCTCTGACCTCGCCTCCTCGTAAGAGAGCAGAATGGTAACGACAAGGCTCCTCCTGGGCACCCCATATCTACGATTCAAACAAAACATCCATAACTTCACAAACACGGATGAAGTACTGGACCTCCTGTGTTATGCATGGATATGACTGAGACAACACAACCAGAAAATACTTATTGATCACAAGACAGCATCTGAAAGTATGCACAAATGGCCCATCTTCGTTGTTTTGCTGTGGAAACCCCAATTTTTTTTATTTTTTTTTTTTAATTCCCCTGTGCCTGCCAATGTCATACACAAGGCAGGCAAGACTAACATTTGGTATTAGGGTCTAACATAACAAGAGCAGAAAAGCACACTTCAACCCCCGGGGAGGTGGATAAACATGGTGATGCCTTGCTGGTGGGTGGCTGTTCTGCTGAGAAATGTCCTTGCTTCTGGCCTGGGTTGTCGGAGGAAAGCCGTGAAGCAAAAAGGCCTTTTTCTTCCTCTAGATGTGGTTATGGAAGTCTTCCAGCTTTGTGAGCACTGAGTATGTATACTGATCCTTTAACGGCTTCGTGACCTGCAGGGAGGTAAAACGGTCCCTTTATCAGGTTTTAGACAGTTCAGAAACTCTCATTATCCTCCAAAGTTAGTGTCAAAGTGTTTAAAACCCACTGAGAATAAAATTGCTTTACATCGAGATGAAAACAAAATGAATAAAACTGGTGAACCCAAGATAATTTCTTGCTCATGTTATATCTCCTCTTCATTACCAAAGTAATACAGAAGTGACCACAGTGTAAACTGGACTCCTGCCTTGGAGCACTTGTCTGAGTTTCTATGAAAACCACTTTATTTTTATTTAGGAAGGAAATTAGAGTTTTCCCTGAAATTTTTGGTTGTTCACTGGCAGGGGGAAAAAAGTAAGGAACTCCTTTTGGGTTGATGTTAGCTACACTAAAATATTTTTCAAGCAGAATTATTTCTTTTGAGGTAGTTCCACACTAGTCAGGCTCTCCTTTTCTTCTGCAATATTCCTGGGAGCTGCAGTTCAGGTTCTCTCATAACACTCATTTCCTATGTAGGCCAAACTCATTGAGTGTTGGATCACATTTAACCTCAAGGTCTAAAAAATGTCAGTCACAGACATCAGAGGAGCAAAATGCATCTCAGGAAACAGCGTTCAACCCAAGACTGCAAAAGAAGGTGACAGGAAGACTTTAAAATACAGTTCCTGCAAATCCTAAGGAGAGCTTGAGTGAAGGGAGATTGTGGTGAACCAAGCTGAAAGGAAATATGTTCCCAAATAGTTTACTTGGGACTATTTCTATTTGGTCAGAAAGTTAAATGACAAATATATATGAAAAAGTGATATTTTGGCTGTGCGTCTCGATGTAGGACAAACATTTTCCACAATATTAGCACACGAATGTTGGTTTTTAGCAATCTTTAAAGCATAATAAATGCTATTTATCTGCCTCTAGTTTCTAGTGTATGAGGGATGGTGAGTAGTGTTTTGTCTCTGTAAAAATGTAAAGCAAATCTTATTAATACCACTGTTATAAAATCATATACTCTCTTATAAAATCATATACTCTCTTAAAATGTTACAACTCATAGTAATTCTGATGCATTTCTCCATATATATTTATTTTTATCCCTTTTAGGATCAGTTCTAAAATTTAGGGAGTTTTACACTTCAAGCATTTTGCAATTTCTGAATAATTTTAATATATTCACAAGTTAAATTACAGTATTTGCCTTTTTGGCCTTGCTTAAAATGTGATTTAATTTGTTTTTTCCTCTTAGCCCACAGATCTTTGCATTCCATTCCTTTAAGCCTTTCCCTTTATCTTTCAAGACGGGCTTTTTCCCCTATCTAATTAAAACAAAATGACAAAACCTCAAGCGAGTGCTTGGAGACATTAGAAGATGTTTTAGAAAGGTGCTAAACTGTGTTAAAACAACAGCAGGTGTAAGCAGCTGTTTCTTTTGCTTCAGTGGAGCTACAAGAATTTATAACATAAAAATTTACAACTTTTTGTTTGTGTTCTCTAAATAAAAAACTGTCTAACCTTTTCCCTCCCTAAACGCATTGGAAAACTTTTACAGAGAAACAATTACTTCACAGGAAGAGCATGGAATTAAAGAACCTCTGTCGATTCAATCAAAGGCGTATTGATTTATTGCAGGTGAGGATCCGGCCCTTATCATCTTTGCTTTTCCAACATGCTGGCCTCTGAACTCCTTTTCATTGTTCCTGAAATGACTTCTGTCTTCTTTTAGTGGTGAGCAGTACGGCATATAAATTACCCAGTGATTTTCAGAGGTTCATTTCCATGTCTATCACATCTTTCAGTGATGAAGAACTAAGTGTCGTATGGTCCTCAACAGGCATTTGTATATTTTAAAACATTCATCTCTCTAGACAGAACTTATAGGCAGCTTATATATGTATACATGTCTCTCGCTGTTAAACCAAATATATAGAGGTAGTTATCAAAGGTAGCTATGCTGAATTCTATCTATCCATATTATCCACACTATTGGTATTCCTAACTCTTCCCCACACAGTAACTGTGTCTCAAGTTCATTAATCGATATAGGTAAGGAAATGCAAGCATTCCAATTTTCAAAGTGCAGATGTAGCTGAATAACATGCAGTGCGTTATTCAGTGGTAAAATTAAATTAGGAGCTGGGAAACACCATGAGGATGAACAGAGGAAGGAGATAATACCGAGTGGATGGTTTCTGGTGCCAGCGGGGACGGTGCCAAAGCTCTCACGACGTTCCTGTTGGTTTCCCGCGGCACCTCCGAGTTGCGCCCGATACCAGAGACAAGCGTAATCTGGCTACGGAGTGAATGGGAAAGGAACAAAACGCCGGCGCTGGCTGGAAGCTGGCAGGAGTCCTGCTCGTTGACTGCTGCCTCCGTCCATCCCCGGCTTCCACGAGCAGGTCTGATTCCGAAAGCGCGTTCACGCTGCTGTCGTTGGCACACGGGACGGAGCTGAAGCAGGCGAGCGGTTTGTGGAATCACCGCTCCAGCTTTTCAGCCCCGTATCGGTTTCTCACAAACAAACCACCGGCCCGGTCCTCCGCGGAGGTCACTTCGTTCCGCTGCCGCTCTGGCCGCGGAAAGGTCCCTTGCAGGTGTAAATCGGTAACAAGCCCAATTAAACCAGTCGGTGTGCAGTAGTGAAAAAGTAGCACGCGTAAAATCATAACCAAGATCTTTAATTTTAATAGCAGGACTCGGCGTCTTATGGGATCAGCTCCCATGGTAGCCAAAGCCGAACAAAGAGTAAAACCCAGGATACTTCCAAAACAGTCTCTGGATTTTCACCAGCATAACTGAGAAGAGAGCTCAACCCCCTGCAACATGTCTATGATGGCCTAAGGTTAAAGATAATATAGGAACAAAGAAAATGTGTAGGAAACGGACTCAGTTTCCCTGTGGATGCTGCAAGCAACTTGCTCTTCTCACTTGCAACGAGAAGACCAGACTGTCCCAGCCCCACGCCTGCAGCCCCTAATCCTGACACTGCCTTGTGTCGGAGGAGAGAGTCCCCACCAGCTTTTCCCTTAGGAAGAAGGAGAAGCCAAGCTAGCCGTTAGGGAAGACTTTTTTTCTCTCTAACCAAAGGCTGCTAACCAACACCACTTACTTTTGGGGGGGGTTTATTACTTGATCACAAGTTATACCTGAGGAAATTGTGACAAAAGACGCTCCAAGGTTGTTCATGGTCAGCCTGTTGTGCCCATGTGGGTTTTCGAATTTTGATCTGTGTTATTCTGGCTAGCCTCTCCCAGCTATAAAGTCAGCCTAAATTCCTTTTTTTTTAAAGTCCGAAAAAACCCAGAAAATAAGAAATTTCTTCATGTAAATATGCTAAATATGAATATTAATAAACTTAGATTAAAAATTAACTCAAAATATTAATAAATAAATATATTAATGGCACATTTACATTATTATTAATTATATTTATTTATTTTAAATACATTTATTACATATAGATTACATGTAAATTATATATATATATATATTCTTTCTCAGCCTAATCCATTATCTTTCTGTGAGGTTAAGCAACTGCAGAAATCTAGTTGTGTTAATTTACCCCATATCCAGCTAAAAGAGAACACATACCCTAAATACTAGATCCTAAGTCAGTCCCCAAAGACAGTGTAAATCACTGGCACTATCCTGATTTACAGCAGCGGATGATCTCCTCTACTGTATCTCTTAATTTAAAAAAAAAAAAAAAAAAAATCAAAAAGCCCCAACAAAAAACCAAAACAAGCAACCTCCAAAGATGTACTACGGAGAAAAGTCGCTATTTCCATGTTACTTGTAAAAGAAAAGTGGTGGAGTGAATAACAACAACAAAAAAGAAAAACCCAATGCAAGTTACCTGGATTTCACAGCCCTTTGGACAGAGGTGGTAAAAATGCTGTGAGTTTGGTGAATATGTGAGCTATGTGACAGTGTGTACATGCTATGTGTGCATTTAAATGAGATTTAGAATTGTTAATCATTTACATAACACCTGAAATCAGTTCTTCTGGGTTGTATGTGCAAAATCCTGCATAGAATAAGGTTTTGTCCCTATATTATAAAAAAGTAGATCTGAAGAGAAAAATGATACAAAGAACCCTTTTCCCTAGCACAGTGTTTCTCAGTGGGACTCAGCTGACCAGGATTCACGGTTTGGAACCTGGGAACTAAGCAAGAATTCTGTCTTTCCTCATCTTGCCTAAATAGCCTCTGCCTTTACGATGTGCATCTATAACAGTATCAGAGCCCCAAGGTACTTAATTTTTTCTCTCTTGAAACATTTTTTTTAAAGCAAAAGCAAACAAACCCAAACCACTAAAGAACAAGGCATACCAGTTGTAAGTGATAATAATCCCTTGGGATTATGCTAAAACGATGGCCAAGTATAGGGTGAAATATTGCAGAGTTGACTGCGGTGAGTCTCACCTTTCAGACCTCAGGACACGTATACTCAAGCTGAAAATAAAAACTCTGTGTCACATTGTGTATGTGGGTCTCCCGGCCGGGGGGGAACGGGTCATTAAACTGTTACCTTTTGCAAGAATTAAGATTATTAATCCCATTTTCCTAGAAGACTTCTACCTATCTAATAATTTCACACTATTGTGAAGTTCCTGTGAATTTCCCACTGCTATTAAGTTGTGAAATACAGTATTTTTTTTTACAAATCTGTGATGCTTTGGCAGCGTTTCTCTATGCGTGCTAGAAACCTTGATCCTAAAACTCTATCCTCTACTTTCCAACAGGAGTTCTTTACAATATCATCGCCAAAGCCTAGAATGACGAGATATGATGAACATTTCAATTTTTATCGTTAAAACAGCAGTTTACTGGTAACTATCTTTAAGGCTGTAACAGGAATGTAATCAAAACAATCAAAACAAGCAATACAGCCCTTAGCTCATTAATTAGGGGACTGTCCTGGATGTGGGAGATGCACAGAGTGCAGATCGAGCTCTCCTGTCCTTCAGGTGAGTATGCTAAACTGAAGTTAGGGAATAATGCAGCTCACCTTAATCAAGAAAAATATGAACCCCTTCTCCCCTAATACCAAGTAGGGTTTGGGGCTTTTTTTTTTCGTTTGTTTATTTACTTCTTTAACACTAATGCGTAGGGATGGAAAAATCATTTCCTGCCCAAATCTGTTTTAAAAAGAAAGATCTAGACGCAAAATGATTAAGGTTTTCTTATTGTCTGTAATTACTGATCTTGAGGCACTGCCAAAGAAAAATATTAAAAATCTTACTCCCTAAATTGTAAACTGTGTTAAAAATGTTTGCTTTTAACAACCTATTGGTTTTAGTCATTGTCTGGTAATTCTTTAAACTGGTTTGGTTTTTTTCCCACTCTGGTAATATAGAAAGTTACTTAAAATTAATCATAAATGAAGACAGACTCAAATTCATCTTTGAAAAAGACATCCAGAATGTCAGGGAAACTGAAATGGAAACCAGGGAAATCAGCAGTGCCTGTAATGACAGTGGCTAAGGATCAGCTCAGGTATTGGGAGACTGTAGAAAAATCAGTTGTGACAGTGGTTGGATTTGGTTGCTTTTGTTTCCTGTCTTTGTGCCTTTCCATCTTTCATCTCTGTGATCTGGAAGGGCAACTGCCATTCCCCTTTTTACGGAAAAAGCATAAAATCTCCTTCCTCTATACTTGCAAGATGTTTCTTTTGTGCTTTTGTTCCTTTTATCCTCACACACGCACACCTTGTTTCCAATGTTTTTGAAAAAACTGAAGATATTTGAGGCCCAAAGAAGTGAAGATGCAGACTAATATCTTGCTGTATTTAAAAAATCATACAAAGTAGATAAAATTTATTGATGTCCAAATCAGGAATCATCAACAGTTGGGAGTTTGACCTCATAAAAATCACAGTTTCATTTGAAAAAAAATCTAATTATATTCTTCTAAGGGCTTGAGTTTCTATCAGTAAGGCCTTAAAATGGGCTGTCCTTTTTTGTTTCCATTAAACTACAAGTGCATGATGGTTAGATGGATTTCTAAATACCTAATGTATCCATGGAAGCAACACAAGTCTGGAGATGCTCTTTTGGACAGAGATAGCCTGTCTCAGAAAGTCTTTCTGGAACAAGTTGTACCCAGACAAAACTTCGGCTGCTTTCCAGCGGGGCAGCTCAAATCTGGACCTTTGCATAGTCGTGAACGCCTCTGCAGGGCTGGTCCTTAGGCACCTACAAATTATGAGCTGTACAGATGAGTACAATCTGCATACACTTAGCAGCATCCAGGTTATGAAAAATACGTGGCATTAAAATTCCGTGCGCAGGATTGCCGTGTTCTTGTTCAACAGCCAGCCGTGAGAATTTTTCATTTCGCATTAATGTGTAAAAGGAGGATGGGGGGGGAGTGTTTCCATGGCATTTTTTTCCATGGGGCTGAGAAATGGGATACAGGAATGAAGGTTAAAGCTGAGACTCCGGGGCTAGGGAAGGAGCTGAGGGCCAGCCCAGGGATGACACGCTTAATGTGAGGCATTCTTCTCGGTGGAAAGACTTTGGCACACATTCCAGAAGGACTCTAGCTGGCATTGTGACTTGGAAACATCACAGTCCCTCGCACTTTGAGACGGTACTTAAATTGACACATTGGCTCCCTTCCAGGAATATTGCAGCGTATTAGTAGAAAGGCAAGGCTTTCCTTTCTAAGAAGTCATTGTAATTTTTGTAATTCAAGCTGTAGCCAAAAATGGGCACAAAGTTGCACTGTACAGCTTCAGTCCTTTATGACTCAGTTTTTCATGGTATATCCAAACAGTGGGACAGGCTGCTGTCAGAACACGCTGGACTTCTTATCCAAGTCTCCATATTTCACTTGTCATAACATCCTGGACTCAAGGAGATACTTGCTGGCAAGCCATTGCCAACGGAGCCTCTTCTCTTGCTGGCACATCCTCAGCCCCGTCCCCCTCCACCCAGGGGTCACGGAAAGCCTGCAGATATACACCTCCTTCCTTCTGTCTTTGCTGCTGCCCCAACATTAACTCCCACCGCTAATTCCCATCAATGCGCGAGGTGATCTCAGGAAGCCCATAAATTCATGCTTCGGCGATTTCCTCTGCTTTATAATTAGACTTCCATTCATTAAATAAATCAAATGTGTATGCTGTCTGCTGGCTCAGAAGTAGCAAAACAGGTACGTGGAAAGCTTACGGCTACCTCTCGCCTGCTCGTACTGGCCAGCCCAGCAGTCAGGCTGCGGGGTCCCAGCAAAGAGGGGGGCAACAAGGGACGTGCTGCGTGGGCAACTGCTCTAACAATTCAATGCAAGACATAAGCCTTGCAGACACATCACTGACGTGATGCTTTCCACATGTAAAACACTCCCATTGAACTGCTGTCGGTTTAGGTACTCACAGTGTGAAAGACATAGTCACCTCTGTCTAGCTGTGGCAATTACATTTACATTTCAAAATGTGGGTGAATAGGAGGGACAGAATTTATCTTCTGGTACAAAGCCTGCTTGGTAAAGAAATGGCAATATGTTGGAGAAAGAAAAGAGCAGGGGTTTCTTGTGCACACCAAGAGATCTAAGTGTATATTTATTTATATAAATGTTCAAACAGTTGCAGGAACATTATCAATAATATAATTTTTATTTCTGAGAGTATCTGTTGAAAGCTAATATTTTACTTAGACCCCAGTCATATTTGAATAATATCCCTAGCCATCTGAACAGTGTCCAATTATTTCTTGGACCAAGAAGCAGTTCAGTTGCTTTAAATTGAAAAATGTCTTAGCATCATTTTGATGGGACCCCATAGACCCCAATGAGTCTGCATCCTGAATTTTCACAGCTGTAAATGGGACTGGGTTTTGGTTAACAGAATATTCTTGGTTCGGTAACCTGGTCCAAGCATTGACACCAGGATAGTGCTGTTTCTAACTAGCCCAGAACCATCCCTGTTAGAGGAATGGCTCACGGGATTAAGAATAATCGAAGAGTTATGACAACAGAAAGCCCCTGCCAAACCCCTTGGGGCATTGTACAGTCTAGTTAGGAACAAAATAAAAGACAGTTAAAACCACTTCATAACAAGCTCTTAAATCAAGCAGATAAAAGCAATTAAGTAAACACCAGGGAGGGAGAAGAGTGATTAAACTAAAGGAAAACATTGGCACAAGAACAAATGGGTATAACCTAGACAGGAATACATCTCGGCTGGAAATTTGATAAGCGTTCCTAAGTTATCAAGGACAGAGGTTCTTGCAACAGCCGTTCAGCAGGAGCAAAGGGGAAGTGAGGCAATAATCCAAGCTGGTTTTAAGGTAGAGTTCCATGGTCAATGACCCTGGAAAATCCCTTTCAATCCTCTGTCCCATGGCTCTAAAAAAAGGGAATTCAGAGTTTAAAAAAAAAAAGACCAGATGAAAACCTGGTCCAGAAGTCAGCTGTCAATCTCTGACCTCTTTTTTCTTGTAGGATGGGTCATTTATGGCAGCAGCCGGTGGGCTGCAGGAGGAAATAAATGCTACTGGAAGAACTGCTTAGCAAAGAGACCCAATGCTGACCCTGAATCTACCCTCACCACTGTATCTTGGTCCAGCGTGTCGGAAACTGTTCATCTCTAGGAAGGCTAAGCCCTCCTGAATTGCATCCTTGTAATGTTCAGAAGGGCCACCCTGTCTGTCGAGCATCACCTTCCTCTTTATTTAGCTCTAATGCTGCAAATCTGGCTATTTTGATTTAACGGCTGCTCTGGGCATCTCACTTCCCTCCCACATCACTCTCCAGAGCTCTTTTCAGCTCCTCCACCTGAGCCTTTTTATCTCTGTTGAAGGTCTCCTCCGAGAGACTCTTTTATTAATATTGCTTAGTCTCCTAATTGCCCAGGAGGATCATCTATCTTATTCTGTTGGTTTGTTCAATTAGCCTGAATCTTAAGCACACATATTTTCCCCACATGTTACCCCTCCTTTCTCCTTCTGTGCTCTCTTCTCCTCCCCTCTACCCCATGTCATTTTT
Organism: Aviceda cuculoides; assembly: GCA_035590195.1. Taxonomy (NCBI): domain Eukaryota; kingdom Metazoa; phylum Chordata; class Aves; order Accipitriformes; family Accipitridae; genus Aviceda; species Aviceda cuculoides. The sequence continues at coordinate 6,140,032 of JAVJGG010000024.1, forward strand.
CAGGAAGCAATATATTGTGCCCTCCATTTACATCTCTGGCTTCAAGCCCATTTTGAAACTGAAATCCCCATTAGAAATAGAGACACAAATGATTAAACAAATCTTAAAACAGGGGCAGGGTATAGGAAAGTAATTAAATACTCTGTAAACCCCGCAAAGCTGTAACGAAACTGCCACGCCATCGAGCTGGTGGCTTGTGGCAGGCGCTGCCCAGGGAAAAGCTCGATCCTGACGTTCCGCCACAGGGAGGAATTCCTACTGCCTTGAATTGCTCGTCTGCAGCTGGAGGAACTTTTTGGCCAGTGTCACTCCTGTACCTTCTGGGCACATATCAGGCTTTGATTTTTCCATTAATCTTATCACCTACCATGTAACAGCCAAAGTTCTTCTAGAGCTGTAAAGATCCACTTAGCAATGGGGAAGGGGTTTGAGGGGGGAGAGAAGCTGAGAATACTGTATTGGAGATCCATTGGGTTACTCCCTATAAACTGCATTTTAAAGAAAAGGCTTTATGTGCCTCAAAACAATAAAATCACTGCTTGACAGTCTCCATTCTAAGCAAAAGGCAGACACCTCTGTTAATAAAATACTTTGGTTTTTAGACCTAATTTGCATTTTTGGCTTTTAATTTTGTTGTGCCTGCTGTCGTCTGAGTTATTACTGGACCACGTGTTTTTCAGGGAGCAAACCTTTTTTAAGAATATTGAATAGTGAATTGGTCTTATAAGCCTGCACCTCATAACAGAATTAAATCACAGTTTCCTATGGCAGCCTGAGTCCCTCTGCTTACTGGTGCTGCAGCTTCTGCTGATGGTCAGGAGCAAATACAGCAATAGTCTGCATAAACCAAGTCAGATATCAATATCAGACACTTACTGAATACAACGACTGTAGTCTCCTTGTATTTTACTCTTTCCTTACTGCTTACCAGGCTTGTAGTGTGGGAAGGAAAATGGACCCAACTGACCTGCTCCATCACTTCCTAGAGATTGAACATCACAGGGAATGGAATACAACACAAACAAAGCTTTACTTTCCCTAACATCTTGGGAATGAAGTATATATAGCTCAGCAGGCAGGGTCATCAGTGATGTGCTGAGTCCTTTTCCCATCACAGCTGATGGAGATCTGGGAGCAGATTATGCCTAAAAAGCCCCAACCTGCTCTCAGCCTGCACAAGTAGTATCACAGCTGTGGGACTCGGTTTGTATCAGGTCAGGGGCAGAACAACAACTGAGTCCACGAAAACCAGAAAGAGAAAATCTCATTGAAATCAAAAGTATTGTACTGAAAGGAGTACAAAATTGTTTTGTTATATAATTTCTGGTGCTTTTCTATATTTCTTGTTTTTCTTTGTGCATGGGTGTATATGTTTAAATCAACATTTTTATTAATTTCTGTTTAACCTGAAGAAAGAACAGCTTGAATTTTCTGCTTGTTTTAGTTTTTGTGTCCCCAAATGCAATTTTTAATGTGGACTGCAAGTGGAAAAAGAGAAAATTATCTGAAAGTCAGGTGTTAAAACAGTTTTTTCAATAGTCACAAAGAAAATAACAGGTTTCACTTCTTAATTAGATGATATATTGCTGCAAGTTTGTTTGTAAAAGAATTTAATCAAAAATTGGGAAACAAATATTTATCCAAAGTGTATCTCTGGCAGACCTTGGATATCTCTGGATAACACAGTCAAAGCAGTAGAAAACCTAACTGACTTCTGTTTCTGTGGAATGCTCCCCTCCATTATAGCATCCTGAATTATGCTTCATTCTCTGGTAAATTCTGTGTTTTCAGGCAGCCATTCCCTCTGCCTTAGTCAACTTTTACTTAAGCTATGTCTTTGCTATATGTTAATTCTTCCATCCCCTTGATCAATGTTGCTTTTTCCCTGTGAACTCCATCCAGTTTGTCACTGGTTCATTTGTATACTGAGGTTCCAGCAACCAGCAAAGGAACCTCACTGCATCTTTGTAAATACCTCTAAATGCTGTGCAGCTGGAATACATTAAGAAAAAAGATTGAAATGACTAAGTTTCTGAAGGATTGCTATAAGCAATGGTATCTTACCTTATGTGCAGGATGTTTAAAACTTTCCTCTCCCATCCAAACACACGGGACTTAACTTTACCCCCTAAAGCAATTCCCTCAAACTCCTTAGGATTACTTCTATGAGTAAAGATAAATCATTGGGCAAATGCTCAGAAGGCTTTGTACATTTTGCATGTGCAAAATGGACCTATCTGCTAGATTTGACATACTATGTTTTGATATGTCTTTCACAAACTAAAGGAATAAATGTTAATGGAGGTAACATTCCCTGAATGATTACCAGAGCCTGGGAAATAGTTTATAACACTAATTACATTGAAATCATTAAAACTCATAAATTTCCTTTTTCTTTTTGTATATTGCTTCTTGGGGTCTTTTTATTTTCTTGTGACTTCCAATTACATTTTAAGCACTTTACAAAGGGGCTTGGTTTGGCTTGAAATCTGAATCAGTTTTTATATAAGCCGCTTGTGCTGCCTTATTTCTCATTCCTAACTCACTTGGCCAGCCCTAACTCACCCTGACTTCGCAGGTCATCTGGGGAATTGCTGCCAAACCATGTCATGTAACCTAGAATGTGACATGCAACCAAATTCTTCCTACGCCTGTCCTCTCCCTCAGAAACCTCTTTCCTTTCTGGCACAGTTGCAAGATGCTGGTTTTACGCCAGCAAAGATTCCCAGTACTAATATGGGTCTTATTCAAAACGATTTGTACAATGCTAGGAGCATCAAATGGCCTGAGCCAGCCTCAGCATCTTTCTTTTTATTTTTAGAGGCTTCTTAATTTTCCTTCCATTTTTGCACATGCAGTTTTGTGCCTGCAGCTGTTTAGAGCAGCATTTTTGCAGGCACATAATGAACCGCTGGAGATCTTCCTTAGATCCCAATTTGTCAGGAGACCTAGTTCTAGTTCTGTTTAGGCAAGACCAGGCTGTTTGTTCTCCCAGACAGATTTATTATCTTTAATTATGTGGAGGCCCCATTTGTGTACAATGATACTAAAAATACCAGCTCATATACCTCTAGATCAGAAGCTGCAATACTCTTACTAGATTCCTTACTTTTACACCTATCTTGGATCTTTTAAATGAAAGCGATGCTGAGCATCGGCCATGCCACTTATCAAAGTACAATCATGCAGAAAACTGAGTTCCTGTTCAGTCTGAAACATGATTATTTTGAGGTTTTTTTCAGATGATAATACTAGGCAATTTCTTCTGAACTGACTTTAGGTCTTTCAGTTTACCATCTAATTGTTTGAGACATTCCTGGCTATTTTTATTTTTTTTTAATAGTGTGCCATGGCAATGACTTTTCTTTTGCTAACCGTCTGAGGTATAGCCCATAAAACAGAAGACATAATTTCTGGTATATCACTGTTAATAGTAACTTCATCTACTGAGGAAGCAATTTCCTGAATCACAACTTTATCTTGCAATAAAAATAAATTAGTGGTCCTTCTATTGCTTGGTGATTTAACCTACTCTAAAAATCCTCTGATGACAGATACATGATCAGAAAAGAGGATTTACCTGATAAGATATTTTCATACAAGTTTTCATGGAATTTTTGAAAGATTAAATTAAATCTATAAGAGGATATAGGTTACTTCTGAAGAAATAAAATATACTCTCCCTAAAACTAGGTAATCAGTCTTCAAGCATCAGTTAAGGCCAGGAGTTGTATCTTGGCTAATGGACATTAGATGATAGATATTAATGAAACATGGGATATGATGTGCTAGGGGAGACCAAAGATCCATCTGGCCCAATATACAGGGAAAGAGGTTAAGTACAGGGATGTGTACAGTAATCTGTACTCTGAGATGCTATATTATTTTAAAATCGTAAATAAAAACTTCCAGATCTGGAGGTTGTATCTGTAAGATGGTGTTTAATATCTGCCTACCCTCCAGGATTTTCTCTTTACTTTTTTATGTGTGTCTCAATATTCGGTGTACATAGTCTTCTGTGATAATGAATTCCATAATTTGATTGTGCATTGTGTGCAAAAGCCTTTCCTATTTTTCATTTGAATCCTGCCTCTGGTACTCCAGAGTTCTTGTTCTATAAGTCGTAATGAACGATCATTCCCCAGTCACCTTATTCACATCATTCATTACTTTACGGATCTCAATCATAGCTCCCTTCTGACATCTGTTTTCCAAGCTGAAGAGTCTGTTCAGTATTTACACGTGTGGAAGCCATTTCATTTCTCTGACCACCCTTGCCAGCCTTCCCCAGATCTGTTCTAGTCCTTGTGGAGCTCCTCCTGAGGTGCCGTGACCTGATCCGTGCACGGTATATCAGATGCATACACAGTGGCATAATTAAGATTTCTCCTTCCTTCCCAGTGCTCGCTGATGTTTTCAGGATAACGCCCTCAGCGTCTCACGGCTGTCTTACCTGGGTCAGGAGCAGGGGATACCGGTCACACCCAGTAAGAACCTACCTTGGTTTATGAATCCTGAATATAATTTTTCCCATGTACATTATTTTGCTTTTATCAAAATTTCATTTCAACGTTTCTCCCAGTCGACCTTCTCCCTTCTGGATCATTTGTGAACCTACTGCACAGCACAGCTGCTAGCGACTCGGCTGGTAACTTCTTGTACCCACGTACCTCTTCACTCTTTTGTGAAACTACAAAAAGTCTGTAAAACATTGCATGCAGTTGAAGTATGCAACGCATCTACAGGACTTGATACAAAATCTAAAAAACATCTGACAAATAGAGTGAGTTTCTATTCATATCTATACATACTGTGACGGATGCGCGAGCAGGATTTGGACGGAAGGTTTATACACTATAATAAGGATTCCTGTAACTATTTGACTATGGAAAATGATCTGGGGGAGACCAACGTATACATTCAACATCTTCATCAGTGACAGAGATAGTGGGATTGAATGTACCCTCCGCAAGTTTGCAGGTGACAGCAAGCTGAGTGGTGGGGCTGATACACTTGAGGGAAGGGGTGTCATCCAGAGGGACCTTGACAGGCTTGAGGAGTGGGGCCATGCGAACCTTGTAAAGTTCAACACGGCCATGTGCAAGGTCCTGCACCTTGGTCAGGGCAATCCCCAGTATCACGGGCTGGGCAATGAAGGGGTTGAGAGCAGCCCTGTGGAGAAAGACTTGGGGATACTGGTAGATGAAAAATTGGCCGTGAGCTGGCAGTGTGCATTTGCAGCCCAGAAAGCCAGACACGTCCTGGGCTTCAGAAAAAGAGATGGGGCCAGCAGGTCAAGGGAGGTGATTCTCCTGGTCTACTCTGCTCTGGTGAGACCCCACCTGCAGTTCCGCGTCCAGCTCTGGGGCCCTCAGCACAAGAAAGACATGGACCTGTTGGAGCGGGTCCAGAGAAGGGCACAAAAATGATCTGAGGGCTGGAGCACCTCTCCTAGCAAGAACGGCTGAGAGAGTCAGGGTTGTTCAGCCTGGAGAAGAGAAGGTGCCGGGGAGACCTTATTGCAGCCTTCCAGGACTTAAAGGGGGCTTATAAGAAAGACAGGACAAGGGACAACAGTTTTAAACTGAAAGAGGGTAGGTTTAGATTGGACATAAGGAAGAAATTCTTTACTGTGAGGGTAGTGAAACACTAGAACAGGCTGCCCAGGGAAGCTGTGGCTGCCCCATCCCTGGCAGTGTTCAAGCTTGCAGAGGCAAAAAACTTCTCGTCGCATCTGGGAGCAAAAACTCGTGTTTGTAACTAGCTAATTCTTTCAATTATGAGGTAGCAAATTTGTTTCTGATATTTTACGCTTACAGCCACAAAGATGAAGTTTTTATACGTATAGCATTTCCCTTATTCAGATGTTTAAAACAGGAAGCTAGCCACCTCAGAGTTCTTTCATAATCACTAAAAAGAGTCCCCCAGAGTGGAACTTAAATAAACACCTGGCTCTATGCAGGATACACAAGACATTTGGCTTTCTTGGTCCCTGACGGGTTAAGCACACACAAACTGCAGAGACAAATTTCAGTAAATCTCTTGCCACATTCTAAGCACATTCTCTAAGCAGACTGGAGGAAAAGGGCTGGAGCCCATCAGTAGGTTGAATCCTGTATTTTTACCCAAGTAGCATAATATCATGTCCTACTTCTTTCCCATTTAGCTAAACAGTAACAGCTTTTTTGCGATGTCCAGCATCTCTCTCACTGTTTTCTCTCCCTGTACTGTTCCCTTCTTTTCTAAATTGTGTGCAATGTCTTACACAGATCAGATACAATGAAGAGACGGTATATGCATGCCCCCCAAGCTTCAGCAGAGTCTAAATGGCTTACTAGGCACAATTTAGATATTTGCTTTCAAGAGAACCACCTGAGAAAACTCTAACAGTGTGATTAGCTGCCTGCAGTACTTCAGGTATGTATTGTCTCAAGTGAAAACTGCACCTAAACTTTCACTATCCAGCATTACCAAGATGATCATTGTCTACCCCTAAAAGAGCCTCACTAGATACAGGGGGCATAAATAAGCAAAACTCCCTTGACTTTCATCAAACTGACCGATACGGTCACAATTCTATGGAACCGGTGGATTCGTTTTCATGACTATGCAAGAAGGAAGCATCATTACATGAGTCTGGTACATCTCCCTAGGTTTGACCATTTGTCTTTACGAGGATACTGGACAAAACGTGCTGAATACCCTATTGACTGTTTCTTGGAATGTGCATAGACACAATATGTTCAGAGCCTTTCTGTTAAACTATTAACTAAAAACTTGGTCTGTTTCAAAAAACTTAGGCATTGTTCTGCTTTATAATTAAATATAACCTCATTCAATGTTTTAAAAAGTGCTTCTGGTGTTTCTAAGCATTTTCACAAAAAAAAGGTGCAGATGTCTCCAAAACCCTGTCTAATGACTTAGCATCTAATTCTCATCTACTTTACTTCCACACTGTGAAAATGGAGGATTAGAGCCTCTAGAGTCCTTCTGCTCAATCTGACCCTGGAAGCAAAACTCAATATTGTGCTGAAAGCTGATTCACAGAAAGCAGGGCCTGGAAGAGTCTTCAAGAGGCCACCTGAGCCACCCCCCTGCTCAAAGGCCACGTCGGCAATGCCAGCAACACCACACAAGAGATATTTGTCTAATCTAAAGAACTTCCCATAACGGAGACTTCACAGTAAACGCAGTCTGTTCCCGGGCTTAGCTGTCATATAGCTCATCACTGTTTTGACAGTGTTCCACCTTTGCTGTCCATTATTTTTCATCCTAGTTACAATACTCAGGGAGAACAGGTTGTGTCTTTCTTCGCAGTAACATTTTTTCACACTCAAAGGCTGCTGTTACGACTGCCCTTACTTGCCACTAGGATGAACAGCCCCAGCTCTTTCGATCTTTGCTCACAGGTCATGGCTTTTAGGAATCCAGTTGTTGTCACTGCTCCACTCTGGACTTTCTTCAGTTGCCCCCCATTCTTTCATGAGCACGAAGTGGTTATTTTCACCCATGTGCAACTAAGAGTAAAAAAGGAGCAAATGAGTAACAGATCAATGCATCAGTGATTGGTATCTCCTTCCCTGGTATTTGGTGGCACAGCAGAAAAACTAGGAAAATAAAATTACAGAGGCCTGACATTTACTTGAACCAGTCCTGCCACGTGGCTCCTTCCTTGCATACTGGGAGACTTTGTGTAGAGGAACAGCACGCTCCAAGTTTCCAGAAGTGCTAAGAAATAAGCACTAAAAAGCAGTATGATTTTCACTCACAGAATTATTGCCTTTGTGGAGTTCAGGAGGCGGCAGGGAGTAGAGGGATGGTTTCTTGTTTCGTTTATTTGCCTGTGGCAAAACATTCCTCTATTAATTCATTGCTGTTTATAAAGTGGTTTGACTTCCTCAGATGAAAGGCATGACATAAGTGCTTGGTATTAGATGATTATTAATTATTTTTATTCCTTGCTATTTTTCAGGCCTTGGACCTATTATAGACCTCATAAAGTTTAGCACTCCAGTCTTTGTACTTTGAATAAAAGAAAAAAAAAAAAAAAGAAGAAAGGAAAAAAAAGTTCAGTTTCTGTAACATAACAGAGTTCTCTACTGTGCAGTCCCCAGAGAATTTATATTTAAAGAAAGAAGTAGAAACAGAAACCAAAGAGATGTCTCAATGGAAAAAAAAAATTGGAACATTTTTAAGAAAGAGGTCACTGCTTGTCAGATTTTTCACTGCTCTAAATTGATGTAGTTCCACTGATTTTGTTTGGGTAGTCTGTGGTTAGCATTTTCAAATTCAAGCTCTAAGTTAATAAACCTTTCCATGGTACTCTCAATAAACCCCTACTTGGGGTCTTGAAATCTATTGTGTATGTAACACAGACAGGCAGTCAAATACTGGAGATGTGCAGGAATAAAGTTATGTGAACAAATTTTAAAAGTTTAGGCCAGCACCTTGGTTCACATAAATCAACTTTGTTGCTTGGAATTTAGTAAGGCTATGCTGATTTATGTCAAGGGAGTTTATGAAGCTGTCAATGTTAGAAACTTAACTTACGTACCCAGTCCAAACTGAAATGACAAAATAAAGAATCAGAGAAGTGATTAAAGCATATTCTTACTTCAGACTTCATATACATCGTTGTCACCTCCAACTAGCAGAATCGTTGTCAATCAATTGCCCTTTTTTTAGCTGTGAATATAATTTTTCCCATCAGACATATTGTATTTGTTGTGATTGACACACAAGTTTCCTTATTGTCTTAAATCACTGAACTGATATTTGCTGCTATTGTCCCTGGAATATATTCATTTTGTTGCTGACTGGAGTTTTTCACATACAACTAGAGCAATTCATTTTCTCTTCAGGTAGAATGTGCTTGCATTTGTGGACATCCGTGGCATTTATCCATTGACTTCTGAACCAGAATCCAGCCTCTGAACTGTGGAGAAGAGATGTCTTACTAGACACACGATGCAACACAGAGCACCGATAGTCTTATTTGTTTGCCAATGCCTAAACTTATTTTACATCCCTGTGCTGGCTTTGGCTGGGCTAGAGTTCATTTTCTTCACAGTAGCTGGTATGGGGCCATGTTTTGGATTTGTGCTGAAAACAGCGTTGGCGACACGGGGATGCTTAGTGACTGCTGAGCAGGGCTTACCCAGAGCCAAGGGAAAACTGCAGCCAGCCTTGTCCGAGAAAGCTGCGAGGGAAAACTATTCTTAGAAACCTTTCTTCCCAGGCAAGCTTTCTAGGTAAGGTTTACAGCTCTTCTCAATTGCAAAAAGCAACTGTAGGGTAAAACGAGCTCACAAAGACCTTGTTGTTACGTTTGGCTGCACTCTCACCCTGTTTTTCTTTTGACCAACAAAAGAAAGAAAACATTTACTTAAAACTTTAAAAAGCACCTCCACCATCGCTGTGCCTAGGGAACAGGGAAAAGGGCTGCTAGCAGCTCTAAGCAGTTCCAAATCAGAACTGATGTGATGCTGCTAAACTTCATACATTTGTTGTGTGCAATCAGCTCTTCCACCCTTGCTTGTACAGCAGCAGTTGGATGTGAGGAGTGAGCAAGGGTTGTAGCTAACTTTTACAGGACGACAAGAGTACTGGTTCGCAGAAGCACCCTCTCCAGCAGATGGCCTGACCTTGGCATCTCCTAAGGGTCATTCTGAACACAAACAAGCAGCTGGAGGAACCGCCAAGGGCTTCCAGCCTTTCCGGACAAGAAAGAGTGGACCAGCCAATCTGTTGTGGAGTATGCCAGCTCCTATCTACAGTTTGATACTTCGGATCGCGCCGTCCTTTATCTCAAAGCTCTGGCAGCTTAGGCCTGGTCCTAAAATGGCCAGTTTCACTTCCAAAGTGGATGGAGAAACAGTTTTCTTTTTCTGGTGCCTTGTGTGATTTCTGGAGCACTGCAGTCTTTCGAGATATTAAAAAGCTCTTCTTTGGGGTCTGTCCGTGAGCATCTGGATTCCTCCCCTCTCCCTCTCTGCCCCCCATCATTTATTAGAGTGGGTAGGCTATTTTGCCATGGGAAAGAATTTTGGTTCTTGTTGGGTATAATGTGTGTCCCCATGAGTGTCATGTTTAATTCACTGGATGAACACTCTGGCCCCCAAAATTCTGCTTTCGGCTCATAGATGCTCACATATGCAACCCCAAGAAGGTCCTCCTCAGACCATCCCCACATCTTTCACTCAGCTCAATGGAAATGCCTCTTGTTAATGGCTTTTCCAATGCAAATTCTCAAACTTAATAACATCTCCTGCTATAACTACCCAGTACATAGCTCTTAAACAGTCAGAACTTTATAATTCCTAGGAACTGGTGTTTTTTCCAGTTTGGTTACAAATACAGACCACCCCTCTGAGAACTATAAGCAAGCTCAGTTTCATATTTCCACATTCAATGTTCTTGTAGTTATCAGACTAAAAATTTGTCAGGCTATGTACAGTATTGCAGCCAAAGTTTTTCTTTTCACACAATGAACTCAATATTGGTTATGCTTAAGCTGCACATAGAGGTTTTCCAAGAAGAGTTAATCCTAAACAGGTTTCCCCCAGGAAGAAGTCAAAACATGAAAACAAGAGTTTGTAACAAAAGAGCTTTAATCCGGGCAATTGTGCAAATTGAAGCATACGCTTTGCAGCCAAGGAAACATTTTCATCTCAATATATGATATAAAAGCACTCAAGCTAACAGTGAGATGATCCTATTTGTGGATGGCAATCTGCTGTGGCCAGTCTAGATGCCTGGAGGCCGAGGACACCATCCCGCGATGGATCTGGGAATCCAGGCTGTCCCTTTCCTTGCTGCTACACACTGTGCGCGGACTCAGTCCCCGTTTTGTCCTTGTCCTGGCCCCGTCTGTCTTCACAGAGGAACGGAGCTGCCTTTCCCCACGCGTGGCTTCGCGTGGCTTTTCGTGCACGTGAGGCTGGTTTCAGAAGAGTTAGTAGAAATGTCCAAGTTGGGTCTCTGTGTAGATTAAGAAAGAGTTTTTCAGATCTTACTGCCTAACAGGTTCCTCTCATTTTCTTTCCTATGTTTTGTATAAAATTTATATATCGTAGCCTTTACTCGTGCAAGTCATCCTTCTGCCCTTCACCAGGTAAATGAGGTTTACAGAAGAGATTTCTCGATGCGTACAGAGTCAGTATCCCATTCTCTTTCTATGTTTAACTACCTCCAGCCAAATATTCAAGCTGAGCAGGGCTCAGTGCTCCTTTCTGCATGAGCATTAGTCTACTCATTTGTACAAAAGTTGCAGCACTAGGTTTTAAAGTATGATTTTTCTGGTTTTAAATACTGACACTAAATCTGACTGCAAGCCACAAGAAACTAGTGAGAAAAGAAAAAGTGGCTCTCTTTTTCCGTAATTTTTCTGGGGAAAAAAAAGAATCAAGGAGATTCAGGCTTACTGTCTATGGCAGCGAACAAAGTTTCCTTCAGGGCAAAGCTACGGGACATTCACAGAAGAGCCAGATTATAGTCAAATCACAAGTTAATGCAAAAGGACAGTAATCTTATTGACTATAGCTATAGATTTGTAAAAACAGTTAAATAATACTCATTTATGTTTCCTGACCAATTTCATATAAACTTCCAGGTTAAACATAGCTAATAAACACAGTAGCCTTCAGCTGGAGATTATTTTGGTTTTTCCACCTTTAAATCAAGTAGTAATTAAACCAGCACTATATTAAAGGAAAGATGAACACACAAATGAATGAATGAATGAATGAGTGAATGAAAGAAACTTATGATATGTGAAGCATTTTGGGTGTTTCTTCATGTCTCCTGCTATCACGATGTTTTTCCTTAATATTAAATAGTATCACACATTTTCCTTAAAAGCACTTAAACAACTTTTAACTCAGTGAGGACCTCTTTGACTGTTCAACTTAAGTCAGTAGCCACTCTGTTGGCCTAACAGGCAGATTGCAGGATAATGCGTTAGAATACCTGTGGTGAGTCACTACACACAGAGACCTGACTTTGTTTTCCCACAGTTTTAAATTAAAAGTACTGCCACTGAAGTTAATCCTAGCCTACAGAGAATGACCAATGCTAAAACTTACCATAAATTAAACAATCCATCCCATCCTACAGATTTTTCTGAATTCTTTTAATCACAGAAAGTGCAGTTATTATTGTTTCTTGATTATATTTATAAGAAGGAACCTGGGCATGCTATATTAAAATTCAGAATAGAAACCTTAGACAAGAAAACTCTGTGAAAGAAGGCTGCTACAGAGAGTCTGTTTTAATATTAAAGCAAAATCTGACACCCCATACTTACCTGCAACTCAACATACAGTACACAGGGTTTACCTGAAAACAGGTTTTAGAAGATTTTCAGAAGGAAAGATTTAAAATATTCCTTTCACTAAATAGCAGCATAGACTAAAGGAGTAGCATTTCTTCTTACCAAAACTTTTAGCTGAAAAATTATCTTTCTTTCTCCCCCCCCGCCCAATTAGTAACTAGAAAAAGTATGTCTAGCTTGATTTACTTTATGGCTATTCATGAAGTATTTATGAAGTATTTACATCAGCAAATATATGTTTCATTAATAAATATTCACCAAAATAATTCCACAGAATAAGAGGAAGATCACAGATGTTATTTATCCATATTATTTTTACTTGAAATATATTAATTTATGGAACATTTGAAAGACACATCAGAAAAGTGTTTTTCAGATAATTTTTTAAAATAAAAAGTAGTAGTACACCTCAGAGTTTCAAACCATTGCTTGGAACTAAACAGATTTTATATCCTTTCTATACCCCCTTCTTCTGAAGAATACATCAAAATTGCCAGTGATACAAGAAATCTCCAAGGTTCTTCTAATGACCTTAATTGATGTCATGGCCAGAGATGAGAGGAAATTGATTCTGGGAATCATTTTGTCTGTTAATTAAAATAGATATTTTGAGAATTTTGGCTCCAAAGATTTAAAACCTGCGTAACCCATCTAGCCTTCATTCATTCAAAGTTCCCAAATCCATGGTTATGACAGGCAGTTTGTTGTTTAGCTGTTCTGAAGTCTAGGACAGAGTGGTAACTACAGAATCCACAGTAACGCCAGTCATCACTGTGCTGTAGGATATTAAACACCTATGAAACTAAATTCTTTGCAAAGCCAAACTATCCATTGCATTGAATGGAGCCTTGGAGTGCTCAAGAACCATAGGACAAGACCCTAAAAATAGTGCATGCAATAAAGGTGAATCTAACCCACGATGATATAGTTCCCAAGTGTAGCAGAAGCATCACTGTCCTGACACGTGTCAAGTGAATGCAGAAGAAAGAGGGAATGCAAGTGATAAAAAGTATAAAAAGTATGAATGTGTGGCCAAACAGGCCCAAACTGTACAGCTTCAATGACCATAACCTTATCTTCCTCTCTATCTGTCCTGTGAATGCAAAGTGAATTCCCCCCACTTAAGAAGGATATCTACAGGAAAAGATGCAGAAGCTAAAATTTTACTTAACTGTACAAGGTTAAAATTATTAAGAAAAAGTCTTGGATGGACGTGTTAAATTTTTCAAGCTGAAGCGCAAAAATGTGACTGTGGGAAATTTTTTTTAAACACCATAAATAATAAAAAAATGTGTTTTTAAGAACTGGATTGGGTTACCATGAAAAAATCTTATTTGAAGTAAAGTAGAGACGTTTGGTTTAGGTTCTTCTTTCTGATATATTTTCTACTCATTCCTGATGAATCCAACATACTTCTTATGCATAAAGATGCATCACACTTTAAATCCCACTGAACAACAGACTTAAAAATAGTTCTGCACATTCAGGACCTTAAGGAAAAGTAAAATTTAAACGGCATGCCAAAGGGGATGAGTACAGGAAGCTATTCAGAAAGGTTCCCTGCCTCTGAAAAGGCAGGAACAGAAGGAGATGGAGCTAAGGATGGTTGGAGGGGAAAGGTGAAATAGTAAAATGGGAGCAAGTCAACTGATTCCATGGCTGTGGATAAAGCAGCAGTACCATACACAATATCTCATCCTGTAGAGTTAATCTTTATTCTCCCTGAGGTTTGGTACATTGCAAATTTCAGTTTTCATATTCCTCTTTCTGGATTACTTGAGAGAGATTGTCAGGGCCTTTACTTGGAGTTTAAGGGATCCTTCTAACTGTTGCCTGTCAGTTTGTTCATTCATTCATGATGTTGCAACCGTGGAGTGACTCTTAAAAATAGAGGGACCACCAACTTTTCTATCGTGCCCTAGAAGGAAGGCTCTACCCAGAAGACAAGTTAAAGTGTATGGGGGTTTCTCTAGTGCCTCTTCTAAATCAGCTGGACTAATTAGATATATTAGGTATCAGCGATCGGGGGAAACACTGTTACGCAGATGACTGACGCTGAGTAGACGCAGTGGTGAAGGTGAAGGTAGAACAACATGTCGGGGTCAAGCCACCATCCAAGATCCAACGCTGAGACCAGTGTCACACCACTCACCAGAGGAAGTGTCACATATTCCTCAGGCTTAACAGTGCAGTCTCACTGGAGCAGCGACTGGGGAAGGTCTCAGTTACCTGTAACTCCGCGTGTGTTTGTGTGTAAAGCTTTTCCTCACGCAGCCTATCCCTCCATGTGCCCACTTGGCCAACTGAGCTCAGCAGAGTTACGTTGCCTGTGCTCCTTTTTCCCCCTTGACCTTATGAAAAAAACATCTCACAACCTCCGTTTGGAAAGACTGTGCAGTCCTATGTCTGGCTCTGCCAGGAGCACCTGGAAGATGCTTTCCAACTTAAAGAAATGGTTGCTTTCAGATACTAATCCCAGAACTTGTCTCAGAAGCAACAAATGCTTCCCTCTGTAAATGCATTTGCTTCAGGCAAAACAGGCCTTTGTAGTGCACTAACCACTGGGTGCACATACTCCGCTGGGTCATTTATTTGTCCCGTGTGTCACAGCAACAAGCTGCTTGGTTTTCTTTGGGGAATGAGTTGTAGGAAAGCTTGGCTTTGCTCTTTTCTGAAGCTCCTCAATCCACAGAAGACGTTCTCAGAATGTTGCTTCTTTGTTTTCACCTTTTGTCTTTCTAAGTAAGGCGTGCGTTTTATTTTTTTCAGTGCATTTTGTGCCCTATTCCCATTCAGACTCTCTTTTCTTATTTTCTTGTAGGTGGTGACTCTTTCGTCTCTCCTTTATGCCAGTCTCCACAATACATTAATCAAATTTGGCTGACAGTCATCCCTAACCCTTCTCTCAAACTTTCCTCCCTTTTGGTGGAGTTACCTACAGCAAAACCCTGCCACTTTTCTTCATATTCTACTTTTAGCCTCTCCTTTGCCGTGACGCTTACGGGGAAGTCAGTGGTTAACGTGCTGATCTGTCTGCTACGCTAAATCAGCGTTGCTGCATTGCTTCCTTGTGGCACCCTGTCTTTCTTGAGTGATGTTTTCTCTTGTATTATACAGAAACAATAGGACTAGGGCAGGGCTGCATTTACACAGTGTGGTCTGGTCCATAGTTTGAACTCCTATCTAGTTCTGTAATGCAAATAATAAGGACACCGATAAGAGTACTGGTGAGAGCTGGTAAAATGTTTCAAATTATCTGAATTTTGACTGATTTTTCAAGTTCAGAAAAATAAATGGGAGAAACTATTTTTAACCAATCGCAGATTTGCTTGTATTTCATGTTTTATTTTTGAAATTGCAGAAATGCCTGGAAAACCATTGCTAAGCGCCGCCATTGCTTTAAGTTACCTGCCATTATGTTATCCTTTGTTCTCTGTTAAGACACGCTAGCATTTCAAAAATATAGAATTGCTGTGGCCTCAACACAATTTCCCTTACTTGCCATATCCAATTTCTGTTCTCACCATCTCTTCGCTTCAATGTTCAGGATCTTTCTTCAGGGTTAAGAATGGGAGCACTCAGCCTTTACTGGGCTTGTCAAAGATGGGTGTTTTGTTACAACCTAGTCATTAGGGTAAAATGAAAGGATGGTATGATTCAGGCAAAAGAGAGACCAAACAATGTAGGCCAAAACACAATAGCAGCTATCTGTGATGGCTGTGACTTCAGCCATCAGACAAAGTTTTCGATGAAAAGCCCACAGTCAGAGCTTACTCTATGTGCGGATCATGAGTAGCCATCAATCACAGCTGGCAGCCCAAGCATCTATAAAGTACAAATGTGGCCACCTCCGAACCATTAATTCCGTGGATCACTTCCTACATGGCCACAGACTTCTCTATTCCTGTTATGTCCCTATCCCAGTTTTCCTCCTCTGTTTGATCAAAGAGATTTACTCATACTGTTGCTTACACTTTGGAATTACAAAATGCATTCAAAAAAAGTAGTGATCTGTAGGGGTTTTATTGTCCAAGCTTCTAGCAGGATCCTGTCACCTGCAGAATGAGTATTTGAATAAAATCCACAGGCACTTGTAATTCCAGGTTCTGTCCCTAGCTGTCTGAATTGACATGCTACTACTGTCACTTTTTTTTTTAATCACTAAGAGTCAAAGGGATGCCTTCAGTTCTCTCTTGCACTTGGCTCAACACGTTTTCAGAACCTATTAAATGTTAGTAAAGTGCAAAAGCTAAGCTCTGTTTGCAGATATCGCCACTCAGCTTAAGGGTAATGAATTTCCACTTAAGGATGTAGTCATGGCTTGTATCAAAATGGAAATTTACTACAGCAAAACATGACAAAGATGAAAGTAATCTTGCAAACAACATTATTGATTCATAGGACATTGGTGCTAGACAGTTTTATGAAATAGTTGTTTAAAACAGTAATACAGATGGCACCACAAAAAGAAGCAGACCACATTAAACCTCAGCCACAGTCTAATAAGAGAGTGAGTCAGAAAAGTTTGCACAATGTGAGATTTTTTTCTGGAATTTCTAGGCGTCTGCCTCTCTGGCTCATTATAGCATCTGAATATTGCTTAAAGTAGCAATGACATAAAACTTCAGTAGTATTTTAAAGCTATAGAAATTTTCTCTGACAAATGGAAGACACTTTCTGAAATTTATTGGCAAATTAAAAAGTAAATTTTACATTCCACTGTGGAACACTAAATATTATTAGACACTTGGAGAGGAAGAGAAGATGAAAATAATATGGATATAACAGTATGTGTCCTTAAGAAGTCCAGTATGTAAGATTTCAGCAGTAAAAAAACCCAAAACACTGGATAGAGTCCGTACGGAGCATAGGAAGTGGTTTCTTCAGTGCTTGTAAGCTTCTGCATGTTGTAAACCTTGTTCTCATGGAACTTATAAAATGCGTAAGTCCACAGCTTGTAAGTTAGTTATTGTCTGACCAGAGTGCCCTACAAACCCTGCTGAGCAGTAGCCCTCCTGGGACCAGGCACTCTTCAAATGCTGAGTGTGAAAAGACCAGAGACCTTTGTCAAACCAGCACACACAGCTATAACTAGAACTGGCCAAAAATGTTGTCAAACCCTTTCCTGGCAGCCTGACTGAAGAAGAAGCAGCATTTATTTTTTAAAAAAAAATAAGCGCGTCCATGGGATCTCAAATCTAGACAAAACCCCTTAATTTTCCTGTTCCTTTACATAACATCAAAATTTGGAGGTTTTATTTTCTAGTTATGTTTCATTTCATGAGGTTTTTAAGTTCTCTTGGTATAGATTGTACATTCTTTTACATTGATGTCTTACAGGTATCCAGTCAATGCTAAATATTTAGGCACCCCTTGTAGTTAAAGAAGCAGCACCTCCAGGAATGTATTCATTCATCTTAGCAAAATGGGATAAGCTGCCTCTTTAGCTCTCCATCATCTACAGAACAAGCCTTGGCAGTCAGTGTGCTCTAAATGCCATCCCTATATATCCGAAGTTATGTGAGATGAACGCAGTTCTTAACGTGATTCTGCTGATTATTTTCAGAAACAAGCATTTGGCATTAACAAAGTCAAACATTGGACTGCTTCTTACTTGACAGTTTTCAGAGATTTTGTTTTGTCAGATTAAAACTTCACTGAGATTCTGAAACAAATTTTGAACCATGGACTGATTGTTAGGGGTGGAAATTATATTTTCTTGGCAGCAGCCAGCATAACAGGCAGACCCTGTGGTAACCCTGAAGGTCTGGGTCACTTGATGAAGGTAAATGATGCAAACTACAAAAACGCTACAGCAGAACAAAGCATTAAAGTACCTTCTTGTAAATCATGGTGTCTTCTCCAAAATCCTACTGTCTCTTCCACAGTCTTCCTTTCTCCTAAGAAGTAAATAAACCCACTCCCTCCCTTCTTCCTTGCATACTAATTTAAGGACTTAACAGCTAAAGGAATTCAAATTAGGGTTTCTGAAAACAGGGGAGTGAAATATTATATCCATGAACTATTCCATGAACCATAACACTGTTCTTCCACCCTAGAAGCTATCAATTCCTACTAAAAACTACCTCCATATAACCCGGTTGCATTCGCTGAGCTCAGTGTAAATGGACTGATGGCGAAGGGAGGCATTACCTGCTAAACCTCGACAGTGCTTGGGTTGTGAGGGAAGGTTGTTTGGGGTCATGTCGAGCAACCCTTCGCTGCTACTGAACGGGAAGCTACAGGTGGATGGGAACATCAAGAGGTTCAGCTTACTGCGCTTTGACGCTGTGTTGGTGTCCATTTCAGTAGTGACGCCTGTTTTTTTTTTACCAGGGATATTGTCAGCTGTGAGCGAGGGAGGATGGAAACCTGCATGAAAGGGTGCTGTCGTGGTGTCAGCCCAGCCAGCGACTAAGCCCCACGCAGCCGCTCACTCGCTCCCCCCCCATCAGTGGGATGGGGGAGGAAATCAGGAAAAAGAAGTAAAACTTGTGGGTTGAGATAAGAACAGTTTAATAGAACAGAA
>JAVJGG010000024.1:6158991-6175627 GCA_035590195.1 Aviceda cuculoides
GAAAACATCAGGGTGTTATCAACATTCTTCGCATACTGAACTCAAAACACAGCACCCTACCAGCTACTGGGAAGACCGTTAACTCTATCCCAGCTGAGACCAGGACAGGTGCTAAAATGGAATAGGTAAGAAGCTCTCACTTGAGCATGTGCTCAAAGAGTACAGCAAATGCAGCTCGTTGCATTTCTTTCGAACACCAGTTTTGCTTTAGTATGGTGAAGGTGCTGCATACTAGGTGCCTCCTTTGAGGTCATATGCCCAGCTGTGTGGGCAATACTGGGGCTGAGGGAGAGTGCCTGCATTTGGGCATTTTAAGAGACTGTTTGGGAACAGCAAAATTGCATCGGTGTACCATCAGTCTTAATTTCCTAGGTTTTGCGGGCTTGAGTTTTGCTGAACTGTGCGATTTGAAGTGCCAAACAGACTTAATTGTGCATTTATGAACAGTTGGAGGTTTTGTCACTGATCAGTTTGTTCAATTTTTTTCTCTTTTTTTTCTTTTTTCCCTTTTTTTTTTTTTTCAGTCAGAAAGGAGTACTACTCTTCACGACTAGCAGTAATTTGGGCATCTGAGACATTCACTAGGAAGCCAGGCATTTTCTGATTTTTAGGTGCACCTGCCTTTTCCCTCTCTTAGTCAGATTATGGTCAGTAGTACCAGAGATGCTTGGTCCCAGTAAGTTTAACACCATGCTGTGGTTTGTATCACAGGGTTTTCTCCAAGCCCATGAAGTGCCTTCCCTCGCATGAAATTATCTTGGAAGGAGAAGTCCAGGAGCACATCTAATGCATGCCAGCTACAAATACAGTCCATGGGACCAGGCTAGAGCTCATTGAGACAAACCCGCCCTGAGATGTGTGTAAGGTGGGCGTCGGGTCCTGCACCGGGCAGGGTGTCTGTACCAGGGGCACCGTGTGGGTGTTGGCCATGAACTACCTCGTGTCTGGGTATAGGGTCCACTCCTAACCCCGGTGCTGCGACCATTCCTGTCCGCTGACAGGGAGAGGGGGTCTTGCTGCCCTGCAGAAGAGGTGGTCAGGGTCCACCTGTTTAGATGCCTTCAGTCTAAAGGCAAAACCTCTAGCAATGCATCTACACAGAGTCCAGGATGGGTGCAGGTCACTTCTCCATGTGCCATGTTCATTCTAAGGGTTTTGATTATGGCCCAGAACCAGTGAACATAGCACTTCTCCCGGTACCATCCCATTATCATGACAGTGGTCTGTCTGGGAACACTCTTACATAGGCTTGCTGTAAGTGTTGTTTCCAGCCTGTTTCCTCTGGACGTTTGTCTTCCAAATTTGCGCTTCAGCAACCTTTTTATCATGGCTGCTCCTGAATAACGTGTGGCTGTGCAGTAGCTGAAATCGATGCTGAAGAGCTGAAACAGACTGGGCATGACAGGGGCCCTTGGCCGAGCCCCACGTGAGCCAAAACAAGCAGTGAGGAAGGCTGCAGACCATCCAGAGAATTTTGTTTTATACTGGGGTCTGTGCTCAGGAAAGCATTGCTGGGTACGTCAGCCTTCATCCACGTGCATGTAGATAGGAGGTATCAGGAAAACGCAAGCCTGTGGGCTGATTTTAGGACACATTAAATCAACCTTATAGTGCAACAACCCCAAGTTGTTGCAATAAAGTCTGCGTAGTGCAAGCACAGCCTTCGTGGGAGAGAATACCTAGCAGCCTCCTTGTTAGAGTAAACCCAAAATGTGACTGGTGGATGGAAGGATTAGCTAAAAGTGGTGAGTAATGTTACTAAAATCAAACTTAGCTAACTCAGAAAAGAGTATGTCATCGTATTAAAGCATTGTGGACACTATATGCCCAAGCACATATAGGGGTCTATTAACAGGTTAAATTCAGGTTAAAGCTGCTACCTGTTTTTTCAGAGCAATATACAGTGATTGCAGATAATTGTTAATCTGAGTGATTACATTTTTTCCAGCTTCCATCTGTCTGACCATACTATGTAAGGGTTGATTCTGATCTTTTACAGGTATTGGACTGATAAAATTCTACTGCTGTTAGTTAATACATGTAATTTTTTGTGGAAGTCATGAAGGAAAACCAGAATCATGGTTCCAAACCATATGGTTTAAATTGGCATGGTCTCTTCTTCTACTTTTGTCATGTTTCCATATCAGCATGATTTTACTGAAGTCTGTAGAGCTATACTGTGTTAATACTCAATGGCAGAGTGGAGAATCAGTACTAATGAAGAAGCTCATTGGGAAAAATTATCTTTCGTGTGTATAGAATTAGAGTGCTGAAGACAGAAAATTTTCAGATAATTGTCCTTCAAAGAAGGGTTATCAGAATCTCATTAGTTCTTTGAGGATAGGTAGAATAAATAAACGTAGTAGAAATTTTAGAATTTTAGGCCAGATGAGTGTAAACTTCTGGAGACCCACTATAAGTATAAAAAAGATTTTTCTGATGAATCTTTAATGAGAATTGATTAATAGTAACAAATACAATTTGAAATCCTTGGGGAGAAGAAATTGTGATACAGCTGTAAAAATATGAGGTCAGCCTTCTGTTTAGCCCAGTTATATTTAATTAAAGATGCTTGAATATACATCAGTGAGTGTCAAAGGGTCAAAAATAAAGCAGTTACATAAGGGTAGATCTCATTTGCTAAGGCAAAAGGAAAGGAAATTCCTACAGGAAAGGGAACACTAAACCAACCATAATAAAAGAATCAAATATAATCTAGTCCATACACGGGTAAGGGGAGACCAATTTATCACTAATAATCTAATTATAAACTAAAGTTAAGAACCATGGGTGGTGGAATCAGGAGTCCTGATGAACAGTGAAGAAACGGATTAACTTAGTATGAAGGAATATTTTTTGTCTTTTCAGAGTCAAAATGCAAGGAAAGAGAAGTATTTAGAGATGATTGGGATTACAATACTAAAAGTGAGCAGACTGAAAAAAAAAAAAAAATTCCCTCTTTTCTGCCACTCCACATATTACCTAAGGACCTGATCAACCAGATACATGCAGCCATGAATATGAGATACTACTATGTAT
This sequence comes from Aviceda cuculoides, assembly GCA_035590195.1. NCBI lineage: Eukaryota > Metazoa > Chordata > Aves > Accipitriformes > Accipitridae > Aviceda > Aviceda cuculoides. Next base: position 6,162,031 of record JAVJGG010000024.1, read on the forward strand.
GAGCATATTTAAGTCATCAGTGAAATTGCCTCTAGTACTAAAATCCATATTGAAGATAAATGCAAGACTGTACCCTTGGGTCATAGCTTCACAGAGATTTATGGGTGCATTTAACTTTATGTACATGAATAATCCCATTGATTTCTTTGAGACTGCCTACATGCATAAAATGAAGCACAGTTTTAAATCTTTTCTGAATTATATCTTTAGATTATAATCTACCCAATCCACGCACCAGTTTGCAAAAGTGGCCTCATCCTCGTCCACAGAAGTCCTTACTAATTTGACAACAGTTGGAGTAAGGCCTGCATTTCTGTAGGATTCTTGGCTCACTTTTGAGAGCTGAATTAATGAAGATGCATATCGCTTGGAGAGCAACACACGAAGTGGATATGCATTATCTGATCATGCACCTTTAGGGAACCGGTACGTGAAACTGATGCTTGAGATATACACAGTTGAGAAAGCATAATCCCAACAAAGCGGTAAATGGAAGACCTGTGCCGCAAGCGTGAAGCAGGAGGTAAGGAAATGGTGGAGGACAGAGCAGCAGCAGCCAACCAGTTTGCTTTCACCGTGCTAAATGCTTCTTGATTTTCATGCAGAACTGTCGTGAGTAACGAGATCCCACAAACCAGGGAGCCCATATAAAAATTAAAGTGGTAACTCTCAGGAGTGCACGCACTATTTGCTTTATTTCTCTATGAATTTTTATCGGAAGAGGAGAGAGGGAACAGTGACAGCATCGGTGCTCTGCTCCCCTAAGGACCAGTCAGCAGAAGGCAGCAGTATGTGAAGACGAGCCTTTGATTTACGTAGGAAGCACCGAGACAGATGGAGGAGAAAGCCACAGTGAATGCGGATATGATAACTGATCTGAGGACGCCTGTACTCCAGTGTGTGTCTCTGAGGGAAAAGAGACCTAGCAGAGGGTTGAGAACAGGTACGGGCTTGCTCTACCTTTCTTTTAAAAAGGGGAAGCCTCCAAACCTAAATCAGAAGCAGAATCTGAAGAATACCCAGACACTGTTATCCCAGAAGGATGCCTACTGAAATTCAAACTTATCTCCTCAGGCCCTAAGTGTCTGGTAAAAAGTACTGAATTACTGGCATTTTCCTAATAGTGGGTTTTGGTTTGAGGGTTTTTTTAGGCAATAGATGTCTTGGCTAATTGATAAATCACTTAACAAAGCGTTTTTACCCGTGTGTTAGTTAAACTGAGTAACAGACAAGTAACACTTCAATCTAGAAAACACATATATTATTCACTATGCAGCAAGGGCTGAAAATCTGAAAGGTTTTTCTTGGTTCTAGTGATAATATGAGGTCCCCAGATATACCTATATGTATACATTGATGCACTGATTTAGGCTGATACAGGTTTTGATTACACAAAAACCACCCTCGGAGGAGTTCAAAATTTCAGTGTCGCTAGAGAATTTTATGACATCCTAGAATTTTATTCTTTTCCAGCTGATCTTCCAGATGAAGCTCAAAGGTAAAGCTCCTTTACTGAAACTCGTCATACATCTTAATGCATAACTAGGTACCATGGGAAACGTTCAGGCAAAGCCATAAAAACACATACAAGTAGGTATGAGCAAAGGAACACCGAAAGCTGTCTCAGCCCTTAATGTATTCTTGATGTGTTTATGGGTAGTTCATTGTCACTTTAATATTTCCTATTTCTACTGATGATAAAGCTGCATTCTGCATTTCCAGGAATGGTGCCACGTTTGTTTCCTATGAAAACCAGAAGTAGAAATTCTGACCACTGCCTGATGTATTTGTAGGACTGACTCTTTTATTTCAAAGCCATTACTGGTTCAAAACCTTAGACACTGGATAGTTTAAGTTAAGTCTAAATTATTCTCATCTCAGCCATCATATTGATTCACCAGTGACAGTCTTCAGTTAAAGTATGCAGTGTGCATCAGTTCTTCTTTCATAGTGACAACGGTACTTTAAGTGAAGCAAATCTTGCAGGGACAGCAAATATTTTTGTTAGATCAAGCGACGAAGCTGGAGAAAGAAAAAAGCTTAGCACTCACAAGTTGTCATTACCACATTTCCAAAGGATTTTCCTGCCACCCAAGCAATTTGACTCGGGCGTATTCTTTCTCCAGAGTTCTTTCTTGCAGGAAATGCTGTACATATGGTCATGCCTTGTATTCAAAACATTTTGTCAGAACTGCTTGTTCAAAAAAGCAACAAACAAACAAAAGAAACCATACCAAAAATATTACTTAATACTACCATCGATTCTCTAGCATTCTTATATTGTCTACGAGAAAGAAAGTTCATTATAAAAAATCTGAAGTTAAAACTTACTTATCCAGTTAGATAAAGCTGTTCTAGGAAAAAAAAAAAAAAAATCTCTTTCTGTGGACATTAAACAGACTAACAGAAACATGCAATAAGAATATACTGGTTCTAAATTCTGCTCCATGGAATCTTGTGTAACCTGACCAATATCAATGGACTCCACGTTCTGCAGTGTGTAAATCAGTGCAGAACTCAACCCATTCTCCCAAAATGCAGTGGATTGATGACATTGCTAAAGCCTCTTGCAAAAAAAAATCTCCGGAAGTGAGCAGAGGAAAAATGTAGCCAACTGAACATTAACTTCATAGCCTCGGATTCCATGCAATATTGGCATAACTGGAGTAAAAGAAGTAATGGGGAAAACATTATTAATAATTAGCAGGGGGACACTGAATTACGATTTGCATATAACAGCCTGTTATTAAGGGATTTTTTTTTTAATTGGAAAAAATAACAATTAAATAACTAGATTACTTTTATTTGACCATTTTTTGGTTTTAATACTAGTATTAAAAAAAACAAAACAAAACAAACTTTTCTGTTTTCTCTTTTAATGCTAGTAAGGATTTCCCTTTCCAGCTGTTCACCCCAAAATGATATTTTCATAATATCTCGCTCCTTTCTAATGTACAATTTGCCAGCAGAACAGTGCAGGGAATCACCAATAACTAACTTTAAATTGGTCCTTTAATCAAAGTCACCTATTTCAGTAGGTCACTTTTCACAGGAGAAATACAAACCCACATTGCACAGGACGTAGATTTCACCTGTACTACTAAACAAAACAGCCCCAAACTGGTGCCCCAGACTTGGCTCACGGGCCAAATGCATCCATGTGCCTAAACTTTCGTCCTCCGTGAAACAGGGTGGTTCCGTCTGAAGTGCCTACCAATGCAGTTTTTGGGCTATGACCTTCCCTGAACCTCACCAGGGAGAGCTGGCCTGAGCCAAAATTGTGCTAGGGAGTATACTTACCATTAAACGCTCACTGTAGAGGTCTGTAAGTTAATGTTTGAGGCTGCTTGCTTACACAAATGTATAAATATATATGTTGTAAATCAGGTTGCGTGCATTTTTGGCACATAAAAATACATAAACCCAAATGCTCCTTTTACAAATGTATCCTCAAGATTCAGACATCATAGCATTTATTTCAACACAGAAGGATTTATTTTTTTTAATAGAAAAAAAGCTGGTGTCTTAAGTTGATGGCCATGGTGCACTATTAAACACTGTGTTCAAACAAAAGTGCTGATGAATGACAAGAAGAAATGGAAGTGCTTCCTAATAAGAAACAACTGGGCTAAAAGCAAACATTTCAAAGACAGATTAAACCCTGTGGTCCGTCCTAAGGCTCCTGCTCTGGCACAGACGTAGCCCTTTAAAAAGAGCAACTGGAAATTTTCCCTGCCACCATCTTTACATCGCCGCGCGTGAGTTCACTCCCAGTTCGTAGGGCAAGTTTCGCAGACGGCAGGACACACGCACCAGCAGCCCTGGGGTGGCGGAGCGGCCGGGTGCAGGTTTGAGGTGCTATAAAGCCGTCGGCTGTGAGGGTCTTGATGCAGAAGGCAGGACACGAGGCAATTTCTTCCAGCAAAAGCCGCCGTCAGTCTGGACACGAGGAGCCATTCTGGAAGAAGTGCAGTCTCAACCCAGCACCGGGTCAAGCCTTGCTGAAGAGGTGAGTAGCAGCCTGGAAAAAAGCCTCAAGGCAATGCTGGTTCCACATTGGGACTGGTGCTAGCATCGGCTAGGGTGACATCTCCTACCCGAGGTGTCACCTTTGTCACCCCTTTTGACACCTTTACTGACTCCTCTTCAGACAGCTGCTTTGGAAGGACTCGTCTTTCTCTCTATAGCTTAGCTACAGAAGGTGCAAGCTTTCAACTTCCATCCAGCTTCATCTCGTAAAAGATAACCGAGACGGGTAATGGACCAAATCATTACTGTACATTTCACATCACAGAAGTCGGCTTATGACTAATTTGACAGAAACTTTTGCAAGCCCAGTACAAACACTGCAGTTTCACAGGGGAGTTTTGAACCCACATGTAATGCAGCTGTATAGACCTGTACGTAATCAGATTCTTAAAGGTTGCAGTTAGAGAATTATGAATGTGCGGTGGGAGTAGTAACACATGAGCATATTTTTCCAAGGGAAGAGCATGGGAACTATTATAAATAAACTGCTGAGCTATGTTCACGTAGGAACACTAATGTTTGCAGATGGATTTCACATGGAAGGTGGGCTGTTACAGTTTTAAGCCTCACTGATGCAAGGAGGTGTCAACCGAGGAACCAAGGGGGTTTCTAGCAGCTATCAACTAATGTAAAACGAGGGATAACGCTGGTTTTCCTGTACTCCCTCCATCCAGGCAGAACACCCCTCACCCCACATTTTTCCACATCTGTGCTGCCTCCATAACTCACTTCTTTGCTCTTTGTTCTCCCTTGGGATAGGAGCAAGGAAGCAACAGAGGTAAAGGGTCCGTGGAGGAAGAAGTGACATGGATGAGTGATCTGACAGGAATCACAACATTTTTCCTATACATATGCAAAGTATATATGAACTTATAAGGCTGATAGTTCTCTTCTGTACGGTACTGAATGCAAGGAAAGGAACCAGCTACCTCTGGACACAGGAGAGCAAGGTGCCTTGGAAGAGGAGGACAGGAGGGGGAAGAGTATGTGTATTCTTACTACTCCTATTGCCTGTACATACGGATTTCAGTCAAAAGAAAGAACGGAAAGAATTTGGATTTGTAAGGTAAAAGGGCTAGTGAAACACAGCTCTGACAGCAAATATGTGGGAAAAGGAGATTTGCCATACGGAAAAGGAAGTCTTTAATTCTTGCCAAGGGGGAGGGGAACAAGAAAGCTTGGGAGTTTTCAGCCTGCAAGGATTAGCTTGTAACTATTTTATGGTCTGTTGGTTTATCAGAACTGGAGTGTGTTTCCAAAGCAGAGAAAGAGGAGAGCAAATTGGTATTTGTAATAGATCAGCTGCTGTGAGAAATCAGTTATTTTTATTTTAGGATATTAGTCTAAGTAAAATCATTTTCTGTATTGTAAGTATTTAGTGTTACTGTGATGAAAATGCTAATTAAGTTATGTTTATTAACAGAATACAGCAGCGTGGGTTTATTATGGATGTTCATATGCCCAATTTGGATGATCAAAGTATTTTAATTACTTTGAAAGGGCATTAAAGGACAGCTTTTGGGAGTTGTTCCCCAAAGTAACATTGCAAATGATGGTCTTCATTTTGCTTCTGCCATGCGAGTAAATGAAAGACCTTCCCTGTCATTGTAATAACCAAATTGCCTAACACCTATTCTCTTTTGCTTGTGTGAACTTGCCTGAACTGATTTCCATATTATAACATTAGTATCATAAAAACATTTGTGAAAGTTTAGAGGGCTGGACGTAATAAATCCAAGAAGCAAACAACTTAAAGAAATAGAATACTTGGAAATTCACTAATTCCTTACAGCTGAGGTATCATGATAGAAAGTATTATTATTTTCAGAGTATCTCCAAAACTTTTGAGGAGCTTTACCACACACACACATATATACACTGTACTTTGCTCATCGCTGAGGCAAGGGAACAGCAATCTGTCCTTTTTCTGTGCTTCGGAAGCAAGAGAGGCAAGTGTACACAACAGGAAACATCTCTCCAGCATGCCATGGGAAGGCAGGAGATGCAGCAGCGGGAAGAATTTACCTCCTCCAGCTCCGTGAAGGAAGATGGGGCAGGCTGTGCTGTCTGCACAATGCGAAGGTCTGAAGCTTGTCTTCCTCAGAAATCGGTGAGGGAGGGGAAGGGTTTTGTCTCCTGTCTAATGTACAGCAGTGAGGGAGGTCAGACTCTCCCGCTTCCTAGCCTGCCGACCAGCTAAAAATTGGAGCCCCACAGGAGGACTGGTTTGTCACGTCTGCTGCCACTGTCGTACTGGTGCCGTCGGGTGGAAGAGCTGCCAGAGAAGACACCCCACTTCTGGGCTGTTCTTTGAGTCCTTGGGAGTAAGAAGCTTGGTGTGCTCAGAGGGGCCGGAGTAGACTGTGGGAATGGGAAACCTGATGGATTTGGGGGCAGGGAGAATGTGAAGCTGCTGGATTTTCTGGGAAAGTGTGCATGAAATCAATGGGCTGTTGGGGGGGGGGGGGGACGATGGAAGAATTTGTAATTAATATATTTGTTCTCTGATAGGGAAATATAATACTGGTGGATTTGCTTTTGAGAGAAAAAAAAATATTATTTGGGAAGAAGGTTACTTGCATGACCAGAAAATGATTGAGGGAACCCCGTTTTAAAAGAACTGGATGCCTAAGCCTGAATTAATGAACTAGGAACTGCTGTTGAAACAATGCAAGGAATTTCCGAAGGAAAGGCAGAGGGGACCTTGGAAAAGCAAGAAGGTAGGAAAAATTATCAATTTAATGATCAAGTTCAAAACAGATCAGAGATACTTTTGATAGTTTAATTCCTCTCTCTTTTTAAAAATCCTTTTCCTCAGAAATAAATGTTTAAGTGGAAATATATGTAATTATGACCCTGCCAGTTCTTTGGTTTAGAAGGGAGCAGAGGAGGACTGAATTTTGTTTACTTTTTGAAAAAGAAAATACATCAGAACTGAAAATTGGCAGGCAGGCTATTGCTTCTCTTTTCAGACACATGACCATCGAAAACATGTAGGCTGAGATCTCATAAATTTTCATAGCGTTTTCCACTGTTTTTCCACGGTTTGCTTTTGACACCTGAGAGTTCCCAATAACTCTAAATGAGGAGGGGAAAGTAATAGAAATATGTAAATTATATAAAATGGAAAATCTAAAAGCTTTGGCCAGCTCAAATTCTAACGAGTCTGTTCTTCTGCATTATTATCACTGGTATTTAAATGATAGTGTCATAATAATGTCTTTACTGTTGCTGCAGAGTGAATTAGGAGAGGGGATTTCACTGATGCCAGCTGCAATTAAGCATGAAATTTCAGTTTTCATTTTACCCCTTGTCTCACTGTTCGTACAAGTTTTACCCAAACTCTCTCTGGCCAGTGGGAGCCTTTTCCTTGGTTTCATCTCACACCCAGATCCTCAAAAAGTTTCTTTTATAGCAAGACCTCCTTTTCGCTCCCATTTATTTCTAGAAAGCCTTGAACAAAGCAGTTTGTATTTTGTAGGAAGACATGTGATACTGCATAGACAGCAGCAGGCTTCCTAGCTTGATTTCCTATGGAAATAAGATTGATGTTAACAACCAGTTCTGATGTCTGTTATTGTCCTCTCTATTCATAATCTTGAAACCCTTTTCCAATTTCAGCTAGATCTGACAGATAACTTCAGTTTTCAGAGACACTAAACTGCAAATTTCAGTTAATTGGTTGTTGGGACAGAAGAAGATCCATAACAGTCTTTACTGTGAGAAAACCTGGAGCAGAAGCTCAAATCTAACATCAGAAACCAGAGCAGCAACAGAGCAGCAAGGCAGTGTTAGTGCTCTAGTCATGAAACAAGCTTTAGCCAGAATTTGTCATTCGGACCAGAGCTCAGCCACAAAACCTGGAGCTCCAGGGAATCAGGCTTCAGGCACTCTGCCGGTCATGGAACCATTTGTGTTCCTCAGAAAGAAGATGACTTGTGACTGAAGTATTTCTTTGTCGATACGGACTTTTTCTCATTCTTTCATTTGGAGACAATGAAGACTTTTACTCTAAAAACTTAACAGGAAGTGAAGAAAATGCAGTTCTTTTCCTGAATTTTCTAGACTAGACTGGAAATCCCACACATCTGTTCACCTTTCTCTGAAGTCCTTCTGTCATTCATTTTCTTAATGATCACATTTTTTTCTTCTTTTTATTTGCAAATGAAAAGTAAGAAGTTACTGATTCCTTTTATTAAGTCAAAATTAAAATGTTGCCAGAATGAAGTCATTTGTACCAGAGGTCACTTTTCTGTCACCATTTATAATAAGAGGTTAGAGACTGTGTTAATGATAACTGTGGAGTAGTGAAACTGCATCTAATTTTATATGGCAACTTTTTTTTCCCTGTCTTTCCATCACTATAAACCTATGTACAATTCTTCTTTTGGATTGGAGCATCTCATCTTTTGAACTCAGAAATTGTCCTTTTTTTAAAAATTTGGGAGTTCAAAGAAATGCCCCAGTGAGAAGAAAAGTATGAGGAAAAGTAAATGCTATACCTTGATAGGAACAGTCAAGGGGACAAATACAAGGTGTTGAACAACTGAGCAGGCGGCACATCTACAAAAGGGAATTTGAATGTGAGTCAGCAGATTTATCCTGCTGCAAGAAAGGAATCCTTGTACTGGCTGTAGAAATGGGGGTGTGCTGTATAAGGTATGGGAAGTAATACTTCTTTGCCATATGAATAAAGCCTCGTCTGGGATACTGTGTCCAGCTAAGGCCAAACAACAGTTCGAGAAATGTCTGTACCAATTGGCAAGAATCCAGAGGTGAACAACAAGAATTATGAGAGGTCCAGAAAACATGACTTGTGAGAAAAGATCGAGAGACTTGGGTTTGTTTAGTCTAGAGACGGGAAGAATGTGGAGAGACATGATAATAGCCACTAGGAACAGGACAAGACATGATATGTTTGAATTACCTTAACAGAATTAGGGTGGGCATTAGCAAAAAAAGCTTTTTAATGGCACGATAGTGAAGTGTTGGATTAGCTTGCTTCAGGAAGCTGTGGAGTCTTTCGCTGGAGATTTAAAGAGCAGTTCAGACAAACATTTGCCAGGTGAGTTATGAGACTGAAGTTTGCTTATACGTAACCCTACCTAGGGTAGGAGAACGGACTGGATGACCTCTTAAAGTCTATGTCAGCCTCCTTTTTTATCTCAATTACTCTAGAGAGTGAGTGATTTCTTTACCATTGTTTAAATTTGTAATTTTTAATCTTTTAAAATATTTTTAAAGTGAATGGGACCTAATCCTCTGTTTCCTCACACATACTATTCCCATTTACAGGCACATAAGCGCATGTAAACCATCATTATCTTGACTGATTATTATTCTGACTGTTCATTATTCTGAACATTTTATGTCCAGAAACAAGTGACTTTAAAGGTTATGTTAGATTTAGAGTTATCCCTTCATAGTGACTATAAACTGTGCAATATATGTTTTTAAATATGTATTCATTAGTATTTTAAAAATTGAACAATTCTATTAATAACTGGCTTAGTAAACTTTAGTAAGCTTTAAAGTAGCTTTACAAGTCTGATACATTTTTACTAAGATAGCTACTTCTGGTGTATATTTGGTCATACTTTCTAACATGAAAATAATGTAGTATTCTGTTACTGGGTTTTACTCTTTTTAGCTGTGCAAAATAGGGGTAAAAGGTAGCTGAACTGGACTTTGTCTGAAATAGTCCTTCCTTTTTATCAGTTTTAAATTTATTGACTTTTAATTCTACTGCTTTCCCTCTGCTCCTGAGTTATAGGTCAAAATAAACAAAACTGCATGGTTTGCATTCCCTATGCCAGTCCTTTCTGGTGCATCCCTTCTCATTCACTTCTCTAAAATCCACAAACTTACTTTTTTCAGTCTGTGTCAAAATAGGGTGTTGACTGGGTACCTTCCAAGTAATAGCATGTCACATGCAGCGAGAGGAGGAGAGACAGCTGAGAACAGCATCTTTGGAGCAGCAGCAGAATGGCAGATGGCTTTAATTTGGTTTTTTGGACCATTTTAGTTAGCCAAGTACACAAGTACATAAGTAACAGCAACAGAAATGCTTTGCGAGATCCTTTCAGGAGGATGATACAGCATAATCCATTTCGAACACTAGATTTCACCTTTGTTGCTAACAACCAGAAATTGAAATTTCATTTCATTCATTGAAATGAAAACTAAAACTTAATAGTAGGAATGTTGTAACTAATACTCTGAGGGAAACGACAAGCAAGTGTAATAGGGAAATACAGTACCTTCTTAGTCCAGCAGGCATAGCTGGAAAAGAGAAGCAAGCTACCGAGAAAAAATTCATACAATTGGGTCTGTCAAAGCATGAAATATAAAGCTAAATATAGGTCTTAAAAGGTCTTATATTATTCTATTTGGACTGTTAATTTAGTTGACTTGAGATGAAAGAGTAGTTAATTTTTTTGGAGGAAAGGGTTATTTCGTTATGTATGTGACAGAGATTAGCATGTAGGTGACAAGATTGTAATAAGCTATAAAACCAGTATCTGTAACAGGTCAGTGTGTTTTAGTATCTAACAGAATAACAAATGCCACTTTTCCAGATGCACATTTTAAAGATGTGATTCCCTGCAAAATCATCTCTGTCAGCTAGAAAATAGGACTACTATTTAGTGAAAAATATTCTGTCAATAATGGATGTTCCTATCCTTTATCTGTTGTTGAAAAGTTCGCCCTGGTGCAAAAAAGTTGTTTCGTTGTTTTGGGGTTTTTTTTAATTAGCTTTTAGTGCCTTGGTTAAAGTTTGTCTTATTTTACGTGCACAAGTACAGGGTTCATGGATTCTGTGGTCCCGTTCTGAGCAACTACTAATTATTGTGGTTGTGGAGGTATTTCGGTAGGTTTGGAAATTACTCCTTCAGCAAAGGCTCTTTGGTTTTGTTGGCATTGGTTTTGCCAGTATATAAATAATTCAAAGCCTGTTAATGAGGACAGCAGGCTGGTTTTTTAGCCCAGAAGCCACAGCAGTCATGCAGGTGGCCAAAGGAGACAAAGCGGGGGTCTGAACCTTAGCCTCCCTCAATGGCACAGTTGTGCTGGCTGTCCCTCAAGATGTATTGCAAAGGTCTTTCTTCTTTCTCCTAAGAGGGGAAGATTTTGTTCCAATGCAATTTTTGTTCCAGTGTGCTTTTTCTTCCAAAACCAGCAGGACAAAACAAATGCTGAAGCCTCTAAGATGTCAATAAAAATGGAAATTCTTGTCTTCCAGGCAGCTCTAGCTGGTGCCTGTTGCCAGTTTTGGGGAAGATGTTCATACAGCTTCAGGAAATTAACAGCAGGAAATAACCCTGCATTGGAAAGATAGCCAACTATATGGCATGTGTGTATGTAATTTGAAGAGTTCTGTGATGTACAGTTCACCAAAAGCCATTTTCCACACTGGAAACAATGAGGACCCAAAGTATGGGCTTGTGCTAACCAGTCTTGATGCTGTTATGTTGTCTTGGGATTTTGGTCAACCTTGAAAACAAATTTCATTGCCATTGTATTAAAAAAAAAAAAAAGGTAAACTACCATATTGTTAACATTCTCCAGCTGGCTATCAGTTCTCTACATGGAACTGCAAAGTGACATCTAAGTTGTGATTTATCGTTATAAATTAAGAGCAGGCCAATTATGCCAGCCCTATAAGACTCTGGGTGTTTGCAACGGCCCATTACTGTGGAAACTGCTTAAACAAATAAATGTCTGGATAAGGATCTGGAATGAACTCCTCCATTTTTTTAAAAAATCATGCAAGACATCATTAGACCAAGATGTCACAATCACTTCATCTGTTTGTTGCTAAATCTATATCCTTCCCTGGAATTCTTCACTGCAGATCTACAAAGGAATAAATGAAAAACTGCTGTTCTCCCACTTAACCTATAGCAAGCAGCCTTTAAAAACAACTCTTCTCATCTGTTACATTCCAACCATATTTAGCTGTTCTTATCAGAGTTGTGTGGTAGGAAACAATCTGGGGGGGTTGTAACACTGAAATATGAGGATCTGCAAGTACTGCTTTGAATCCAATATAATCCTGCACATGAACTTGTCCCACTGAAATCAAATTCATAAAAGCATACCTGTACACACCCTTCCTGAATTCAACTCTAAATGCCGCTGTTACTGTAATCCTGCTTGCTGTGGCAAATCTTGCTTCTTCAGGGAAAATCACAGCATAACAAGAACCCAGTATCTTGCCATTCTGTACTATTCCCTTCAATCTTTCCAAACAGTGTGAATGCAACAAACAAGAAAATACATAGATGGGACATAAATTAAAACAGTATGTTTTAACACTGGTCAATGAATACAGAAATACACGTAAGCGTAATTTTACCCAAAGTGAAAAGGAGACCCCGAAGCATTAGACTGACTATTTCCGAATTTAAGTTTTAAAAGCAATACACTTCTCTGGCTGTGCCCTGTTCCTAGTCACCGCACTGCGTCCCGTCTCCTTAGTAAACTCCGTTCCTGACTATTTTCCTGAGCGAGCGGCTCTCTATCCTGTGTACACATGTGTGTATGGAGGCCTAAGTGCCAGCCACGGGAGAGGACACCCTGAGAAACGAGGTCCCATTTGTCTCTGGTGCTGGTAACGTAAGAAAGCGGAGAGGGGGGCTCTTCTGTGGGTGTGTATGTCAGGCCAACTACTGGAGCGACCATGACTCTGGGCAGGACGGTGAGGAGACCAGAGGGTTCGGGAGGCAGCTCCTGGGAAGGCCAGCTACTAGGTCTGGACAAGCGAGCGGAGAGACACGTCGGCGTGAGCGTGTGCGTGTCTGTACGTGATGCAGCTGGGAGACAAGGGGATCCAAGGGCCGGCTGCTGGATACACCGATTGTCTGAAGCCCATTACTGGAGCGGTACGTCGTGTGCCTGCGTGTGTGTGTATAGGTCTGAGTACCAACAGCTGGAAAGGGGCTGCAGGTCTTCGGGCTTTGCTTGCCCAGGTGTTAGTATGTGGGAAACCTGGAGTTGGGGCCAGCTATGGGATAGCCTGAGTGTCTAGGACCAGCTGCTGTAGGGATACTCGTATATATTTTGGACTAATGGGCTGTCATCCTGATCAGCTAGAGAGGGGAACAGTATCATAGAATCACAGAATCATTTCAGTTGGAAAAGACCTTTAAGATCATCAAGTCTGACCATTGACCTAGCACTGCCAATTCCACTACTAAAACATGTCCCTAAGCACCACATCTACACATCTTTTAAATACCTCCAGGGATGGTGACTCAACCATTTCCCTGGGAAGCCTGTTCCAATGCTTGAGAACCCTTTTGGTGAAGAAATTTTGCCTAATATTCAATCTAAACATCCCCTAACGCAACTTGAGGCCATTTCCTCTTGTCCTATCATTTGTTACTTGGCAGAAGAGACCGACCCCCACCTCGCTACACCCTCCTTTCAGGTACTTGTAGAGAGCGATAAGGTCTCCCTCCCCTCAGCCTCCTCTTCTCCAGACTAACCAGCCCCAGCTCCCTCAGCTGCTCCTCATAAGACTTGTGCTCCAGGCCCCTCACCAACTTGGTTGCCCTTCTCTGGA
>JAVJGG010000024.1:6177258-6187966 GCA_035590195.1 Aviceda cuculoides
CCTTTGCCCTTCAGGACTGCCTCCCAAGGGACTCTGTCAACCAGGCTCCTAAACAGGCCAAAGTCTGCCCTCCAGAAGTCCAAGGCATCAGTTCTGCTGACCCCCCTTCCTTACTTCTCCAAGAATCAAAAACTATAATTTCATGATCGCTGTGCCCCAGGTGGCCTCCAGCCATCACATCACCCGCAAGTCCTTCTCTGTTTGCCATCAGCAGGTCCACTGGGGCACCTTCCCTAGTTGGCTTACTCACCAGCTGTGTTAGGAAATTATTTTCCACACATTCAAGGAAGGTCTGTTTCCTCTCCACTGTACTGTATTTCCAGCAGATATCTGGTAAATTGATGAGTCAATAAGGCCATTGGTGCTGTCTGTGTTGATCTGTGTGTCCAACCATCAGCATGTGTGTATGTGCATGTATATGTATATTGTGCATATGTATATTGCGCATATGTATGCATGCCTAATGGCAATACATGCTCAGCCTTACTACTGGCTTGACTTGGAGACATGGAGTTGTGACAGTCTTGCCTTTCTTGAGCTACCAGATTCAGGAACTTCTAACAAATATTATTGCATTTCATTTCCTTAGGAAATTAGGTTATCAAAAATGATAGTATAACTTCTCATCATTAACAAAATGTGTTAGTGTCCATTTTTTTCTCCTTCTTTGTTTTCCCTTGGAAACAATGGACCTATAATCTTTGTGTGCCTTTTCTCCTTCTTCCTGGAAATGATTGACATATATATCACCCGCTATTGTCAACATTTCTTTACAGGCAACTCCTTTCCCATGAAAAAGCATCTTTCCAGACTCAGTACTTATTACAGGATAACTCCTGGTGTGTGCCACTATCCTGGGTGAGTAGTTGGAACCCCCTTGCTTGATTTTGGCTTTCTTTTCCTATTGGCTGCTCAAACTCTAGGGTCTTTCTCCTCTTGACTATATGCACTCTCAGAGTTGATACACAGCAGAACTGGCAGTTAAAAATTAAACAAACACCGTTTTACCATGAATGTGGCATTGAAGCTACTGCAAAACAGCAGTGGCATACTATGATATTTTTAGAGCAGAATCCTAAGGTGCTGCTATTGGTCCTCTTGGTCTTAATTTGTGATCACCAGGCTGTCTGAGGGGTCTTTTTCCTCCTTTTTTTCACAGCAGTCATCTTTGGAAAGGTCTAAATGGGAAACATTTGAGTACAAGAAAGAACGAGCTGGCTGTTAGCAGCTGATATGACTCCTCAGGTTTTTCTTCACTCAACTCCACATCTTTTCTCATCATTAGATATGAGCTTTTTGGAGACACTGAGTCATTAGAAATGTTGGTGCAACAGCCCAGTCCTCTGCTATTGCAAGCAACTGTGTTACATGTAAAACTCTACATAAATTGACCATGGGCCTGCTCAAAAATAGTTTACTTTTCTAGCTTCTTCTTCTAGCTACTTTTCTTTACTGGAAACAGAATTAAAAACTCAAGTGCTTGAATGGTTAAAATATACTTTAATGATGTCACTTCAGTGTCCTCAGTCCCTCTTAAAATTCATTTATTCTTCTGTGCCTTTTCTCAGATACCTCTTCTCCTGCTACAGGCCTTCTAGCTCCTTTTATATTTCTAGCCAGTAATTGCAATCCCTCTCTGCCTGTTTTACTGGGCCAGACAAACCCTTCTCTATTATTTTTCTCTGTTATTTCTTCTCTGAAGGGCTTGCTATCCCTGATACTCTAGAATCTCTCCACTGCAACTTATACAGATGCAGTCCATCTTTCCTGGTTATTTAAGCTTACCCTCCAAGCGAAATTTAAAGCTCCTTCCTCCAAGGGTGCACAACAAACAGTACCTGAGCAAGGACACAGAAATGGTTCACATTTATGACTCTGATTATGTTGAATAATACCACCTCATTATTAACTCACAAAGTTTGGATGATTCTTGACTCTGTGGATAAAACAAACTTGTTCACCCAGCAAACTACTGAAATTGACTTAGATTTAATGTCTTCCTTTTAATGTTCTCATTGCCTCTAGGGCTAATTATAGAGGAACACACTGGATAACTAAAATGCTTCTGTTTTTTAAAGATATACTTCTGTTAAAAAGCATAAAAGTGTAATTTTTTTAAATGAAGGTATTTTAACACTTGAAATGTGGAAGTTTATGAATTGATGTCTTTTTATTAAAAAGTACAAAATGGGAGAAACTCATAAATGTCCCTGTCTCGAATATATAAAGTACAGGAATGCATATGAGCCATCACAAATTAAAACTATAGAACATCAAACACAGTAAATCATGTTAATTCACAGTTATGATAGCAAAAACTCTTTCATCTTTTCTATTTGTTTTATTGATTTACAGAGTAGCTATATCTGCTAGAGGCTTGTGATGTGAGAGAACAATGCAGTCCAGCAGTCCTTCACACAGAAATAATTCCAAAGGACATTCCAGAACTGGGAGCTGTAAAAAGGTAAAAATTAAATTAAAAAGTATTACCAAAAAGATTAGCACAACAAAATTCAAACAATACTTCTGCCATATTTAGGCTTAGAGTTGAGAAAACACAAGACAGAACACAGAGTCCAGACATGAGAGAGATCTTATGAAGCACAATACTAGAAAAGGATAGGAATTAGAATGTAGGAGGTTGGATTTCTATTTATTTCCCCCTCCTGGGGTCTGTTGTTTCGGGGTTTTTTTGGGTTTTGTTGTTTTTTGTTTTTTTTTTAATTATTGTTTAAAAGAAATGGTTGAAAGTGTGGGGTGATAAGTCTGGAGATAGAAATACTGAGGAGACACCCAAAATGATAATTACAGTCTGGAAATGAGGAAGGTTAAGGCAAAGGAACTCCTGATAAAGTACTTAATCAAAATGCAGGGCTGAGCCCAGGTATTGAGGATGGAGGAAGGAAGAAAGAGTGAGCAGAATATCTTAGAGTAACTGTGATACTGTAAGGAGCTTGGTGCCTTCTGCCTTCCACGCGCGGTAGGAGTGGGGACTCCTCTGATGGAGAATCTACAGAAGTGGTGCTCATAGTCCAGGCAGCTCTTGCTCCAACCTCTAAGGGTAAATGCAGAGTAACTTGTGTTGGACAATCCCAGAGCATACGTTGCATCTTCACCAAACCCCTAAGATTACAATTGAGACAAAGTCCTGTTTAGTTACTATGAGTAGAAGGACACTGTTTATGTGTAAACCTCTTGGCATCAAGCTATATTTTTAAATACACCTCTGCAGCCTTTTTAAATTCATGTGTCTTTAGGCACCACAAGGATATGTGCTTTAATCGATGTCACACAGTAGCTAAGCAGTACAATCAGGAACAGGCCCCAGATTTGGTGGTAGAACCACACAGAATTAAACCCAGGATGGATGGCTGAAATATCAGGCACCAACGAATGAAATAAGAGGATAAAATGTGCTTTCCCGAATGCTTTGGGAAATAAAATGTTGGGGGTTTTTTTGCAGCATTCCAATCCCATAAGCACCCTTTTGGTTTCAGCGCTTGATGATACTTGGTTTCAGTTTGTGGTTTTGCTATTGTTCTTTTTAATGAAGTAAAGAAATATATACTAAATAAAATGAGGAGTGTACTTGACCTCTTCCATTTCATGAAAGGGCTTGTTATGTTTACCACATTTAAATGAAAAACAACTTTGACTGAAGCAGTAAAAGAAAAGACTAGAAGGAGCAAGGCAGTTGGATAATCAAAAGATTTCCTAACAGCAAACTCTTTTCAAGACAGGCCTAGATTATGGGACCAAACATTTAAGCAGACACTTGGCAGAGATCTACTTTCATTGGAAACCGAGTGGTTTACAGCCATGATATGTCTCTGAGGCAAGTGTCCTGGGCTGGTTTTATTCTTCTCCTTCCCTATTTTCTCAAGCACATCTTGACTACTGTGTCAACTTATCTACCTATCTACTACCTACACAGTTAACTATTCCACTTTCGAATACCCAGAGAGAACAGTCCATGATGCTGTATATACCAGCCTTGAAGATGCAAGCCAAAGCTAAAAAATAATGGAAGTTGGAAAAAGGCAACACTCTGGACTGTGTAGACTTGGGACTTTGCTTCCATTTCTACAAAGAGAAGCCCCAAGTAAAACACTGACCTATGTGTAGGTTTTGAATGCACCAGAGCAAAGTTGTGTTTGGTCAAAGGCGCTATTTTCCAGTTTCTGCTTGTCGGGATTTCATCTAGGACTCAGCTTTGTTTGGTGTTTCACTGTAGATCACGTAAAACACAAGAGTCTACAAAACAAACAGTTCAAACCACAGTGCTTCAACTGCCTTCCAAACCTTCTAGAGAATGGCCAGTCTTAAGGTTGGACAACATGCAGCTGCTTGTGTGTGTTTGATCCGAGACCCTGGTTCATTTAACACAAAGTGTAATGTAATGACATGGCTTAGCTTAAACTGCTTAACTGAGTATCCAGCACAGGGAAGCTCCAAATCAGGTGAACTTTGTGATCATTTTATCAACAGCGTGGAAAAAAATCCAATGGAGCAGCTGTGCAGGCTTGGAACTCCAAACTGGTCCAGTAGCTTGCGTGCTGCTAGTTCAGTTGATTGATTGGTAGGACTGAGCATGATATCAATGACTTGCATTACTGAGGTCAAAGCTAAGGCAATGACAAGTCTACCCAGTTCCCTGTGGCAAGATTCCAGACAGCAAACACAGTGGTGAGAAATAATGCTGTGTTTCTATGTGACACTGTTGTGGGAGGGTCCTTCGAGTCTTTGCACGAGGCAGATTTTCTACTTCGTGCTGTCATTGAGACATTGCAGCACCTGAAACAAAAGTCTTAGAATTTTAATTCTAATTCAGATCCTCAGACTTACATAATGTCTTTGGTCCTGTAGGATCCCTACAGTCTTTACAAGCAGAGCAAGATTATTCTTGGAAACAAGTGTGCAAATCGTGTTGCAACTTTTTTTGGACAAATGTAGTCTTTTGCATATTGTTTTTTATGGTTCTTTTTTTGGCTCATAATTTTTCAATGAACACGTTGAGAATTTTTTTAATCATCTACTTACCAGCAAACTCTCTATTTAAAACTGTGTCTAAGTGTTTGGTGTTACCTTTTTTTTCTGTTATGCAACAGGGCACTTAATTTGCCTGATTGGACAATGAAAACTTTTATAAGCAGGAAAATAAATAAATTTCAAAATAACAATATAAATATCCACCTGACATATATCTGAACAACTATAGGTTTGTTTCTTTCTTTTTCTCTAACAACAGATGATTGCACCTGCAACAGTTAATCAAAATATAATTTTTTAAATATCCTGCGGTATTTGCCCTACTGTAGGTACAAACATTATCCTCAACTTACAAGTGACAACTGATAGTCATCTGTCACTGAGTAGCTCTCCTTATTGTTCTTAAGATTAATACCCAGCAATCTTCGGAAATATCATACTCCATAATATTGAAAATGCAGAGTAATCTAAGCAGGTAGAATGTAATTAACTACACTGAAATCCTAAATCTCTTTGCCAGCTCCAGTCTTATGAAAGCTGGCAGTAGATTTTTAGTGATCACAAGTGATCGGTGACTCTATTACCTCATCAGAGAATTGCTGCTGAGATTTCTTGGCTCACATGTGGAATGACTCTGAGAAAAAGCACTCTCTAAGACCCCACCGTCTCTCCTTAGTCCCCACCATCTCTCCATGGTGATTCACACCACCAGTTTCAGTGGAATTACACTGAGAACGACTTTGACCCATGAGTTTTAAATAGTGCTTTTGTACGAATCGTGCAGCTGGGGGAATATGTCTGTGTCCAATTATGAATTCCACTTGGGTTAGTGAAGATTGTTCTAGATGTTTCAACTACTGTGAATTAAATCATTCTTTGAGCAGCATGAAACTGGCAGGTCTCAAAGTCCCCTGTCTGGAATGGTGCCCCGTGAACCTCAAGCTGTGCTGGTGTGACAGTGGGTAGTGCCACTAGTTATGCTAACTGTTGCTGACCATCCCTGCCCACTCATCCACAGAAGGAGCTGAGGAAAACAAACTATGCAGTGTGGGGAGAAAAATGACATTGCAATAGGCTTTAAAATTGACGTATGTTCTTCAGCTACAAGTACCGAGCTGTTACCAAACGGTGGAGAATGAACAGAAAAGGGAACTTTGCCTTTTGTCTTGAAGATACTGATCAAAATCCACGGGTTGCTAAGAGTTACAAGAATTATGAAGGAGGGCAGAAATGCTCTTAAAGTTTTGCTTTATCCCCCTACACCTTATTTGTAACCCTTTTCAGGGATTCTGGGAATGGCACGGTATATGTAACAGTTGGATCTTAAAGGTCTTTTCCAACTTAAATGGTTCTATGATTCTATGATTCTATGTGTGTAATCCTCCATTTAAGAAATCCTTATCTTCATTATTTTATCTGGCACACGATTCTTAAAGGAAGTAACTAGACAAAACAGAGTCAATTTGCCTGGTTCCCTCCTGTTAGAGGGAATTATCTGAGTAACCAATTCAGCATGCCTAGGTCAGTGGGTCTTCCTGAAGGGCAGCTAGGGCATAGATGTCCCAAATACAGGAGTGGTATCAGAGACAGGAACTGCGCTGGTAAGTTTGATATGATGGTCATTAGTGAGCTCCAGGGAACCGGTCTAGTAGGATTTGGGAGCCTGTCCAAAAGAGAGTAAGAGTGACTGACACTTGGCAAGCTTTGCCTTTTTCAGATAGATGCTGGAGATCTATTTTCTGACAAAGAAAAAAAGAAACAAAAAAACTGGGTGGTGGCCGTAACACATTGCAGGGCCACCGCCCTGCTCGCAGTGATTTTTCAGCAAACCATAGTTCCCCACCCACCACAACTTAGTTCACAGTCCCACAGAATGTATGCTACGGCTTCTACCTAAAGTTTCTGCAGCTTTCCGCCAGACCCTTTCTGTCTCCGCGTGCACACTAAAGGGAAAGGAAGCTGTGGCCGGATCTTTATCCCACAAATACTTGTTCTCAGATCCTACCTCAGTGCCAGTGGTAGGAGCACCAGTAAATCTTGCCAAGTTTCTTTGTGAGTAACTCCCAGATACCAAGTCAAGTGATATTGCTGATGAGTGACTTGCAAAATCCTAATCTGGTCTCTGACACTAACACCCTGTGTGGCTTTAGGCAAGTCTCAACACCTTTCTGCTCCTGTCTTCCCATGGCTAGTGTTTATTTGTTTGTTACACCAGGTTTTTAGGGAGAATTCATTATTCGGCACATTCACAGAACATAGTGCTTTCCTTTCTGGTGCAGGGAGTTGGAATAAATCAGGCCACCAGAAGTAAGAGTGTTTGAATACAAATGATTATTTGTTACCTCATTGCAAAAACTATTCACTTTATCTTCCTGTGAGCTAATACGAGCTACTTAAGGTCCTAATCCTCTTGTCTAAATTCACGTTATAATGAATGGTGGGGTAGTTACTTTTATGGACTAATGAACCAAGCTGAATTAATAATTTCTATTAGGATTATCAAATGCAGTTAAACTCCTAGCACTGATGAAAATTTTAAACACTTGCCATCCTTAGGCATTTTTAGAAATCTTGGAAGAAGAAAGGACTTTATGTCTAGGATAATTTTAGGTTTTATAACATATCAAACACTACATGAACAAATCAATGCAATGCAAACAAAAGAAAAAATGATCAACAGAAGCACAATATAAGAAGCTGTTGCTGAGCACAGGTTAATAATTTAAAAGTAATAGCTCCACTTGGAAAAAAATAAGATAATAATTGGGAGTATCATCTGGGCTGTAAAACCTATCTCACAGCTGTCACAGGTGATAGGCTATTAGTTTAGTGGGAATGAAAGAACACAGCACCCTAAACACCCATCACCAAGCACTACTCATCGCATATCGCAGAGCACTCTGCTACCTTATAACAAGCACAGACCAACCCCCCAAAGTATCACTTGCCACAGGAACATCAAATATACCACCAGTTCCTTAATTCCTGCAATAACAGAATTTGTGAGATGAAACTTCCCACGTGTAGCACGAGAATAGAATGCATATTTATGCACAAGAAATTTTAAAACAAGAAACCTGTCACTTATAACAGAAATGCTGGCTGGCCTAGGAATGAAGGTTCTGACGGTGGGCTACATCAGGCTTGCGTGCTAGAATGCCCCAAGTTTGAAGCACCAGAATGGACAAGGCAGATGTTGACCACATATGCAACAGCAAAGAGCAACATCTGAAATTCTGAACCAGTAAAAATGACAAAAAATCAGAAAATCATGATGCAGCAAAGAGAAATTTTAAGGGATACACAGGCAATAAATTGTGAACTGTATGAATACACGGGCTAATCATTTAGGAATTTATATGGCTAGACACTGAAACCTTTTTGTCTCTATCCTGTCATTACAGCTTCAGGAGCAACTGCATAATATGAAGAATATTCAGAACAAATGTGACACCAGGCTTGGAGGATCTCTTTAAGGATAGTGGAGAGTGGAAGGTGTGACATTAATGCTGCTGCAAGGGCGTCTCACAGGGAAAGGGAATTATTCCCTGTTTCCAAAAATAGCCTAGAAACACATTTCTCCTCTAATTAAGAAGGAAAAGGCAAAGGTAGGTATTAGTAAAATGGCTATTATAAATGGAGTAAGTGAGTAAAGGAATTGATTCCCTTTGGATTCCTTTCCTCTGCAGCAATTCAAAACCAGACATATGAATATATTAGGATGATTAAATGACAAGATATTGAGTAGTCTTGCAATGTGGTGGGACCCAGACTGTTCTACTGAAAGGGTTTGGGTTTTTTTAGGGCTACCTCTGACAGCTTCTAGCTGTGATGCCTTAATGTACAGTCCTTCGGACAGACACGAATCAATTTTATGTCCGCATTTCTGTAGGAGCAATTAAGCACCTTCACAGCTAAAAGATGACAGAAAAGATCTACCTGCTGTAGAAAATGACTATCCATTTTCTGCAGCTCTTTGCAAGTGATAATTAAATTGTGCAGCATAGAATTAAAATTCATAGAATCACAGAAACTGGAGATAGAAAAGAGCTACTAAGGTCATTTTTGTCCATGCCCTTCCTTCTGCCAAGTGCTTTGTCCAGCACTTTGTAGCCAATTTGAAATGCTCTTTACTTACCTAGTGCTTTTAAGAGACCTGCATTTGATTTATGCACAGTAGAAAATTATACCTTTTCTCCAGAGATGGACAATTTGCCTCATTCAAACAGTTGTGTAATCAATTTCATTTACCAATTACAGCTCTTCGTTAACACGCAGCCACCAGGGCACTTGGGAAAGCAGAAAGTTAATGAGATTGAGGATGGGATCAGGAGGGTCTCCTGAATGCCTTGTTTTCCCCTGACAGTCTAGTAAATCTTTAGTTAGCTGAGTGCTTCTGAAGGAAGAAGCAGGTTTACAGGATTCCTCTGAGGCCTAACACCATTCATCCAGCTGTGGATTAGACGGGTCTGCTGCTTTACAGGGGCAGATGGGCTTTGGCAGGACACAGAGGAACGGACTGGTGACCCAAGCTTACTGGAAGTTGCTGGGTGTTCCCTGGGAAGTGCAGAGCACCTGGCACTGGTGGGAGCTGAGGTGGTTATCAGTCCTCAGTTTCAGAGTGGAGTAAGCGCTGTCTGAAAAAGAAACTTTCCTTTAACATGGCAGAAGATGTGCATTTCACATCTCTCTGGAAATTACCTTGTTTCTAGCCTAAGCCTGCAAAGCCTAAAGTGACTTTGCTCTTGCATAAGCTCCTCCCGTACCACCGAGGCCTGAGTCTTAAACAGTCTGCCTGAGGCTCCCATCACCCCTTCCAGGGCTTTTCAAAATGCTTCTCCCCAGGGACTGGAGAGTGTCTTATCCAAAATCCTAAATGTTTATCAAGCTTTGTTTTTTTTCAAATAGATATAAATCTTCTGTTCAAGACACAAGCCACAAATATAAAACTAGCCTTTCCCTGGGGATAAACTGCAATAGTGTACAGCTGAATTTCTTTTGAAACAACTGGCACCACTTGCAGTCAGAAATAGGACATTGAACGAGGACAAATACAAATGTGATCTGATACAGACTTCCTAGGCCTGGCCAACCCCCCGCTCACATGGCTTGGCTTGAATCTTGGCTCACCAGTTCCTTGACAAGGGTCCTGCTTTTCGAGTGGTTGTCCCAAGCCTAAACCTTATACGGCCTAAGCTGACGTTTCTGGTGACACACGCCAGTGACAATCCTGCGCAGCACCAGGGTCTCGTCTCCAACTCCTGCTGCCTGTCCTGCAGAAACCCCTAACCCTCCTCCGACTAAGGGGCATCCAGAGCCGGAGCGAGCTAGCCGTGCCAGCCGGGCAGCACCCTGCTGCCATAGACCCTGCGGCGAGACGAGTGCCGTGGGTACGGCGCTGTGCTGCGCGGTTGCCGGCCCACGGCTCACAGGACCGAGCCAGCCTCCCTTCCCAGCCGCCTGTGCTGGGAACATCTACACGAGGCAGCACACCCAGCCCCAACAGTGCTAGTTCTGTGCCTCTCCTGTGCACCGGTGTCGTGGTGTCACCCCAGCCAGCGACTAAGCACCACCAGCCGCTCGCTCACTTCCCCCCAGTGGGATGGGGGAGGAAATCAGGAAAAAGAGGTAAAACTCGTGGGTTGAGATAAGAACAGTTTAATAGAACAGAAAAGAAGAAACTAATAACGATAGTGATAACACTAATAAAATGACAACA
>JAVJGG010000024.1:6188066-6221437 GCA_035590195.1 Aviceda cuculoides
TGAAAACATCAGGGTGTTATCAACATTCTTCGCATACTGAACTCAAAACACAGCACCCTACCAGCTACTGGGAAGACCATTAACTCTATCCCAGCTGAAACCAGGACAACCAGCAAGACTTCCAAAGGGGCTGATGGGCTGTTGCGTTGGCTTTCAGCAGGATGAACTTCTGACGTCAGGTGCTTAAAAAATTGTCTTCTAGTGGCTCTGGAAATCTAGCATGTTGGCAGTCCCATTTTCAATAGACTTTCTATTGGGTCCAAATAGCCCAAACATGAATCCATTCTGTTTCTACTTCTCTTTCAACATACACATTCTTACTAGTATGTGAACTGATGTTGCTCAAAAAAAGGGGGCACGGCTGAATAAGTATGCATTTCAGGGATGACCTAACTATAAATGTGTTTGCACTGTATAAATGAAAAGCCAAACATAATGACACTGAAGATGATGATGCAGCAGACTGATTCTTATAAACCTGAGCTTTCTTCTCTTCTTTTCTTTTAAATATTGTCAGCAACAACACACAAAATAAAAAAAAAAAAAGTTTGGTGAAGAGACCAGTTTTGGTTCAACACAGCATGTTTTCACGTATCTCACATAACCTCTGGTGTCTGAGCAGAATTTCTATTTTAAATTTACTTCCTCTCATTTATGTTGATTCAAGACTATTTCAAAATGTGAGAGAATAAAAGGAACTACTTAAAAATATGAGAGAATAAAAACTTTACTGTGGGTATTCGGTAACGGCTAACTAACTAGACAAATTCATGTAAATTCATAAAGGAAATGTCAATGAAAGGAGAGAAAATTGCTGCCAAAGATGCTTATATGAAAATGTTTTCCTTTCACATCTCAGAACGTACACAGAAGTCTTCTGAGGAAGATATAGATCCTATAGGAGCACCACAAACTCCACCAGAACCACACCCATTCTTTTGAATTGCATCAGGCCCTCAAATAATTATTACTTCTATCATCCTTCTGAATCTTCACACAAAGCCTGGATTAACTCCTGGGTTTTAGGGCTGCTTTGGCTCCAGAGAAGCTGGAAGTAAAGGGCTCTGCTTGGGGTCTGAATGCCTTGAGATCAATGGCAGGCGGGAACACCTTCCTGCATTAAATATAATTCTCACCTTAAGGGTCTGATGCAAGTCCAAGTTCTTCCCAGCTTTGCTCATAACAATACTGCTGAAACAGTGCAATTTTTAAGGCAGTATAATTGTCCTTCATGCCTGGCTTATAGTTTTTCAATGGCGTTTAACTTTACTCAGCCTGTAAAGAAAATAGTATCTATAGGTAATTATAAGAGTTCTTGTCTTTAGTTACTATGTAAACTGTGTTAGCTGTACTACACGCCATTGCAGAAGATGTGAGGATGACCACTGTCTTTATACTGACCACCTGCTTGGTCTTTATTTAGTGTCTAAGAATGTCACTATGTCACTCTCTGCTTCCGACGTAAGAAAGGGAAAGAACAGTTTGGGAAACCTCCAGCTTTGTGTTGTTCTTGGATTTTCTGTCAATTTTGAGTAAAATTTCTCTGTGGCATTCTCTTTCCAATTTGAAAGAGGATTATTTGGCACGCAGAATGTTTGTTTAGTGCCTGAAGTCTAGCCAGACTCAGCTTAAGGGCTGACTTGGATATTTTAGAAGGATTTATTGGGTACATTATTCCTTTTTTTTTTCTTTCACAGAAATGATTATACATTTATTCCGTGGCTTAGAGAATGTGGTCCAAATTTTAAAACCGGGTACACAAGGGCAGGTACCTCAGACCCTCATGAGACCAGTCTCACGCAGAGCGGGAGCAAGCCAGGCTGTGAGCACAAGTGCAGCTCTGAGATTGGAGCGTGGCGGAAGCGGCACCGCCCCGGTGTTTGCTGCGAGGACTGTGACTCAGATGCATGGCTGAGTCACAGCTTCTCCCTCCCCTTCCTCCGGCCAGGGAAGGTACTGATGTTCTGCTGGTGCCTTGGAGACGTAAATGATAATATTCCCTCCGTGCTCTAGAAGCCAAAGAAAAGATTCCCCCTCCTCACGGTCCATGTGGACTTGCTCCGCGTGGTTTGATTAGGGATGAAAAGCAGCGGCATGACTAACATGAAGCTGAGCTCTAGAATCAGAGACTAGTCAGTGCAGGTTCCCTCTGCAGTCAGCGGAGGAGGATAGGTTCCTCCGGGGCATGACTCAAGGCAGGAGACGGCACTAGGAGATACGAGTTTGTGTGGGAGTGGATGCGTCGTACAATGGACGCAGCGTCTATTAAAACGGACAGTCACGGCACATTCTGTCTTGTAGTGGTTGAATCTTGTATGTCAATAATGATTGAAATCTAAGGATTAGTGAAGGCAAGCAGCAACTCCTACCTAATCAGACAAGATTTAGTTGCTTAGAAGAGCATCCTGATTAGAGTCAACAAATCAATATACAGCAACGTAGGTTAAATCTAAGATAAGGCACTGCCTACTGAAAGATGTGGTCTCTGTTAGTATGTTGGGAAATTCTCCCTTTTAATGAGGTTTGGAAAATAACACCAGACGTTTAATCAATGCTGAGAATGCCTAGGAAGACATGTAGTCCTTCCTTCTGGTCCCTCCCTAGCTTGCTGGTCTTCCACTCCTATGACCTCTTATTTAAGTCTTCATTAACCTCTTCCTTTAAATTAAGATACGTGCTCTGTTCTCGATTGCTCTATCTGCAAAAACAAACTGCCTAGGTTCTTAATTACAATGTAAAGGTTGGGTTTTTTTGTTTTCTAAAAAATAAGATACGATTCTTTCTTTCAGTTGCTTTTCTTGAGTTACAGAAGACGTCTTTGTTGGTCACATGCTTTACTATTTTTCTTGGGTTTCTGTACCTGGGATTCTGGTTTCATCTTAAGCCTTCCTCCACTTTCTGGAACATTTTTTGGAATTGTAGAGTTGTGGCATGAGATCCTGCCAGTTCATCAGCCTGGCAGTATCATATATTAGTCTGGCATCAACATAGTGAACAATTCAAATGGTCATTGTTCATCACTACTTAGAATAGCAAAAGTCCATTTATAGATGCTCCAGAATCAACGGGAGATGAATTTCTTCTGTTGCCTGACAGATTAGTAATCGTATCCAATTCATTTCCTGAGATACTAATTTTTTAGTTCTTTGGCTACTAGCAGACCAAATTCCTTTCAGCAACTGAGTACAAAAACATAACAGTTTCCCCATCACCAAACCTTTCCTGACACACAATAATAACAACACTTAAAATGAAATCTTCTGACAGTGGTTAATGACAGCCTTACCGCATGAATAAATTACAGTATCTGAAGCTTCCTTTGGCTTGCACAGTTCTCACTCCTTCGCTACTACACCTTTTGCAGTGCCATGTACTACAGCTACAAAGGGCCTGGTCTTAAGAAATATGAAATTGAGATTCAGAATCATAAAGTGAGACAGATTGTGTGTACACAAATTTATATAAATTCTAAAATTATATGTTTATTGCAAGCTACTCTTAATTGTCCCTGAAGAATTTTGTAGAGGTTGGCGGAGATAGTGAAAACTTGGTAAAAAAATAAGAGAACATGAACTAAGCCCAAGAACAAACCAGATCTGATTTACTAGTCATAGAAAAAGTGAAGAAAAATAAATAAGAAAAATAAACATCTAACATGCTTTCTGGAGATACCATATTCCTTCAAACTCAAGGTCAAATGTCACCCTTATTCACAGCCACAGAGATGTTGTTTCACAGTCTGTAATTAAGAAGAGGTTATCTTTTCCAAGCTCCCTAATATATTATATTCATAAACCTGATTGTTCTGATTTATTTATTTATTCACCAGCTGCTCAATACTTTTAAAAGTTATTTTCCTGTATGCTATCTGAGGCCCAGTTTTGATGAGGAAAAAGGTTGGCCTCCAGTCAGATTTTTCTAACATAAGCCAGGGTTTTACAACTCAACTTGGTCATCCAATAAAAAAGGTGACTCATCTTCTAAACCAGAAAATGAAATAATATTTGTTCTGATCTGACTTGGATAGTCCTGATCCTTTTATTCCACTAAAATTTTTCCAGTTCATCTCTCAGAGTAAAGGAGGCCATTTGCATGTATCAAAAAAGTTCAGAAATGCTTTGAAAGGCAACAGAACAGCGAGAGGGAAGAGTTGAAACCACTGTAGTGACAAGGTGTAGCCATAGCGTTATACGGCAAAACACATTTTGTTAGTTCTGTTGCTTATCGTTTCAGTTCAGGACCTTAGCGCTTTAGAGCTTCCCCCCATGTGGAAAACCCAGCTTGAATTTCATCATTTGCCCTACAGCATTTGACCCTTACCTGCAACTTCCCAGCAGAGGATCTTAATCATCCAGCTGTCTACAGCTTTTCAAGGACAAGGAAAACACTCTTGGCAATGGTATGCCAGTCTACAGCAAAGAACTCAAGAGTCACTGAGCTCAGGGAGATATGTACATATGTAGAGTATCACTTTTTACTTTGTTTGTTTACTGATTATATTTTACATTAGACAGAATGGTTCAGGAGAAACCTACCAGCTAGCAGGGGAACTGAGAGTTCTCCTTTCCCAAGCAACTCACAGCCTGTTGGCAAGACTGAACTTTCCTTCACCTCCTTTCCTCCAGAGCTGCGCACCAGAGCGGAACGGCTACTGCAGGAGAGCCTTGGATGCCCCTTTCACTTCCCAAGGGTTAGTTTAGAGACTGGCGGTTAAGGCACTCTCATAGAAAGTAGGAGATGGAGTTTGAAACCCCTCAGGCAGGGTTTACTGTATGCCAAGAGACACAAGGTACCACTGTAACTGCATATTCATGATCCAGCTGCCCTTTCACAGGGAAGAGTAGCCCATCATCAGGCGTGAATGAAAAGACTCTGTGTAAAGTCTTCAAGCCAGAGCAGCTGCACATTTGTACCTATTCTTCTTGAGAAGGCTCAGGGCTGTGAAGGAAAACACCTTTTCCATCAATAATGTCAACTGGGATTGGATGTGACATCTTACTCCTTTCCAGGGCTTTTCCTTACACACTGGTTTAGACGGTTTCCCACCCACATGAACTGGCTTTGAAATGAAGTGATCCCACATCAAAGCACTGAAATATTTTTAGACATGACTAGAGAATCTGGGTGACAGGAAATTATTGTGGCTCCCATTTGCAAGAGTTAATGCACCTGCCTGTAAGATCCTGCAGCGCTGCCCACGGTAGCCTCCAAGCTCTCTGTAAAGGTAAGCCACAGTCTCTCTGTTGTAATTCCTTATCTTGAAAATTAATATACTGTGCAGAGATGTATAGAGAAGAAATACAAAAATGTAAAGTACGTAGATGCTACAGTAACAAAGGTGTCTAAATAACAAAGATTGATAAATATTTTCAATAGAGCTTAATAACTAATTCATACCACAGTTTACACAGCAAGGTTGGCCTCTCCTTCTGTCTGCAAATTTTCTGCAAGCCACCAGAATTTTACGTGAATTCAACAGAGATGTTCATCTTAAATCAAGGTGCATGGATATATTGCATTACTCTCTAGACACAAAGATGACAATATATTGTTACAAACATGGTTGGTTTTTTTCTGTAATAAACTGTTTTACAGTGTTCAAGGCTATATTTAACTGATAAAGAAAGGAAAGAAAGAAATAAATATTCCCCATGGAATATACTTTGGTTTAGAGTTCTAAAAAGTTTGACTCCATTTACTGTTGCCCTTTCCATAGTGAATTAGATTGATTTTCCTCACTATAATTCTGTTAAAAATATCCCTGTGATAAAGCAGTTCTGCCATACCAAAACCCATAATTTTCTGAACAGGAAAAGATATATCTTCTCTTACTTCATTGAGAGTTTTCCCGACTACGCAATTTCTCAAGAAAAACCGAGTTCATGTCACAGTGACTGCAAAAATGTTGCATTGTTATTAAGTGCTACTTCCTCAGAACTGTCTCAAATTCCTCCATTGGGAAGTAAACAGACATTTCTCATGATGACTCCCATATTTTTTTTTAATAAACCTTGCATGTTTCAGATATCTCACGGCATTCGAATGCTGTGTGGATCTGCTGTCCAGGAATGGCAAGTGTTTCACCCTGCTTAGCGTAAGGACGCAGTCATTGATGTGTGCAGAGGAAGGGAGCTTGCTGAACCTGAGAAGAAAATATTCATTACAACAAAGCACGATTTCAGATTCCTGTTCCTTTAATACGCACCCTTCCACTGCTGAATAGGACAGAGGAACATTAAAGCCTTCAAGTTTGCAGAAACAGCATTAGCAGTATTAGAATGTCTAGAAAGCCTGTGCAACTTAGATAAACAGGTTTGTAGGCTGTAGAAATTATCTTAGGCGCTTTTTTTAAATGACAAAATAAAATATTTTGCTAGCATGCATTTGTGGTAGTAAATAACTTGAGTGCTGTCTTACAGCAAGTTTGCCTTTACTACCTTACTTCTTTGCCTTTTATGCTCGACCTTCTGTAATATTTTACACTGCCAAAGTCTTGTTTTTTCCAGACTGCTTGAATTTGTGCTCCATATTTAAATGATTAGACCTGTTTACATGGGACTGGAGACAACCTATGCTTGGATGTAGCAACACAATAAAACAGTAAAATCTTGAATGCAGTCATATACAAACATGAGTCTCAGATTTTCCTTTTAGTCTTGTCACACATAAGCAACAAATGAGCAAAAGGGATTTCCTGGGGAAAAAAAGTAATCATTGACATTTAAAATGAAGAAGAATATCTAGTAAGCAGAGGGAGGCACTCGCACTATCCCACTCCATTATGCATTTTGCTATGCTTACAGATTATTCTTTTTTATTAAATAAATCAGCAGTTACTATCCTTCCAGGAAAGTGACCTCATTTCTCCTGAACCACTGTGATGGGCCTAATATAATGACTCGGATAAATGATGGATAGGGGCGGATTCCGAAGTCACTTGAACCTGGAGGTGGCAAGCATTAAAAGCAGGACGGAATACATTACAACAAAATAGTCTTTTGGCCTCCTAGAAAGCAGAAAATGTCACCTCAGGCACTCCTGTGGGATTTAGCAAAGGTGGATGTAGAAAGCAAGACTCTCCTTTGGTGCCGAGAGTTTAAAGAAAGATTGGGGTTTAAAAATTAGTACAGTTGATATGTGACCGAACTGAAAACTCAGCTGCTAAGCTGAGTGTTTCCAGAGCTAAACTTGGGGATTTCAGAGCTAATTGAAGATTTGTTTAACAAACATAGCTTGGAAGCTCTGTGTAGGGTCTCCAAGCCAGAGCAGCTGTACATTTGTGACTGGTTTCAAAAGTGGGGGGTGGGGGGAAAAGGAAAGATGAAGGAGGTAGGACAGGTATTGCAGCTGCTTCTCATTAACCTTGCCAAACAGCAAATGGGAAATCAACAAATGAGTGCATTCCAGCAGAAATTCAAAGTGGAAGTGATAATAGGAAGGCTAGACTGACAGGTTCTGGCAAGTTGGGAGGGCACTGCTACAAAAGACTGACTTCTTTCCTGCTTCCCTCCCCGCCTCTCATTTCCACTCCACAAGAACAGTTATTTTATTTTATCTATGAGAAATTGATTGCTCAGATACATTCACTTCCAGAAGTGGAAGGGAGCAGGAACAGGCAGCATCGAGTAGTAGGAGAAAAGCTGAGAATCTAAGCAATCTGAGGGAATTTCGGTGTTCAGCGAGGAAAAATTAGTATGTGAGTGGAAGAAAAAAGACAGCAGAGCAATAACTGAAGGTTGGTTTAATTCTGGAGGAGATGGAAAGCTGTGCAGTGGGGAATCGCAATTCCTCAGTGGTGTGTTTCAGTGTGTTTGGATTACTGGAAATAGAGTGACTTCTACTCTGGCTCTTGTCAATGGTAGCAAATACTACTTTTGCTCTGTGCTGTGGCTAAGTCTATACACACTTAAACAGCGGCATATTAGGAAGTTTGTTTAGGCACAAGGCACATAGCTGGAGAGAAATGTGTTGGGGTACTATAGTAAAGTTCACACAAGAGCAGTCAATGGGCTTGAATCTCATTTGAACTATATTCACTTTATATTACTCTATTTTTCACTGCAAAATGGTCTGTGCCTGCAAATATAACTCTTCACAGGTCCGTAAGGATCTTTAACCTACATGGGCACTGGACACAAAGAATACGCTGGGTCGGTCACGTTGCGTTGCAGGAGCAGGGAGCTGTCACCGAGGGAAGGAGCAGTCCCGAGCTGGAATATTGTCCCACAAACGAGGTTTGTTTGCCCGGTGTGCAAGCCAATAACACGCAGAGTCGAGGTATTTTCAAATTAATTTCATTGCTGCGCGTGAATGGGTGCCTGTCTCAACACAGCACACCCTTGTCTTAAAAATCCTCGTATTTATACACTTAACTAATACATACTAATTGTTATTTTCCTTAATGATTGGTTCTTTCTTCTTTGCCCCTCATGTAAATTAGTGCACAGACTCTGTCTCCTTCCTTCATTGTCTTCTTTTGGGTAACTGGTATCATCTGAGTAGGTGGGCAATGAGTCGGTGGTCAGGATCTCCTCCATAGGAATTACCTTTTACCTACTTCTTCCCTAATCTTGGCAGTTCCAAGCAGTTTTTCGATGTTTATTGACAGACGACAATCCATTACCTTTTCTGACATAAACATAAAGCCTCATTGTCTAGTAGCTAGTTCCTAAGCCCTAAATCATGTCTAGTTATTGTTTCCCTATTTTAAATATTAACTGCTGGGGGCTGTACACAGGACTTTAGCAGCTCCCTGGTTATTTCAATCATATTATACATATTAATTAATAACAAGAAAAACACATTTCATTGCATTTGTAAGGGGACTCAATGTTATTTCATTAAGTTCTCTTCCTGCCGGCAGAGTACACGAAGTAAGTGGCACTTTACTTCATAGCACCTCACCACGCTGCCTTCCCCGGAGATACAAGTCGCTTCTTGAAATCCCTCTTTTACGCTTGTTGAGGTCTTGAAGAAAGTCTTGCGGTACCTGAAAGCTTGTCCCCAGTGTTCTGCTAGCCACAGAACAGCCTGCAGGGTTGAAAGGCATGCTTCTCAGGCTTGATGAAATGGGAAATACACTTTGGGTTTGTAATAAAATGAAACTGTTTCCTGTTCCTCCCTGTAAACATTCCACAGGAAATTGAGGCAGTTTTCACTGGAGACAAGGAAACTACCACTAACCAGGAAAAGTTGCTTGTACTGTGAAAAATGGCAAACTTCTGCTTATGGCAAATGCACTGAAATGTACACTTTTATCCAGGGGTTGGAATTACACCCTTTTCTCAGAGAACAGCTGCATGTGCTGGTGGGAATGGTAAAGTTTTGGCCTGGATCCAATTCGATAATACTTACAGAAAGATGTGAGGGTTTGAGGTTTGTTGTTGTTGTTGTTTTGTTTTCTTTGAGTATAAATTCTTCCAAAACAAAATTTGGTCACTGGAATATCAGCCTTGCAAGGTGCCGAGTATTCTGGCTGTGATCCAAAAGTGCACTTAAGCACATGCTTAACTCTGAGGACATAATTAGTCTTGGCAATTTCACTGGGGCTATTGACATGCTTAAAGTTAAGCATGTGATTAAGTCCACTGCTGCAAGAATGCCTAGCCCTTTGTAGGATTAAGCCCAGCTCTATGCTACACAAATGATCTTTTGTTCGGTCTTGAATGACTAGGACAGGCAATGGAAGGAATAAGCACCTTTCGTTAAAATAAACATTCTGCTGATCACAGAGATAGTGCACACAGTATTAACGCTGAAACTGTCATCACATTTTATTAGCAACATTTTAGCAGCACAAATGAGATGATTCACTTCTCTGAACCAAGTCTCCATTATCTCTTTTTACCTGAAATGCCTGATCGGTTATGTTCCATGATAAGGTTGTGTTCCACGATAACTCTACAGTTGCGTGTCACATCAGCAGTCGGTAGCGTCAGCGTGACGGTGCTTTCACGGACCCATGTGCACCCCCAATACTTTGCAGCTCTACTTGGAATCACCAGGTTAACTGTGAGCAAGCTGCTGTGTCTGCCTGGTGCAGCGCAATACCACGCGGAGGCACTCACTTGCACTGAAGAACAAGATGCCCCTGGTAGTGTGACGGTCATGTCCCAGGTTTGAACTTCATTCATCCCTACCGCCGTGTTTTCACTTCTGGTGCTACGCAGTCCAGTGAGTGGACTGGGTCAGATCATCTCTCCCATTAACGAGTCTCTGGCAGAGGCCAGCGGGCGCTCAGGCAAAGAGCATAAGAAATGGGCAAGAATGCAGTGATGTTATTTCAGATCACGTCATCCTGGCAACCTCTGGCACAGGGTCTTCCTGAGCTAGAGGTACTGACGGCTCGAAGCAACGCGGTCCACAGGATTTCTATATGGAGCTACTGTCCTCAACGTGGCCAGTAAGCAACTGGTAGTGCAGCATTTTTCATAGCGGGGCTACATGATGCAGCGGAGGAAATGTTAGTGTTTGCAGGCATTTTTCTCCATAACATTCCCATTTTTGGTAACACAGGCAGAGTTGAAACATGACAGCAACAGTGGTAAAGTGTCAGAGAAAAAGACAGCGGAAGGAACAGCTTTTGCATGTTGTTGAACTGTAATTGTTGAGGTCTGTAAGCTGGGTCACTGAACCATTCATGTTCACAAGAAAAATGAAGCATTCTTAAAACAAAGTTAAGAAAAAGAACTGAAGCTTAAACAAATCATCTTCCCCTATTTTCTCTTTATGCATTTTTCCCTTCCAGATACTCTAAAGCCTCAGCAGTTTCTCCTTTTTGGTTTTAGTTTTAGTTTTCAGGGCATGGCTGGTTTTTATTTGTTTGGGTTTTTTTATTTTATTTTTATTTTATTTTTTTTTTGCTATTGATTCTAACTCCCTTTTTATGGTAGTCATATAGTTTTACTTCTTCCATTTGAAAACTCTGCAATTACAGTTTTTAAAATTACTGATTCCAAATGTGGCAAAATGATGGAAAAAATCAGCAGAATTAAAAAAACAAAGCAAAATTTCAGTGGGCTAAACAGCTGTCAATTCCAATGGAAGACTTTTTAAACAGCACAATTTTTTGAAAAGCTGCAGAATCAGATATGAAGTTGTTCAACACAGTCTTCAGATTCAAAAGGACTCCCAACAGGTCTTGAGAACATACTGTTATTTCTGTGAAGTCTGATGCAGCCCTCACCATGTCTGCAGGTGAAGTCTGGACCTAATTTCTGCTCATGATTCACCAGAGTTCAGCAGCCTGGAGGGCACAGAGAAAGGCACAGCGCATCTGTTTGGGCAAGTTAAAAGATGAATTTCTGAACACTAAAAATAAATTCTTTATAGTTCCATCCCATCTTGCTTCCAAGGGCCTGACATTTGGCAAATTTTAGTGAAGTGAACCTTGCAACACCTCTGTGAGGTCAATGTAAACATTATCCCCATTTACAGATGAATGAAATTATAACCCAGATGGAGATGAAGGCCTTGATCCAGGAAGCATCCTATACGGACATGCATCCTTTCTTATGGGTGCTGCTGGCAGCATTAGGGGACATTTTTTTCTAAAATAATAAAATTTGATTTGGAAGTCATTGCCCAGAGACATGTCTGCTTTTGGATCTAGGAAAAGAGTAGACATTACTCATGGACAGCTCTGGAAACCGTTCATCCTCATTCACAACTGGTCAGAGTCCTCTAGAAGAAACTGAAAGCAAGAACAGTTGTGGAAGAACATTGGTTTTTGGAATATCAAAATTTCTTCCTTTCTAGAGTGAAATGAAAGCAAACAAACCAGAATTTCCCAGGTCCCATGGTTCAGAAGAAAATGGAATCTCAGACCCATAACTGAATATTCTTCATGCTGCATCTTCTTAACATTTGTTATTGGTTTGTAAATGTATAAATAATTTTGTAACAGAAAATGAAACTTTCCTGTCCAGAAAGTGAAAAGGATTAGGCTGGAACCTCAACAAAACAGAGCAAAGCAAAACCCTTGAAATGAATATTATTGGGTTTTTTTCCTCATGGGAACAAAAACATCTCCATTGACCCAGAAAGATTTTGTCTCCAAATTTCTGTGTCTGTCTCCTTCAGACTCTGGGAAATGGAGATAAGCTAAACATTTTTTTTGTTATACCTTGACAGACTCAGAAGTTTTTTAAAAATCACTTGACTTAATTAATAAGTTTTATTAAACTTGTTATACATCGTTATCTAATTGTTTAGAATATAATCAGTGAGGGGGAGGGGAAACTTGAGGGGAAAGAAAGACAAGAGAAGGAAAAACTGAGAACAAGATTGATTTCACCTACATTTAGCTGTCCTCACTTAATTTAATCTCTCAGATGAGAGAGATGAATCACCCCCTAGAGGTGTTTAAACATTGACTGGAGAGGCCCACATGATTAGCTTGAGCCAGACACCCAATTTTCAGTTAGCTAAACTCAGTGGGACCAAGCCAGCCCCAGCTCCTGCCTCTTCTCTTCCAGCAGAGGAGGTGGAATTGAGAGCTCTGAAAGACCCGTGGAGCTTCAGTTCCCAGCCCGGCCGGAAGATTTTGAAGAATTGAACGATTTGCTTGTCTAATAGTAACAAAGAGATAAATACCAGTTTACATTAATTATTATGATGTTTATTCATAACTTTGGGTCTCAAATTTGGATGGTTTGGTTGTAAGTTAAATTTGGATGCAAGAACAGCACAAGTCCAGGACGGAAGTCCGTCTAGTTCAGTATCCTGTCCCTGTGGAAGGTCAATAGCACATTCCATGGAAAACAGGTGAGAATCAAGTAAACATCAAGTGATACTGCCCCAATACACTCTCCCAGTCTCCAGTAATCAGCTGAGGACTACCTGAGGCAGCATTGACAGCTCAGAGTTGTTCATGTTGTGACTGCCTAAATGATTTCGATATTGTGAAAATCAAGCTTGGCAAGGATAAAGCCTCTGTTGTAGCATATGTCTGCAACACCGTGAGGGGAAGAGCATAAGGGAATGCTGGAATTCACGTAGACATATCTTGGCTAATTGAAATGTCACTAACTAGCCATCTGTAAACAGTGTAGTTTCTGCAACATGAGTTTCACCACAGGCTAACTAAACTCCTCTCTGTGCTTTGGCATGCGCTGAAGTAACTGTGAAGAGCTGACCGGACAGAAGCTACCTTGAGTTTGTAGTTAACCTCTGAATGCAAAGGTGCATTATGTGGAGCAAAAGGAATACTGTACCAAAGTTCATCTTCTTCTGGACTATCTGTATTTCATCTGAAGGTGATTTCCAGATTCAAAATTCGACGACATGTGGCTGAATTTGCAGTGAGGCTGTTACTACACTGTCAGCAGTTTCACAGGTAACAGCACCGTTGACCTGACCGTAGCATCCAGACATGCAGACCTTAAAGTATAATCCGTGTGGATGCACATTAAAATGAGATACGGCAAAGAACACCTCCTGACAGTGGCAGCACTAGCTGCAAAGAGCCATCTTTTGACTCCAGCAGATTACTGTCTAATTTCAAAAGCAAGTCAGGCTTGTGGTGAATGCAGCTGGAGATGTCACTTAGTAGTCTGGACCGACTGAAGCCTGACAATTAAATCTGCAATTAAATTGCTCTCTTGAAGCACCAGTTTGGTTTGCTCATTTTTGTGTGAGTGCTTGCACACATGTGTACCCATGGATACACACAAAAGATCAAGCAAGCATACATTGGGGTGAAAAGACTGAGAAGGTTTACCTTTGTGAAAATTAGTGCCTTTTGATGTCTCTGCTTGGAACGAAAGTAAGATTCCTAACTAAAAAAGTGAAAAAAAATTAAGTAAAAAGATATCTGTATAAAACTAATTAATTAATTAAGGTTGCTTGAAAGATTTAAGGAAAGTTTAGGTGTAGAGAATTATAAGAGCATCCAAGCTAAGAAGAACCTTGGAGACAGGGACTCAACAGCAGTCATGCTTTGTCCTCTGTGTCACTGCAAAGGCTATGGGACATTCGCCTTGGTGCCCGACGGCAGGACCCACTGCTTAGGTACACACGCTGCGGTGCTTGAGAGCGTGTGGGTCTGACAGTCTGAGCGTGAATGAGTGAAACTGGCTCTGTTTCCATTTTCTTCCACAATAAAAATCACCTTCCTCCCCTACAATACTGCATTAAGATTTGTCGCAGTGCTGCAAGTAGTGCGACGCATAGGCTGCAATGCAGGGGAAAGGATCCATATTTGGTTTGAAACATGGATGCCTATTTGTAGATGTGAAAATTTAAACGCCTTTTTATGTTTTTCAGATCAGAACATATCCTTTTCATTCCTTGAAAATCAAGTCTGTTTGCAAGGAGGCTAATTTTCACTTCCAGTGATTTAATGTGATACCTCAAGCAGTTAAAAAATGAGAGAAAAGAAAGCTGCAAAAAAAAAGTGGTGGTGGTGGTAGTGTCTTGTACAAAGTGTTCGTGGTTTTTTTTTTTTTTCTTCAGGCAAAAAGATCTTCTTCCTGACCTGCTTAAATTATTGGATGGAACAGAAGTTAGCTCCCTCTCCCAACTCTGTGCAGGCAAATATCTTTTTCAGGGTCCGTACTTTAGCACATACTTAATTCAAGATTGCATTGCTGTCTAAATGTGTTGAATCCAACCATACACAGAAACACGTTCTTCAGTTACAATCTCAGATCTTACTTTGGAGAAAAAGCAGTAAAAAAATCACTGTATCATTGAAGTTAGCAGGTTTGATTCTGGTTATTCAGAATGAGGGACTGATCTGTGTAAGAAGCTACCATTTTACATAACATGATTTCAGTGTGGAAACACATTTTATTACCTTCTAAACCTATTGCATGAGACCAAATTAATCTCTGTCACACACTAGGGATGAATCTGACTGATTGCAATTTTTTTTCCCAGCAAACCAAAAGGTAGCATTAATTTTTTATTCAGTTCTGGAAAAGCTGAGCAAATCAGTAAAGTTTTTTATGACATTTAATTGATTTATAAGTGACATAAGAAATGTATAGACAAATAAGGACCATAACCTATTAAAAATATGTAAAGTAACAGACATACAAACAATTAAAAGACCTGTTATTCATTCCTGTGTACTGGCTACACAGAAAATAATCTTGGTATAACTTTGTCCTGCCTTGCAGCTTATACTTATTGCCTTGGTAAATAATTTTTTATCAACAAATATGAAGGCTAAATGGAGAGGAAGGTTTTGAGCAACACAAAAAAAGCACCATCGTATGTTTAAAGGCCTTGATTTAGGAAAACATGTAAGCATGTATGAATGCAGTCCTGTTTAGAAGAATACACATAGCCTGGAGTTCTCTGGATTTAATCCAAGCACAAGTCCAGCAAAGCATACACTCTAAAAACTTTTTCCTGGCTGGACATGTGTTTTGGTTGAAAGCCAAGATTCTTACAAGGGTTTGAACATGGACACACAACATCCCACAGGGCCCATTCCCTAGTCTCAGTTACAGTTCCCTGTGCACTGCAATCAAACAGGCTTCTGAACACTGTACTGGTTTTGGCTGGGATAGAGTTAATTTTCTTTATAGTAGCTGGTTTGGGGCTGTGTTTTGGATTTGTGCTGAAAACAGTGTTGATAATCCAGGGAAGTTTTCATTCCTGCTGAGCAGGGCTCACCCAGAGCCAAGGGCTTTTCTGCTTCTCCCCCCACCCCACCAGTGAGTGGCCTGGGGGGGGCACAAGGAGTTGAGGGGGACACAGCCGGGACAGCTGACCCCCACTGACCTGAGGGGTATTCCAGACCATTCCATATAATGTTATGCCCAGCACGTAAAGCTGGGGGAAGAAGGAGGAAGGGGGGGACGTTCAGTGATGGTGTTGGTCTTCCCAAGTCCCTGTCAGGCGTGATGGATCCCGGCTGTCCTGGAGATGGCTGAACACCTGCCTGCCCGTGGGAAGCAGGGAATGGATTCCTTGGTTTGCTTTGCTGTCT
The DNA here is from genome assembly GCA_035590195.1 of Aviceda cuculoides. Classification (NCBI taxonomy): domain Eukaryota; kingdom Metazoa; phylum Chordata; class Aves; order Accipitriformes; family Accipitridae; genus Aviceda; species Aviceda cuculoides. Next base: position 6,204,007 of record JAVJGG010000024.1, read on the forward strand.
GTGGGCTTTTGCTTTACCTGTTCAACTGTCTTTATCTCAACCCACGAATTTTCTCACTTTTACTCTTCCAATTCTCTCTCCCATCCCACCAAGGGGGAGTGAGTGAGTGGCTGTGTAGGGCTTAGTTACCAGCTGGGATTCAACCACAACAGTCCAACTCTTTTATGGGCCAATCTTACGGACTAAAGGTTTATCAGTCACAAGGTAGTTCAAGCCTTTACATCTCTGAAAAACATCACATGCAGGCATGTTAATTCCCAGTATAAGGTCTTGGCTTCAATGGTAGTTTATCACAGAATGACTTCATTTCAGCAGTCACAGGAACATCAACATGCTGTGGTTAAGATGGTCACTGATCGAACCAAAGCAAACTTCCCTGCTGACCTATTTCTCCTTCCACCTACTCTCTAAATGAGGAATACATATGTTAAAGTTCAGAGAGCAGATCCCATTAAAAGCAAGGTTGCAGGGGAACTTGAAAGAGTATTTAATTTTCACAAAGTTACAACTGTTTAATTCAAATGTATATAGTTCCTGTACCTTGTAAATTAGCCCATGCTTGAGAATGTCTTTAATCATTTACTGAGACAAATTGCAAATGGTTCTCATGTTTTGGATATTAAAAAACATTTAACTTATTTGGGGGTTTAATCTTGCAGGGAAATGTTTTTAACAGTAATTATTTTAATAGAAAATGTGTTATTTTGCATTCAGAGAATATAAACTGGATTCTTGATATATTGAAGGCATTGGTCCAGGTCCTGCTATTAATACAATGAAATACATGTGGAAGACCCCAAGTGAGTAGGGAACAACCTTGAAAAAGCCATACATCTAGTATCTGATAGCAGAATCTGAATCAAAGCAATTTTCTTCTCTAGCAAGTGAAGTAAAACTTTTGGTTACTATGAGACTGGGCAGACTGAAATCATATTCATGGCTATGCTCCCCCAGTTGCCCCGAGCACATAAGCATGCATTCATTGTTGAGACCACATGGACTTAAAGATTGCATTGACCATAAACATGTTGTGTAATTCATGCTGTGCCACTGAGGTTTTGTTGCTCAAAACAGGGCAAGATGTTGATTCCACGTTATGGTAGCAAGCACCAGTAGAAACATGTTAAACAGAAAAATCAATCACTGGTAAACTTTAACTAAAGAGTTTGGTCACAGTTAACGTGAGCTTTTAAACTGCATCTTTGTGGCCGTAATAGTCATCGCCGTGGTTGTGATAACATCAGGGTTTGTTGAGACGAAGTTTATGAGCAACTATCTATTAGAAGTCCTGAGTCACAATGAATTCTTTCAGCATTTATCATAATAGCATTAATCAGGATATATTTTGTAGGCATTAGTGAAGCTCTCACAAGTATTTTCCAGATATTTGATCATAATTTAGCATTAGTCAGGCATAAGTTAATGGACACCAAAGGCTTTATTCCCTTAAAATCCCTTCTTGTTTTGTGAGTCCCATTGCTATTATATCATTTAATATTCATTTTCATGACACTAATCATGTGGTATTGATTTAGATATTGCACATTACCATTGGGACTCCATTTTAACTCAGTGTTAGTGTAGCATTAAAATGTAAAACAAATGTGTTAACATTTTAAGTTAAAAGTCTGCCTAAAATATTTCCATTTGGTGAAATTCTGCTGCCCCCACTGAATCAAGAAGTCAATCCAGAACTTGCTTAAAGGTGCAGACTTGTAAACTTATGTCATGATGATTTTTATTTTAGCAACCAAAAGTATTTCCAAAGTATTTAGAAGACCTAAAGTACAACAAAGCTTTTTGCAAGAGTAAAGGACTTTTACTTTGCTACCTAAAGCCAGTGGGATGTTTTACTTTGATTTCAGTGGCTACAAAACCAACTCCAAAGAATTTGCCACCTATGTAAATATCAAAATGGTGGTATTCCACATCAAGAAGAGACTCTGTCCACATTTAAACTTCTCTTTACTGGACTTCTACTTTCAAGCCACAAAGCAAACGACCCAAGAGGAGAGTCATACAGAGATAAAATAGCTCCTATCTTTCCCCTTGCTTTATACCTGTGTATTGCCCACCATGATGTCAACATGTCATGCGTGAACAGACTACAGAATCCTTGCGCTGAGCATAGAAAGCTGTCATTCATGCCAGTGGAAATTCCATGCATGTGGCTTTCAGGATAGTGTCCTCAATTTACTTGTGATTTCTTTCCCCAAGCCTAGTGCAGTATCACTGAAATCTGTTAAAATACAGCTCTAAATTTAATTTATCTTCACATCTTCTCATATATACTCCTCAAGAATTTTCCCGTTCATAACAATCTGCCAAAGTTTATGATCATTAAGCCTTATATATCTTTTACTTTTAAGAAAAATGAGATTTAGTCACTATAATTAGACTTTAAGCAAGCTTTTTAAAAAACAGGATAGTCTTTTCCTGAGTTGTGGCCATGGTAATTCAGAGCAGCACACTGATAATTACAATCCACTTTTCTGCCATTCATTATGGCTGTAAGATGCTCCTGTCTCACTACCTTTATTAAGGAGAAGAAACAAATAATCATTTTGAAGTTGCTTTGATCGGAAGGGAGGAGGGAAGAAACTTTTTACACTGTCTAATTTTAAACATGTTAACTTAGCCTCCTAACTGGCAACAGTGCACAAGATGATTAGACATGCAATATACTGAACAACACAAGTATACCCTAGATTCATGTATTTTAAACCAATTCAAACGGTATATCCAGAAAGTGCTCCACTAGTTTTTAAGCACCTGTTTTTTGTCTGAGGCATCCACATTCTATTCCTGGAACAGAGAAAAGGAGGAAAGATACAGGGGCAGAGCAGAAGAGAAGATATAAAAATGAAAGAAAAATGGGAACGAAAAGTCTGCTTCTGTGTGTGTGACAAGGACAGAATTCTGCCCAGGATGTTTCCAAAGTTGTTTACAAAAGCATCGGTTCTAATAAAAATCATGAGTCCAGACCGTGGGCCCTTTGTCTCCTGAGACGGAGCACTTCATCTAAGGTTGCACAAGCAAATAATCCCGAGCAGAGGAAGAAATCACGCAGCTGCAGGATGCCACATGCTCTCTAGGTTCCCTCACTCCATCTCCCCACCTCCACCTTTCTGCTCTTTCTGCTAACGGTGATATATGGCATGTTTGTGCAAACTGGAACTCGTAGTGGGACCCCATGGTGATCCATCTAGTTTCTGGGTAGCAGTTCTCCACTTGCGCTTCCTGGCTGAATAGCAGCGACCAAGATCAGATAACACAGCACAGTCAGACCTCTCATTTGTACGTTTCAAAATCGGCTGTCAGCAGTGCAACGCAAAGCCCAGCAAGCTGCAGAGCATTCCTCACTTGAGTTAGTGGAAGTATCTTAAGACCTCCCGCGAACATAATTGCTTTAGCTCTGCTCCACAGAACAGAGCGAGGAAGTGAAATGAGAGTTATTACATGTCAGAGATGAGAAGAGATGGGAAAAAGATGTGAGGAGAGGTAGAGAAGTAAGGACTCATCTGAATGAACTGTTCATTTCCCAAACTGCCTTGTGTTCTTGTTTGTCAAGAAGGTTAAGATTTGTTGCAGCCTTGCTAGACACGGGGCCTGTTTATATTTCTTCACTGATACTCTATTGTCCTGCTAACAATTCTTTATAATCCTCTTCTCATGAGTTACGATTTGGTCCAGGGAACATAGGAAAGTTAGAATTACAGAATAGTTACAGAACCACAACTGTTTAATGAAATTTGATGAGAGGCTAAAATATTTTAGGAAAATTGACACAAGCTTTAGAAAGCATTTCTTAGATGTATCTCATCAAGGTGGCTAACAACTTTGTAGCATTGAACACTGTATGATATAATCACAATGGCAAAAATCTCAGATTTCATATTCTGGAAATGTGAATATTTAAGAATATACAAATGTGAAAATATTGGTTTAAGTATTTGATAAAAATAGTCTCCACCACATTCTTCTTCAGATACACTTATGCTTTTAAACTCAAGTACTATTTTTCTGTGCTTTTTGTTCCTGATGAGGCTAGCTTTTGTTGCAGGCTTGAAAATCTCCTGAGGTTTTTAGGTTAAATGTATGTACATGACTTCAGCATTATCATAAACAGTTCCATAAAAATGTTTCATGAAAAATACCATTCTAGACTGCATCATTTGGCCAGCCAGATCAGCTCTCTTTTCTACTGCTGGCCAGTGCCAAGTCTACAGAAAGAAACATGTAAAATCCCACAGAGAAAGCTGAATTAGAGTTCAGTGCCAATTGGGAATGCTTTTTTCACTGTCACTACTATTTTATACTTCAGGGCTGCTGCTCCTGCAGCTTTGCAAGAGCAAATAATGATGAACATTGATTAAAGACTTGGTAGATACTTGACTGGTAGATCCAGACTGCTCTTTTGCACCAAAGTTAACTACGGGAAACCTTTCTTAAACCTGTGGAAAGGTGGCCTGAAATGACAGTCTTTAGTAAGTCAAGTCTGTGATGGGTATAGACAAAAAATTCACTATATGCAGTGAATATAGAAAAAAAAAAAAAAAAGGCATGTATATAAAACTCCAGGCATGCTTTAGCTTTTTGCTTAGACTGCTATTACCCTACTAACATGGTGAAATCCTGGTGTTCAAGGCCACATGATGAGCCATTGATTTGCTGTAGTGGTGTGCTATGAACTTCATCACACTGTGCTGCATTACTTCTGAGTCTTCTGCAGTCCTTTTTGGAGTCTTGTCATCTGAGAAGAGATTTACTCCAGGCATCAGAACATGTTCAACAACATATTCTTTCAATTCTTCAAACGTAAGAATTGAAAATAAGCCTTTAATCCCCACCCAAACACAGCACTGAGCAAGGGCCTAACAGACACTGTTTTTTGCTAGAGGTCTAGGGTTTCTTTTACCACAATCACAATATGCACAAAGCCTCCTATTCTATTGAGAATATATGGCTCAGCAGGCTGGTGGATTCAGCACTTTCTTCACCACCCCAGCCAGTAACTAGCACGTAGGACCGGCTTCCTTGAGCTCTACTATTTGATAAGTAGTTTAGCAGCAAAGATCTTGTACAACATTTGTTACTGATGAATTTCCGACCGAACCACGTCTGTTTCTGTATTATGTTCTCTAAATATCTCAATCATAGTGTGGTTTAGACGGTGGAAACAGTTCCACATGGCAGCTAAGAACAGAGCCGCACATACTGTTCTGGTTGACAACATCTGGAAGCTCAGAGTAACATTACCTAAAGAGGAAACAGTTAAAACGTATTTATTGTTAGGCTTGTGGCACAATAACATCATGCTGGGCTTCCCAGAGCCACTAAATTTGTCCTTCGGCTGTTGTCAGTAGAAGCTGATTGAGGTCCCTCCTATCAGTTTTGGAAGGAGTAAGTCTTGGACCCTCCTGAATGGAGACAGGTGCCAGAGAATGAGGAAGAGTGGAGAAACAATGGAAGTATTGGGGAACCAGTCTTGCAAAGGATAGCTTCTCCAGAGGAGCTAAGTCTGTACACCAGTCTATAATATTCCACCAGTAGTTGCCTCAGCCTTATCATGGCTAGTGACAGGCAACTTAGAAATCAGGGAAATAGTTGTGTAGCTTGCACACAGGGAATACAGCCTGTAGTAGCTTTTCTTGCTACCTGTTACGAGTTCTCTGTAGGCATCAAGTGTCTGTAGGAGATCGTGGGTGATGAAGTGACAGGAATGCAGTCCAGGAAGCTTTGTTCACTTCACACTCTACTAACCTTCTGGACCTCAGTGCAGAGATGAACAGTGGTGCAGTGAGTTTATATCGTGCTTCTGTCACCCCGGGCATATCCACAGCTTGGAGTTGCACTGTCAGTGCCTTGACCTCCAGGCTAGATGTGTGGTAGCACAGGAGAGGCCTGACACCATGGCTTGGGTGAAAGAGAATTGCCCTACGTTCGACAAAGAAGAAACTTGTGTGCAGGTCCAGTGCTTTGGATATTGCAGCAAGGCCTGCGTACATGTACAATGTCTCCACAATTTTGCTTACTGAGGAATGAGCTTGGGGTAGATCTGAAATGATGCAGTGATTTTGGAAAAACTTGTCCGAAAGTCTTCATCAAAAGAAACTGTTTGAGTACATATACCAACTGAAGCGGAGCGAGGATCTTTATCCTCTTTTATGACAATACTGATGCACCCATTTTGGATGTGAAGGACAGTTTACCCTTCTCCTGTTCCACATCTAAGGGCATGGCCACGCTAAGTGTATTCTAATTGGGAGTGATGGGAGGAGGCTCCTTAGTCTGACTGTCCACTGTTCACAAATGGGTATCGCTGCATGAGAACTGACCAGGTCAACAGACATGAGAAACGGTAACTGTAGGTTAGTGCTTCCACAGCTGTGGTTAGGATGCTTACCTGGAAAGTGGAATACCTTTGTTCCTGTCCCTGTGCTAGTGATCACTTGAGCATATTGTAAAAATTAGAGTTACTTCAAAGGGGAGACTGAAAAGCTCTCCAGCTCTGGCATAGAGTTTGGAGGCCAGAGCATTCTTCTGGGAGCTGGGGGTTTGAAACTTCTCAGTGGGAGAAGGCAGTGAATCTAAATCTCTGATATTCTAGGTAAGCAGCTTAAGCAATGGGTTAGATAGAGTGACACTTTTTAATTATTTTTTCAGTGTTACCTAATGAAGCTTTTCATTTCCAGTACTTTGCTTTTCTTAGAATTGTCTGCCATGAAAACAAAAATATTTCCTTTGACTCATAACGATTTTTTGTCTTTTGTTTCTCTAAGAAAAAAGAAAAAAAAAATCATTTAGGTTCAAGGCTAAATGCTTTGTTTGTTTGGACTAAGAACTGAAAAATTTATTATTTGCACAAAGTATTAACTGAGGCTAAGAGCTTAATAGGATTCATAAGGAACTGAATATCACACAGAGAAAAAGGAAGTTCCAAGTGCTTTGGAGGACTAGATCAGAATCCAAAGATCTTGAAAAAGGGGGAAACCAATCCAAAATAAACAAAAAGAATCTCAGTAAAGCCAAGCACTAAGTGGAAGGAACAAACAAATACATATAAACCAAGAAATAATTCCTAGGCAGAAATACTACTAAAAAGAGGGATCACTGTGAGTGACAGAGCATCAACAACATGAAGCTGTAACAACAGCAAGAAAAGATAAATCTCATTGTATGAGGTATTCAGAGGTCCTTCATGGGTAAGACACCACTTCAGCACATCTGTGATGCCAAGGTCTCAGCAGGTGCTGCAGTTCAAGAACGGCGTAGCCTTCCTGGAGACACAAAGCAACAGAAAAGTGATCAGAGGTTGGAAAAGCCTGAAAGGCTGCATGCTTTTAATCCAGAAGAGTGAAGGCACAGGGGCAAAGTGAATCAGTTCATATAAGACCAATCAGTTAGTCTCTACTTCTGTTAGCAGAAGGACAAAGATCGATTCCCCCTTACATTTCAGCAAACATGTATGTTATATATACATTAAAAAAGGGGGGGTGTTCACAATAAGGTGTGGCCACAGATGGGGTTGTAGAATCTCTCCCACTCTTTTTTTATGTGATTTCTCAAGGCATCCAGAGTCACGTTGGTAAGAAATGAAAATAAACTGGAGGGTCCTGTTTGCGCACCACCATGAAAGTAAGTCCTGACTGGTCTTTCAACCCTGTTTGTAGCATAACTGTTGTGCAATGTGGTGAAGGTTCACTGCAAACCACCCGCAACTGCAGTTCCATCGACCAAAATGACATCGCAGGCAAATACCAAGGAACTTTTTCTGCCTGCGGCAGGATTATGTCTACAAAGTTGTCCCAGGGCTAGTGCTGCCGTGGCACGGTATGAAATATATGCTGTCACTCTGAGGCTTATGTTGAGATCAGAAGCTATTTCCTCATTGAATAGCCCCTGGGTAGCAGGCAAGGGGCATCGACCACTGCAAATACTCCTGGTCAGTAAGAATGGTGGAGTAAGAATGAAGCAAACTGTTTAGACCGCTCCGGTCTAAGCGTTTTTTTCCCATTCTTTTTATTACTAACGCATTGCTGCTTCTGTTTCTTATTACTTTGTGTTCCTTTTATATCACTTGAACAGTTGAAAGGGCTCTTAAAGTGAGTGTCAATAACTTTTATGCATTCTTAATCGCTCCTTTATGTGTTCAGAGAGGGGTAGAATGGCTGTGGTATAAATAAGAAGGTCCAAAGTGTGAAATTAAACACTGAACTGGGAAAAAGAAAAAAAATCTCTCCTTCATTTATGGCCTCCACAGATGGAAAGGAATTGGTCAGGATATGAAATCTCTAGATTTGGCACCAGGGATATATTGGAGTGGGGGTGGGGAAAGGGTGCTGAATTATCCCTGAATTTTATCTGCTCTCCCCTTCTTGGTTAAGAATTGCCAGTGCTATATTACAGCTGGGAGGTCTGGGCGAAAGTGTCCCCAGAGACTCATCCATGAAGTTCCTCACTGGGCAACAGGTGTTATTCTTGTTCAGCAACAGGAGGCTTCCCCAGTCCAGGCCACAAGAGGACACAGATAGTCTGAAAACTTTCCTTTAAGGAAAGCCCATGAAGTAATTTGAGTTACAACTTAGAGGAAAATAAACCCTCTTAAAACTCAGTGGCTTTCTCCCACACTGAGACCAGGGTTGCCAAGATTTTTGCCCACTGAGGCTTTTTACAGGCAGCTTCTAAACCCCTGAAAACAGGGCTTTCCAATGGAAATAATGGCAGAGCCATAACAACAGCAGTGCAAATGAGGCTGCAATAACACTGATGCATCCCATAAAGGAGAAGGTGCTGGGAAAGGAGAAAGCATTCACCTGGAACTCATGTATTTGGCATCACATCCAGCTCACTTTTCACAGACAGTATTATTTTTCAGTATTTCGCACTCAGTGCAAAAAGAATAACTTTGGTTCCTGGGGATCTCTAAAACTCTCTGTGCCTGTTATCTTAGTGGCTTTCCTCAACTTTCCCCAAGACAGTCAGCACAAGCTTTTTTATTATTATTTGTTACACTGTATGGCAAGTAATAGAGAGCAAACTGTAATTTTTTGAGCTGGAGTAAATTTTAAGTATTATAAAACCAAGCAGATCTAAGCATATCAAAATGACACCTCAAGAAGTGAACCCAATCTGTTGCAGAGTGAGCGTTGGTATTGCTCAACTCTGAAGGAGGGTAGCAGAGAAGAAAACTAGAAAACACTCTGGATTTCAAAATAGCCTTTATTCCCATGATTAACAATAATACAGCATCAAGGATTCTGGTCACTTAACGTGAATAGAGCACGTTGACAGATGGAGGAACTCTGTACTGTGATAATGTTTACCTCAGGCTAGTAGGGGAGGGAGAACTCACCTGACACTGATACAAATGCACATCCTGCATAGCCATTACTGCGGTCTACATGTGATAGCAGTACCATTTAGTGTGGGATTAATTAGTCACAAGATAGCATTGAAGTCAAGCATTTAGCAAGATTAACAAAGGGACTGGACACTTATATAATGAAGAGTATCATCCACAGTTACATCAGGAAGAAATGGGGGAAAGAAAAATACGCCCAGGAGTTACTGGAAGGAAAAACAAAGCTTCAGGATTTAGTGTATAATCTCTTCCTCAAGTGAAGCGTAAGGAAAGAACTCCACCTTTGGTCAATAATATTCAATTAATAGCTTCTTGCAAACGAACCGCCTAATGCAAGGCACTACCAGAGGAAGAATATAGGGATGGCTGGATTGGTGATCTAATGTGTGATACTGTTCCTATGCCATGATTATCGAACCTTTTAGGGTGACGGTGTGGGTATGGAAATTAAACTCTTCTAGGAGGGAAGACAGCAATAGATGTAAACTGCCTTTATTGTTTTGATAATGTTAAACTCTTTACTCGTAGAGGAGCAAACCTCAATTGCCATAGGACAATGCCACGATGAACAAGGTTTTGGCTTTGCACCTCCAGAGGAATGCAAGCACACACACACATGCCGGATGGGATAACGGATGGATTTGAAAACGGTTTTGGTCCTGATGCTTTGCAAGGAGTCAAACAAAGGGCAGAAATGTGCCTTTTCAAAGCTCATCTCATCAGGGCCTGGAAATGTCACAGACCCAGTACTAGTTAGAGCAGCTTTAGGGGCTCTTGCCATCTATGACAAACCTCCCGCTGGTTGCACAGCACTTGCAGTCATATGGCACTTGGGGGCTAGGGACATAGTCCTGCTCCGCTCCCAGTCACTTGCTCTGCGTGAGGCTGTGCGTCGCCGGCAACGTAGTGTTGCTTAGCCTCCAGCACCTCCTCCTGCATGGTCCTCCTGTGCTGAACAAAATGTTGTAGAAAGCCCACACTGGATATTAACTGTTCCCTAGGCTTCTGTGACAGAAACCCATGGGGATGCTTTGGTGTTGCAACGGGGGACCGTCAGGAACCTTGAGACCTCTGAAAATCTGAACAGGGGCGACATAGGTACATCAGGTTTTAATATTAGGTCAAAAATACCTGCTTTGCTTGTCCTCTTAACCCTGGTTAAGAGGAGACGTCCCTTTACTGTGCTTGTGCACCTTTTCATTAAGGTGAACGCAGAGGGACGGCATCGTACCAGCCACCTACACCTTTAATTGAAAAGGAACAACTCCACTGCGAGAGCCCGGGTGTCCCCACGCTCCCCGCTGCCTCCCTGGCACTGCTGAGGGGGTAGATGTGTCACTGACTCAAAGCCTCTCTACCATTTCTACCTCCTGTTGGGAAGTCATCCTTGTTGCAAACACCCCGACAGTCACGGGAGTGTGGCTGTGGACAGGAGTTTAAGAACTTTCATATAGTAGCCTTAGCAGGCAGATGTCAACTTAAAACATTTTTATGCCTTTTGCCATAGCATAACCTTGACACTGGTGTTTCACACCTTCACTGTGTGCAGCTACCCTCATCACACATAAAAGGGGTGTTTTGGAGACCTAGTTTGGTGCCACCTGGGATATTAAAAAGCCAAAAGTCCCCTTTCAGACTGAACAGTTACAAACTGACCCAGGGTTATAAATCTGTACAGTACAAATAGGCACCGCACACATTGCCTCTATATGCCTTGTGTAATGCCCACAGTGATATTAAGTTTTATTTTTATGTATTTCTAAATTTCATTTTATTAAATTTCTTTTATTTCCAGATTTATTTGCCAAAACAATGAACAGAATAGTTATTATAGTTATTCTGTCTCCTTTATAGAACAGTTAGTAGCTCAATCTTTTGCGGGGAATTTTTGGGTATATTAGATTATAGTGTCAAGAAGTAACACAGAAGTGAAAGGAAAAGTGGAAGGAATTTAAGAATCACAAGACAAATGGAAAAGTAACCACGAACTCATCAAGATGAAGGCTGGAAGAAAAACGATGCCTTTAAGCTTTATTTCTTTCACTGTTAGAGAATCCATCTTGGGAACTTGGGAAAGTATACTTTACAGTGATACACAAAGAAAATGCATTAACAACTACTCTTTTTGGTTTAACAAAGAATTGTAAAAGGGTTCTAAGAAGCCTTATTAGAACTATAACTAATAAGTGGAAAATTTTCAACATGTAAGGCTTTCCCTGTAGGAATATGTCACTGGAAAAAATCCTTTCGTATTACGTTTTCCTTCTACTTCACATCTTCTTTATCCTTCTAATGTTAACTTGTAGTGTAAAGATGGGGTTTTCAACACTGTCTAGAATATGTCAACTCCCTTTTTCCATTAGTGTTCATTGCACATCTAGACCTACAGGCGACTGACACTCTCAGCCTTCATAAAAATAAATGTTGGTGGAAATTTTTATTCTCATGCTTTCAGTGGAAAGGAAGACTTTATATCTAGAAACACAGGTTAATGTAACTTAATGCTAACAAGTTTCAATGCTGTAAACTAAGGAAATGGAAAGTGTGGATGGGGAGGATTATTTTCTATAAGCAGCCCAGTGTAGTTTGTAAGACTTTTCTTTTTTAACGCACAGATGCTTCAGGTGGAATTTTCCTCTCCCTATATAAGTATGCATTTGGGTTTGTCCACTTTATACTGATTTGTAATTAATGGCAAGATTCAGACAATTCAGGGCATGATTAATCTTAAGGTTTTGATATCTTTCCCTGTGCACATTTCTCCAAACCAAAAAGTATGTGCACACCAAATATATATTTAGTGTTGAGATGCCAACACCTATGTTTGCACAAATTCTTGAGACCAAATGCATTTGTGATATCCAGAGCAAGAGTTAGAGTGCATACCCGTATTTTCATGTGCAAATGAAAGTACACACAATGGCATAAGTGACAGTGAAATAAATTGGAAAACTAAAGTACAACACATAAAAGTACCTATGTCCACAGTGCCATTCAGAGGTGTGGACGCAGCTCTTTAGATATATCAGCTCTTTCCTAAAATGAATAAGCTCTGACAGAAAGAGCAATGCAGCTGCAGCAGTACCTGGTTCTACATAAGCTTAACGAGACCTCCTGATGCTCTGAGTAAGCACATAGTAGCTTACTACTTATAGCAGTAACCATAACTGCAGGATTTTCAGCTATCTCACTTAGACCAAATTAAAGCATGCCTACAGAAGTTGCAATAGCACTTGCGGACTGTAAAGCCCGAGTAGAAGATATAAATTCACACAGACAACAATATGTTCAGATCTGTACACGGAAGCCAATGCCTGAGATACACTACCATGATTAGTGGAGAGGGGCGTAGGAACTTACAGCCCACTCCTTCCTCCACAGGGAGGAGAGGGAAAGAAAACAGCCCTCCAAGATGCTTCCCAAGGATGAAAGAGACAAATTCCTTCTGAGGTGAAAGACAGAATAACTCCACAGATCTGTTTGCTTCATAGTAAATGTTCCACACATCTGTAAAAAGACCTAAGTGCTGGGACTCTCTCTTTCAGCATTAAGAGCGTACATGTAACAAGCTTTTGCATTCAGCCAAGTCCTGGAGCTGTTCATCACTACAGATTGGAGGGCCGAGAGCATCATAGTTTGGCAAGGAGCAAAACGAAGCCATCACCACCAAAGTCTGTTTGACCTCCTCAGGGTGGCACATCTGTAAACAAGGGTAGTGTTAGGTTCTCTGCATTTTTGAACTACAAAAATTATTCTGGGTCTTCTGCTAGGTATTTCTAGCTTTCAGAATGCACACTTCAGTTATGCTTTGTGGATTGCAAGGGCAGGAAGGAATCGTGCTGTAATGCAATCCCATAATAAGCAGTATTCTATCATACCTCTTGAAAGTAGCAATACATTTGGAAAACTTTAAGAAGTTTGTAAGTGGCTACCCAGACCAATTCTGGTATTTTGTTTTTCTTTTCAAGAACACACTAAAATAACAAATCTCTTTATTTCTAGAGAAGACTATGTTTAGTGTTTGTGGAGCAATCCACTTAAGTGAGTTTAGTTTTAAGACAAAGGAAACACACCTTATTTACATCCAGTTGACCTCTTCAGGTTCAGTGGACTTTTACAGATGGACAAAGGGGATAAATTTGTTGTCTGGCTGCTATATCTGAATCCATAAGTCAACCAACACTTAATTCTGCCTTGCACAGGAATCTGTCTTGTCCAAACAGCTAATATGTGGTAACCCACAGGAGGTAAAATCCTAGATAGGGCAGAGTAAGTGTAGCTTCAGGAGCATAAGACAACCTCAAGACCTGCTAACAGAGTGAGAACTGCAAATGGCTTTGTCTTCAGTTGTAATTTTCCACATGTCCACTAATACAAGCTATAAACCTATCCTGTGACATGTACACGCTACTTGCATTTAAAGCCAGCTTACCCTCCAGGAACTGAAACGGACCCACGAAGATTTGAGTTTCATACAGTATAATAAGAACTGATAAAGAAATACAACTACTTGCACTAACTTCCAGGCCTTTTTCAGACTCACACATAATCCACATAATTCCCACTTCCATTGCAATGTAGTTTCATGACAAGTCCCTGTATTTTTGTCGGAATATAAAAACCTGTCTCTTTATGTCCTTTATTGTCAGGATAATCCTCTCAAAACCGTTTCTTAAATCTCTGCAAGTGTTTTTTTTGTTTGTTTGTTTGGGGTTTTTTTGATGGATTGTACATGTTTTATTGTTACAATAATCTTCTTGGTTTTGAGCATCTAATTCCTTCCATTGGAATCTGTGGGGAGGTTTATGCAGAGAATCCCCATATTTTGCCTGTATTCAGGTGTTTGGGGGAAAAGAAGTAACACAATGCTTTCAATATTTAATAGTAAATAAACAAATAACCACATCTTCAGAAAGGAGGAGAGACTGCTTTTCTTTTTTAAAATTACTTTTTTAAGGAATGAATTGGTGAAAAAAAAAAGAAAAAACAAAACAAAACAAAACCAGGGGATACTATTCTGACATGTTAGAAACCAGAAAGAAAGACAGACAAGGCTCTTGGTTATGCTAGTAAACAGAAGCTGTGCTTGGTATACATCGTATTTAAAACTGTAAACAAAGATAGCATCTTACCTATATTTGAGTCTAGCTCTTATTTCCAGAGGTCAAAATTTTTCTGGTATGACATTTCTAGTCCTGCTCATACATCATCTCTCTTTCTCACTTATAGCCCCTAACTGCCCCATTCCTGAAGGAAGCTTCACAATATAACATATTTGCCCAGAGGGTCAAATTTGCTCCAGTAAAGTTCACGAGGGTTTTGGCACTATTTCCTTGCACAAGAGCGGCAGCAGAGACTCTGTATCACAGTTGATGGGTGCACACTTGATACACCTAATCCTATTTAGCCCCCTTCCCAACCCTACCAGTGAGCTGCAGTACTGGGAATTTTCACACTTTAGGGCTTACAGCAAGCCACAGACACAGTCCCCATCACCTTGGCCCCATCAGGGATTTGTTCTACTGGTCCAGGCCCTCCACATGCAGGATGGAGGGGGAAGAGTTCAATCATGCCTTGCAGGCCTGACCCATCCACAGTCCTTTTTAACACAGAATTTCTGTGTTCCTGCTTTCCTCAGGCACTGCCCTCTCAAAAAAGGCAGCCTTGCTGCCAGGCCATCTGCACTTCCACTGGCTGGGGCCAAAAGCCCCTTAACAATCACCACGGCGGGGTTATCTGATAGCCATTAAATGTAGTCCAGATTAGCAGCGCAAATACTTCTGAGACTACTTGCTGTCTTCGCAATAAAAGACTGAACTGTGGCAAATCTGGAACTCGCGCTGGTGTTTTTACGTTAGCACTCAGGTGCCATCTAAATGCCCTGGCTCCCCAGCACTGCGGTGCAGGGAAGCGTCTGTGCTCCAAGGGGAGCGGGAGGCAGAGAGCAGCGGCGAGGCTCTCCGGCACTGCTAACCGAAGAAAGACATTCTGGTCACCTAAATGTCGTGTCTGACTGCGTGTTAGTATGCATCTTCATCCTTTCAAAGGCAAGGCAGCACCCTCTTACTTTTGCACAGTGTCCGCGTGTCCTGCTGTTTAAAGGAATACTCGTCCTTCTTTCTTCATATGCAACGCCTAGGGATTTAAGCATTTTTTATTGTTTTACCTGTCTGTCAGAGATCACAAAACAGAGAAAGATTGGACTGACAACCTAATATCTTTCCCCTTTTTCTAAGAGGTTAAGAAGGAGCTTCTGCGTGTATAAATAAGGCTGCAAGTTTTCTTCACTGGGCTTATGTGGTATGTAGAACAGCAAGATATGCAAACTATGGTACAACAAGGTACTACTGTAAGACAGACAATCAAAGATATATCTCGTTCCCAAATGCTAGAGATTAGGATGATAGATTGCATGGATCCTTCTAACAATTCACAGGTAACTTCTCTCTTAAAGCTCTGTTTTCTCGTTAGATGGAAGCAGAAAAAATGCATTTGTCACCTGGCAGAACAAACCCTAGAGCTGAATAGACAGATTTTCTTCCTGAAGAATCCCATGTCCTCTAGAAGAAGAGCTGCCACAGCACAACCTTTGTCTCTGGTTGGGGTTGTGGCACCCTCTGTTCTGGTTGAGGACTCCATCGTGGGACTGTTGCACAGGCACAGGGCTTGTTTCTTCAGAGCAGTGAGAATGTGTTCTTCCCTCCTCAGAATTAACAGTCAGAGATCTCTTCAGTTGTATTTTTATCCAGGGCTGCTGCTCAGCCTTGGGACCTTTGTTTTGGCTGCTGAGAGATCCTACCACCCAAGTACATGGAAACATGATTAATGGATGTTTGCTTATGCTTCATGTTACATCAGCCCTTCACGTTCAGCCTGGGATGACAGGCTAGGATTTCCCTCTCCTGTTTTCTACCTGCTAAACAGCTCTGGGTTTTTTTTTTTTTTAATTATTTTTTCCCACAAATTCCAAGAATTATGTTTTCCCTTTAGATCCATTGGTCAGTTCTCCTTCACACTTGCAGCTTTCTGAAAAGTAGTCTCAAGCTGAGATCGTCAAAGCAGGCTGCAGAAGTCAGGTGCTCATATTCAAAAGAACGTTAATTTGTTTGGGCTTCCCTAAGGAGCTTTGCCTCAGTTTTAAAACTCCCCAAAAGCCAAGTGTACATACACACGTAATGAGGCCTGCCCAGCTATAAATGATGGAGACATTATACCCTCTAGTGGCAGCAACACAGGTCACTTATAAACGTCTGCTGCACAAGCCACCACTTTGCTTTGTTTTGGGAGAAGCGTTCCAGGATGGAGGCTCGTAAGGGGCGACGAAGTAGATATTGAACCTGACTTAAACTCTTGTGGAATAGGTACCAGGCAGTGTCCTTTATAACAGATCGGCATCTCGAGAAACAAATAGAAAGATTTGGCCAGACTAACGAGTGCTAACAATCCAAATTTGTGTACTTAATGGCGTGAAAAGGCCCCTTTATTGCTGGCTAGTTCAACACAACATAATCCATGAATAACTGCAGCAAAGCCACTTTTTTTATTTTACTTTTCCTCTTTTTTTTTTTTTTTTCTCTTGGATAGTCTTAACTATTAACCCAGAATCCCAGAATTACCTCTAATTGTATGAAATAATGCAGCCAAATATTAAACACTTTTCATGGTTGGTTTTCATCAGCAAAATGTCCTGCAGGGTTAAAACATTCTGGAGGAAGGAAAGCATCCTAGGTTTGGGTATTATTAAAAATATAAACATAAAAATTTACTGAGAACAGGAAAGGTTTATTACCTGACATTTGAGATCATATCCCTCTAGGTAGTTTTGTTCTTCTACAACAACAGTTGCCTCAGCAAAGCAATGGGAGGGATAAGCATGTTTAATTCACGCCTGCTAATATATGGTAGGTTGCAGAAAGCAGCTTATGAATTTGCTTTTGAAAGTCTGGTGTTTGGGGTTTGCTAAGCTATTTGCCCAAGGGCAGGATGACATTCCTGTGGCATGTGCTTTCTTGAATTCCACATAATGCACACTCTTTTTTTGCCTAAAACCAGAATTAAAAAAAAAAA
>JAVJGG010000024.1:6223976-6277451 GCA_035590195.1 Aviceda cuculoides
AGCCCATGGAAGGGCCCACGCTGGAGCAGGTTTATCCTGAAGGACTGCAGCCCGTGGAAGGGCCCACGCTGGAGCAGGTTTATCCTGAAGGACCGCAGCCCATGGAAGGGCCCACGCTGGAGCAGGTTTATCCTGAAGGACTGCAGCCCGTGGAAGGGCCCACGCTGGAGCAGGTTTATCCTGAAGGACCGCAGCCCATGGAAGGGCCCACGCTGGAGCAGGTTTATCCTGAAGGACTGCAGCCCGTGGAAGGGCCCACGCTGGAGCAGGTTTATCCTGAAGGACCGCAGCCCATGGAAGGGCCCACGCTGGAGCAGGTTTATCCTGAAGGACTGCAGCCCGTGGAAGGGCCCACGCTGGAGCAGCAGAACAGTGTGAGGAGGAAGGAGCAGCAGAGAGGAGCTGTTATGGACTGACCCCACAACCCACTGTTCCCCATCCCCCTGCACTGCATGGGGTGGTGGGAGGTAGAAGAGATGGGAGTGAAGTTGAGCCTGGGAAAAAGGGAGGGGGGTAGAGCAAGAGTGTTGTTTTAATTTGTCTTTGTCTCTCACTATCCAGACCTACTTTAACTGGCAGTAAATTAAATTAATTTTCCCCAAGTCAAGTCTGTTGTGCCCGTGACAGTAATCGGTAAGTGATCTCCCTGTCTTTATCTCGACCCACGAGTTTTTTCATCTCCTTTTCTCCCCTTGTCCTGTTGAGAAGGGGCAGTGAGAGAGCAGCTGGGTGGGCATCTGGGTGCAGTCCAAGCTCAACCCATCACAGAGGGTTAGGCAGAGCAGCAGCTGAGCATACTACAGCCCAGATCAGCAGGATCTATCGCCGCCTTCAGTCATCCTGTGCACACTGTCTATACTTTGGGAGCAAGTCACTGCCAAGCTAAGTCAGCAATACAGGCAGAAAAATGTTTGTTTCAAAGGACTTTGCCTATTTAAGTTTTCTTTTGAGCCCACTGTCCATCTCACAGTTTTGGTTTAGGGAGCATTTCTTTTCCTGAGGTAATGGTAATTGCCTAAATTCTCTGCACTAAACCCCTTAACGTAAAGTTTGACTAGAAAATGAGAGTGATATCATTTAAGCTACTTGGTGCCACAGCTTATGGACTGATGTAGGTGACGACTTATGCTTCTTTTTCAACTTTTGATTTTCTTCTCTTAGGCAAAAATATGTTCTCTATTTATTTTTCTCCAAGTATTTCACTACATTCTCTATGGCATTTCAGAAATAATTGGTAGCAGTAACAGTAGAACTGTAAGATATTTTTTGTGTCAACACCGATTCCACCCCCTCCCTCCATGATCAGTGAATCTGTTTTCTCTCCCAAGTTCTTTTTTTCCCTTAGAAACATTTGCTACAATCTGTAATTTCTTTGTCTAGCTACTTTGACAAAGAAATGCTATTATTCTTAATATAAATACAAGTTCCATACAGGTGTTTTTTTTAATTCTATGCATTGTTTTTACTCTGTACACAGACAGACTTTTTAACCTTTCTTTTTCTTTCACCCCCCAGCCCCCCCACCCCTTTTTTTTTTTTAATGCAGGAACACTTGCAGAACCAATTCTCGTCAAATATAATCTCCGCCGGACTGAACGCCCTTTAGGCTGTGATTGCTTCTGCGTGAATCTAAAGGGCAGAAGGGCAAAGGGAACCTAACCAACCCTTGCACAAGCACTAGATATTATGGGGTCTTGCATTTCTTTGAAGTGAGAAGTCCTTGTTCTAGTCCTCCTCTCTGCATTGCTTAAGAGGGCACAGAGAAGACCAAACATTCGCACACGCTCCCTCCCATCAAACATACTGTAGTGACTGCACGCTGCAGAGCTCTGAGAGACACTGTGCCAGCCGCAGGCACAATGCCACGTGGGCTTTTTTCTGGAGTGATGTTGCTGCTCACCGCCAATACCACAGAGCTGTTCCCTGGAGGCAGTTGCTTCAGTATCCTCTATTTTTATGTTTTAAGTGTGAGGTGATGGCTCTGTCTGCATGAGTGAGTGGGAACCATGTGAACATACATAGGAAATTATTCTCTTGGCTCTAGGCTAGCTGTTGAACAGGGCAAGTCCCAAAGGTTTGCATTTGTTTCTAATCAACAGAGTTTGCACTGTAACAAGAAACATAAGACACTCTCCTGCCACGGGCAAGGCTCATTATACATAGAGGAGCTCACACGCTGCTTTCAGAAGAACTGCTAAGAAAACAAGCAGAAAAATGTTATACCTTGCTGGACAGTGTTAACATTTGACAGTGTAGTAAGTTACAAATTACTTTAAGACTTCTTCCATAGAAACTTTCTGTAACAAATTGGATCACAATAGCCTTAGAAATTTATCTTCTGCCTCTTCAAAAGAACATTGTCAGAAAGAAAGCAAAAGCAAGAGCCACATGGTACTCTCAGTATCTCTCTCTTGTCTCTTCCTTAGTGACAATAATTTCATTTCCACCAATGCCACCTCAGCAGCGAGAGAAGAAGTTTCCAGGAACAGATAAAAGGGACAGCAGATTCCAAGTTGTAACAAAGGAAAGCCTGCTTAGAAGTCAGCTGATTTTTACTGGGCACAACCTAGACACTGGGATCCAGGGAAAGAAGAATATCAAACTGAATTTACTGGCCCCTGCCAAGCCATTCCCAAGGTCTGGCTGGAACTGGAACAGCCCTGGCCTTCCATAGACGGTTTTATCACTTTAGAGAAACGGATCAAGATCATTAACTTAATTTCTTGTGTTTTACTGAAAACAGTTCCACACCATGACCTTCAAGACAGGTGGATTGTGTTAAAAAGAAAAAAAAAGAACAAAAAAAAACCAAGAAGGAAAGCAATATGATTCTGGATAAGAGGAGGCTTTATTAAGTATTCGAAAGAGAAAATAGTTTGACACAAAATTTGTGTGCAACATGGGAATCCATCTCTTTCATTAACTTACACAACTCTTTCCATTTGGAAATATTTTATTCCTAGCTCTTCTTGCTCCTTCCTCCATGCCCTACACTCTTCTCCTCCTTTCTAGTTTACAGAGTTTCTTCTCTATTCCATTTTTCCACATTTTAAGAGTGCTGAGAACTAGATATACAGTGCTGTGCAGAAGCATGATATTTAGGGACTATCAGTGAGCTTAATAGGGAACTCATGGAAAAAAAACCCCACATTAAAATAACAACTGTATATCTTCACCAAGATCTGTATAAGGCCCCGTTCATTGCGTTTACAGCTGGCTTTAATTGACTTTCACTCTCTGAGACTTTTCTGTGAGTGTAGCGTGGGTCTGCTTTGCCCAACATTGAATCTTGCTACTGGTTCTATTGAGAGGTCTTCCTTGCATTCAGGCAGTAAAATATCTGGAAAAGAGATCTCAGTGAAACAATCTTTTCAACAGTATCCTTGTCTCATGTGAGATACATGAGAACATATCCAAGTTAGAAAAGACCAAAGAATGACATGCCCTGTAGAGAAATTGAAATGACTGGAAATGTTGAACTGAGAAAGAGGCAAATAGAAGAATGTATCATGAGCATTCGAAAAATCATTAATTGTGTGAGGTAATTATATTGCAAGCTTCTGTTCATGATAGTCCATAACACAATAATGATGTGTATCTAGTGATATTTAAGTGCAGGAAGTTTAAAAAAAAATTTTTTTTTTTTTAAAAACATGTAAGGCATAAGTACAGTGAGAAACAAAGAGTCAGAGAAGCCAAAATTTTAATCAGATTCAGAATAAGGTTGAATATTCATATTGATATTCATAACCATTTGATAACAACAAAAATGTTATGTCACATAATACAGATCAAGATTCCATCTGGTGTTGAAAGGACAGGAGAGCTCTTTGCCTTCTCATCTGCCTAGCAGGTCTTTCTCAGAGACATCTGCCACATCCATGTCAAAGACAGAAAGCCTGTTTTCATGGCCACTGGTTCTCACCCAGTATGCCAGCTCCTGTTTTCTTTGAAGCTGTGATCTTACAGGTGAATGTGATCAGTTAGCGATCTTTCTCCCTGCATATCATTATATGTTTCTACTACTGTGTGTTAGGAAAGTGGGGGGGAATCAGCAGATTAGACTATAAAGTGGTATAAATAGTCTGATCTCAAGTGATGCTGTCTGAACTACATCTATTTGTACCAGGACCTGGCCGGTATTCGTCCTCAGGCAGTGCTGCCACATGTCCTTCTTTATTTAAAGGTTATGAAAATATGTCCTTGAGGACAGGGGGGACATTTGTTCATATGTGAAAAGATAGGGACTAGAAGAAGAGGTAGTAGGGACCCTATAGTTCCAAGGGAATAAATTGTGAGTTTTCTTATCTTCTGTGTTTCTACTACTGAACTATATCAAATATACTGCTGGAGTGTTGCTAATGGCATGCTTTTTAGTGCGTGCTCATATTAAAACGAAGTCCCTGACTGCAAAAGCTATAATCTCTGGACCTTCAACTTGCCAGGGAAGATGTTGTGCTGAAAGAAGTGCTTCAGAAGACAACAGTTCCCAATCTGCAGATGTTCAACTCCTTTCAAAATGTATTCTGAGCTATCTTATGTTGAAATCTGAAGGGGGTGGGAATTCTCCAGTTAGTTGTTATGTTGTTGTCAAGACAAGGCTGGAAGGACTAAAACCAAGGGAAAACAAAAGATCCTTCAGCCTCAACAGAAAAAAAAGAAAGAAAAAAAAAATCCCCCAAAGCAAAAGCAAAAAAAAAAAAAAATCCCTTTTAAAGGAATTACTCCATTAAATCATTTCAAACAGGGCCTCTGCCAGACTCCACTCCCTTGTAGTAACATAACTAGAATGATTCACTGAGTCAAGAGCTCAAAGGTTGCCAATAACCAGTGTATTTCAGGGGCTTTTCAGATTCAGTAGGAAATAGCAAATTAAGGATCAGTTAAAGCTTTATATACATGAGGCCTGCCATGTTATAGGGTAGGGAAGGGATCATATGTGCTTGCAATTTCGATGGCTTCAAAACGTACCATACGGAAAGAGGGCTCAAACAGTTTGTGGAAAAAGACGTTTCTCATTGTACCTGTATGTAACACTCCCACACTGCTTCTACTGTGACTTCGATCTGTTTTTCTCTTCCCACCCCAAAAAAAACAGAATACTTTCAGATTGCTGGCAATGCCAGTCACACATAGCTTGTGCCTTTCTGCTCTTTTCCTGAACCCGGAAATTAACACATGCAACAAGGCTGAAGGAGGAATCCTTTTAAAGCTTTTCCTATTTAATGCACCTGCATTTAGCTCACAACACAAATTCCTGCAGAAGCTAGTGTAGAATCACAAAATAATTTAGGTTAGAAAGATCTCTGGAAGTCCTGTGGCCATGGGTAAATATTGAATTAGAGCAGTTGCTCAGGGCTGTATCCAGCCAAATTTTGAATAGCTCCAAGGATGGAGACTTCACAATCACTTTGGGAACCTGTTCCAGTGTTTGACTACCCTTGCAAGGTGGTCCTTTTATCGAAAAAAAAAAAAAATTCTTTTGCTTTAACAAGTCTTTTGATTGAAGAAGCCTGGAGAAGGAAACGAATCCCTCTATTGCTTCCATATGCCCTGTTGGAAAGACCTCATGAAGCCCCCGCTGCTTTTGCATACTATATAAGACTTTTGTTTGGCTTGTCTTTACTTAGTCCTATTTGCCTTCCTTCGCCTTCTCTGCATTGCCATTCTTGACCCCCCATCAGCACCTACAATGCCCCAATTTGGGGACAGAGATGCCAATGGCAAATACATTTTGGTGCCAGGGCTGTTTCCCTGTGAAAGACTTCAGAGCACTCCAGCCCTGGCTCCAAGGGCACAGCCTGCGTTTGTAGTTGCTGACTGTTCTTAATCCCTTCCCCAAAAGAGCAGGAACTTCTTACAAGATTAGCTGTTTACCCTGCTGCTGGTATTGGGAATTAATTTAGCAGGAATCTAGCAGTGGTCTCGCTGGCATCAGGGTTTACATACTATACTCAGTTGTATGTGAAACCACTGCAAACTGTTTTCTTTATACCCTGCATTTACTACAGCTCAATACAGAGATGATGTTCTAGCCTTCACATTGTTAATTCGAGCCCTACCGCTCATCATTCAAAAAAAACCCAAACCCTGTTCTAATATACAGAAAACTCCAAATTTTGGTTTTCAAAGATGCCAAATAGTAGGAATCTGTTGAATGTCTTTAATTAACAGGAGCAAAAATAATGAATGCAGCACGAAAAAATGTTTTAATATGCAGTTTTTAATTTTTTCCTGACCATTTGGCAATAGCCATTAATAAGCCATTCTGGATGGGGAAAAAGGCTCAACACCATCAATACTACTCAGAGCAACCTACATCATGGAGGGATCCTCAAATTTGGTGATTCCTTCCTTCATCTGACTATACTGGCTGCTCCAAAAGACATCATCATAATGCCTGTACCAAACCAGACTTTACCAAAAACACAATGTGAAGAGTCAGCCATCACCAACGTATGACCAACTGCTGTGAGATTCAATTTCTATTTTCTCCACTGAGGAAACCAAGTGTTTCACCTTCTTGGGATGTGTTATAACACATGCACGTTGGACTTTACTGCCTTTTCTCTTCCTCCCCTAAGCTCTTAACTCTCACACACATAAACACAGAGATTTGCTCTTTGTTTCCAAACCACAAGGCTTTTATAGAGTTGTTAATACTTCTGTGAGAGAACTAGAAAGACTTGAGAATACTGGAGAAAGAGCTCCTCAGGAGGTTCAGAGGCTGTAATGATTTGTGTGTAGGGAAACCTTTCTGGCTTTGGTTCCCAGCTTCACACTTTGCATGCTGGAGAAATTTTGTCATTACATAAAAAATAATAAGAGCGACAAGAAGAAAAATGTATCTATGCATGAATGATTAAAACTTTTTTTTATTGAGATGATGGGTAGAGCTCTCCTAACTCTTCAGGAGGTGCTCAGATTGCCAAGCATTTAAATACATTTCCCTTAGGAAGATGTAGGACAAGGAAGTGAATCTTAACTGCAGGAGAGGTCAGACTTATTCACCTCATTTTCTGTCCCTCTTAGATGACTCCAGGAACTCAGTCCTTTTCCTTTCTTGGAGTCAGCTGTACAATGACCTGATATGATAGTAAGATGTTTTTGCCCCTAGATTGCAGGAGAAGAAAACAAAAAAGTTTAGAAAAATACTTTTCTGTTGGGGCTGAGGAAATGAAGGATAGAGGATGGTTTGGAATGGTTTGGAAAGGTCCTTGAACATATTCATGTGTTAAAAAATTTATTTCTCAGTTAAGTCATTCAAATTTTCTTGCAGTAAATAAGCTGTCATTCCCTCCAAAAAAGTCTTACACCTGAAGGCATTACTTCCTTATATGACACTCTACTGGTACAGAATAGCAAGCGTTGGGAAATCTCCTGTGCTTAGAAACCCACTGAAGGTTAAATTCGCTGCTATTTTTTTCTCTTTTAAAACCACAGAGTTAAGAGGGTGGAACACAGTGAAAAAAATCAAATACTTAGATTCTATTTTGTGTAATCACAAAGATAATTCATGAATGCATACATTCATATGTATATATTTATATGTATTAAAAAACTTTCTTAGAAAATAAGTGGAACAAATGTTAGATCTGTGGGTGAGAAAAGCTGGTCCTAATTGTTTAATTGTATAAAAGGATAAGAAATTGAGGCTGAGGTCCAACTGAGAGGTAGTTGAAGGCCTATACCAGAGAAATGAAAGAAATACAAGTAGAGTAAGGATGAATGAGAGAAGCCAGAAGCAGAAGAGAAAGGGAATGTTCTCTGAGTGGCTGTCGATTAGCAGAGGTGCCATTGCGACTCTGCGGTTATATAAAAGCAAGGGCAGTGATGTTACATCCCAGGAAAGACATGATAAATAGACTGAATTTCTTATCTCATAGTATTTTTCGTTCATATTATTTCTGAGTAACAGAAGTCTGAGGGTAATATCTGTGGGTTTAAGAGCTACAGAGATCTACTACTAAAGTACAGATCATTGAAAAATGCAGTAGAAAATCTGGGAGAAAAGACATCACATGAGGTATGTGTGAAATAAAAACAGACCCGGTAACTCACTGATCTGGAAGTGAACTTAGGAGTTACCAGGGGGAAAAATCAACCCACCATACAGCTACAGTAATAAAGAAAACTCAAGGCATGTGTCTATCTTTACAAGGAAAGTAAATATAAGGCAAAAGGATGTTGTATTTTTACTAATAGAGCCCATCTGAAATGCAGCAAGCAGCACTAATCACCATATCACAGACAAGGTATCATCACTGAAAACAGCGCTGGAAAAGATCCTGGAACCAAAAGGAGGATGACGACCAACTTTAAGAGGTTTGGAAGCTTGTCTTAAGGTTAGAAAAAACATTTAAAATGGAACTGCAGAGTTTTTAAAATTGCTATGGTGAACAAAAAATCCCAAATCACCAACATTTCTTTATAGGAGTTTAATTTCATTCTTAAAATCTACTACTAATACCTCATTTTGAAACTCTCTTTTCCTATCTTTGACATGTTACAAAAAATGCAGTCCTTATCTACTTTGTACACTGCCTTTATGGACTCGTGGTGTGCTAATAAACTTAGTTCCTTACAGACCGGGAAATTTTTCACGGGTTAGTTTGAAGCGAACTTCCTAGATTTACCTTCTCCCATTCATAATAATCGGTAATATTGCAATAAAAATAAGTACTTCTTCAAACCAGTTGCTTGCATTTTGTCAAAACTTAGAATTCATATTTTAATTTTCTTTGGGATGTTTGTGAAAATTCCTTTTTGTCCAGTACTGTATGGTAAGCTTAAATTTACTCTTAAGTTACTAAGCTTTCAAATTCAGTTTTTCTAGCATTATTCAAAGTCAGGTGAAATGATAAACTTCAAATATGACCCATTTGCCATGGGTAAAGCCAAATCTGAGAATATATATTAAATTATTTTGAAAGCTTATAAATTTATAGTTTATTTTCAAAACATGTATATTCAGACTTTTCCCTTAATTCCTAATACGATAGGGATAGCTACTCTGTTGTCATTGCTAGACTGTAAATTCTAGAAAGTGAGGATTCAATATTCAAATACCAAGTCAAGCAGCAAGAACTTGATATATTTTATTGACAAATCTAACCAAACAGTTGAAAAAAAAAAAATTCAAATTATAGAATATGTAATGCTGGCTTATCAATAAATAGATGAAACAATATGTTTGCATGAAGGATGTGTTTATGTTTACAAGCTTTGCAGGCAATACAGCTCCAGTCTAGAAAGCCTTTAATAAAACCTCCATGATTCTGTTTTTTGTAGGACCTGCAGCTTAAATTGGAATAGTTGAAAAACCCTTGTCCCAAAAATGTATTAGGACTGTTTTTTCTTTCCATTTCTTTTGATATTTTAACTAGCTGGCAAGAAGAAAATTTTGAGAAGTACACCCCACCCCCTCCACTCCTGGATTCTCAACAGAACGCTAGCAGAAAAATGGTGAAAATATCACCATTGGGCCCAAAGAAATCTTAGTAGGCTACTCTAGATGAAAACTGAGTAATTATAAAGTCTTATTTAGAACAATAGTTTAAAATTCAAAAGTCTGTTATTTTGGAACAGCTCTAGTTTTAACACTACCTTAGGAATAAAGCCAACAGTTGTGCTGTTGCATTTTTCCCCTACACATATTAATTAAGGTGTGTTTGACTCCCATATCCAAGACCTACTCCCTCCATTATGAAACTAGTATTAATCTTCCTACAAAGCAGAAGATATTTCTGTGCCTTCAGCATGATGAGAGGAATTGACATGACTGATAGTAATCAGTTATTCACCCCTGGGTGAGGGAATTGGTAACAGAGTGGCAAGTTAATGAAGAATTAGGTGTTAGATCTGGGATCTGCGAAAGATTTCTTAAGAGATTATTTAAAACATGTTAAATCTTTCCTCTGGCAACAAAATCACCACCTGAGTTGAAGGGACATCGACAAGAAGACTGAATCACATCTCCCACCTGCCAGGTTTTCACTCAATGACTCCCATCAAGTCAGCACAAAAATATGCCACTGCACATGGATGTTGATCAGTTTCTAAAACAAATAAACACTCAATCAAATGTCTTCATCATATAAAATACCACAGACTGAAATCTCCACACCTGCTCATGTAAGCAGTGTTTTACTCTGAGGAGAGCAGGTCCTCCAGTATGACGGGGATCAAGGTTTTGTGGCAGCCCAGTTGTGGCTTCCAGCTCCTGTCTGGTTACTGGGCCAGGGCTGAGGTCCTAGGTTAAGACCCTAGATGTGCGTTTCTCCTGCCTAGTGTCTCACATACCTCTTAAACTTACTTTAGCTTTGTACACAGTTTTCCAAACATAGACTCGCCAGACTAAGCCTCTGAGCTGAGGTGAAGTTGGCTTCTTAATCAGCAGTAGGTGTTTTCAAAAGGAGACTGTCACCCCAGGACAGTCCCCACCCCAGAACCTTGTGTTCAGTGTGTATAGTTCAAGATCCCACATGCATTTTACTGGGCACACAAAACCTGAAGTCCCCAAGAAGGTGGTCTCTTAGAGACTCTCACATATATGGTCTGTAGGCTCCTATCCTTTAAATTAACGTGAAAGTTTACCTATGTTTTTCTTTCTCTCACATTGAAACATGAATGAAGGATAAGGTTCAGAAATTTGGCAAGGAACAGAACAACTTCTAAAAGCAAAGACCTGGATGCCTGCTGGTGCCTGAGGGCTAAATCCTGGTGTTAGTGAGTCCAGCATGCTATTCCTCTTTCTAGGAGACAGTTCCTATCCTCTCCCTAAACAAAGAGGTGCAAATTCCCAGAGCCAAATTCCAAGAGTTTGGGATCCAACCAGAAGACAGACAAACAGCAAATAATCTGTCAAAACACTTGGCATAACATAACGCATGAGCATGGGAGCAAAATCCTTCCCTCTTCGGCACATGTCTTTACTCATCAGGAGGAACAAAAAGGAGAAGGCTATTTTCAATGACTCATACAGAATTTCTCTTAGCTAAGGGCTACCTTGTTGCCTTGTCAGGCCTTCTTTAGGTAAAGATGGAGACAATCCAGAGATGTCAAAACAATTCTGAGGAGTGTGGGTAGAAAAGTGGTGTGTTAGTCCCAAAAATTCAACCACCTTTGTCAACAAAACAGTGGGCTCCCCTTTGCATTTGTCATATGTGCTATATATGCCAGCCATTAGATAGTATGAAGGGAACAGGAACATAAGGTTTTATCACTATTTTCCCTAATTTTCCTTTATTAGAACAAATTCCTGTATTCTCAGGAATTAGGGTCAGGCAAGGTCTGTTGAGCTCTCAGCCACACTGTTGCTGGTCTTTACACTGAGGCATAGAATATAGAGTAAAAAAATTATTTGCACCCAAATCAGAGATTAGATATTAAATGCCTCAAGGTAGCAAATATGCTTTAGTGCCTGATGAACAGTTCCTGTGGGTGCTGCCCTTGGGATGGGCAAGTCACTGTCCTGACTCCCCTGGAGCCCACAAGCTTTTGATGGGAGAAGCAAAAGCAGAGACAGCAGGCGGGGAACTGCGCTTCAGAATTTCTTCATTGTGTCTGAAGCCTCATGAAGTTCATTAGAGAAATGAGGTTTGGGGGTTTGATTGTGGGTTTTTTTCTCTTCAGAAACCACAAAGAGACGCAATTAGCTGTTGGCTAGGCAGACACTGCCCACAGCTAGATCCTTCTCGGCAGACAACATTTTTCTGTATGGCACTCAGTCAAATACAGCTTTGTTCAAATTCTCAATTCATCTCTATGCAGTTGGTTAGTTAATTCTGTTTTGCAAGTGGCAATTTACTGTTGGAGACAACACACTTTTTCCTAAACAGAAGTCACCTAACCTCAAGGCACTGTATTCAACTCTGATACAGCTAGTATATTCAGCCTGTACCATCTATCATCAGTGATTAGTCTTGATTATTTCAAGCTTGTTTTATAGAAATTCGAGGCTTCCTGAAGCAGAAATTTCTCCTCAGCAAAAAAGACAGTGTAGCAGCACAGGCTCGGAATGCAAAAGCCAGAGAAAATAACCTGCGCCCAGCAGCCATGCCAAAGAAACTTCTTTTTTTGTGCTCATTACCCATGGATCTTGTCACATTTTAACTGTGAGAACCATGTGGGGATGTGGGGATGATAGGTATTCCCAAATGGGGGACACAGTAAGACCAGAGTGTGATTTCCTGAGACTGTCTGACCTAAATTACAGCTCGGGTACCTGTCTTAAAGTAAAAGGATGAGATCATAGGAGGTCTGAGGAGCAGCTGGATGGGTATATTCTGCTTGTATGTTGGCCCATGGGAGAGAGTGAGTATGCCAGAGCCAAACTTCCATGGGTCCAGCTGAAGAATAGAACTAATTTAACTCTATGAGATACAGCCCATGCTCAAAATGAAACACCTGTGCTTAAAGGAGGCTTCCCATGGAGCGGAAAACAAACCAGATAAGCCTTGAAATTCTGTTATCCAAAGCATTACTTCTCCCTTACTTATGCTAAGAGGGCTTTTAACAATCAGCTGTGATGCCTTCTCTTCCCTCTTCTCCATGAGATGTCAACAACTGTCTCTTGCCAAACTCCTACCTAACCCCAGGTTCCAGTTCCTAAAAATGCATAAATATTCAATGGAAAAGGGGCAGAAATCCAGGGCCTCCCTCTCCTAACTGAGTGCCCTTATCTCTAGCATATGATGTCACATTTGCATGTTTTATCTCCTGCTTCTGAAGAACATTTAGCAAGACTACCAGAAGGGCAGCTTCAGCAATGAAGCCCGTGCAAGAGTAAGTGGCAGTTATGACATGTACCAGGCTATGGGAGACTGTCCCAGAAGGGCATTGGAGTTGACTCCCACATCCTTGGTGAGTGCCCTAAATTCTAATTTTTCCAAAAAGGAAGATGGGGCTGGAGCTTTAGCAATCAAAATATAGGTGAAAATTTAGGCATCTTTAAAGAGCAGCAGAAGATGAACTGGGGTCATAACGGCTGAAGTTTTAGACCTGGGCACTTACAGGTGGTATTTAGCACATATGTTGGGGGAGTTGGTTGTCCATTTTATTTATTTGCATGTGTGGAGGGGGCTGATGTTGGATATGCAGGTGCTTCACCTTTTTTTCTGTTAAGTGAATACTCTACACGGCTGTTGCCCAGGTGCCCTGCTAACTTCCAATAGATGTTTAAGCAAAAATGCCCAAAGGAGCATGAGGCACTCAAATGCTTAGCAACGGGTTGAAGAACAGGAAGAATGAAGACAGTTGAGGAATATGTGCTTGTATTTATGTTTGGATTGGTGAGGGTGATAGATAATCCGTGTTCTCTCAGCCCCTCATCTACAACTGATGGACGTGGAGGAGAGGCAGGGGAAGGAAGTCACCTCTCAAGTCTTCCCTGCTATTGGCTGAATAGTGGAATTCAGTTTTCATTCTGACTTCTGCAGGTGAGCACAACGGTGTCATGGGTGCTAGCTTCATTCTTAATCCTTGAAAAAGCAACAGGGTTTGTGGGTCGGTTGTGTGATTCGCTCTTGGGAGGGGCAAAGAGAGGAGGAAGGAAGGAAGGAAGGATGACAGTGACGCTCTTAGGTTACACGCACCTCAGCTGGGCAAACCATGCCCTCCCTCAGTGCAGTTTTGACATTCAGCAGTCTAAGTCATCATTGCTCACCAGATGTTTTCTTCCTTCACTACATGCTTTGCAAATCTTCTAGCACACTTTTGGTGAAGCAGTTCTCCCTCATGAGCTAGGGCCCTCTCTCTAGAAAAGAGTGTAGGTTTCTTCAGATAGCTCTGTGATAAAAAAGTGTTTATTAAATAGTTCTGCAATTTCTCATGCATCTCTGATGAACTCACCTGCTCCCTGCTCACTAATCCATCTGCCTCAGGCTGCTCTCAGCATGCCAGAACTCTGGGGAGTTTTCTGCAGCTGCCATATGTGAAAAAAAAAAAAGAAATAATTTACCCCTAAAGTATTTTCTTCTTCTGTCTCTTAGTGTAACTCCCCCAAAACGCAGCAATGGCTATTCACCACATGTCAATGACTGGTACAAAAAATTTATCTGACAGAGCTCAAAACAAGAACAATTTTAATAAACAAGAGGGGATAAGGACATATGTCATTTGCTTCCAGTCCTGGGCATACCCAAGAAGTTGGTTCTTAAAACTGAAATTTGTTTAAATCTCTATTTTTTTTTTCTTTTTAGCTCTTACTGAAATCCACATAGCTAACTTGATAAAAGTTAAAGAACTTTATAAGATGCAACTAACAGAAACAATTGTAATGTAAGAAATCCAATTACATGAATATGTGTGGATGCATTTAAAACTCTACGACACTTCTAAACCATATTTTTCTGTTAAATATCTGGGTAAATATGGAATATTTGTTGATAAAATGAAGCATAAATGATCTATTGCTCTCTCTTCGAAACTTTCTGATTAATTTTCAACCAGTTGACATGACAGACATCTCCAACTAATCAGAACAATCTTTCTTATAGATCATCATTCCAATTGTCTTTTTACAGGTAAGTAACAATTACAGGCCTTGAACATTAAAATAAACTCTTTCTTCAATTAATTTCAGGGCATAAAGTTAACATAATCTGGATCATAGCCTACCACCAAATTCCCATTTTCATTAAGATTTTATATTACATTCCAAAATGGTATTTGTATCATGTTTGGTTAGGCATCATGTTGACAATCAATAAAGCTGGAGCTGCAATACCTGAAGGCATTTATTCATATGAATATTATGGACCCATATTGGTAATCTCTATGGAAGAAAACAGGCAGTTCCTTTGAGCAATAATTTGTACAGCTGACTTGTTTGTCATTGGGATTTTGGTCTGTCATGACACAATGATTTAGCTTGATAGGTCTCACTCCTGTCATACTGTCACTGTCTTTAAAGAAAAAATTGCACTGACTAGTGTCAAAGAAAGGAGATAATGTAGAGAACAGGCCACATTCAAGGGGATTTGGCTTCACAAAGAAAAGAAAATATCCTGAGGCTACTGTGATGAAAGGTTTTCCTTGTGCACTGTGTCCTGCTTTGAGGGCTATGAGAACTGAGGTGGCACCTAAATTCCAGATTCTTAATCCAGCTAAAGAGTTGCTGGGTTTCAGCAACTGAAGGTCATCAACAGGCGAGACTAATTCTCTTTGGTGTCTTCCTTTGCTTCTTGCCCAATGTCTTTTCATCCAATGTGTGTGAAAAACTGACCTCAACGCAAAAAAAGCTTTGTCCTGGGATTTGGGGTCTGGGGCATTGCTTTGGGATTAATACATTGCTATCTTTGTCTCCCAGACTGCACCGTACCAGCAGCAGGACTGAAATTAAAAAAGCAATACACCAGCTACTTGCTTTATAGCTTTTCCATTACTGGTTACAACAGAGAAGCTGACCCATAATTTTCAGTTGACACTCGTATGTACAAGCTCTAAATTTGAGTGGCACTATTCACTTCAAAGAGTCACTTCAGGACAGAGTGGCAGCAAATACATGTTTACAAACAACATACTGCAGAAGGTATGAATTATTTAAGTGACAGAACATTTGTTATTGTTGTCCAATAATTTTTTGCATTGTTCTAGTAGGATACCAGGCAGTGTTTCACATTAACTATGCAAATACTGGATATCACCCTGGTGGATGGCTGCTAGCTATGTGGCTCCTACCTCAAATGTGGCTTGGTGCAACATGTGATTGTTTTGCAGCTTTAGTCTCCTCAAGATATGAGAGTGGCTTAAAACGTTTTTCTTAGAAAACACATTGATAGAGCTCAAGAGAGCATTTTAAGCCCAGGGAACAGATCTGCTTATTGGAAGCATAGATTGTGTTGAACTAAAACTAGTGATAGGAATAGTAAAATCCACTTGTGTCTAAATGGATATAAAAGAAATTTAGGACACAGATATAGAGTAAAACTTAAACAATGCTATGCACATCTCTACTACGTTCACTGTAAGATAGCAGGCAAATGCTGGCTAAAAATGACGGCCCCTTGTAACACATATAGGAATCATTACACAACATCTAGGGATGAATTTGACAGCTCTTCAGAAGTACTCCATTCTTTGGACCCTTTGGTGTGCAAGAGAATATCCATAAATTTACCTGACTTTGTTTTGTTTCCTCTTCTGCTCTGCCTTTTTTGCTAAGGCTGAAAACTTTAAATAAAATTTAGCTAGCATTTGAACCTGTGAATTAATATCTAGACTTTCTGCCTAGATAAAAACACGCTTCCTTTCACCTACTGGTGACTTCCATCCTGCTTTACTTTCTGCCCCCCTCTTTTCAAGCCTTTTCAATCCTCTATCTCTATTTTCTTTCAATCCTCTATCTGCTAGAGAGCTTTTAATTACATTGTAAAGCTTAAATTTTCATCTCTCCATGTATGTTAGGTGGAAATAAACAGCAGGATAACACTGTTTGAGATGTGGTGTTAATATGATAAGTACAATAACCTTGAAAGTAGCCAAAATGGATAGGTAAGAGATGATGTAATTTTAGGAGCTTGTTGAAATTTCACAATTTGCCATAATGTTGTGCATTTGAATAGCACAAGCAATTAGATTCTTAAACAGCATTGGTAAATAAAATTAATATTAAAGACACTCTATGTTCAGTAGTATTGAGTTTGCAGATGTAGATATTACAACAGCAGTCATATTTGCCAATCAAAAACACGTCTGTGTTGGAAGGACAGAGAATGAGAGAAAATCCGTGATTCAAAGAAATTTCAACTCAAATAGCCAGGATGTGTCACTTTTCCCTGTGTTTTCGCTGCTTCATTATGTAGCAATTTGGAAAGGTTCATAGAAATCTCACCCATTTTGGAATCATAAAATAATAAAGAAACTACAGGAAGACTGATGAGGCTCATGTTTGAGGACAGGAGCAGGAAAAAAATACAGCATCTTTGAAATGCAGACGAATTAACAGTAATAGAACATGATCTCTTGCCCTTAAACATTTGTATCTTGAAATAATATAGAAATTGCTTGCACAAACTTTCATTCTCTTTCCCTCTGTTTTCTACAGTTTGTATAATTTACACCTGAGCATGGGGATAAAGCTGTAGCACCTCTCACAAAAAGCTACATACATTTAGCCAAACGCCCAGTCCCTAACACACAGCTTTGCGTCATTACAGGACAGCATCGATAAAATTTTAAGACAATGAGTAGCTGATTCCCCTGCACAGGAGTTCTTTATTATGCTGCAAGTAGTAAAAAAGACGGAAAGTCAGTTGTGATTTTTTAAGAAAAGAGAAGGCAAAACTAGAAGCTTGCTCTAAATTTAGTCAGGGACTAATAGTGGACTGAAAAAACACCACCAGCCCGAGAGCCCGCCTCTCCCCACGCACACCCCCACTCTCAGCTGAAAGCCCCTTGAACACAGCAGCGCACCCTCAGCTCTGCCCACCACCTGCATTTTGCCGGCAGGGCCCATGCCCGTTTCTAACCTTTGCTGTTTTCAGTCCCCGTAAGAACTGTGTTCATCAAATCTTCCCTGCTCTGAGGAAAACTCCCCCGTAACAGTCCATTTTTTTTAAATTCAGTGGACTGAATTTGACCAGACAGGAACACACGAGCCTTCCAGAGTCGTGTCTGGCCTACTGCAGGCTCTGGCACAGGTCACCTCCTTACCACAGGCCGCAGGGCGAGCACCGCGCCGTCTTGGGGACGGCGAGCAGTCTGAGCAGCCGCGGTGCCTCCGCAGCGTGAAGGACAGCCGCCAAACCTTCAGAGAGTCTTCTACAGCCCCCCTCTGTCTCTTCCCGGACCCCCCTGACAGTCGGCCTCCAGCAACTCTAGAGGTACTACCTGGCGCAGACTCTGCTCAAGGTACCAGAAATATCGCAGTGGTAGCAGGCCCACACCTCTTCAAAAATGCAAAGAAATATGCAGTTCATAAAGTTCTTTTGCTGCTCGTTTACCAATTTTAATACCGACTCGAGAGTTACTCCTACAGTCAATTTAAATATTACTATGATTGTTCAAATATATTACCGCTTCAGTACTTCTTTGAAACATGAAATGAAAAAGTGGGAAAGTTTCTTCTGAAAAAATGCAGGTTGTAAAGCTGGTGCAATAGTTTCTGATTTATTCCTTCCAAATTGTCCATGAAAGAAAGAGGTTTCAGGAGATAATTTAGAATCGCACCACTACTTAGCCACCTTATTGGGATCTCTCTGTGACTGTTTCTGCTTCTAATTAATGAGTAATGGCACTCTGAACTTATGAAAGCAAGTCTCTGACTACATGAGAAGAATTCATGTCTAATACTGTAATGCTGAAGTGCATTATGGGAGCGAGGTAAATCACAGTAAGTGATTTTCGATCATAGCCTGAATGTCCACATGGGCATAAAACATAAAACATCAAGCTTACAGACCCACTGGAAAGATTTCTTTTCATTGCCATCATCTTCTTTAAAGCATCTTTCATCTGGCATTGTGTTAAAAGCAATGCTGATAACTGTGTCACCAATGGAATTTAACCAAATACAGTTTATTTCCAATACAGAATTAAATTCCTATTTTAGATAGATATGCCCATCTTGGATCCATTTATCAAAAGTAAATGTCTAGGAAACCAGCAGAAATTAAACTAATGCCACACACTTTATAGGCACTGGCTAATATCCAGCGTGCTAAAATGGCAATGCAGAATTGTAAAGGCACAGGCACATTGTTTATATGCGCTGGCAAAAATCCAAAACGGTTACAGTAAGTAGGAGGATAAAACATTAGCAACAGGGCCCTCTACTCCTCACTTTAGGCCAGCAAGTATAACACTTTAGCTGGGAATAGGTGATAACTATGAAACATAGGCGCATAAACCTGCAGGCACAGATCCTTCATGATCCTGAGCGCTCACACCTGGCAGGCACTGGAGGGGAAAGAGCAAGAGGCACAGACACGCTCGGACATTCACGCTGCACGGAGGACAACTCGGTCTCACAAATGGCCCAAAGCACCAGCGGCTCGGTTGTCCTCCGTGCAGCATGAACCTCGGACGAGCAAGGCTGTGGACGGCTTTCCAAGGGTGTTGCGCTGGATTGTATTCTATTTTACAAAATTAGAGGCTGCGCGTGTTAGCCTCTAACACGCTGCTAGCCCTCAGCGGGAGCCAGGAGAGGCTGCACCTCCGAGAGGCAGTCGGTCTGACAGTTGGCCTTTGTGAAAAATGGTGCTTAGGAGTAATACACCTGCCATCTGCAGGGTCTGGGAAAAGCTTTCTGCAGCCTGATAAAGAGCTTTTCGAGACATTTTATGCCTCCCCAGCCTTCTTCCTAATTTAACAGAAATGTAGCAAGGGCACGGACCTCATTTGGTGTTTTCAAAATTTATTTTTTTAGAAAAAAGAAGTCCCCAGATGCAAGGCTTCATCCTGTTTCGTGGCTATGCAGTGCTGACATTGCACACTGAAAGCAGCACGGGTAACTTAGGCTGCTTTCCAGAGGTGGGAAAGACATGTCTTCAGGCATGTCAAGATTCTTGAGATCTGTATCCGCATCTTAGAGAGGTCATCCCAAACTCTAGCTGGGTGCATAACTCACAGAAATTACACTGATTTTGTAGTCGTTAATTTATTTTTCATATTTATTTGCCATTGGAAATTATTCCCCAAAAGCTTAATAATAGATTTGGCTCAGAGAAACAGACTCAACATCCCATGGAAAATGTTGAGAGACTGGAAAACAAGTTCATATTGATTCACAATAAACAAAACAAAACAGAAAAACCCAGGCATTGTTCATGGGATAGGAATTCTAAAATATTCCATTTTGGAAGTTTGGTGGCTTGCTTGCTGCCCTGCTTGAAAGCATCATCATTTCTGCTTTCTCAATGCAGGAAGAAAATGGCAATAATTTAAATTTTTTAAAAAGAAAAAAGCAAAAAGCACCTTTTCAGGTTCCATTTTCTATAAACCCATATACTTTGCTTTCTTGATCATCACCTTTTTTCTGCCTTCAAGCTTGTGCTCAGCTCCTTTACAGGCAGCCTTGAAGTCTTAGCTTTTCTTCGATGAAAATGAGAGAAATGGCTTCAAGGTAGGCCGTTGGGAAGATACTGTTTTGATTTTTCTGAAGAGAAAGCTGCAATATTACAGTAAAATTGTAATTTTCCCATACAGGCTCTGAGTTGTTCAAAACCAGAGCTTTTTAATCAGGAAAATAACCCTCCAACGAGTCTGCTTCATCCCAAACAGTCTAGACAAGATCTGCAATTAGCTTCTGCCCATTAGACAATTTATAGACTACCAAAAAATCACTACCAAAATCTGACATGTAAAACTCAAAATCTGCAGATTTAT
This sequence comes from Aviceda cuculoides, assembly GCA_035590195.1. NCBI lineage: Eukaryota > Metazoa > Chordata > Aves > Accipitriformes > Accipitridae > Aviceda > Aviceda cuculoides. The sequence continues at coordinate 6,244,305 of JAVJGG010000024.1, forward strand.
TTAGATGTTATAGAAGATGAATAAATGAAAATGTCTCAGAACTGTCTGAACACTACCAATACTTTTGTATCTTTATTTCAAAAGCTGCAATTCGATTGTGTACGCACAAGTATCTGGTGCAATTTGAGACTCTTGGGGATATCTAAGACGTTCACGTGAGCTAGACAGAAATGACACAGGACTTGTGGAAAGCCTATCCCTTCTGGAGCAGCAGCTCCAGACAAACAGGATATCAAAGAACAGCTCGGATGAGGTCAGATGCTGATGTTTAGACAGCTGAATACCACCCCAAACCTGCTTTCTATATATAGCCTTAAGATTTGCTTTTTCAAGTATCTCTACCCGCAAGTGTATTTATGAGAATCTTGCCCAAAAGTAAACCTAGCTTAAATGAATTCCAGTTCATTGACTTAGAAGCAAGAAGATGAATTTTTTGAAAAACAATTTCTTCTGTAAACTGCTGCCTTTAACATGGGTCCTCAGGGACATCTGTTTAATGTTGGTACTCACACAGGCTTTTCAGAAGAGCAGTAATAGGCAGTTTGACAGAGCAGCTGCTTAATGTGCTGCAGAGGGGAGTTTGTACACACATTTTTATGTACGGGAGAGAGATCCCACTCTCTTTTGACACTGCTAAAAGGGAGAAAGGCTTACTTTTGTTCCTAAAGAAAGTACCTCTGACCGACAGTGTACATGGTACAGCAATGTTGAGCTAAAGGGAAGGATCAAATCCTCAATGATCACTTTTCAGAACTGAGACAAACTTTTATGATCACTTACTATTACTAATAGGATCACAGGGTATTGCTGACGAGGACAGCCTCTGAAAGTTGTGACAGCGTATCAATAATTTCACAAATTTCATAGCTTTATCTCTTGCCAACATAAGGGTAGTAATAACAGCCCAAGACCTGGCTTTGTAAAAGCAACACTCAGACAGTGTTGCAAAAACTGGTTTGGGAGCCTTACAGAGTTCTACACTATTATAAAATCAGATATGTGCCCAAGACACTACTGTAAAAAGATTGTGGTCGTGTTTTTTCCATTTGCATAACCATTTTCCCTCATGCAAATCAGATAAAGACTATTTTATCTTTCAGGGGAAAATATAATGAAAGAGAGATTTAATAACACACAGAGATAACAATGTACAATTTGACCATTTTAAAAGAAAAATGGATAAAGATGAGGTATTGCGAGACAACAAGAGAAGATTCCTGCATTTCACTGGAATGATGTTAGGAAAGTAGTTCTTCAGAAACATGCAGTATCCTGGGGCAAGAGTGTTTGTGATACATCTGTGATGACAGCAGTTTGTTAGAGACCCAGATTATAGGGAAATGTTCCAGCATGCAGAAGACTTTAAGGCTTTAACAATATGAAAAGGATGGCAAAGGCTCGACAGAGCAGAAATCCTAAGGGGAGCCGCAGTCAAGGTTGAAGATATTCAGGGTATGTCCTAAGCAGCTAGTTCACCTCGTATCCCGGTTGAGAGAGAGCACATTTACGTAAACAGATGGTATAAACTCATTGCAGGGGCTCTCTTTTTTATTACAGCTCCCTCTTCAAAGCTGCTCTGCTTAACATCACTGCAAGAGCAGCTCGGCGTAACCACTGCCGTTCCCTGTCTGTCAGCTCGCCCTGGCCCATCTCACGCACGCAGCCCGTCGACCCACGGCAACACGTGTCTTCAGCTCAGCTCCTGACACAGCAGTAAACGAGCTCGTTCTCCTTTTCACAGCAGCTCCTCGTGCTGTCACACTTTGGGCATTTTCTAGCATTGCTGTCGCTCGCGTGGCTTGTCTTTCAGCCCCTGTTGTGCCCCAGGCTGCCTCTGCTGCTTCCCCTGCAAATGTCACTGCAGCTACTCTATCTGGGAGCTTGATGGGCCATCTCTACCCACAGCACCTCCCTCACCACCACTGCCACCTCCTCGTGAGAATAGCTCAGCACCGACTTGGGTCCCCTGGCCGCTGGGGACCCCCCGTTTCTTCCCACGACGTGTGCGATGCCACAGTCTGACAACTCGCGGTCATCTTCCGTCCATCTGATGCTACTATGGGAAAAGACAGCTTCACTGGTATTCCGCAAACCTTTCAACCGTATCTTCTTGTCTAAGCCAGAGGTAAAACATGCCTTTAAATGCAAAATAGGACCTTTTTTGGCTGCTGAGTTTCTACTTCTCCCAGTGATTCATGGAGCTCCTGCCTTTGCTAAGATAGGGTCATTCCCTCCAATATGGCAGCTCTGATGTGTTAACTGGTACTTGTGAATGCTCGGACACCCTGCTCACATCTTATCCTCGCCTGTCAGCTTCTCGCCTGCAGAAAAGTGAGAGGAACAGACTTGCAGTAGTTGTACTCCTTGAGTCCACTAAGGATGCAGAGGTATGAAGCTCCTTCAAAAGAACTGGGAGACTTTTTCTGCTCTAGAGATTATCATGACTAGAGAACATGGGGACTGGCGATGACACAAGTGGACAGAGAAAGAAGATGAGCACTGCAGGGAAAAAGAGACTTTAGCAATTGGACTTTTTGTTTTTGTTACTCATCACTTTATTAAGGGGTGTGAGAGAATGGGATGCTGTTCAACTTTTAGCAGAATTCGTCCCCTTTAGTCAAAGCATGAGATCACATAATATGTATCTCTAAAGATCCCCAGAAAGGAAGATAAAATTTGACATGGCATTCTTGAGGTTTTAGACTGAAATAGAAAGGGGAAAAATAGAAAAGAATTCCATGCCATCACACCTAGCCTCCTCCAGTGAGTGTCTTTGTAGTTCATAAAGAAGAAAACATATAAAAAATACATGTGCACAGGTCCAAGATTTTCAAAGACCCTTTACAAACAGCTTTCTAAAATACTAAGGAGAGGTCCTTTCTCTGGGGGTAAAGGTTTGCTGCAGATCTTCAAGAGAATGAGAAGTCATACTTTGATTCATTCTGGTCTCGACAGTCACATGACTTTGATTCTTCTTCCTGACCCAGCTTTTACAAAAAGAGACCATAGATGAAATCAGAGAATGCTGCAAATATGACCCAGGCTCATGTAAAAGCATGAGCTCAGTAGGTGTGAGGTGGAGTAGAACTAATGATTCTGTGACATGAATAGCCAAAGTTTCAGTCTAACACATGGATGCTGCAAATTCTGCTTATAGAAAGGAAGCAAAAACTACCAAACAAAGAGTACGCTGTAGTGTATCTGTTCATCCTGCTATCCAGCAAGTTTTATGACAGTGCTAGGGAATGCCAGACCTCTCACTATCTTTTCTTAGGGACTTTTAAAACTACCTTTAATACCATAACCAACACCTACAAAGCTTTCAGTTTAACTCAAGCTGTGATGAATGAACTCAAATATGAAACGAACCAAGACTCATTTTTACAGCTTCTGTAAAGAGGAATATGCAAAAGAAACATTTGGTGAGTTGCTGCTCTCTACTGGTGAAAGGGTGTAAGAAAGACTGCCCAACAAGAATCACATGGCACATGCATTATTTAGTTGTATCAATTCCCTGTATTACAAGTTATTCCGGTCTTATCTGTGACCTGATTTATTAATTTTAAAGTGATTTTGATAGTGACTTCCCGAGTTAAGTCTGCATAAGCAATTTCACACAGGTTTTCATATGCATGTGTGTACCTATCTCAAAATTTCAATAGACTAATTTGCCAGAAATCTACCTCTTCTCTCCTCCTCTCCCAAACACACACATCACCATGTTATAGTTAATCTAAAACACATCTTTTCTATTAGGAAATTATCTGATTCCCCTTAGGCTAGCGTATTTACATTTTACCAAATCATCCAAAATCGGACCTGGTATGTGCGGCACAGGGTATAATGATTGACACTAGGGCATTGTGATAATGACAAAATAAGAAATTATGAAAAGAATAGGGTGACAGGGTAATCCCAATGTATATGACTACCCTTGGGAACATGCTTGAGCACAGGTTTGAAGATACTAACAAAAACAGAAAATGGGGTTGCCTAGTTTATGTGCTTTGGCTGGAGCAAGAAACACTTTGTTCTCATTAATGGCCATTGATAGAGTTAAGAGGACAACACAGAGATCAGTGCCCCCAGAAGAAAGTTACCTCTTGCTAAAAGATAGTGTTACTAATCCCCTCTCTCCATAGTCTAAGTCCTGAATGGGGATTTAGCCCGGGTGAATCACCCTGAGATAAGTCTGAAGTCTGGAAGGATGAAGGTGACAGTGGCCGGAAGGATGAAATCTTTTCTGATGCTTATTTTGGGCTCATGCCCAAAACTGTCCTCATCAAAGCATCTGCCTTCAGACTGTTAGATCACGTCACAGTCCCAGTGGGAGAAACACTCTCTGCCATCTGCACCTGACTTTCAATCGTGCCTTACTCTACGGGACATGGGCTTGGCTGCTGTATTTATAACCTCTTGCCTAGGTTTTACTGTAGTTCCAGGACACAGAACTAAATTTCCCCTCTGAAGTAAGCTGCAGCTGCTCTTGAGTACAGCACCCACCTCTTCCCTCTTCAGCAACACAGATGGGTGGGAACACATTTTCCTCATTCACTGCTCTTTCCACTGACCTACCAAGCATCAAGTCTCCTTCAAAGCCCTTGTCCAGTTCCCAGAGATAGGCCTGGCTGAGGTTGTCACTAGCTGCTAGGCTAATTTCTTCCACAGTGAAGGCCTCACACAACTGTAACACTATAATTTTGGTAAGCGGAAGACTTGTGGTCACAGAAAAGGAGCTTTCCCTGGGATAACATAAAGCTATAGACCTGGCCAGCAGATAAAAGGAAGGAGTAAGGTGATCATAACACTTTATTTATAGCCAGATACAAAATTAATTCTTTTTTCCCTTTTTCTTTCTCCCCCCCACCCCACCTCATTTTCCCTTAATAGCTCTTTCAAATACATCAGTACCTCACAAGAGCATGAATGCTTACAAATACACATTAAAAAAAAAAAAAAATCCAGCCTGGAGTTTCAATTTTGCTTTCAACAGCTGGACTGAAACATTTCTTTCTACAGGAGCCACAAAGGATGAGTTTACACCAGTACAAGCAGATAAACTTGAGGTGACTCCAACTGCTCTAACCCCAGAACTGGACGTTGGAGGAGACCACAGCAGAAATATCTAAGTCACCGCAGGTGTCCAGAGAACCTTGCCTTGGAACTGTTGATAAACTGATCAAAAATTTGTGGGGAAGGATTAGAGCACAGACTTATGCATGTGATGTTGTGGCAGGCATCTGCTGCAGACCACCTGCTCAAGAAGAGGCAGTAGATGAAAGCCTCTTCAGGCAGGTAGAAAAAGCCTTGCATTCGTGGGCTCTGATACTCACTGAGGACGTCAACCATACCAATATCTGTTGAAAGTGTAAAGGGACTGGATGCAAGCAGTCCAGGTGTTTTCTGGAGTGTGTTGAAGACAATTCCACGATGCAGGTGATTCATGAGATGACTAGGGAAGATGCTCTGCAGGACCCACTACTCACAAAAAAGGAAGAACTGGTTGGGGATGTGAAGCTCAAGAGAAGCCTTGGCTGCAGTCATCATAAAATGGTGGAGTTTAAAATCCTGAGAGAAGTGAGCAAGGTAAACAGTAGAATCACAGCCCTGGACTTCAGGAGAAAAACTTTTGGCTTGTTCAGGGACCTTCTGGTGGGAGGGAAAAAGGCCCAAAGGAGCTTCAAGGATTTTTCAAGGAAATGTGTATGCCTAAGTGTTTGTTTAATTGTTTATATCTTCTTTTTTCTCAATACCAGAATCAGTAGTTAAAAGTTTGTGTTAACTGGCAATAAATTAAAACTCACCAAGTTGAGACTGTTTTGTCTCTGACATCTTGTTTCTATATAGCTAATGGGAGGATATAGAGAAAACAGGACCAGACACATCTCGGAAGTGCACAGTGAAAGAATGAGAAGCAACAGACATGAGCTGCAATATGGTAAATTCTGGCTCAATGTATGGAAAAAAAAATCATTATGAGGGCAGCCAAACACTTGAACAGGTGCCCAGGAAGACTGTGGAATATCTTGAAGATACTCAGAACTCAACTGGACAAGCCCCTGAGTGCCCGACTCTAGCTGGACCTGCTTGGAGCAGAGGGCTGTACTAGACACACAATCTACAGAGGTCCTGTCCTGTTCTATGAATGCGGGAAAGCCACATTTGCACAAGGCTGTATCCAAGCTAATTACCCTTCTGGGGTGGTTCAGCCAAGCGTAAGTAACACTGTGTGAACGTGCCAAGACTGCTGCCAGCACTGAGCAAGGAATCCAGCAGAAATGCACAGAACAGTGAGGATTTACCTGCTCAGGACTCCACCAGCTCATGGGACTGTGCTCTACTACATAGTATGAGTGTACTCCGCAAAGCCACATTGAGGGGCATCTACAGAGGCACAGAGAAAAAAAAAATCACCTTTATTAAGAATATATCAGAGGAAACAATAAGCAAGCATTTAACAAGATGCATGTGAATGTTTGTGCGGTTATTTATGTCTGTGTGCAGGCATGTGTGTGTATGCACACGTGTGTATATGATTTTCTTCATTCTGGTATCTTTACATAACTCTGCCAGCAAAACTTTTAAGGATACAGCAGGTCTTAGCATAAATGAAGTGACTGTGCATGCCTATGAGAAGGCACTTACGCTTAGTGTTAAATATTAAGGGTGGGTTTTTGTCTCCCTTGCAGCCAGACTCCCTCAGGTACCCCCTTTCAGATGGTCTGTGAATCACTTTGTTGGAAAGTCAGCACAGACACTTTGGGTCATATCTGGTCAGATGCTGTTTTGAAAAAGAACTGGAAAGAAGGCAGAATAGCTCCTGCCCCTCCTTACCTCCCTGGTGGAATCTGGTTAAAGCCCCCATTGAGAAGTTCCCTTTTCTTCTCTGATCTATGAAAAGGTGGACATGAACAGGGAGGAAGAAGGGGGTAAGGCTCTCCCATGGTCTCTCTTTACTGATTAGCCAGGCTAAATGAGCCGTAGGAAGTAAGCATAGTGTGATGCATCTTATGCAAGGATAACACAACTGCCACACCACTATACAGTGTCTAGAAGCCTCCAGGCAATGCTCTAGCAGTTTCACGAGTAGTTTAGCTGCCATACAGCCATACCACATCCTCTCCGAGGCAAGAGCAAAGGCCAACACTTCAGCCCAGGAAGGTAGCCAGTCACTTGGCAAAGAGGTGAAATTCATAATACCAGCAATAATACAGCAGATCTGGAGTGGAGACAAGAGCACAGCACTCACAGGAGACAGCTGGGGAGTATTCTGGTATATATTCAGGGTTATTTTATGTTGGCCTCTCACTCTGATTGAGAACAGGCTTGTGTTGAACACCTCAGGTGATCTCAGCTCTCCATACGTTTCTGCCTGTCAAGAGAGGGAGAGAGACAGAACTGCTGCTTGTGCCACCTTCTTTCTCCTTGTGCAGAAAGCACCTTTCTTCCACTAAATGCAGTCTGCTGGCTTCACGAAGGGTGAGAATTGAGGACCCTTACAGGCATGACTTGACCCATCCTTGGCTTGGTTAATCTCAAATGTTGCTACAACACAGACAGGTAATAATCATGTCTAAGAGAGTCCCATCCTAATCTCTTCAGGTCAAGCACTGGTACCTTGAAATGAACCTAGTAAGAGCTCCAGGGAAGCCTTGCCCTCTGCCGTTGCAAAAGTACCAGCAGAGCAGACTTCCAGCACTTGCCCAATCCATGGCCAACTAACAGAATCTATGCTCAGAATGGCAAATTACCTTTGGGAGTTTGCCATAAAGTAAATGTAACCGTCTCCCCATCCTCCTTGTCTTTATCACTGCAGGAAAAACAGTAGCAGCACAGAATATAAGAGAATCACAGCTCATAGCATTCCTGGCAGTTTGATACTGCATACAGGTATCTCTTTTTTTTAATTTTTTTTTCAGTAGGGCAGAATTAGTTGAAAAACTTCCTAAAGTTTTAGTTACCTTATACTATGACAAGCATTAGACTTTTCTCAGGCAACACCCTAAGCAGGTTTCTGCTTTTCTTCTGGACTTGGTGTAAAGAAATGATGATTTCTTATCATGCTTCACCCATATGGGGTATGCAGGATGATGGAGAGCTCTAGCCTGAATGCATCACATGTTTGTGAATCCCCATGTATACATACAAGCATGTTATAGGTCTCCTGACACATAAATCATCTGTGGACCAGATGCAGTTTGATTACAAGAGAGAAGAAAAATCTGAGGGCAATTTTTTTAGGACACTGGAAGAAATCTCAGTGCAGATTGGTTATTAACATGGACTACAAGCTGGTCTAACTAAAGAAATAATCTTCCTTTCACCCTTTTTTTTCCCCCAGAGCTTTTAATAAAGCTCAGACATTTTAAAAAAAAAAAAAAAAAAAAAAGCAAACCAAACCCATACTGTTCCCTAAGTGAGGCATAACAGTTATAAGAGAAATAAAGGCTAACTAAAAACTACTTTCTAGAAGTGTTTTTTAATTGAAATTTATGTCATCTAGTGTGTATGTTAAGTAACTATAGTGCACACACCTGGCTTGTGGGTGGGTATATACATGAATTCCCTCTCTTAAAAATGTAATAGAGGAACACTGCTAAGGTTGTAAGGTCAAGCATTTAAAAGACAGAAAATGTCAAAAATGAGGTAGTGCCTGAAGAACTGTAATTCAGCTCCTATGTGAGATTGAAATGTGATAAATGGTGGAACTGAGTGATCCTGGTCCTTTTTTATCTTTTCCTTTTAAAGTACTTCTCTCAGTGCTCAAAGTGCTTGGGCTGGTCTGTACTCATTTACAGCCATTCTCCTCATGCATTTCTCCTCATTCTGTGTGTGGCCTCAGGACATGCTTATTCAAATCCTGCTCTGAAGACAGAAGGCTTAATTTCCCCGTGGGATTTCCCACAAGTAGCAAATGTAAATCATCTGCCTGAGTCCTTCAGTGCTACAGTGAGAGGAGGTGACACGATTGATTGAGTGTCTTGTACTTCTTTCTTGCTCCACAGCACGGAGTCTGAAGGCTTCACAAAAAGGAATGATGTTATCCCCAAAAACATCCTTTACCGACAGGGATGAGAGAGAGAGAGAGATGTTAAAGTAAAAAGTAGCGTTCATGTGACAGCCCACTTCGAAGGTCCCAATTATTCAGAGTTCTTAGCAAAATTAGCATGCTCTATATCTAACACCCAGTTTCTGAGATTTCAGTTAGAGCCACGAGGACTCAGAGCTCCTGCAAATCCGAAGCCAGGATGCAAAGCCATCCACCGTAGCACCCAGTGCTGGGCATGACTCAAGGCTGTGCCCTGAAAGGTGGTGCTCTTGTAAAGTTCCTCAGATCCACCCATTGCATCGACTGCAGCCACTGGGAGTCCACCTTGGGTCTCGTGTTTGGCAAAGGGGAGCAGAGTCCGTGTGCGTGTACTTCCATGTATCACACACCACATCTGCTCTAAAATTGCCAAGTGAATAAAAAGGAAACTTCATCATATGACATTTTACTGACACTCGCGTGAGTCACCTCAGTCTAATCTCAGTTCCTGGAGCTCATGAAGTAGATGACAGCTGCAACAGTTCAGCATTTCTAGTGCGGACCATCGCGTTTTGCCAGTAAGCTGCAGAGCTGTGTGCTGGCTCGGCTCCTGGGTTCCCTTCCAGTTCTAGCAAGGAATATTTTGTTGGCTTCAATTCCTCTTGCAACTAGACCTTGCCCACTTGTTGCCTTTATGTCCTTTTCTTCTTTTCCAGCTACTTCTAACTTCATAATTTGCTTCCAGTCTCTTCCCTAACATGCCTACCCCATTTCTCCTGCTATATCCTCGCTCTCACCAGACATCTACCCCAATGCTCACCAAATTTACACCTAGCTCTCCTAATTCCTAATCCACAGTTTTTCACCAGGACTGAGGAATTTAGTGAATTTGTGGTTCTGGTCCCTGCACCAGAAATTGTTTCCATGTTTTATAGGAAAGAATCCTTGCATAAATGCCAGCAACTGTCTTAGAAATCACCTGGAACTTAGGCAACATGACATGAGTAGTTACTGCACAAGCACAGAAGGGGTAGATAAAACAGTTCATCATTTTAATTCAGGTTCATGGACAAGATTAGCATTATGCACAAGGGTAACCTCTGAAATTTCTACCAACTTTAATGAGACAGGGATTTTTTCTCTAGTCTCTACTTTTAAGTTATCAAAGGCAAAAATCTGTAAATTAGAAGCCTCTAAATGCCAGACTCCAAGAATTAATCAAACTGTGCTCCTGCCTTCTGTACTGTTTTCCTTTTCAAATCTGAGGTTCATACACATTATGCACTCTCACAAGTTGAGTATATATTCCCATTCTATGCTGTGTAGAAATTCCCAGTAAATTCTACTCATTTGGGCAAAATTACTTTAAGAGAAGGGCACTATTCACTGCAAATAGGGATACACACTGCCGTTATAAAGTACTAGGACAGACCCAGCTCCACAAGACTTGTTCTTATTCTTGATAATTGTATCTCTTGAAATGAGAGTTTTACTCAACTTTCCTTTTAGAAAGAAGAGGAAAGGTAAATATAATTGTCTTGAACTTAAAAAAATGGCTTTTTTTAAGTCCTCAAATCATAACTCCCCACTTTTATTGCATATGCAATATATTTATACCCAGTTATTCTGGGGTTACATTATATTCATGGCCCAAGATAATGAATGCCTTCAATTCAATCAGCTTCCAGGTTCAGGCTTATGAACAGTACCTATGCCAAGAGTTATCTATAAGAAAAATCATGAGATTTTGACACTGGAAAAATAAAATGCAGGTATCTGATACCTGAGACCTGTTCCTCTACTCACTCACATCTATCTAAAACAAAACAGTTCACTGAAATCAAAGGAGTGATACCAGGAGGAGACTGAGATCCAGTCTTGATCCTGCATTGATTTGTTACTTCAGTAGGCATAAGACAGTTGGAAATAAGGAAGCTGGACACTACAGTTGTCTTTCCAAATGTTCTCTTTTTCTCCTTTTGTTCTCTGCTGTCCCCACCCCCAAACCATTAAATGCCAGAACTGCTGCTAAATGTCTGACCTCAGAATAGTTCCCGGAACAACCAGAAGTAGACCATTGGAAACCTTTTCCTCTGTTTTGCAGTTTGATCCATGACTTGGGCTGCAGTCAAGTGCTCCTTCCAGACAATCCCCTAAATCCTTTTCTAAAAGGATAGCCACTAAACCCGTTTCTCCCCATAGGCACACATGACAAACCTTAAACAAGATTCTTTGTTTCCAGATGAAATGATTGACTCTTCTGACAACAGTAATGGCTGTTTACACAGGCAGTTTGGTTCCAAAAGGTACTTTAACACCCCTTGTACCCAACAGCTTGACAGAATCTTGTTCAAGATTCAATTTCCACAACTTGAGCTCTTGACAGAATCTTGTTCAAGATTCAATTTCCACAACTTGAGCTCTGCCCTCAGGCCATATTGGGGTAGCACTCTGCATTTTCAAGCAGTCAGACCTGGAAGCCAACCCCCCAAAATTCTTTTACTGTCATGGGCGGGCACACACGCACGGGCACACACACACACATGCACACATCCACATTTCCTTGTATCCTCAACATGCACCTTGCCCAACCTTACAATGATCCAAATTTCCACTGTGCTTCCAAAATTTGTTGTTTTCCTCAGTCTATCTCTATAGCTACTGACAACCTTTCAGCACTCTCTTCTCCCACTCAAAGCAGAACTTAAAGCGAAGTTTACCTGCTTCCAAGACATTTTTTCTTCTGCCTCATAAGGTTTCTGACAAGAAGCTCATTGTTCGTTGTTATTACCTCAGCAGAAACCCTGCTGAGAGAGTTGCTGCCCTTAAGAAATCTACTCAATAGCACGGTCTCTGAGAACTACATGTTGTCATATTTGCCAAGGATGAACACAAAATTAATCAAACATGTATCACAAAGAGAATTTACTTAATTTTGTCAGAAGTCCTCAGAGTTAATAGTCTGAAGTGGTTTGGAAACCTGATAACCTGAAGTCCTGAAGATCTTTTTCCTGCTTCTTGGTATAAAAAACTGTGATTTGTTGGCTATGTATAGAATTGCATGCCAGCTGAACACAAAATTGACATGAGAGCTGGAGAATCATCTGACAGGTGGATGCGCCTCGTGCACAAAGAGAACTAATGGTGTAGATACGAAGTTATTCTTGACGGTAAGAGCTGAGCTCAAGTTTTGTACAGCCCAACCACGTATACACCACCTTTGCCAGTGTCACCTCTGATGTCACATAGGACCTTCCTATACAAAGTAGGGAATTCGGTGTAATTCCCTTCTATGTCTGAGGAGGTTTAAAACCCTATCCCATCACTTACTTAAAAAGTGGATCACCAATGGCTAACCAGGGAAAGTGGAAGAAGTGAGGTAAAGAGGTTCACTCTTCATTTCACCCACTGAATCGCTTCGCAAAAAAAAAAAAAAAATCAGGATTCATTGCTTTGAAGACAACTTCATTCCATGGCATTCTGCTTAATTATGACCAATTCTTCCCCAACATCTATTTAGTTGTGTTTTCCAAGGCAATTGCTTTCCACTGTTGAATCACACGAGAGAAATTTTCCACTTGATTGCCTCAAAACGACAACAGGAAAACCTGGATTTTCACAATTCGCTGTTCATTAGTATATTTCATTATCTAAAAGAATACAAATATTTGACTGACTTAACACAAAGACAGGGCACAAAATCAAAATAAAGCATAAACTTTCCAACATGCACTCGGAAAGAGCTCATGTATGCCTGAATATGCTTTTGTGTATCTTTTATTTGTGCTTTAACACCTGGAGAAGAAACCCTGCAAAGGGCCTATCTGTGTATTAAAGGCCACTGTGGTGAAACCTGTAGAAGTTGTGGTTGGGATAGCTCTGCCTTTGCCACAGAAGACAGACAGACAAAATCTCTGGGATGCTGCCTATGTAAACCGATCCAGGCCTGATCCTCCTTTATACGAACGCTCAATTTGGCAACATGAAAGAACTTAAAAATAGATACAAATGACAATCTAGTTTCACTGCCAGGACAGTCCGAAGGGGAAAAGAGGGTCTTAGCACGAATGTGACCCAAGCCCTACGTGAATGGAGTTGGTTCTTTCACAACTGTTTGCAAATGTGTGTTTACATGGCTCTCTGCAGGCAGCTGAGGGGGTTTGCCAAGAGCTGGACCGATCTCCACAGGGCTTTAGCGGGGACTTAATCAGATTTCTTGACTTTGCTCCAGTCAGAGACTCAGCAGCTCTGTTGTGTCTGAACTTTCATTCTGCTTAACTACAGAAAAATGTCCCGCTTTTTAAGAACTTCGTTTCTGAAGACAACATTTTAAACTTCCTGGAGTCATCTTAGCTGGTTTTGTACAAAGTACCCATTACAAGGAGCTGTGTTCTCCAGTCACACACAGGGCGATAATTAGCCATCAGGCCCCAGTGGGAATCACCACATTTAACTTACAACCCCCCCCTCCGCGCCGGCACCCCTCCTCCCCATCCCATAAGCTTCCCCATGCCAACGATACGCAGCATTTCTGCTTCTGCTCTGAGGGCTATCACACACCCTGGTACCCAAGGATCAAATGGAACTTCCTGGAAGCACTGAAGGAATGCAGGGTTTCTGATCCCAGGCTTCTGGTTTTGGGGGTGTGAACAACTTCTCCTCTCCTGAGCTTCTCTGAGCTGCTCTGCCGGGCAGCTCGGACACTCCAGCCCCCTCCTCGCTGCTTAATCAAACCACGAGCGCCCTGTCCGCGGGTGCATTCGTTACCTTAATCTGGAACATGTGTGGGAGGGCAGATTCCACACTCTGGAGTCACTACACCTCTGCTCAGGCCTGATTTAGAAAGCTTTCAAGCACAGTCCACTCAGATCCTTTCTCGGTTGTCCTCTTCTATCTGCCAGCAGCAGAGCGGTAACATTTCTGGGTTGGCTTGGAGCACAATTTCATTGCCCAGGCGTGCCCTGGTGAGTTCACACAAGTACATTCACCACCAAAATCAGTGGCCCAAGCCCTGAAATCCTGTTTTTTTTTTCCCGAGATCCTACCTAAGCCTTGCCTGAACAAGAACTGTATGGCCTCCAAGGAAAGAAGCAGGGGTGAGGGGCTTAGCATTTGTGGTCGGGGCAATCCCAAGCACAAATACAGTCTGGGCAATGAGTTGATTGAGAACAGCCCTGAGGAGAAGGACTTGCGGGTATTAGTGGATGAAAAACTGAATATGACCCAGCAATGTGTGCTGACAGCCCAGAAAGCCAACCGTATCCTGGGCTGCATCAATAGAATTGTGGCCAGCAGGTCAAGGGAGGGGATTCTCCCGCTCTACTCCACCCTGGTGAGACCCCACCTGCAGTTCTGCGTTCAGCTGTGGGGTCCCCAACATAAGAAGGACATAGACCTGTTGCAGCGAGTCCAGAGGAGGGCCATGAAGATGATCAGAGGACTAGAACACCTCTCGTCAGTGGACAGGCTGAGAGAGTTGGGGTTGTTCAGCCTGGAGAAGGCTCCGGGGAGGCCTTATAGCAGCCTTCCAGAACCTAAAGGGGGCCTACAGGAAAGATGGGGAGGGACTCTTCAACAGGGAGTGCAGCGGTGGGACGAGGGGCAATGGTTTTAAACTGAAAGAGGGTAAATTTAGATTAGGTATTAGGAAGAAATTTTTTACTATGGGGTTGGTGAGACACTAGAACAAGGTTGTCCATAGAGGTTGTGGATGCCTCATCCCTGGAAGTATTCAAGGCCAGGTTGGATAAGGCTTAGGGCAACCCGGTCTAGTGGACGGTGTCCCTGCCCATGGCAGGGGGGTTGGAACTAAATGATCTTTAAGGTCCTTTCCAACTCAACCCATTCAATGATTCTATGATTCTATTAAAAGGATGGGCATGACAACAAGCTGTCAGAGATTATGTTTCCTCCAGACTGACCTGAAAGTACTTCACTCACTACAGTTTGGATTAAGTGGTATTAAGAATTACCCAACAGACATACACCAGAGACAGTCCCAGGGCTCCTTTCAGACCAGCTGCAATAGGTGCAGCTGCTGAGCAGTAGATATCTGGCCTAATGGGATAATGATACAGAGCTCCTACATTATTTACACAGGCTCCCCAGTAATCAAATAATACCTGCGACCCATGAGGTTCCTCCACTTACACAAAACTACCCCAACCTTGCTTTAAAAGGAAAAGAAGGAGAAGGGACATGAGGGGATTTCCACGAGGGAGATTTAAGCATTTGACTCCAGGTTGTGGTTGTGACCCCCACCCTGTGACTCTCTGAAAAGGATTTAAGACAGTTCCATCTCCTGCTCTTCCTCCACCACCTGGGCATTTCCTGCTGCACACTGTAGGGTGCTGTCATCCTCTGTCCTAACATCTGGACTCTTGTAAATTTTGCTTGTTACAAGGACTCTACTTTTTTCAAGGATGTGGCACCCAGTTTGGGAGAAGGAGCAGGTACCTGCAGCCATGTGAGGATCCAGCGACTGCTCTGTTGCCAAACAGTTTTGTATTAGCACCCTCACCCTTGTCCCTCACTCTATGGCAAGGTTTTGGTGGGTGAATGAGGGAAACAATCTCTTATATGTGCTTCCCTAGATAGCATATTACTATCGCAGCAACCCTAGTTTGGCTTTTATTTCAGAGTATCTGGGAAGAAGCCACTTCACCCACTGGGTGCCCCCAGCTTCACAGGTACACACCAAAAGTGCATGACTCTGGGCCCATACACATATACATGCAGAGACACCAGACTCATTACATCCTGTGTCTGGAAGAACCATCTTGAAATTATCACTGTTAATGATGATGGGTAGACAAAAGAAAAAGCCCCAGAGCCTCCCTCCTTGCCTTTTTTATATTTCTGCATTCAGGAAGTTCTGATTTGTATGAAGGCAAGAACAATGTCCTTTCAAAAATGCCCATTAAAAATAAAATCTTACTCAAAAATCCATAAAAGAGTTTTTCAAAACAGCTTTGACTCATTTGGGAAACATCCAGTGTTTTGATTTGAAAGTGTTTGATAGAATCAAGTCAACTCACACTTCATAATACTGATTTTTCTTCAGTAATATTCTCTACAGATCCCAAATTAAGTTACTTTTTCTTTTTTTCTGGACTTCAATTCAGCAAAGTACTTACAAGTTGATTTCAGGTGGACTACATCTCATTTGTTCGAAAGTGTCAGTTTAAAACAACCCTAAGCATCATGCCCACAAACATGCCTTTAAAGTGTACCCTTACTCTGCAACCCCTGTTCACTTTCCTTCACAGGCATCTCTTGGGGCACAGAAATCTTTTATTCCAATACACTTTCTGAGAAGCTGAACATTTGCATAGTTATTTGAATAGATGGAGAACAAAATCCCCGTTAGAAAATTGCACAGCACAAGCAAAACTACTTTTTATTTTACTGCTTATTTCATTATACTGTATAGGTCAGAACAGTACAAAGGGGGATTAATGTAAAAGAGTCATAGAAAAGACACCCCAAATACAGGGCCAGATTTGATACTGACACTACATATAGAGCCACTGATAACTGAAGAGCTTCTTCATAATTGAAGATGGAGAAAAATCCCCTCTAAGTGATGTAGAAATGTGAAAGAAAGAAAGAAAAATAATTAAGGAGTGGAAATAAAAGCCAAAGTCAAATAAATGAGTCAACTGAAAAGTGTGAGCGAATCTTTAGGATTATGAAGAAATCTTTATTGAATTATTTGCCATTTACTTTGCAACCTCACAGCAAGCCATCTTTACCAACCTAAATGGAACTATATCAATTGTTTACATCTACCGCAAGGTTGATCTGGAAACCAGCAACCCCTGCCCTACACACAACAAAGAAGCAGCACTTGACTACCTGATACGTCCTCTTCTACATCACTGTTGATAGGCCCTCTTCTTGGTTTATAAAACCAGGTTTAGCTTCTTGAGAATGAGAACAGAGAGGACCAAAGCCAAACCCACAGAAAATTATTTTTATATAACACACTTTCTTTGTTTTTATCTTGGCATTTTTCTAACACGAGAGAGAGAAAGCTTTCTATGTACATAAAACCTATTGTAGCATGTATTTTGAAAGAACAAAAGCAGGATATCTGTACTTGAAGTAAATTAAGTTAGAGTATCTTTTCTGAAGAGATCAGATAGAAGCTTTGGGGGGGAAAAAAGGATTTTCAATTAGTATTGAGTGGGTGAATGAGTAGTTGAGTTGGTTTTTTTAATTGAAGACTTCTGCAATAACACTCTTCATGGCATTTTATGAGACACATATACAATGTATATTAGTCTATATGTAAAAATATCATGTTTTCCATAATACGTAGACATTTACATGTACACACACATGCAGAGGCACAGATACATAGATATACACCCTGTATTTTACTCATGGCTAATTTCAGGCAGTGAAAATAGCATGGTTTTCTAAAACCTCCCCACATTTTCAGGCCAAGTTCATTCCCAAAGCTGATCCACCAAAACACTACAAGGAAATCAATTTTATGAGACATATGACTCTCTCGTTGTACAACACTGATGAGATTGCTGTGCTAATTCTTCAATCCTAAAATCAAGTGTCATGGGCATGAAAACAAAAGCCAGTTATAGCAAGAGTTCCTTTGGCTAGTGTTACAAGCAACCTGTATAAAACTGCAACCTGAAAAGCTTTTAAACCACCTTTCTGAAATAGGGTGTATATCAACTGACTCATTTTATTAAGTGCATCCCAGTTCATGCCAGATGCAACACGACAAGTAGCTGGTCATGCAGTTGTAAAGTCTAAGCTAGAAACACTCCTTTCTTCCTACTGAAAATCATTAAGTTAAAAGAGAAAATAGAAATAATCCATTAACAAAGGCAACCAGCAAGATAAAAGCCAGAACAGACTAAACGGTTCTGAATACGACCTAGTTTAGATTAAAGGCAATGAAATATGGAACCCAGCCTCATATAGATTTACCTGCCTTAGCTCATGAAATGTCAGTGTAATAGATCATTGTTGGAAAGATAAGCAGAGCTATGGTCTGAAGAGGAACGCTTAACAATGAGAACTTTGTTAGAAAAGTTTTCTATTCTATACATATTTATTAGATGCCATTTACTTCATTTATTAACAAAATCTTGTCTTGGATTCTTGCCTGATATCATAAAAGCCTTGTCAGTTTATTCTATTCTATTTAGTCTATATTTTAAACTATGCTTTGAGAAAAATAAATCTAAACATATCTTGTTTTTTTCAACTAAAAAGAGCTTCACCCAAGTTCCCAGCTAACTCTTGTTGCCAGGTACAATGAGGCACAGAAAATGAATGCAGTGGACATTTCCAGATGGTGAATCAGTTTTTTAGTGATAGCCATCAGTGAAATCTCCATAGTACTTCAAAGCCTGTACGGAAAGCACCGGGTGTTTGTGTCGGGGAGAATAGCTATTAGATCTCATTATTCCTAGTAAAATCACTGGAGAAGCATAAAGGGTGCGCTTTGAGTCAGCCCTAAATAAAGGCAGCAAATCTCTTCTTACAACAACAAATTTGTATTCAGTCTATGCAGTAGGATATCAAGTGACCTAGGTAAATTACCGTGTCTGTTCCCCAAAAACATACATTTCTTTTACACTTTTGTTGAGGAATTGCTTGGAGGAGGCAGGTATATTCCCCATGCAGCATATATTATGGCTTTGAAAACAAAGGATCTTTCTGCAGGATGATGAAGCCCAAACTATGAATTGCCTAGCTATTTAACGCAAATAAAAATAGGGAAGGGGTTTATTATAACATCTACTGTAAAATACTACAATAGTAAAGAAGCCAAAATAGACATTACCCATATAAAGCCATGTTGTCAAACAGGACAATTTTGTTTAAGAGGGAAAACTACTTTAACTGATTAAAAGTATTATTCTGCCCTGAAATGAGACCTATGGAAGGATACTGGTTTCTTCACAATGTAGTTGAGTCTGAAAACATGCTGGGGTCAAAATAAGTGTATTTTCTGTTAGTTCATAAACCTGTAAATCCAACCCAGGCAAGCGCACTGACACACCTCCTTCTGCTCCAGCTCCAGCTGAAGGATCAGAGATCTCCTAAAGTCTCAAACCAGGGCTTACATGAGTTTTAATAGGTGCATATGGCTTTGTCCGGTCCTTTCGATGGGGGTGTTTCATAAAGAAAACAGGATATGTAAGCAGGTTTCTATTCCTGCTCATACCTTAACAACAATACCCTTTTTCGTTCTAGTTGCTTACTCTTGCACAACTCCTTTCACAGCTACTATGAGTAAGCAGCTACTATGAACAGTGAAATCCGGGATACGGAAAGATTAGCACAATGAAAAAGTGGGAGATGGGAGATGAAGAGAAGTCTGGCATGGTTTTTTTATTTTATTTATTTGTTTTTTTACAATCCAGGTTGAGTCCTTGTAGGTGATATTGAAACACTGCCTTGTCGACATCCCATAGTCTTTTCCCTTGAAAACCCTATCTACTAGATGCAAAAATGCAGACGGTAACAGAATAATCAGTATGCATGTGGAATAAGCAGCACGCATCAGGCATTATTTGTATTTCTGTAGTAAGTCAGATATTATGTGTAGCTGCCCACATTTGCTATCCATAATGCTTACACTAATGTTGCCCAGGTGATGGATAGCATTAACGTAGTTAGATGATCACTTTCTGCCCTTTTCTATATCTTCTAGATTTGTTCATGGCATTTTGCACACCTTTAGCTCTGGAAGTCCTTGCTACTAGGAGTTATTATTTACACCAAGGTCTGAACTTGCAAAAGCATCCTACAATTTTTGATGGACATCCAAAGGAACTTTTTTTTTTTTTAAATTAGTGGACTTTTTTTTTTTTTATTTTGGCCTGATTATAGAGATGGTGTATACAGCATTGATGTCTGAGGATTTCCAGACATTATCATTAACATCTGGCACAGCCACAGATGTAATCTTCTGTTCTACATACATGCCTTTCTCTGGAACTTCACCAGTGACATCCTCATCATTCCTGTTACAAAATCTTGCTCAAAGGAAACAGAAGTTAGACAAATGAGTAATAGGTTGGTTAGCTTAACTTTATGTATTTCTATACAATCTGATTAATTACAATTACTGCGTCCTACGAGCTTTAGGTGACAAAGCTTTAGGTGCTGATAAAATATTTCATTACGTCTACTTGCATAGCTGGAAACAGTTGAGCAATTTTCAGGTATATAGGCCTGATAAGCCTGGAACTTAGTGTTCATGTTTACAAGCCAGACCACTTAAGATAGCATATTTAACATTTTCAACTATGATACATCTTCAGTCATGGGCTATACTATATACTAATACCCGATTCATACTATGTCTCAGCACAGCAGAAATATATGGGCTATCACTGCATGCTGCTGCACTCCACTTTTTTAATAATAGTAATGAGAGCAGGTTTATTTAAATCAAGACCATTTAAATCAGTGACTTAAGTCAAGAACTTAAATAATATTTATATAAATTACTGATTAGATTTTATTTATTTTTTAACATAACTTTTATCAAGTGTGACAGCCTTGGTAAAAAACTGCTCAGACTTTGATTTCCTTATTTTCCGAGTATGAAAACTCAAAATGTGAAAACTTCAATAACTTGAAAGCTGGTTAACAACACTAAAAAAATATTTACAGGTAACAAGTACTATATTTCTTTGGAAAATATAACACTTGGAAATGTCAAGAAAACAGCAACAGCCTTGTAAAAATCTGGTAACTGTAATTACCATTTTTGGCCTCTCTCAGGCATGAAGAAGTTGTTGGGGTTTTTTTAATTTTTTTTTTTTACCCACACAGTAGTCCCTGGGCATAACCATACAACACAACATTTTCTACCTCTTCTTTGACACTTCCTGTAGTTATCCAATCCCATATTTTATTAGATCCTTCTAAGTACCTTGGGATGGAACGCTTATGCCTTCAGCTCCAATCTTTACTTCCCGAGATAATGTGCCCTTTTTTCTTTCTTAGCAGGAAGAAAGAATGACAGAGGTTTTCAGGAGCAGCAGTTGAAAATCTCATTTCTCACTCTGGCTGCTCTTATGACCAAGCGGTTGTCCAGTCAGGGCTAACATGACAGGAATAATCTGCAAAGAGGACATGTCTTATTAAAATTATAGCCACCCACTTTGCTCCCTTACTCTTTCTGGCTTCCCACACATGTTGCCTGTCAATCCTTTATTGTGCTAACAGGAATAAATAAGAAGCAAACATGAAGTGGCAGACATAGCATTTCCCTCTCACCACAGGAGTCATAAAAACTGAATTTTCGGAGGTGGAACCAACAGAAGATCGCCAGTATTAAGTTTGCATTTGATTTTTACAGGGACTGAAATTCACCTTTCCCTTAAAAGCCTACGACAGGTTTATCCCGAGGCACTGGTCACCACTTGTGGTTTTTTATGAGGTGCAAAAGGACGTTTTTCTGCTGCTTTTCGTTTCCCTGGTTACCTAAGCAAGTTACTTCTTGAATTTAAGTTTTTATGGTTTGTGGCATCACATTACACAAACAAGAGCTATTATTGATGCGCCACAGCCTTATGCCTCTGAGAACAGTAAGTAGAAAGAAAAAACCCTTTTGATGTAGCAGTTGCTGAAAATTCCTTCTGAGGTCACTCATCTGAAGAATAGCTCTCCATTTACAGCAAAGAAAGACTTGTCAAGAGATATTTTTAATGCCTTGGATAGTTTCTATGTAAATATTAATTGGTGGATCCTACACAAGCAAGCGCAGCACTAACTTTTCACTTGCTAATATTGAATAATCTGGTATGTCAGCACCCGTTGCGGAGACTTCTAGAAATTTGCACACACCGAGTTCAGTGCTTCCCCCCCCCCCGTCTCACAGCAATATTGCGGACTTCCAGCAGTTTTCACAATGAAGATATGGAAAGCAGAACTTGTAGCAGGCATCCACATCTGAATTTTCTCAAAGTAATTGCATGTAAATGGGCCAGAGGGAGAGCATTTAACTACAAAGCAACATACCAATTTTTGGAGGTGAGCGCAAGCATTCAGCTTAGGAACTTGAAACAAGCATGCGATAACCAGCAGCAGTCTGCCTACCTCCAGCTGTAGATATAAAAGGAAAGATTTAAGGAGTATTATGCCTAGTCTTCTGTACACTAGCACAATGCATATGTGTGTATAAATACGCATATATGTATATAAGTATATATACACCCACGCACATATAAAAGTCCATTAGGCTGTGAAGCCTGCATGAGCAACCAGCCCAGCAAAAGTGACATCCCGCTTTCACAGTGGTGTAAGCGTGTAGGAATAAATGTATTGTAGCTGTATGCCCTCAGATGTAAAACTCAGCGGTTGCAATATCAAATCTGAATACCAGGGATATTGCATAGGGATGGCAAACAGCAAGGGCCTGTTAGGCTGACCTTGCAAAAAGAGCCGTCGGGGTGGGGGGCAGGCGACAGAGGACTTCTGCATCCGGGGTGGGGTGGCACCCCTTCACCCTTTCTGGCTCGAAGGGCTGAGATGTGAAGGGCTGTGGGTGGGTTCAGACGCGCAACCCCATGGCAACGGCACTAAGAGGAGCTTTAATGAGAGAAATATTAAGTGCCTTTGACACCTATTAGTGAAATGATGATAAAAATAGTATTAGGTCATGCGAATCTGTAGAGAACAATATTATTTGTACTCAGTTGAAGCAACCGATGAACTGTTTGGTTTCAGCTGTTTGGTTCGTTTCAACTGTGATGATTAAAATAGACAAAAATATAATTGTTAATACTGTGCATTAGACATCCTTTCAAGCCACAGATGTACACCCCTATTTCTAACAATTCCAAAGGGGCAGAGCTGAGATTACGGATTTAGGTGTCTGCCTTTAGATGGCCAGTTTTGGAAATGATAAAAGACTCACCCAAGGTCACACGAGTAATTTTTGGTGGAGCTCAGACTAGACCCAGAATGATTTGGTATCTTATAATGCCTCACTTCAGCAACTGTTTTACTGGGGTCGCAATGTAAAAAAAACAATTTTTTTTTTGGTTTTGGGATGGGTTTTTTGATCAGTTGTAATGATGTGGAGCTACCCTTCCTTCTGTTGGGAGAGGAGAAGATTGTTGCACTTAAAAATTGCTAATGAAAGAGGAATGGGTCTTTAAGAAATCAAAAAGGACTTTCTCAAACAGATTTCACATTTAAATAAGATAAATTAGTTAATAATTTTATTCTGAAGCTAGCTTATTCTTCTAACCTGTTCTCCTGAGAGAACAGCTTCACCAGATTGCCAAACCACTGCATATAAGTATGCTTTTCAGATCTGAATAATATCTCCAGTTCAAAACCAGAGATACACATTTTCTTTCCTTGAGCACTTAATGCATTTTTCCTAAATAAAAAACATCCTCTTAATATACTGTTAGACTAACGTGTCTAGGTATTGTTGGGTTGTGGGTTTTTTTTATTTTGAAGGCTACTAATACATGCCTGACCTCAGAAGAATATTTTCTTTAATTAGAAAGTGCTCCTAGCTAGAGATGTCAAGCCCTAGTTTCAAATAAAGAATGTCTAGTTAAACAACCCAAAGAGGAAAATCTCTTAATCCATAACTTTAATCATATCAGATATTTTACATAACCAAATATGTACTTAAACCAAGGAATACTGAATAATTTACTTGAAGCAAACCTATAAAGAATAGTCTGACTGCTGTGTCAGGAGCCCTTACTATGAAGAAAAGTCACATATGCATACAGGCGCAAAAAAGCTTTTACATTTTCCAGTAAATCCCAAAATAAAATGATCAAAAAACAAATAAGGTGCACTGGGAATTCATGAGATAGTTGACACATGATTTAATATCCTGCCACAGCCAGCAGAAAGGGTCCTAAATTTTCTGGCTAGCTTGGACTTTCCAACCTTCTTGTGGTTTATTTGCTGATAAGTGATGCTACTCTCTCGCTGTAATAAGGACAAGCAACTTCAAACTGAGAATCAGTGGGTCAATGACAAAGAACATTCAGTGCTTCGAGGCTGTTACAGCCAAGTGCGAGCTCTGGTTTAAGGGCAGAAACGATAAACAAGCAGTGTCTGGTGTCTCATAAAGCTTGAAATCTGTGGGTAGGATAAGACAATTTCTTCCCAGAATCCCACAAGAGAGTCCGAGACCTAGATGTGAGGACAGGTTGTGGTAGGTGACTTTGAAAAAACATTGCTATTAATAATATAGTATAATAAATAGTTTTGCAAGGAAAGGTGTACAGTTACATGGAAACAGAGAACAGCTGAGTAGTATTAAATCAACGAGCCAGCCTTGTGACTCCACCGGTCCTGGTATTTGTGAACTCACGTATCCTGGAGAAAACCTAGCACGTTCTTCCCTTGTCTTGCCTGGATTTGGGGCCCAGGCACCACCCCCATCCCTCCCCTGTTGACTTCCACCCCCTCAGTGTATGGCTGGAGTGGCAGAAACACGTTCTGCTGACAGGCAGGGCAAGGATCGTGTTCCTCTTCACCCTCAGATTGCACCATGACCTCCGTGGGCTTATTTAGACCTGTCCTTGGCTGTTCTCAGCTCCAAGAGGATCTTCTCTGGTCCCTTATGGACCTTAAACCCTGCTTTTTACATAAAAATAGTAGCTTACGCCCTATTCTAGAAAAAGGTAAGAG
Source organism: Aviceda cuculoides (assembly GCA_035590195.1). Taxonomy (NCBI): domain Eukaryota; kingdom Metazoa; phylum Chordata; class Aves; order Accipitriformes; family Accipitridae; genus Aviceda; species Aviceda cuculoides. The sequence goes on from JAVJGG010000024.1 coordinate 6,268,996, forward strand.
ACTACAGACAAATTAATGGCAAATATCTGCTTGAGAAGAATCCAGGACAATCAAACACAGTATTTTTCCTTTTAGCAGCAACAGGCATTTTAGTAGTACAACTAAATAGCAGTAGTAGATACTTTAAATATCTCTCTGACTGAGACAAGGCTTCAAATACGCTTTCCCTGACAAGTTAATTTAGATTAATTATTTCATGTCCATATCCTCCTTTGCATCAGGTTTGAATGACTCCACATTAAAGTCACACACAAGTGAGTATAATTGACTGTGCCCACACCTACGCTCCTTCAATTACGGCATCTCTGGGACCTGAGGGCTCAAATCCGTGGTCCTTGGAGTTACACAGACCTGAGCCTCTCTCAGAGCCGTTCCTGGGAACTTGTGGGTCTCCCTACCCCTTCAAGCCCAGAGGGGAAAGGAGAAAGTGGGTTGACCTGTGTTCTCCTTGCAAAGCAGCCAGCTCACTAGATCAAACTATGGTATCGCTTGGCTTCTACCTTTTACCTCAGGCTACATGGGAAACTCCATATATAAAACGTAGCCATGCTCACATGAGCGGATTAAATGCATGAACAGCAACTGAGCCAAAGAAAAATCTGGACAAGAGTTTTTTCACAGCACACTGAGGAATAATTAGCTTGTCACGGTCACTAAGCAACGTGAACACTGGTATCCTCAGGATGTTTCTTTAAACATGATCTAATGCATTTTCCATTAGAGCTGTTCACTAAAATTCAAGGCAGATACATGAATTGAATGTGTCAGCTCAACAGGGGTTTGAGAAACCTCAGATGAAATCTGCAGATAGTTGCTTCTCAAAATTCCTGAAGGTCCAGCTCTGTGTCCCTTCCCTGCCACTAGCATTTTGTTGTACACGAGCCCCTTGGATTAGTCAGTATGTTACAAAGTTTTACTGATGCCTATGCATAAAGAACTGCATCATGAATTAAAAGGACTGTTGCATGGAAAACAAAAAATACCCACTACGAATAGTCAGCAACTTTGATGCCCCTTCATCCTGACTCATTGGCTAAAGTTTAGATTTATTTCTTAAAACTGTACTAAAAGTCACTTTAGAACAGAAGAAAAGCAGTGTTAGTTAACAAATAGATTTCCCAAAGCACAAAGTGAATTTAAATGCCCATCTCTCTGTAACTTGGCCTCATTGAAAAGTCTCACTAGTGGAGTGCACATGAATATATTGTGATGGTTCCTGCGGACTTTATTTCACTTAAACTGTCCAGAAAAGATTTCAGGGTTTACTTTCTTAAATATACATTGGAAAAGAGGGGGGGTTGTGCTTCCTCCCCCCCTTTAGTATTTATCATTTCTTTTACTGTAATTCAAACATGTAGCACCTGAAAAAAAAGTCCAAAGTTCATCGGTGAGACACTGTCACCCCCCCACTTTTGCTAGATTAGTTTGGATTTACTAGTGAGGCACTGTCTAGTCAGGAAACTGCAGGTACCAATTAAATCCGTTTAAAAACTGATACAGCAAATCTCAGACTTGCTTTTAATTAGGAAGCAGCTGCATTGGGTCAAGATGACCTTGACCTTTGTTATTTGTTAACATTCTTCTGAGGAAGTCACCACTTTCACAACAGTGTCTATGGAATGGCACGTGGGAGCATTTCTCAAATGCTTCAGTGCAACTTCTGGTAGTTTAACTTGTCCTACAAGATGCACAAAAGAGGCAAAATCTCCCTGCAGTGTCTAAGGAGGGTGTGTGCAGTTTGGCCATTGCATGTGGTGGGGAAATCCTTCACAGAAGAGGCAACAGCATCATAAAACACTTCATCTGCCCGTGAAATGACCATATAGTTAAGCCTTAAAAAAACAAAAACAAAAAAAACAAACCAACAAAAAACCCCAAACAAAACCACCCCCCAAAAAAACCCCAAAGCCTATAAAGCCTTAATTCAGCAATTTGAAGGTGCAGCCTTAAAATAAATCATTGCTAACTTCAGATAAAATAAAACAAATTGCCATTAAACTGGGACAGCATGAGATTAGCATTCATTTAATCACACTGGTTTTGAGATTGTTTCACCAGTTCAGTTTAAATCAGCGTCACACAGACAAGGTCCAAAGTGCTGTAAATTTACAGGGCAAAAAAAAAGAAATGCATGTTTGTCACAAAGAGCATATTGTTGGGCTTCATCTGCACATAATCCTGTACCAGGTGAACTGAACGTTTATTTTTAGGTTAGTGTTGTTAGCTGTGGTAGATTAATTCTGTTAGCTGTGGCATTGTACCCATAAATCTATGACCTGCATCTCATTTATTCTAATGCTTTTTTTGCACTACTTGGCCAATAAAAAGCAGTCTTGAAGCAGGAAGCAAGCATAATTGAGGTCAGTGGAATACCTTACATGCTTACAGCACTTCAGCACCTTTGCGGGCTGGATAAAAGCGCAAAGTGACATAGACCAGAGCACCAGTGCTACCCACGGTGTACGTAGACATGGTCCTGCCCTGGTGGAGCTTAAAAGAGAAGAAACAGAAGATGGCTGAAGGGGGGAGCACTGGGAAACAGTACCAGATGTGACATTGTTCTCTCTGCTTAGTCCAGCTAAGTAACAACTAATGGAAAAGGTGATAGAGGAAGAGAGAAAATAAATGTGATGAATCGTACTATATGGCATGTAAGTCCTTCCACTTTTGAAGGACAGGCAAGAGAAAGCACATGCTCCTCTGTGCTCAAAATCGCGCAGCTCGAGCATCTTGAAGTAAGCTCGATGACCTTTCTGTTGAGCTCAGAAGAAACCAGCTGCAAGAGGGGAGAAGGCGGTGCCCCATGCTGATTTCTATAGTCCCAACTTTGTAGATGGGCCATGAGCAACTGGGAATCAAACTCTGTCCATGCTTTTGCAAAACAGTAGAAGAAAAATACAATTTTATCAATAGGAACAGTTTATGGTCATCCAATGTTAAAAATGTCTTCAGACAGGGCTACTAACATAGCTGCACAATCACGTTCAGGGTAATGGCCAGACTGACAACAGGTTCTATCTTTGAAATTAAAAAAACGGATTGTTACAAGACAGAGTTTGAAGAGATTATGCTAAACTCTGGGACCAGGCAACACATCAGGATATTTACATCTCCTCTGAGCGGACCGAAAAAGGAAGCATAATTTTCATGAGCATTTCTATTTTTTCCCACCGCCTCCTATGTACTGTAACAATGCATTTGGTAAAGTAGGTGTTCATCCCATACCTCCTGATCAAATTTTGTTTACCGTCTTCTTTCCCAGGCTTCATATTAGTAATGACCTCCATAAAGATGCATTCGGTCACCGTCAAAAACTAAGCGGGGGTGGTAACGGGTGTACCAGGGAAAGGAGAAGCCGGCTTTGGCAGCCGTGCCCTCCAGTCCAGCAGCACATCCCAAACCTTTACCTTTCATGGAGCTTATCACTACATCTCCACCTTAGGAAGGAAATGAATCAGAGGTGGGACGACCCCATTCCAGTTAGTCACACCCAGGTCAGCTGCAGCCTTGCTTCTAAATCAGTTCTGAACAGGAGCCAATTAAAGGGGGGAAAAAAAAAAAAAAAAAAAAAAAGAAGTATATCTTGAATCTGTGGGAAAAGGAAGTCGAGTCTGCCCTCTATGGCTCAGCCACACCTGCCTGCCACAGCGTAAAATTCAAGTGGCTACGGAGCCCAGCCTGCCTTTGCCGCTGAGTCGCAAAAATGGCAGAGGCCAATTCCAGCCGTCTGCACCGTGCTGGGATTTCATGGGCCTCATTTCTGTGTTTAAACAGGATGGCTGAACCCCTTCCTCAAACATCTCTGCTCTTTGCAGTTCCTCTTCTGCGCCATAATCCCATTTCTGTGCAGGCTGCTGGATCAGGTAAAATGTCCTTTGACTGAGTCCTCAGCTGGGAACATCAACGTAAAGTAAAAGCTACTGTCTTGAATGATTAGATGTCCTAAGTCACACAAACCCAGTTTAATAATTTCAGAATAAAAGTTAATAATAACCCACTGTGGGGGCTTGACATGGTACTTCCTAGCATCAGAAGCATCAGGGGAGGATCTTCAAATAATGAAAAGTGATTGGAGATGTCTGAGGTTTTGAAATTTGCAGAAGAGAATGCTCCTTTCTTCCTGTGACGGATGATCACAGCAGCACCGAACCATGACACAGGCATCATTGCTAGCGATGGAAGAAATTGTTCTTAACCAAATTAAACAAATAGATGGCTGATTCTTAATGTCAAAAAAGCTCAAGAACTTAAACCTTTTTGCATACAGCTGTTAACAAAAGTAACGCTAGTAATGTAAAATAAGTTGCAGTAGTGAGAAATAATTTACGTTCTAAATGGGGCTAAAATTGTGGGCACTGAATTATTTTTAGTGGCCAACTTTCTGGATTGGCTAGCAATTCAAGACAGTCATTTTCAGCTCATTTAAAAAGACATAATATTTCAAAAGGTGAATATGTGTCCTGCAACCAAAAGTCCACAGGAAATTTCTGGTATCTTGCACTGCTTCATCTTTGAAGCATTTCATTTAACACAAATTTGTTACATTCTGACTGTATTAGGAATGCAATAATGTTTTAAGTAACATTTTAGTATTCTGTACTCTTATCGTGCAAAAAACATTCAACAATTGAGGTGCATTTGCTGAAATCTTAGCTTACCATCAGACTCATGATCTACAGAAGAGTCAGACTACATGTTCACATATGTTTTAATTTTCTTTACCTTGTATGAACTTTATATTACTAGGAATCTAAATTAGCACTTTGTTTCTTGGTTAGCAACTGATAGGAGCGACTCTATAGCCCTGTACTGCCTAAAGCTACAAATGATTAATTCTCTAATTCATTGCCCGGTAGAAGGGTGTTGTGACAGTCCCCAGAATGCATCTACGTCTATTTTAGGAGGTATTAAGAGGGTATATGAAAATGTATGGAGAAGCAGAAGCATGGATAAGGAACAGCAACCGTTGGCTGGATCATCAGTCACACTCCTGAACGTGTCAAGACCCTTAACCGTAAGAGCGTGGGCGAGGGAAAACGACTGCACTTCGGTGTCGAGTGGTACCCTCTAGCTATCACCCAGAAGTGGGGGCTGAGGCAGCTTCCGTAAGTTCACCTCCTGTTTATCCCACTCCTCGTTTATTTTTGGAGTCTGCACTGCTTGCGGCTGTAACAGGGCACGTTGAAAAGGAACTGCCAGATTCAGGGCAGTTTTCCCAACTGACAGGGGTCATGCTTGCCAGTTATGAGGACAAGCAGACCGAGCTGGGGGAAAGGGGAGAGCTGTAGGTGTCTGCACCTCCTGATTCCTTGGGGAGACCTTGAGGGGAGGTGCTACAGGGCAGCGCAAGTCAGAGTCACAGCCTTAAAGGTTAAGCTGAAGGCAGAAGATGGTGCTCTTTCTCAGGCAAATGCAGCATCAGGAAAGAGTGATACCTGCTTTTTGACCTTGATCCTGTGGAAAGAGAATATGGAGCAATGACTCAGCCAGCCTGAGCACCCGGAATGATGCCATCAACCTAAGGTGAGTCGTGGACAGATGATGTCTGCATACTCTCCAAACCACTGCCTGCTACCACAAACATCCAGAGACTATGCAAATAAAGGAATGAATCTTTCCTCCGATTTTAAGGAGCTATTTGTATCTTTTTCCTGTTTTCCTACAGGGTGGAATATCACCCATTACCATTCTGTCTGCCACTTTTGAAGTTCTAAGCATGTGTTTGAATTTGAGCACACACAGACAAGTTCTTATGAAAAAGACATCTGTCGCCATTTCCTAAACTTATAAGCTACGCAATTCCTACCGTCAAAATTGCCAGGCATCTGACAGTGGAATGATCCGGCAAAGGCCAGGCTGTACCTTACAGGAGGAAGTGAAATGATCTAACTGCTACAGTATCAAAAAGCAAGTAAATTGAGAGGGGCCACATCAACCGTATCGTATTCAGCCCATAGAGATCCAGGAGTCTAAATTTGCTTCAAGTACTCATGGGTAAACAAGTTTGTGTTTAGTGTTAAAAATGTTTAATTAATTCAATCAATCATTTTGGTGTAAATGTTCCTGTAAAAGGTTTAACATTAAATGGAAAAGTGTCTTCTCTAGAAGTTACTGTCTTACAGATCTGTCTTCATGCTGTGTTACTTTCATTACATGATTATTGACTGTATTTGTCTGATGTCTTAGCTAATGGACAGATCTCCTCTATTTCCCACTTAATTCATTGATTTTCAGACAATTGCAATTGTGACTGTTACTTGCTCAAATGCATGATTAGCACATATGAACGTTGTGATACATTTGCCTGATTTTAACTGATTTTATAGATTAAGATTTAATTGAAAAAATAATTACATTCAGAGATGCTTTTCTTGTCACCATTTTGAATTGTCTTAGTCTTCTAGACAAAGATCAGCAGAACAGGAGAGGCTGAGAGCTGCTGGGAGTTACATTTAGGTCAAACCTTTTGCATCTGACAAGAACGGTCTCAAGTATCTGCAGAGCTGTTCTGAACTAGCATCGGCCATCAGCCTCGTTACTAGTTGAGCTGAAAGCAGCTTTTCTTAAAACTTCCAGGGAAGTTCAACACAAATCCTGTTTGTTTTGCCAGAACAGATGAAGTGTGGAATAAATTAAGTGGACATTTTTCATACTCTTAAGTAATAAAAGGGACTGAAAGACACGTAAAGTTCACTAGTTTCTTTGTAAGGAGGAGTTTCTTTGTTTAACATACATGTGACTGTAACAGTGTCTGAGATCCTTGGCTGGATTAATTTTTCTTTTAAATAATTCCAGATAACCAAGCTACAAATTATGAACTTTTTTTGCCCTAGATAAAGCTGTGTTACGTTTCTCAGTTCTGTGAGTTAATCCACATCCGAACCTGCAACCAAGTGCTGAAGCAGAACTGGAAATTGGTAGATACTCAGGAGGACCTGCAAGATTGTAGGCAAAGAATGGAAGAGCACGAGGGAAGGCATGAAGAACTGGTCGGTCTGGGCTGATCCAGGAAAGCACATAATGTCAGATTAAGAGGCAGCTAGGCATTGGCAGGACAGTCCTGTCACTTGTAAAAAGAGTTTTGCTGGTGATGTTCATTCATGTAATGAATGAAAAATTAAGAAAAGATGAACAATATCCTGAGGGTCTAATCTATTTTAATGGAGAGAGACAGGCACCTTCTGAAAGTGACCACAATACTTTAGTTGTACTTCTACACAGCCTGCTGCACAGGAGAAATCTCTCGGGAGAGAGATCAATTAGAGGAGCTGTAAGTCTGATATGCCAAATCATGCTCAGGAAAACAAAAGGAGAACCTACAGCCACCAAACCAAGCACAGACCTCTCAGGCCATGACACAGGCTCATCACTGCAACAAAACGCTCTCACTCCTGTGAGGAAGGATATACCTTAGCGCCGCACGAGTTCTGTCCAGAGTGCTCCTTGCTACAGATTGTCCAAAATTGATTGTTTTCCCTGTTGAAATGCTCAACAAAAATGATTTGTTTAGCTCCATCCACCTAAATTTTGCTACAAAATTTTAAGTTGTACTATGATAACCTGGCTAAATTGTGATAAACTGGGGAAATGATTTCACTGAATCTGTGTCATTGATTCAAAGAATTTTTATACTTTGCTAAGAAAGCAAGATGATTTGGTTGAAAATATTCTTACTATTGACCACATACAGGAGCTGTGAGGCCTTGCTGGACATATTGGTTGCTTTTTGTGCTTACATCCTCCTATGAGAACTGGAATCACTGGCTGAACTGTGTAGTCCATAAAGTGTGGACATGCCCCCACAACCCTTTCCTCTACGCAGCCAGCACTTGGGGACTGAAGACCTTCCTCCTCCCTTAAAATAAAAAATGTGGGACATTATTGTCCCACAGTATTAGAAGTATTGAAGTATTGAGACTTCCAATCTCAAAAAAAAATATGTTATTTTGTTTAGTTGTTCCCACAAAGCTAGGACAAAACGCAACTGCTGAAATAAGGAAAACTTGTTGCTTTTTGTCTCACTCAAAGCCTCACTTGAGATGTGAGGATTTTTCTCCATCCAAAAAGCTATTGGGAGTTAAAGTAAAATAAAATGCCAATTAAATATGGAAGCCAAAGTGGTATGAGTCTCTCTTCCATCACTACAAAACAGCAACTCAAAGTTTCAGTCAAGGAATTCATTAACTCACAAAAATAATAAAACCCATGCATAGTGAACAAAATAAACTGGTTTAAGTACATTTCTTGGATAAGAACAGTTTCTGGTTTTGAGTAAAACTGTGGTGCCCTAATGTTCTTTAAATAGTAGCAGAAAAATGGCACTGCTACCATAGTATTGGCAGCACTCAACACCTGCAGGACATCAGTGTAAGACTGAACGGTATAGAAGCTTAGAAATTTCCATATTCCTTCCATTTCTCCAGAAAAAAAAAATTACGTGGACTAAGGAGTTTTAT
>JAVJGG010000024.1:6277551-6288514 GCA_035590195.1 Aviceda cuculoides
CCCCCCCCCCCCCCCCCCCCCCCCCCCCCCCCCCCCCCCCCCCCCCCCCCCCCCCCCCCCAGCTGGGTCTCCAAGCTGCTTTAAATATGGATAATTATTCCTTATAGAAATCAGTAGCATTTATATAGAAAAAAATTAAAAATCACATAATTCATTTGATCAGTGTGTCCTCCCTGCCTTCTCCCACTACACTGTTCATGTTGCATTCCAAAACAATACTATACTCTTAGTAGACCAAAATATTTCTGAAAACCCTAAAACACCTCAATAAATACATGTGCATTGGGTAAGATGCAACTCATATAAAGTGCAACTTTTTCAAGTTCTTAGTCACCATCCTTGTTCATTCACATAGCACTTCCTCATTAAAACTACTTGTATATTACACTTATATTACAGCGGTATCTAGAAGCCCTTGATGAGACAAAAATCCCCCTGTTAAGAGGAAAAAAAAATTAAAAATACATATAACTAGGAGACAAGATGATTGGAAGCTGAGACCCAGGTTCTGTATAGAAAACTGATACCTCTCAGCATGTGGCTCTCAGGGTCTACCATCGTTCTGTCACTACCGAGATGACGCACAGCTCTGTCAATTCCTGTGTATTGAAACTTGGCAAGAAGGTGACGGAACACGTTTTTGTTGCAGGAAATGTAACTTCTCCAGTCTGCCTCAAAACAAACCTCAAAAATTAACCACAGCCATCAACATGTAGAGAAACCTAGCATTTCTAGAGTGAAAATCTCCAAAGTAGGCTGGTAATTGTCATAATGTCAATGGCAGACCATCACACGGGCATTTGTGTACTCTTGCATTCTTGGTTCTAAGCCAAATGACTACTGGGAAAGGCCAGATAACAACCATGAACTGAAGAGCGGCTGCTGGAGGCTGAGATGGTCTGGTAGAAGTGATTGGCAGCCTGTACACATTAAATGGGAAAAGCAGCCATCACTAAGCTCCAAAGTGAGAAAACAATCCTCATAAGACCTATTAAAAGATGAAGAAATTAAAGGTCTACCAGAACAAATCAATTAGATAATGAAACTCTGGAACTAGATCAAAACTGAAAGGGGGAGGAGGGAAAAAAGGGGGAAATGAGATCAAATAACAGCTGTGGGATGCAAGCTGCAGAAAGTAGAACTGATTGAATATCCTGAAGTCAGACCCAGAATGAGACAGCATCTGGCAGAAAGAGGGAGAAGGGCGGTGGGAAACCAGAACAATAGGAGTAGAGAGTTTGGGAAAGCCGGTTGGATGATGCTGCATACCAGAGCACCCAGATGGGCTGACTGCACAGGCACATGCATGCTCGGATGTACCCAGCCCATTTTGGAAGGAGAAAGCAAGCCTTACCAGAGGAGAAAGATAGGGAAGTGAAAGACAAGGAATTCATGAGATATGAATCGACAAGATAACAGTGGGAAACAAGGATGGAGATACTGCTGATATTAGGTGGGATAATATTCATGCCCAGAAGGTTTAAAGTTTTATGGTGATGCTATAAGAAATACAACAAACATGGCACACTGTAGATACGGACTGACTTGCCTCAGAGTATCACATTTGTTGTTGCGTAGTCTAATCTCTGTAGCCTTTAAACCTGATTCATTTTCCATCACCATGGAAGTTTGTGGGAAAGCATTCAGAATCTGTTTTCCAGCCTCTTCTTACGGAAGGTATGTTCCTGATGAGGGGAAGGGTACTGTGCCACATGTTCAAGTATTATTTTCCAAAGAGAAATGTGGTCCCAGTTTCTTAAAGATGCTCAGATACCTACTCAGGTGCATCACAGAACCTCTTTCATAGGCTTCATAAATCCCATGAACATTTTAGTGAAATTAAGGCTTTGAAGGGTTAATTATTTTTAAACAGGACTTTGGATGACTGACTACCTAAACCACTTCCAAAAATCATAATCCAAGAATTTACTGAGATGACAATAAGTTCTGACTTTCTAACACCAGTAGGATAGATGGAGCTTTTACACTTCTGTAAGGAGTTATCTGTGTCTACAGAATGAGCTGGAATAATCTTGAGGCATGATTTCCTAAGACAATGAAGCTAACACAGTCATAGCATAATAGCTTTCTCTCCAATTTACTGCCCATTTTTATCCAAAATTATCAGAGGAATGGAAGTCTCAAAGACCCAAGGTTCTGACAAGTTTCAGGAATTGTAGGAGAAAGAGAAAAAAATCTGAATTGATGCCCCAGCATGTGAAGGGAACACATAAACTTGAACTGAACTGTTAGCACTCCTGTTCTGTGAATCTTCCCACAGATCATGATCAGCTGTAACATACATTGCTTCGTGCCCAAACTGTGAGAAGGAGATACCAGGAGGAAGACTGGAGTCCTGGCTTACCACAACAGGAATGAGATTATTCTCATGAGATTCCAGTGAGATTTTTCACACATGAGAAACTGTTGTAGTGAAAAAAAAAACAAGGTAAAGTGCAGGATCTGTAGCAAAGACTGGTTTCTTTTCTTTTGCTCCACTGATCCCAGTAATGTCTATCTGAAGTATCACATTGTTTTTATTCCTTAGTTAAAATAAAATGATTTATTTTAATCAAAAAAGCATCACTCAGACATGCAGGTGGAAAAGGTCAGAGGGATGTCAGCAGAAAATGTTTAACTCTAATGCTAGCATTTTATTCTTCCACAGACTGTAAAGTAAAAGTTCCAGCTAAAATTATTAGAAGAAATGAGAAAAACGAAGCAGCTGGTGAAAGAGGACAAAGTCTCTGCCTCAAGTGGTAAAGGCTGTGGCCTTCAAGGGACAAAATGTCTCTTAGTACAAATGAGTGCTGAATTTAAAGCTGCAGACCACTAAGCACAAAAACATTTTACTTCCAAAGCTGTCATATTAAGCAAACTACATCTGTCATGTTACAGATTAAAATGTTTTGCCAATTTAACAGTTGGGCAATGGACATGGAAGGTACTGAATAAGCATTTGTATCTGTACTTTACTTGTCCTGTGTTATTAGCCTGTACAAATGCTGAAGATCAATAACAAGTATCACAGCCTGAAGAAAAAAAGGAAAAGAAAGAAAGAAAGAAAAAGAAACCTAATATAAAAATGGCTATAGCGAAGTACATGTGTGTACACTGCATGTTACTAGAGAAAATGGGAACTCAGCATTTAGGTGTGTGAGTTCCCACAATTTTACCACACATTTGTCATCATTTCAGCATCAGACTTTTGCAATTTCATGTCATATTTGACACATTGCAGCCTGAATATATGAGCTAGAGGATCCCTCTTGCATCTCTTACATATGGAGAGAGAACATTCCAAATATCAGGGAATATAAATACCCTCAATTGTTCTTTTTATAGTAGCAGTTTGTGTCTCTCACTATCATGTTTTCGTGGCATGAGACATAGTATATATTCTCATTGGTTTAGCTTTGGAGACTAGAGCAATCTTTACTTCTTCGGCTGATACTGTCTCATTGCAGGGTGTTAAGTCACATATTCCCCTTGGTGCCTCAGTTTGTACATCCAAAGAAGTCAGTGGCACAAGAAAATGTACAACAGGTACAACAGATTCACTTGACAGGTGAGGGGAGACGGTTTACTCATGAGCTGGGGCAGTCCAGCATTAGGTAGAAAGTTCTGGAGCCAAAATCTTGCTCCCAGAAGAGGGATGTAATATATAGGCACAGTAAAGAAATATATATGCTGTGGAAAACTCAGTTAGGAAGGATACTTGATAAGTTATTAAGGCACTTAGCTAATATGTTCTCCCTCATCAAGAAGAAACTCTGCTACCACACCAGAGTACTTGAGCACCCTTGGGAATGCAGAATTGGGTTCTCTCCGGTTCCCTGTTATGCTTATTTCCTTTTGCTTCATGTGGAGTGTGCAGGACTGATTGGGAAGGGTGAAGGGCTACAGGAACAAGGATATTACATGGCTACGGGCAAGGTTCTGCCCGGTGTGAACAGCGAGGCTCTACTCAAGCTGTTAGAACTTCCTGAGGGCTGTGAAGTTGAGCCAGAGCAAAAATTGTTGCAAAGAGCATGGTCTTTTCAGCAGAAAAACACCAGTGCATTGCATGCAATCATACATTTTAAAGGATGTATTTAATTTACTGTTAAAGCTCTGAAAAATCAGTCTCTGACTGTAAAAACAGGACCACCTTTCCCACCCCAAAATTGCAGAAGAACTACAGTGCTAAATATTCCTTTTTTTTGGTTTAGGGAACCCCTGTAATTTAACGGATAATCCTTTCGCTCCCTCCTTCAGCCACCTCTGCTTCAGCTTCAGGCGAGTCCCACACGTGAACTGTTCAAGGCACTGGAAGTCTAACAACATCACAGAAAAGAGACAGAAGGTCTGTGGTGGGAGGAGGAGAAAAGGCAGATGTGGCTTGACAAGTGATGAGGAAATAGGCTTTCAGGACACGTAAACTCAGGACAGCTAAGCTGACACTGTATCCCTGAGAAACAGAAGGAAATCCCACACCAGCCAGAGAACAGCATTACTGAGTCACTGGAGCATATAGGAGTGACCAGCAGGCATGCTGGTATTTCAGAACAGGCAGACTGAAGTCATGAGAATATGAAACACCATCTGAGAGCAGGCATTCTGTACAAAATGCAAGGAAATCTCCATGGAATCAGCTAGGAGGCATGTCAGGAGCATGACCAGCAATGCTGGCTGGAGCTCAAAAGGTTCGGCTCCGCATCACAAAAAGCATCCAAGTGTTACAAACGTCTTTGGTCCTGTGCACGTATCATAAGTTAGTTTTACATTAAAATTCCATGATTCTCACCCACCCCTTTGATTATGAAACAGTGGCCTCCCGTAGCACCTACTGCGTGAGGTTGTCAAGAACTCTGCAATCACTGTGACACCCCTGTGAAGTGTTACCTTGACAGATGGAGACCTGAAAACCAAAGGCTGCGTGCTTAAGGCGATGCTACAAATTAGTACTAGATCTTACAGCTTCCCAGAGCGACTCTTTAACGACTAACTCAGATTTCTCTCTGTTGCACTGGAAGAAGAGCTCTTATTTTGTTCTTGTTTCCTGAACATTATCGCTGGAGAGCCTTCACAAGCCAGTTATAGTAAATTAACAGAGCCAGAAAAGTGGACCAGGGTGCTATCAAGACCACAGCAAATTACTGCATGCTTTACAGCCCTCTTTCATTGCATTTGAAAAGGGTGGCTCAAGCACTATCTAAATGATAGGCAAAACAAGTTTCTGTAGACAGTGAACAAGGCTTTCTGAGCAGGTGGCATGGTATCTAAGAGAAGTGAAAAAGAAAAAAAAAAAAAAAGTAAGTCAATATGTGAGGCTAGATCTCGATAATCCATCTTAACAGTGCTAGAATACCCTTCCCAAGGCCTGATTCTCCATTCCTTTGTAATAGCAAATACTTGCATTACTAACAAATGCAATTTAATAATAAGCTTCACAGTGCAGAGTGTTTCTCCTAAAACGCTGAGCACTGATATAAAAAAGCCACATCATAAATTCAGCTTCTTCTAAATAACAGTAACTTGCTATAGGACAGCAAATATCTGCCCTACAATTTCAAAGAAATGCTTGAAACAAGAGCTGGCTGAAAATTCAAAACAACTCCTTTCCGTGAGAAATAACTGAACAAACCTTCAAATACTGTTTTCATTCTGGGGCAAAATGAGGGAGATTTTTGCCCCTCAAACTCGTGCCTCTCCCCAAAGAAAAGCGGTGTATGGATACTCAACTCACAATACCATGAAGGAAAACTACCACCCTCTGACTCTTTCTTCCACACTGCAAGTAACCATCTGTATCTTCCAAGGCTATGCTTGGAGACTGGGACGCTGCCAGACAAATATGAATTTGGCGTTAATGAGCAAAACCCTTGCTTTCAGGGTTAGAATAGACAGAAGTCAGGGCATAAGAATAGGACAACCGCTCGCTGAGTCGCGGTCCGAGTACTCATCTCTGAGCGTCAGCGCGGCTGGCGCACGGGAAGCTGCGCGCCTGAAGTCAGCCGCGTACTTAACAATCCTATCAAGTAGGTCCTCTCAGAGCAAATGTAGAGAATCATGCTTTGGGGTTCACCTATCAAGCAGTTTGTATTACCTTCTTGAGAGGACGAATCTTTTAACACCAGCACTTGCAGTTACCTGGCAGGACATGATGGCCAGGCCTCTGAATTTTCTCTGTGGGGACAAAGGGAGGAAACAGTCCAGCACTGCTTTACATTGACATAGGTTTCTTGAAGTACACAATTCATTAATACAGCCATTTCTGGCACCATTGTGCATGGCTAAGTCTGTATTTGTAGAAAAATGAGGTACTGACCATGCTATTTAAACTGTCGACAGGCTTTCTCCCAGACAGTGCCTGGGAATGGCAGGTGTCAACAAGAGCCAGGGGTTGTTCCCAGTAGGCAGACTGCAATCTTTTCAATTGGTTTGGGAAAGGAAGAAAACCTAGTTGAAGGGACGTGAGCTGTGCCATGTCATTTTGCATAAGAGACAGAGAACAGATCCCATACATTTTACACAGCAGCACAGCTGAAGCTTGTTTTCTAGAATGTAATCTTGTGAAAGGACAATGGTAGCAATGTCTAAGGTAGCTATAAGGAACTTTAAAAAGTGAGGGAGTAGGAATGAAAGCCAAATTCAGCTCTAGCAAAAGCAGCCACTGGTTGATTCTGGGAATATCTAGTTGATTGACTCTTACACCTGGAGTTGTAAAAAGTTTTCAGAGTATGAGGCTATAACCAGAGACTAGAAAGAGTCATCTTCCACTCAACACTAATGCCCAAAGCTTTGCCTAGACTAATAATATTAGCTCCAGATTTTCAAAAAAGCTTTTGGACAATCAAGTCCTGCTAACTTTTTGGGGCAGTATAACATATACCCCTCTCCATTTCCTTGGAAATCCAACCCTCATCACCCAGCCAAGGCTGCTCTGGTGTCAGACTCTGGGCATTCATCACAGGCTCTTCCTGGTGCCTCCTCTCTTGAAGAATGTTTTCTTGGGTACATTGCTCTGAATTCCTCCAAATCCAAAGCATTTCAAACAGTACTCTAAAAAAATATTAAAAAAAAATGGTTTTGAATATGGAAAAGGTGACATTAATTACACAGTCAGCCTGAACTAATTACTCCAGTCCTATAATTGTTGCTTCATGAACTGTAATTGCTATTGCTGTTCTGTTTCTTACTGAAAGTTATAATGCATCTTCTTTTCTACCCAAAATCTCCTCTTCTTCAAAGAAGGAAGTCATCACACTATGACACCTGCTCTGGCTGCTTTGACTCCACTACATGTCCTAGGTTTTTGCTTTCTTCAGGAGAAAGAGATTAAGGAAGAAACAGCAAGATATGAAAAAAAACCCACCTCTAGAGCCAAAAAGGGACCTTGGGGCATTGAAAAAGTGAAGACATGTCAGTAGAACAGTTCAGCAATGATTTTTAAACACAAATACAACAGCATGGTCAGATAATAATTCAGGCCCAACCGGAGATGTTTTCTACTTGTGGGAGATGGGATGGGGTATCAGGAGACTGGTTCCCAACACCAGCTAAGAATTTCTGGAGGGACAAAACTCAATAACTGGACTGAAACGTTAAGAAAACCAGGGACCACTGTGTGTAGTTCCAAAACCTGTCCAGGCACCTTCTACAGCGAGAATTAACCAACCCCGTAGAGAGTCTGCAGGGACACGGGAGGACTGGAATTTACCCTCAAGAAGAAAGATTGCCAATATCACGTTGAGAAGCCAACACAGGATCTGTCCTTTGCTCAAGCTACTGTGTGCCCTAAGCCTGTTAGTGCATAGGCACTAAAGTCAGTGCACTGATTTTTAGTACAATGAGGGATAACAATACTACAATACAGCAATAACGCTGTAGGAGATTTCTACTTGCATAGTGGACAGCCTTCTGTAAATACACTGAAAGACAGGTTCCATGCAGAATTGCGCGTGTGGTATTCAGTCAGTCAGACACATTATACTTGCTGTCATTTAAATGCACGCTCCTTTGAAATCAAGAAAACGGCTTTCTAAGACGTCTTACTGCTCAACCTGAAGCTGTAGGGTCACCACCGAGCATGGCTTCATAGTATATGTTATAAAGAAAGTCAGAGCAGGTATCTGAAGTTTCATTCCTCTCCTGCCTTAAAATAAAATCAACTCTCTCACCCCCACCAATGACACCAGAGTTGTCCCAATAGCTGTTTTCTGTATAAAAATCTTTTCCTTTTCCTCATGCTTAGGCATGTTGGAGGCTGCCATTCCTACGATTCACCCCTTCTCAGCTCACCTCACCACCAGCAGTGCTCTTTTTCCCAAGAATGGGAGTGGAGAGGGATCTGTGTGTAACTGTCGGCAGATGCAGTCTGTCAGCAGCTTAGCTCAAGGAGCTATGAAACCCAGAATGTCCTCTTCCTCCCCAGCAGAAGGGGAAAAAGAGAAAAACCAATCTATTTATGGCTGCCAATTCAAAGGTCAATGAAAATAATCTCATTTGCTTCCCCGGGTTTTGGATGAGACCCACAGATCTTTATTTTTAGGTATGAAAGGATCTATTGCTGGCTGCTTAAAATATGCTGTGCCTGACTCCTCATCCACGGGACAATATTCCTCCCTCGCTTTTGTTGCACTTTGACAATGAAAGGTCCTTTTCAAGTTTTGTCCAGCACACACTCATTTTCCCCAACACACACTAAATACTTTGTTTAGAACGGTTTTCTGGAACAACAATTCTTTCCCTTCTGTGACGAAAAAGGCTTCAGTCCCCCTTCTCATAGCCCTCCCTTGTACAGCTGAGCATCTGGGTCTACTGCATTTACCCTGTCCTATGGCCACACAGCTGGGATGTCTCCGCGTCAGTAGACCAGCATAGCCATGTATGCCAGTTGTAATGTACTCTGCAAACCACAATGTCCAAAAATTTTGCTATCTTGCTCAAATTGCTGTCACTGTCAGGAATCTCCTTGGACTTCTGTTGTGCCGGATTGGATCAAAAGCACCAGGTCAACAGCAGTCCGAACAAACTCGTGCCTGTTTTCCTTTCATTAACTGTTTAAGGAATTTGTTGTGTACTGAAAATGACATAGACTATGAACTTTATCAGAAAGTATCTTCCCATATATGAGAACATTTCCAGTCAAGTAAATATGCGTAAATAAGGTGCTGCTGTGGGAAGTCACCCGAGACTTTAAATCTAATCCATATTCTGCCTACCATGGCTATCTTGCCAAATGGAAATTAGACACCCTGGGACAATTTTTGAAAACAACAACCATGAGCCCCCAGAGCATCTAAATAACATCTGAAAGGATTTAAAGATTTGCTGTAATTAGAGTGGACAATAAATATCTGAGCAGAGTGGCAGATTGCTGTGGGACAGGAAGTGCCCATGTTGGTAGCTGCCCATGATTATATATCCCATTCTTCCTCTTTTCAGACTGAGCGCTTATGTGCACCAAGAATTTATTTTCATTAAATACACTATTTCAATTAAAACCGCACCAAAAGTGGAAAGCACAGTTTATCCCAAAGTAGTTTGTTCCAATCTGGTGAAAACAGATAAACCAAATATTATAAAATACTCAATATCAAAATAATTATGCAATGTACCAGGGTCTTATGACTGGAGCAAAAATAACTTCAAGCATCCTCCCAACTTAATTGCGCTGTTTGTGCTGTTAGCAGAGACAAGGAGTTAGTTTCCATGCTACTTGGTCTGTATTTTCATTTCATTTTCAACAGTGGCTATCATTCTTAAGGAAAACTTGCCTTCCCATAATGGCAAGCTAAAGGCACTCCCTTCCCAGACTTCCAGCCCTCCAGTATGTAAAAATGTGTATTTTTTCGCCCATGTACATTCTGTTAGACCGCATTCCTACAGTCTGAGAAAACAGCGCACAAGCTAAATCAAAGATAATCCAAAAATACTTTTATAATGAACTCTTTTGAAAATAATTTTCACCAGGGATGGACTGCAGCATTCCTTTGCTAAGAGAGTATTAGTTCCTTTTCTTACTAAAGATGTTCTGAGTACTAACCAGTATTTCCTACAGTTTTGAGTCATATTTTATTCCTGATAAACGGATCAGAGATGCAATTATCAGTGAGCAATTCTTGACAGTTTTCAGAAATCTCAGCACCAAGAAAACTGAGATTAATGGGTCTGCTCTGAAAAGTGCTAGGACAGCTGGATACTACACAGAAAAAAAGGGTTCTGTTCTGATTAAATCAGGACATCTGTTCAGCTTCCTGTTGGAAACGATTATTGTAATTTTAATAACAACAAAACCAATCCAATATATCTAGAAGGCAGATACTCTAAAGAGCCAGACACCGAGTATGAAGAGTAGATGTCACCTTAAAAGATCAGTAGCAAGAGCCACCGTCCAGGGAACAAGGCAAGATCACCGCAACCTCCTTCCTGCAGTCCCGGCTTTTGCTACCGCTGGTACAGAAAGTGAAGCTCCTCTGCAGGAAAGCTACTGCCTTGCCTCTTCTTCTTCCTCCCTCGCTTTCCCTTCTCAACACAGCTTCATGTGGAGCAAAGACTTGGGAGACTTGAAAAGACATTTGGAATACATCTGCCCATGCCAGTCACATCACGGGGGCCTGAGTCCTTGAGGCCAATGGGGAAAAAGCTTTCAATCCCTACAAACTTTGAATTTTTAATTATGTTCACATTTAGTTTCAGGAAACTCAGATCTACCTATTTTTAGGTGTGCTGCACTTAAAACACAGGGAGCCTGACTGGTCCCGCTACTGGTGAATATTTGAGCACGGAAGGAAGCGATTGCAAGGAAATGTTTAGCCTTCTTCAGTGCAACAAACCCATATGCCAGGCCCTGGGGCCCAGGCTGTCGTGGTGTCACCCCAGCCAGCAACCAAGCACCACGCAGCCGCTCACTCCCCCCCCCCCAGCAGTGGGATGGGGGACGAAATCAGGAAAAGCGGTAAAACTCGTGGGTTGAGAT
>JAVJGG010000024.1:6295005-6345316 GCA_035590195.1 Aviceda cuculoides
CCCGGCCCGCCGCCGCTGCGCCGCAGGGGAAATTTGGGATAGGGCCAGGGTTAGGCGGAATCTGCAGAGGTGGGAGCACCAAAACGGGGCGGACTGGCAGGTGCCGGGCCGTGCTGCCCGCTGGACCTGACCCCCCCAGGCCGGGGCCGCGGGGGAGACCCTCTGCTCCACACAGGAGCCGGAAAGCAAAGGCATCGGGAAGGCCGGGAGCTGGGATCCAATATGTGTGTGAGCGAAAGCCTCGCGTCGCCACAGAAACCCTTACAGGCCTTTCGCTCGCGACTTACTTCCTCACGTCCTGTCTCGAGCCCGCTGCGTTTTTCCCAAACCAGAATTTCACCACCCTGCTGTCACGCTGGCTCTTTCTCACTGAACCAAAGCGCTAAATCGGGGCCGCGTCCCTTCCGCCGTCTTAAAAGCCATCTGCTATCTTCCCCCCTTGTCCCAAGCAGGGCCTGAATCCCCTCCTCCTCCCCGCTCCACATCCCTGCCTCCCCCAGACCTCTCCCACTCCCGAATCCTGCGGTAGGAGCTGGGTGCACCAGCCTGCTGTGGTATTTACGCCTGGCCAGCCTCTCTCCAAGCCCTCAGGCCACCTTGTGCATCTGTCACCCATCCCTAATCCCGCGCAAGCCGCACAGCTTGCGCTCCGGGCCGCCACAGCTCCGGCATCTGCCTCTCAGCGCAAGGATGCCCCGCACCCTCGCCAGCGGAGAGAACCGCTACGAGCTTAGAACCAGCAAGAGCTGGGGCCGCGCTCCAAAAAAACACCCGCCGCCTCTCAGCCCTTTTAGCTGGAGAGAGGCCACAGGTCAGCCCGGTCCTCTGAACGCGGCAGCGTGCGGATCGCGGCGGAGGAGGGGGTCCCAAACCACGGGCGACACCGCGGAACGGAGGCTGGGGGGCCCCGCACGTCTCCAGCTCGAAGGCCGGGGCCTGAAGTAACTCTGCGCCTTTCCTTTCTCACGCCGTCGGATTCCCCCTTCCTCGCCTTGTCCTTGTTGCCCATGGCACGTAAAAGACGAGGAGGGGGCTGACTACCCCAAAAGCCAGCACTTGAGACTAGTCAATTAGACTTGAACGTGCGCTGTTCCAGACGGCGGGAAAAGTTACAGGCTTGGACTTCGCTGCTGCTGGAGCCAGGGAGTCGCTTTCAATCCCCATTGAATCCCTTTGACGGGGACTACGCACGTAACTAAGAGGGGACGGCGGCAAGTCTTAGCCAGCTTCCATTTCCTCTTCTCCACCTAAAAAATCGTCGGTGTCCTGAGCAGGCTGGTAACCTGTCTCCGCCAACAGGCAGCATCAGCTACCTGGCGAAGGCTGTTTTGCAGTTCAGCCATCTCTGGTTCACGGCAAACTCCAAACTTTCCAAGGGAAAGACCCTATTTACATCCTTTTGCATAGATGACATCTGTGCTGGGTTGAGGAAGGGAGGAAGGATTATGTTTTTAATATCTTAACATATAATAAGATACAATAATATCTTAATGACAGGATCTTAAGACATCCTCCACTTCTTTATATGTTTACTTGAATTATTCATCTTCCTGATTGCCAAAACTTTTCAAAGCATTCCAGTCATTGCCCAGCTACACTACTGCGTTTGGATACTAGCATTTAATGAATTTTATTTTTTACAGCCATCAGAATGTGCCCAGCTGAGAGGAGATGATAGAACCAGGCTGCGCGGTGCGGTGCCTGAGCAAATCCAAGGTCAGAGCTACTAAGCTACCGCAAGTCTGGAGCAGGCTGTAGCTTCTGAAAGCGCAGTCAATCAGAACGGACTTTGCGCATCTGGGAGCAAATCAAGCCATAAACTTGGAGAGACCACATATGCCTGGATCCCCATGGGCAATGCTGAACTGAGCAAGGCAAGGCTTAAAAAACAGAACCAAAAATAATCACACACAGACCCCTTACACACACCTCAGGATGGCATAAAAAGCAAAACATCATAAAAAGGTGTTTCGAGCCATGGCGGGGGTGAGGGCAGATTATTTAAAGTAAGTAATGAAAATAAAATGTTTCTTTATTCTAGTGCGGAAGCCTAGGATTTCATGGCAAGGTATGTGTTGTATTCCTTAAGGGCTTCCTTCCTTCATACAAGCACAGTCAGACAATCGGTATGATCCTAGATAAGTTTCCTGTTTGTGCTTCAGTACAACAAACTATATGTTTGTAGTAAAAGAGATTGTTTCTATAGGTTCAGGAAGAATATTAAAAAAAAAAAAAAAAAGAGATTAAACACATCAGGTCAAGGCAAATCTGTTCTCAGCATTCTCATTCCCAGTTTACATATTTTGTATTTGGTTTCTTCTCATTCCCCTCTCTCCTTTTTAGTTTAGTTCAAGCAGCATTAATTATCCTATTTCAAAAACATCCCATTAAAAATAATCAAGTGGTATTTGTATCAGATTTAACCTACTTTTCAGATATTTCGATAGAGACTCTGGGTTTAAAGTAGTCTGCTGCAGAATGATTTTTTGTTACCAGAGAAAGCAAGCTGCTTATGGTAGGTTAAAATGAAGGAGATGGGTCAGCCTAGTCTGACCAACTCCTCTTTTAATCAAAGATTTGCTCAGTTTTGGGCTGGGTTTTTTTTAATTAATTTGTAGTCAGCAAGAAGTTTATGACTGACAGACTGTCAACATGCCTCAGCGCAGGCTTTGTTTCGGCAGGAGCTGGATCACACCACAGAGCGATACCAGTATGATCCAGTGTCAGCAGGGGAAGGCAGTAGGGCTGGTCAGCCTCCAGCCCACCTCCCCGATGGCTTTTCAGCCAGCAGAATTTCTGGCAAGAGCCAGCTACGCAGACTGTAGTGTGGCTGCACCATAGGGTGCCAAGACCACTGATCAAATCAATTTGTACGGGCCAGGGATTCTTAAAGGTGCGATTTGGAGGAACATGGTGGGTCAGGGTGACACAGACCTTGCTCCAGCCAGCCCGTCACCTTTATTCAGAAATTGTGCAGAGAGCTTAACAAACTTGCAGTAGAACAATCTGCCTGGACACTCACCTTCACCCTGTCCTGTACACAAACATCGTAATTTATCCTGATCCCTAAGAGAAATTGGCCTAAGAAATAGGATGTAATATTTTTTCTACAATATTCCTTATCATTAACCATAATTTTAAAGAACAGCCTGGGTTATTTTCATCACTGCCCATATCAAATCCTTTTAACAATTTCCTATATCCTATTAAAAAAAAAGTGCTTTTATGTTCTATGTCTTTCCAACATCATTAGCCTCCTCCTAGGTTTTTTTGCCTTGTTTTGTTCTCCACGGTGAAGTTTCTTGCAAATATGATTGTTCACTTTCCGCTCTGAGCACCCTTCTTGCATTTCTCACTGCATCCATTTCCAGTGAGGCATGGAGTAGATGGCATGGGGAAACTTCCCTCCTCTGCAAGGGGAGACAACAGCCATGGACATCAAGAAACATGAATCACAGACTTGTTCAACACCTGGGGAAAACTAGGAGCTGGAGGAGACAGGAGCAGTAGAATGGCCATCAAGGATGGGAAGCAGGGGGGAGGGAGACTACAAACATATGGTAACTAGTAGGAAACTGGAGAGGAAAGAAGATTATTTAAGATCAAATGATGGAAGAACAGAAAGGCAAGGCTGAAAAGCAAGATCAGAAGGCACAGAACAATCTGGAGGAAGAGAAAGACAGGTATTTTTAGCCTTTAATAGAAGCACAGAGGCTAAAGTTTACTCATAATTGGTACTCAAGCTCTTACTTAAAAGCTCTTCCATCTACTGATGTAGCCAACTATAAGTGAGGACAGCCAAAAAAGACGATGATTGTTTCTGGAAGAGAAAGAGAGCTATTGCTGTTGCATTTGGTACCTCTTCAGTAAGCCTCAGAACTAACAAGGGCCATGGCACAGCATTCAATCCCTCAGTTAAAATAGATATATCCCACCAAGTCTGGAGAAGCTGTTTGATTTTGACAGTATTTGGAATAAAAAAAAAGAAAAAAGGCCGACGTGATCACTCATCTCTATACCCCGGTATAGCCTGGGTTTGTGTGCGAGTTTCTAACGCTGGATCCTGCTAAAACTTGCCTGCAGATGGAGTGCCTAGGTACGGTTTGGGTCCATGGGACCAGTCAGAGCCCCCAGCTCTCAGAGTCTTAAGCCATCCTCATCTAGATAGCTTAGGAAAGGGAGTTAGAATCGTATATTAGATACATAGAAAACCATCACTGCAGAAGCTATCATAGAAAAAGCGGACAAAGAAAAACTATAGCAACCTCCAGAAATGTGTGCCTACCCCCTAACCCTACCACCTCCCCCAAGAAAAAAAACAAAAACATGAAGCTCAAGGAAACCAGATACTTTCCATAAAATGTCATACATAAACTAATCACCAAATTTCCATCCAGGAACCCCAAGAGAATTTTGAGATTGCCTTAGTCTTGACCATTGTCACCAGGTACAGAATCAGGCTGAGCTAACGCCAGGCACGTGTGAAGCCAGTAAATGACCCTCCATATGGACACGGCAACAGATGGATGCTGTGCCAGCTTCTAACACTACAGCACGTGTAGGAGAGGGTATAGGCAGGTATAGCCTGGCAGCTGGTTCTCCTGGCACGTGAATAATCATCTCACTCTCCCAGGAGCTGATGGTTACGAGGATACTTTGCTGCTGTGCCAGGTAGCAGCCTTACCAATTCCTGCTGCGTTTCACTGGATAACAGCAGTGCTAACAGTCCTCAGCACATGTACTTTGCAAATGAAGTTCAGAGCAGCTACAGGTTTTTATTTACATGCCCTTGTAAAGTTTGCTTGCAAAATTAAATACTGCCTCCAGATACATCTCTCTTTTCCAAATTTCCTCCAGTTTGGAAAAGGAAAAGCCAGTTTGTCACACCACTGGAAGAAGCTGCAGGCCCCTACCTTACACTGACAGTGCCTTCCTCATCATCCTCCTATAAGCATTTTATGTTTAACACCACACACATTCAAATTTACTACTACTACTACTACTACTACTAAATAGATTTATCTGATAAATTCTCTTAATTATGACATCATGTTGTGGATTATTACCTCTCTTTTGCATGGATTTTCTTCCTCAGAAGGACACAATAGCTGAACATCTCCATACAAAGCTACAGGACCAGGAGAATAAGTGACAAAGACTTCACCTGGAATCACAGGATTTAGCAAACCTGACTATATTGCTCTGAAGACTGCACACGCTGGCCCAATCTCAAGATATGCATGTGTGTTATTTATCTTGAGTGAGATTCAAATACTGCCCAGAATAAAAATATTTAAAAAAATTGTCCAAACATGGATGTAAGCATGTCAGCTTTGATACTAGACACTGGAGTTTCCTAGAAATTAATCCTCCATTAAAACAACAGATGGCCCTGTGTGTTCCAGGGGCTCAGAGCACACGTGAGGGACTGGGTGACTGCCGGACTTATGAATGACTGGGTCTGCATAAACCTTAAGTTGGATTAATATAAGCTCACGCATGTCAGAAATGATCTGCAGTATTGACATTTCACATCAGCTTCATGGAGCCAGAAGCTCCAGGGGCTTCTTTCAGCCCCACACGAGATTGTGGCATGTGTAGGGGACAGTGTAGGAATATGTAGGAATAAACACATCCTGGCAGCTTTACTGACTGCTTTGATGCTTTCAGCCAGCGATGAATGAAGCGCCTGCTGATTCATCCTTTAAATCAGTGACAGCTACTTAATTAACAGGACCACAGCCAAGCTGCTTAGGACTAGAACTGACCCTTCTTAAGGAAAGGAAAGTTGTACAACACGTTTTGAAGGGCACCTCCCAGCAACCCCACGGTTCACATTTTTTGGTGAATGAGATGAGGTATAATAGCAGGGACAAGCACAAGCAGCGCCCACACTTCCAGACCTAGTCAGGCTGGTTTGAACACAGACGGCTCACAACCCCTTCCTACCTGGCTGCGTTAGGCATACAGGTGTTCTTGCTCATACAAAGCCATGATTCTGCACGGACTTTCACAACCAAACGGTTGTCTCTTACCCAGGTGCCTTCACAGTCCAAAGAGTATTTATAGGAGTTGAAAAGAGTCAGGCAGTCACAAGCTCTTCAAAGACCTCTGCTGTCGACCATTAAAACCCCCTGCGCCCACCTTTGAATAGTCTTCACCTAAACTGTCCTTAAATGATGTGCAAAACCTGTCAGTTGCACGAAATGCATGATTAAGGTCCGCGTTACCAGTCTCCAAAGATACCTCGCTGAGGGGGGTGAAAAGCCATATACTTCATCTCAAACCTTACAAGCTCCAGTGTAAGACCCACTGAGCCTGAAGGAGTTCTGAAGCCAAGTCATAAAAAGCCCTCGTGCTCCTGTAAAAGGTGTGTACAGGCCAACAGAGCGCATAAACATTTCCCACCGTTTGCACGGCTCCTCACAGTCCATTTCAGAAGCAGGCTGTTACAGGACGGATGGGGTCAGTGAGCACGGAGAAGAGGCCGGGGCCATGGCATGGCGATGTTTGTTAGCAACGTGGTTCTACATTCAGTCAAGCACTTGTCAAGATCCGTAAAGGGGGCAAAAGCAGGTCTCGTCTTACTAAGTTTACAACCCCAGGCAGAGTAAAAGCAAATTGTTTCCAGATCTTTTTTTCACTCTTTTTAAAAAAAATCTAATGTTTAAAACACTTATACTTAGAATGTCTTTGAGAGAAGCTGCTATAATAATAATAATAAATCATTTTTCATATGATAATGTTTGGCTATTCTTCATCAAGAAGAGCAGAGTGTTAACCTTAGCTTTTATGTGCACAAGCACAAACACCCTCACCCTCATGCCTTTGCTTCTTGCTCTCCACTCCTCAATACTTTGCCATAAAACATGTAATCCCTCTTTCTTCCACTGCTGATAAAGCCAAAACTTCCCTGTACCATCTGCAACTCATACAACTCCATGTCATATTCCCTCCCAAGAGCAGAAGCCTGATATGTTCCTTTTCCCCACCACTCTGTAAAACCCTATAAAATGCTGGCCACAAGTGCCAGCTGAGTGCTCCGGTCATACCACTTCCCCAGTGAGAGGAAACAGAACCAGGAAGAAGGGCAGAAACTGAAACTGGGATGTGAAGCCCTTAAAGAAAAAAAGCAAATTTACAAGTTTCAAAACATGCACCTGCCCCAGGGACATCCCCATCGCCCAGCAGCACCGGGTGGGCTTTTGGAGTCCCCCACCGAGAGGACGGTTCCAAGAGGGGACCTGGCTGCCAGTGTTTATTTGTCGCAAGAGCATTGGGGGTTTCACCCAGAGCTGCTCAGAGAATGCCTGCAGCCACTGCCCTGCCTGCAAAAACCCTGAAAATAGAGGCAAAAGCTAATCCGTCTGATGAACTAGCAGCAGAGTTTATTTTTATTGCAAACAAACTTGCTAGTGGCAGAACACAGACTGTCCCGCTGGCTAAAGCCCACATATTTCGGCATGAAAATAAGCCGTAGTTACCAAAGCAACCAAGTATCTCGAGACCTGAACTCTGGCATCACACCAGTCACATTGCTGAAGGAACGGGGGACTGGTGGACTTGAGGGTGATATGTGACAGCTGACCCCCGACTTGTACGGGACTAGAGTCTGTTTCCCTTCACACTGGACATCATCCTAGGTTAACTTTTGTGCTGTTCGTAGCTGAATGTTTTGGGAGACTTCTAGCACAGAGGATATGCAGGCACATTTTAGAGAGGACATATAGTTACAACAAGCCCTGCTAGCTGGATAGCAAAACGTACATATAATTTTTCGTAAATGAAAGAAGAAGTGAAGAAGGATGTTAATCAGTCCACAGAGATTAGAAGAACACAAATATTTTTTTAATTGGTTATATAGGCACTTTGGTCCTTATTAATGGAAATCTCATGCACTTCAGAATACTTAGTATAACAAAGGCACTCTGAAATGTTCATCAGTAACTATCTGCTGTTCTATTTAACCTCCTTCACTCATGTAATTAAGACAAAAATGGCATGCAATTTAGGAGGAAGTGCAAGGCAAAGGAACTAACAGTTCACAAACAGTCCAGAGGCTGGAAATTATTTGACTGAAGTATTTGGTGGATGTGTATGTTACATTCAAAGAAAATGAGATCCAGAATAATTTACTCCAGTCAACAAGATAAAAATACAGATCACAAATCTTCAGTTATGGGTTACACAGCAGATATTGATTCCTGCCTTTGTTGACTGTCTGTTAGATTTTCTTCATGCTCACCCTTTCATTTTTTATTCTGTCTTCTATGTATGGGAAAAGCTTCCAGTCATAATGTGAAAATCCATTGCCATAGCTTTCTTCACATATCTCTTTAAGACTTAGTCCCTGCTCTGTCCTTTCTAGACAAAGGACAGACAGCTGGTGTACCATGGCTGCTGCTCATTATACTAATCTTAATCAGTTCACAGCTACTGTGCAGTCCTCCTGTCAGTCTGTCTCACTGTACATCCACACAGCAAGAGCTCTGGGGCAAGGAATATTTATTATCATGTATAAGCACTGAGCCTAGCACGATAGAGCTTTAATATCTGACATATCTAGATGCTATCAGATAAACAAGGAGATCATTTGACACAGCTTTTGTCACTACCATTCAATCATCTGAAGGAGTTTGATTTCTAAGAGCTCAGCAGCACAGTTCTGCTGTTGTCATCTGCTATTTTTGTTTGCACTAAGTGCTCTGCATCAATACATCAGAGGCACAGATGTTGCTCCACTGTTTTCAGTGGAGTCAGCCCTCACATATCCAAGAGCAGGTATTAGCGAATAAATAAGACTTGGATTTTACTAAGTTGTTTGCATGTTGGGATCTCGTATGGAAGCTTAAAAATACAGGCACGCAGCAAAAGGAACTTTTTCAATAAAAGCAGCAGCAAATATTACAAAGGCCAGACTTTGAGCTAGGACCAGGAATTCAAACCCTGATGGCAAGTAAAATGTTTTTAAGTTTCAGTTTAAAAGGTTTAACTTAAAACCACCTTTGCAGCATCCTGATTTTCTGGCAAGCTGCTTCAGCCTGACATCTTCCCTTGGTTGGCTCAGACTCTCATTTGCAAAGGGAGCATTTGCCCTACAGCCGCTCATATTAGTTATAAACCACTCATCGGCTCCTGTGCAGTGGCTGTAATCAGCTGTGATTGTCTGGCCAGGGGACAGTTTGCTCAGACAGAGAACCATCCTCTTGCCTTAAAATTTCTCAAGAGCTATCTCCAAATTTTCCACAGTGTATTGTTTCAAAGGAGAGCGAGACTCTCAGCCATTCATCCGAAGGTTAGCCTTTTTGCCTGCCGGTATTAGGGACCAACGCACCGTTGAGCACAAGAACAGCTAACCAGCAGCTTGCTTTGACATGGTGCAGTTCCGAGGAAGGGCAGCAGCAGATACTCCCACTCACCTTAATGAGAACTGAAGGCACCGTCCACCAGTAAAGCTTTACAGTCGTGACTCAGCCTCTCCCTAGAGCGCCATCGTCAGCTCTCCAGGAAAAGCCAAAGCTGATCACAGCTAGAGGAGCAGTGGGTTTACAGCACAGTCCAGAGCGTGGTGAAGTCAGACCATGGTTTTCACAATAGCCCAGGATTAGTCTCTAGTCAAAATTCAACCTGTGAAGCTTGGACCCACACGTCTACCCCATCGAGTGATCCCCTTTCTACATCATTGACCAACTAAGGGGTTAGAGGCAAATGGCTGCCAGAATCCAATCCATAACACTGATACCATACTTGGAGCACCTTGTAATGAGTGCAGGGCCTCTAAAACAGCTCTCGTTTAGAAATGTTCAGTCATCATTCAGCGGAGTGTTAGAAAAACAGACCCTTTAGGTATTAGATCCCTTCTGAGAAACGTGAAGCTCTGGTTCCATTTGCATTTAACTCATAAGAAGAACCACTCTGCAGAGTAATAAAACCCCCTCCATGTGCTAGTGCCAGGTCTTTAAAAAGCATCGGCAGGGCTACTTGATTTTTCTATTAAACAGCACGTGTAACCTTGCTGTGACTGAACTGAACCAAACAAATTTCTAGGGTCAGCCAGTCCGTGAGCGAAACACATCATCATATGGGAAGGGAGAAGACACACTGGAGGGCTGGGCTGTGCCTTTCCTGTGAATGGGGCACCCCATAGCTCTTGTGCTCCAGGATCCCATCAGCAGGACATCGTGCTGAAAAAGCCCAGCCGTACAAAAGCCCAGCTATTCTTTTTATTCAAACTAGCCTTTCCCCATCACCTCCCATCTGCCAATGGATGCAAACATATTCACCTTGTGGATTCTTCTCTCCCATCCTTACACTGACTCTACTGCAGAGGATGACTTTGTGTCCCAGTAAAAAGCCAAACAAGCACGGAGGGCAGGAATATCTTTTTCACAACTAGGGATTCAGAATGCAGGACTGATCTGGCAGAAGCAGATACAGAAGCAGCCACAGCATTTCTGGGTAGGAGTTCCCACCAGGATTATTTTTTATTCAAAAAACCAGAAATAAGCAAGGAAGGCTTCCTAAGAGCAAAGAGGACACAAGTGGTTCCTCCTCTGGCCTGAGGGTGAAACATATGCCATTTGGCTTGAGATCAAATTTGCAGAAAGAGTATTCAGACAGATTGACCCTGTGCCCATACACAAGGATAGAAGCACCACAGAAAGGTTTATCATTTTTCATGTCTCTGGTTGGATTTTCTCAATCCTGTGCTGGCTGGCAATTTCTAACTCTTATGGTGCATTCTCTTTGTTATGTTCTCAGCTCCATTCAACACCTTCCCTTTCTAGATTACATTCTATCATTTTCTTCTCCTTATCCTTTTCTCTTAGTTTTCCTTTCCACCCTCTCGAAAGCAGCACACTTGTTTATCACAACGCTCACACGACGTTTCCTGCCAGTGTACTCTATTCACTCTGCTCATGCTATTCATGCTACCCAGTTCGGAGGAATAAAGGCACCCCACAAGTACCATTCCAACCCACCTGAGAACAGAACTGCCTCTGCACGTGCCTGTCTCTCCCAAGCAGTGCCTGAAGAGGGATCCGAAGGCACCGGACCCCCACCAAGACAGCAACAGGAACAGGGCTGCTCGTTGAAGGAAAGCAAGCAAGAAACCCAGGGTGACCACAACACGGGCAGATGCAGCACCCTCGTGACCGGGGCACAGTCCCACAGGGCCTGAGCAGGGTGAGCAGAGCCGGGGGGGGGGGGGGGTGACAGCAACAGGTCCCCTCGACGGTGCCGTGATCGTCAGGCAAGGCAAACAAATCCAGCCCGAGGTTAGCCCTGAAAAACCCACTCAGCAGGACGGGGCTGGGTGCTGGCACACCTACAACATGGCGAAAGCCACAGCGGGGTGCCCAGGCCGGAGCTCACATGGAGCTGCTGGGGCAATGAGCAGAGGGTGCATGGGTGGAGGCTGCAGGTCAGGGTGCTCAGGAAAGCCTGTTTGGGTGCTCAGGGCCCCCGTAAGTAGCCGCACCTCGAGTATCAGCCTGCACGACTCGCCGTGCCGCAGCGAAGCTTCGCTCGTGGCTGGCACTCGTGTCGCGAGCCCAGTACACAGCAGACAAGGGCCGGAGCCCAGAGCATCGCCATGCCGCCGGGAGTTGGGTTGGCCGCAGCTTCGTCCGTGCCCTGTCTCATGCCACCCCCCCCCAAGTCCTCAGTCACTGACTGGACTTGCTGGCTTGATCTCAGACCTGCCTCGTCGCTACAGGCCTGCTGGGTGATGGCTGGATTCTTGGTGGACCCAAGAGTCTTGGTTATCATCACGGGGCCTCTCCGAACTTCTTGTTTGGATCGGTGGGACTGTGCCCTTGTTGAGGAGGGTGCTGCTCCCGTGTGCCTTGCCACGGCTCTCAGGTCCCCTTCCCTCACGGGGCAGCCTGCCTTGCTGCTCCCTGACAACGGGCAGAAAAAAAGCTGATTTCTGCAGTTCTGGAAATGACCAAGCACAGGTAAATTCCCAAAGATTTTCTCAGCCTACCCCCGATTATGCCATCCACCTTTTTGCACAGACAGAGGCGCACACACCATCGATACATTTCAAGGAAGCTGCACACAGTAATGTCATAGTTGAGCGTGTTGCATAGAGGGTATAAGCCAGTATCACACCTTATGGGAAACTGGAATCCCAAAGGAGTAACTGAACCGCTGTGTGGGAGAGGTTCTCCTGCTGCCCCACAATGAGGATTACAGCCTAATGAGATAACTCATTTCTTTCTGCTCTTTCTTTTCATTACTAGGTCTTGCTCACAAACTGAAGAACTACTTAATCGAAGATGATAACATTTCTCTTTCTTTTTGTGGTTCCCAGATACTTAGATTTCACTACCTTAAATCCCTTCATAGCCAGGAAGAGTGGGTATAAGAAATGAAGGGAATCAGATTCCAGCAAAGCCTTCATTAAATTTGGCCCATCTAGGTTTCCCTCTGAAATGGATAGCAAAAATTACAGAAGCTAAAAGGCCTCAGGTGATGCATTATAAGGAGATGCAATTGGCACAGAACAGAAACCGACTGAAAATGGTCCCTTCGAACCCACTGTGAGGAGACTGCCGAGGGAGAAAAATCAGAGCATCAGTTATCCTTCCCTGCCGTTTTAAATTGGCTACTTGCATCACTTTCATCGACCTTCTTCTTAGATGCCATCAGCCCCCGCTGGTTCAGACAAAGTCTCATTCATCCAGGGAATGAGGTTTGACTACAAAAAGAGCCACCTAAGAAATGGATTAGTCACAGGAATTTACAGAAAGCAACCACAGGCAGGAAAAACCTAATAAAATACAAAGGGAAAATACATTGCAAAAAAGTTAAGTGGGAGCTGCAGGACTCAGAGACTGCACACTGACTCTTCGTGTATACAACTAGGCAAGTCTGACGTAGTTGCTGTTGGCTGGATAGTAGGCTTATCTCCTCTGAGGACATCAACATTTTTATGCACATTTGAGAAAGAAGATTTTTTTTTTAAACAATTTTAATCACTAAAATTTGTTTCATTTTTATGATGACAATGAGGAAGAACAGAAAAAAGGTTCCTAATATAGATGTTTTTCTGTTAAAACTTGTCCTTCAAGCTCTTCCATCCTGCCATCTGCTACTTTGCTAGCAATTAGTCCTAGCAATTTTCCGAACAATAAAGAAAATAATTTCAAATTGTTAGGGTAGGTGGCTTTCATGACTAATTTTTTTTGAGCGGAGAGCCCTTAAACAGTAGTGTGTGCAAAATCCCCAGAGGGAAAGGATAATAGAATTCAATTTATTTAAATTCCTAGATTTCACATCTACATCACATGGATATTAGATAATTATGACAAAGAGTATTAAATCATCTGGTCAAATTCCAGCAAATTTCCCATCCATTGCTTTTGGAAAAATATTCAAGATCATTACTAAGAAAACAAGCAAAGAAAGCTTGGTATAAAGTGATCTATTTTAGCTAAAACTAAGATCAATTGTTCAATAATGCAGTCCTTAAATTAAAAATATGTCTAAATAATTAAAAGCAAATAAAAAAGAAGTTCTTCTTCCGTTCAACACAGTAAGACCAGCCATGACGTGTTCCAGAATTACACACAGAGAAGATTATACCAGATGTGTCCTTGCTCTTGTGATCAGCAAAGTGAAAGTACCAGCAACTGCCCATCCACATCTGGTCCTCAAATATATCTAAACCTCATGCCACTTACTCCCTGCATTTTTCTGCTCACTTGTACTCCTCCAACACGGCAGCAAGAAGGTGTTGTAACTGGTGGAAGAGCTATATGCATTTTGTCTGTCATTTTTGGTTGTGTATTTCTCTCACAGCAGAGGCTGCCTCCTCAGATCGACGTAAGGGCACACTACAACTTCACTAGAAAACAGCAATCATGTTGCAGGACTGAGAAGGGACTACACATCTCATTTTTCCAGGTTCCCTTGACATTCAGAGAAAACTGAAGGAGCAATTACTGTCTCACCTCAAGGGTAAGTTTTTGCGATTTGTTTACTTATAGAAATAAGAAACCAGAACCTAAAGGCTTCTTCTCACTCAGAATGCTGTGGCCGGGGGTAAGATCCCATGCTGCTAGTCTGTCATTGCAATGTCTCGTGTGACATACTATGACTGGTCCCCCTTTGGTGACAGTATTTTAGACAATTACCTTCTTTCCGCAGAGGTTATTTTCCCAGGCTACATTCCTCCCCACACCTGGAAACTCCCAACAAGCTCCGAAGAGAGTCATACAAACTTTCTTGGAAAGAGTGTCAGACTTTGGGACTAGTTAGGGGAGGACACCAGCATACCGAAAATAAAAACCTCTGCCTTCAGAAAAGAGAAAGGAAAAAGAAATGAGGAGGAAGTAAGAGGGGAAAACAGCAGCATACCAAGAGAAACAAAAAGAGATTCCCTCCAATTTTATTAAACCAACCGCTTTAAGGTCTCTTTCCAGAGATCAGTGCTATCCTGACAGTGAGGACTCAGGAAAAGAGAAGTGGGGAATCATAACCCACATCCATCTCCCTCAAAGGTTTTTCATTTCCCTTGGGGCTACCCAGTGCTGGCCACCACGAGAGGCAGAAGTCTGGACTAGAGGAACATCATGTTTGAACAAGCATGCTGAATCCTACGTTCAGCTAAGGACCTCACACACAGGCAGGAGGGAAAAAAACAGGCTTCAGGTTTGTCGAGTTGACATTTTGCACTATTTTACCTTTTTCTGTTCATTATAGCAATTACAATGCACCATCACTAGACCCTGCAGACGGAGGTTAAATACTTTCACTGATAAAACCCGCAAATCCCCATCAGTGTTATGGTGGAAAGTGAAGCTTCTTTGTCATGCTCTTCACCACAGGACAGAGCAGAGGGTTTCCTGACAAGCTGCTCTGCATTAATGTGTCTGTGATTAACTCTAAGGAAAGAATGAGAACCATTCTGAAACTTCTAACCCCCCCACACCTCGACCTTCACGGGCCACCGAATCTCTAGAGTGTAAACTGGAGTCATCCTGATCTACAGCAGCTAAAAAGCACTTTTTTCTAGTCCTTTTAGTTGCTATTTATGTGGCAACTAAATCCCTTTCTTCACATTTTACACTTATCCCAAGGAGAGAAATTGCAGCTGATAAAACCCTCTGGAAATACTGGGGGTTTCTTCATCTGCGAAACTTGACCATAAGCACATTTGAAACATTTGCTGTGTTCTTGCTGGAAAGGAAAGAGTGGTTTACTCAATATTTAAAAATGTTTCAAATCTGAACAGAATAAAGAGGGTTTGTAGCCATGGTGACTTCCACATTCATTTTTTAAAAAACTATAATATCTCTGAAGATTTGTGACATGATGCAGCAAGCATGTCACATTGTGTAGGCTTATGTTATGTCTTGAAAGCCTGAATGACTTGATGTGACCTGGCATGATGCTATGGATATTTAAAATATTTCAAGAGAAATTGCAGTTCCAGTGGTAGGTAGAAGGGAACAAGTTTTCACATAGGGTTAGAAAAGAACACAATCAAATGACAATCTTAATTCCTTAAAAATTACGCATTTGCAGAGTAATTTCACAACATGGAAGGTAAAAGATTACAGAACATTGTGGCTGCACAGGAAAACGTCTTTATCCAACAAGTGGCATCTCCACTGGGACTACACAGCTATTGTAGTAAGCAGGCAATGTATTTTTTCAGAAAACATATAGACACCGTTATCGTAAAAATATATTGCAAATTCAGATTTAATCACTGGAAAGTTAATGTACATTGCATTTTTTCAGTATTTAGGCTGTCACACTTGGAATTTTAGAGTACTCACTTAAAATGAGACCATAAAAGCTTCTTGCTTTGATTTCTTTTTTCCTATTTTGAATGAAAATTAAGACTTTAAAATAACTTTTGAGCACATGCTCTTGAAAAAGTATCCTTATTGCTATCATTAGAGCTTCAGATGCTGGATCAGACTCCCGTTTTAATTATTGGACTAGGCACAATATGTGAGATCAGGTGATTGCTAGTCAAAAAAAGATGATATGATACTCAGGGGAAAGACCAAAGGAAATCTGATGTATTTTCATTCTTTAACTACATCACCATGTTTAGTATTCAGGAAGTTCCAACCCCAAGAATCATCCTAGAGAAGGAATAGATTGTTTAGCAAGGGGTCCACAGGGGGGGTGGAATTTATATCTTCTTCCTCAAGGGTTAATCCTGCAATCTAGTGTGGGTTATTAGACCCAAGCATTGCGGTAACATGAAACATCTCTGACAGAGACATGGTAATCCCAAAATAGTATTTGTCATTACATTACAGTAGGCATCAGCTTGATGTAGAACACATTTTGTTAAGTTAGTATTTTGTAAGTTGCCTGAGAAGGAGCAAGATATGAGAGACCATTTGTAACCAGTTCACATCTTAATGAAAGCAGTATTTCGTGGTACAAACTAAAACCACTCCTGCAGCAGTCTTATAAACAACAGCAACGGCTTTCTCCCCCAAAATAGAGGTAAATCAGTTCTAAGAGAACTCTTTTATAAGGGAGCTACTAGGCAATCAGTTCTTCCAAGAACACCCACTTGGACACTGTCTTCCTAAAGCGAGTAGTAGAAGAGTTGTGGAAATTTCTTTCCTTGACGTTCTGGCAAAATTTTGACAAAATACACTTGGAAAAGCATGCTGCATGGAAGAGTCTTGCACTAGCCCTGAAAGGATAACCATTATTTATTTTTTTTTCCTTGGAAGGGCATGGCTTTGAGAGTATGGAACTCTCAAATAATGGTAAGGAAAGGTCATCCACTGCACCTCACAGTCCTGCCGGACTTGGTCCCAAAGACTAAGTCATCTCCATTGTGTCCAGAGACATTATTCTCTCTGCCCCAGAGATGAGCTACCCGCCTGTGCAACGTGTTCTCTGTATTACGAACACAGCAGGCTGCAGCAGCAGGAAGTTACAACAAACTTTCTTCTGCTTCTTTTGACAAATGGGGTTGCTCCAGGTATTTCTCACCTGTGCCACTCGTGAGCGTTGAGCACAGCTCAGCCCATGTTTGTGCTCTGACCCGTCAGTGGCTCATCCGCCACAGGTTGGAGAACGTTGAATGAGCT
Organism: Aviceda cuculoides; assembly: GCA_035590195.1. Taxonomy (NCBI): domain Eukaryota; kingdom Metazoa; phylum Chordata; class Aves; order Accipitriformes; family Accipitridae; genus Aviceda; species Aviceda cuculoides. Next base: position 6,312,087 of record JAVJGG010000024.1, read on the forward strand.
AACAAGTTTTTTTCTTTCACAAACCTCATTCATATAGATTTCTCTCAGGATCTGCCAGAAAATGTTTATATCACCCACTGGCAATAGGTTCTGCCTTAACTGTCTGAGTGTATGACCACTCGATAAACTACAAGCAGACTTCCACTCAATAGACTTTAATAGCTAATACTTGCTTGGAGACCTTTTGTCTGCCCTCCACACTCAGGACCTGCTTCCTTTTTGAGAGAAATCATGAAGAGATGAGCTACAACTGAGACAGAATCTGTCCATTTAAATTTCTTTTCTTCATCTTGGTGAACTGTCTAGAACATACCACATGCTCATAGACACTGACAAACAGAGATTTGAAAACATGGTCTCCTCCTCAAAGACAGGACAGTCTAGTCTCACGTAGAAACTTCTCACAAACAGTTATGACCTGAAATCTACCCGATGCTCCATCCTTCCCCACGCAGAACCATGCCCCAACTACGAACCAACTGACGCTCAAATGCAACTTTGTATAATGCCACCATAGAGACTAAAAGCATTTTGATTCAGAAGGGATTGTTAGGATCACCCACATAGCAAAAACCTCAAAAACTCCCCTGGAAATGCCAGTGTCATGCCTTGACACCAGCGACACTTTATGTAGCCATTGATAATTCCCAGCCAGAGAAAAAAATCAAAGCGCTTTCAATTGCTGTACAGGGGTTGCACCGGAGAACACCAGCAGATAAAGAGACCAGTGTCTATTCACATAAAGGCTCATGCTGGGTACAGAGGCTTTGAGGCTTTGCTTGGCACTGCTTGGGGGAGTACCTGTTAAATAAATGTGTGCCTCATAAATTCATATTACTGTTTCCACTTCCCACTTCCTGTGATTTATTAGGCTAAATCCGCACCCACTGTGAACTGCATTGACTTGCTCATCTGACTGCAGCATTGTGACAGTATTTTAAAGCCTACATAAGCTAGTTCTATTGTATCTTGTTTGTTCTGATCTGCAACAAATAAAACATTAAGTTTTACGATATACCCTTTGAGATGTTAGTTTTCTTTGGAATCTAGATTTAAACTAAATCAGTCTCTGGTTCCACGAAGGACGAATATTTTAAAACTGCTGTCAGCCATGCCTTTTAGCCTGCTGCCTCCCCTTTATAATTATTGATGTTGGCATTATACCAAGAACCATTTTCTTGATGTATCAATAGAGTTGTGTTTAATTTGACATTTTACTTTCTGAATAAAAAACTGAGCTCAGTCATGGCATCAGTTTCAGTAGGTATATTCAAGCAATAGAATCAATTATTTATGCATTTTAACAGCATTTTCTTTCCTTGATATCACTGAGAAAATAATTCAATAATTCTCCACTAAGTGTTTTCCAGAAAGCAGGAGGTTATTTGCAACAGACCACATCATGCGGAAAGGCTGAATAGGCCTGAGAATGGCCACTGAGCCCCACAGCTTTCCAAAGTGAGGTCAAACCTGGATCAGAACCAGACCCCTGGCTCCTCCTGCCTGAAGCACGCTGTAAAAAGAAACTCTGTGATCTCGGCTTAGTTCCTAGTAGAAGCACTTGTCATCATGTTCCACGAGCAGAAGGAAAAGACAATCCTTTTCTTTATGCAGACCTATTCTGATCATGTTCCCAGATTATGATTAGTTCACTCTGCTATGTTAACCTGCAAGAATTTGGAGCAACAGGTGCATAAACTATGTGTTAAAATTACACACATCGATAGTATATTGAATTAAATGTGCAATTCCCACATCCACATTGTATCTGTTCTCACCTGTCTATTATCTAGGATGGGATAACGTCACGTGCATGAAGTGTATCTCCTGGCACAGCCTTATCAGTGGGCTTATGAGAAGCTCACTGTACAGTGGAGTGCTGTCTACGTAGGAAACGAAACCCCCCTCAACTCCAAACACTGGCATTTTTGCCTCATACCCCTGCTGTCTGCTCTGGCACAGCGACGTGGTCCACTCCCTTAAGTGGAAGGCTGCATCAAGATTTTGTGAATTACTGAACACTTAAGGAAATTAGTTTCTGAGTCTTGTTTTTATTTGAAGGCACACTTTAAGGTGTGAATGGGATGAGGTAAATGTCTCCGGTTTTGTCTCATGTCTGCTTATGCAGTTATTCTGTCATAGCCACCTTCGGGCCATGAATTATTCACCAGATATGATAAGAAGACTGGAGCTCAATAAAAACCTGTCAGGTTTCCAGGTCCCATTCAGATGCTAACATTAGCTTTCATCTTTCAGATAATACATGTTCAAACTCATTTGCTAGCCTATTATTTGACAAAGGAACTACAGGTCACATTAAAGTTAATTTATGAAATCACTTAACTGAAACCTCACACCAGCCTTTGGCTTTCACATCTCCAAAACGTTAGCAGGCTATATCACATATCATTGCAAGTGCTTTTCATTAGAATCAGCAACAAAGGCGACTACAGCGCAGCACAACAGCTGGTTTTAAAAAAAGCAAGTCTCAGTCAACTTAATTTCAAAGGCCCTTGAAACCCAGCTTTGCCATCACAATACTAATTCACAGCTCATGACGTGTGCATCTGCATGTTATAACCTTGCTTTGAAGGTCACGACGCCAATGCCTCATCATATAACATATTGAAGAAACACGATCAGCTTTTGATGCAGCGTCACAGCACCGCTGTACTAACCACTTCCTCCGCTCACTTGTCTGTATTAAAATCAGGAGGATGGGCATGTGGAAAGCGTTTCTCCGGTTACGCTTTAAAATCATGACCATAACTGTCATGAAGTTCACGTGGTCATGTTCAGACAACATGTACGAAAACAGAAACAAAATCCTGTGACCACAGAAGCCTGCACACTCTCATTATTCCTGCACACGTAGTAAAAAATCAGAAATGTGGTCAGAAAAAAAGAGTATACCAAAATAGAGCAAAAGTTTGCTCAGGTTTTCCACAAAGGAGCTTTCACTGTTCCAGTGGGTAGAGAAGCAGGTAATGTCAGCTTTCAAGTACTTGTAACTTTCTTTTCTGTTTCTAAATTTGCTGAGGGAAATTTGCCACTTTCCCCCTTTTCAGATTTTTATCTCCAGCTTTGTTAAGCTCCAACTATAGAAATGGTCTTTTCCAAAGTAGGAACAGTTGATTCAAGGGAGTTCCAGGTGCATATGGGCTTTCTTCCTTCTTCTTTTAATGAGTGGTGGACAGTTACTACTCATGGAAGAGGCTGGGACCATTTCTTCACTGTTGAATATGGCACGTTTATCGGCAAAATAACCTGCACACTCGTCTTTCTAGATAGCTCCCGCTGTAAGTTATTTTGCTGCAGTCATGCTGCACCTGACAGGTTACTTGCTGTCCTATTTAAGTTTGCCTGCCTACATCAGGGTAAGAACTACGTCAGCCTCGCTGCTACTGAGGTATTACAACAAGACATACGGTGGGTGGCCCTCCAGCTCCAAACTTAATTTAAACCTGATGATGACATAGCTGGTAACAACCAAACTCTCAACACGCAGAGCCTTTCAGAAGCAGAAAGGTCACAACTAACGTGCCCCACATTTGAAACATCTCTGCGTAAGTTTTGGCCTCCAAGCTGCCCCTTGGTGTCCCACGCACTACCACGGCACAATAACCTGAAACTCCACCTTACTTATGAAATGCTACCTTATGACGCCTTACCCTAAAGAATTCTGAGGACAAACACATGGCTGAGAAAGGTCCAAGTGTCCTCTCAGATCCATTGCCACAGGTTCAGTGTTTTCCACCTACATTGATAACTAATTTTGAACAGAGAAAAAAGAAAATTGGGAGACAGAATTCCTCCTTTGGTGCTCCCTTAGCAAGCATAGACTCCTTGCTGTTCACAAGGCAAACACAGCCCTGAGGTTCCCTAACTTCAGGCCAGTTTTCTATTTCTTAATGCAAACTTGAGTATACTTTGAGGGGATGTCAGAGGGATTTTAAGGACAGTGCTTTAAAGAAGCCACATGTCAAAATGCCAAACCAAACCACCACCAACCAACCAAACAAATAAACAAAAAACCCCACCACAAACCCAAAACTTTAAACCCCTAAAAAACCTCAGGAAACAGATTAAAGCCTCACTCAGGAAAGTCTCCCTGTAGGGCCACTGGAAGTGTGATACTCTACTTGTATATCATCAGATCAAACATTATATGATAATAGATACTAGATGGTAATACATACCAGACCCAAGTTAGCCCAGAATTGCCTGATTTCTTCAGATACACAATTTCTCAATTTAATTTTGAAAGTCTTTCATCTCAAGTGCACAAAAGAAGTGGAATAAGAATAAATCCCAGACGAGAATCTGCCTTCCTCACCCTGAAGTGAAGAACTTCTTGGCACTGAACCACAGTAGAACTTGCACATAATCTGGCAGCAGAGAAAACATTGCTTTGACACTATATAGCCCCTATGAAATTGGGAACAGCACAAGAGATGGATACAAAAAGATTGCATAATAGAGAGCTGTTAAAACAAGCTGTTAATTTTCTGCAAAAGTACTAGGCAATCTGCCTGCAAGCTACTGATCCATAAAAAGACAAATAATTTTTAGTGAAACTACGTGAAGCAATTTTTGTTGAATCTCCTCTCCCAGGAGAAGAACTCACCCCCACAACTCCACTCCCCAAACCTTAATTTTCTGGAACATACAGGAATATTCGTGAATAAAGTGTTTCTTTTCATCACTAAAGATGGTTTTCTCTGTACAGAAGATTGCAGCCCTTAAGATCTTGAGACTGTAAGTATTTGTTATTTAAATGCAAGCAAGCAAGCTTCTAACAAACAGGGCATTATTTCCTTTTAAAATGAATGAATGAAGCTGCATTGTCAATCAGTTATCTTGCTTTATTCCTCTAGCACATGGGACAGCATGCAGGGGTAGGGGAGCAGTTCAGGTAATCCTCACATGATTTCAGTCTTATCTTTTTTCTGGCTTTAACAGGCAACATCTCCCACACAGTCAGCAGCAGTCTGATACAGTTTCAAACAGGATTTTGTTTTGTTTTCCTCCTGGAACACCAGGGTGACCCTAGGTATTGAGGCACTATTTTTTAACACACACAAACAGGTATCACTGGACAAATCCTTTTGGAAGCAAATTTACCTTTGGTGCACACCACTAACCCTGTGTCTTATGATATGGTCATAGACAACAAGATCTTTCCTCTTCTGAGGACTGGCATTGTCACAGTAATTAATTAACACAATGGAAACTCAAGAGCAAGCCTGCTTCTTGACTCTTGCTGTTCCCAACTCTCACGCTACTGTTAACCCCAATTAGAGGAAACGACGGGGTTTGCATTCTGCCTCCTTAGACTGTTCCATTCCTATGGTCGACGTGTTCTCTAAAGACAGGAAAATCTTTTAAACATAAGCAAGGAAAAGCTGGAGCTGTCCCCTCTTGTAGCTTAATCTCTGCAGCTGAGGATTTAAAGGTGCCCAGTGACTGAAAATTTATGATTCACCTCACATATCCAAGATCCAATGAAATGTATGGTGTCACTACAAGGCATTCACTACTTCAGTCCAGAAACTATTTTTTCCATTGTTTTCTATAGCTAGGACAAATAGACAAATGAAAGAGAGAGCCAAAGCTTTGAGGGTTTGCATAAACACACCCTTACTACCTTTCTCAGGGAATCAGAGACAGCAGAGCTGAAAGGAACCTTAAAGTATCATCTAGACCATTTTTCTGTTCTGAATTAGGAACTACTCTTTCCAGACTACTCTTGATAGATGTTAGTCTACCCTGTTCTTGGAAACCTCTGGCAGTTGAGACAACTCACTGTTCCCACACAGTCTATTTCAGGCTCTTCCTATTCTTACCATTAAAAAAAGGACACCTGATTTCTAATCTGAATTTCTTTTCACAAAATGACAGAGATATTTAGGTGGGAAGGGACTTCTGTAAGTCTATAGTCTAACCTTCTGCTCAAAACAGGGGTAACTTAAAAGCTAGATCAAGTTGCTCAGGGCTTTCTCCAGTTGATCTTTGAAAATTTCCAGAATTTCTTTGGACAACTTCTTCCAGTGTTTGATGAGTTTTATTATGTGCTTTTTCTCATATCTAGTCAGAATTTTCTTTGCTGCAAACTATGTCTGCTGCCCCTTTGCCTATCACTGTGCATCTCCGAGAAAGAAGAATGTGACCCTCTGTTCTCTGTAACCACCCAGGAGGTAATAGGAGATAAACAATAATATCCCTCTTAGCTTTTTCTTCTCCCAGTTGAACAAACCCATCTCCCTCATCCTCTCCTCCTACACCATGAATCACCTCGGTGTTCCTCTGCTAGTCTTGTGTCCATTCACAAACGTCTTCCAGCATTCATCCCACTTCCAAAATACCCCAAAATAATGTTACCCTTCTCTGTGCCTGTAATCAAAACTCTCCACACAGTCCTCCTCTCCAGACTAAGCAAACCCAGCTCTCATTCTGGCCAGGAGGCATGCTTTCTGAGCCTTTCTGGTTGCTCACACGGGGACTTCCTCCAATCTGTGCTCATTTTCCTTGACCTGTAGACAGAGCATGCCAGCCAAGATCATGTTCATGCTCAGGACAAAGGGAGGATTATTTCAAGGATATTTCATTCTACATAGTTATACATCCCAGGGTAACTGTAGATTTTTCCATTGTATTATGATTTTGCAGATTAACGGTCAATTTGCACCCAAGTGTAACCCTTTGGTCCTTTTCTACAGAAACATTGTTTCACCAGTCATTTCCCAGCTTGCATTTAGATTAAAATTCACAACTATATGAGTTTAAGTCCACACATATTTCCTTGCTGAATTACATCCTAATTTTTTGGTCTTTTTTTCCAGACCTGAAAAGGTTACCTTGAATTCCAGTGTGGCTCCCCAAACTGCTTGCACCTCTTCTGCTGGCTCTGCTTCTCTTGATTAAGCTGACTGATGACTTTCACCCTACCTTGCTCAGCTGCACATCTCAGAGGCGGAGCGGTTCTCCCAAGAAAGAAGTGCGTGTACACAGATCCACAATTCTTCTCTCCTTTTACTCAAAGTTTACTATTCAGGACTGCAACGAAGAAATATTTTCTGTCACTACAGAGCTGGGAACAGGATTTGAAATAAATGGTTGCATTTCTACTGTACTTCTTACACCACCTTTATGCACAATTTTTTTTGTTCTGCAGTGTCATATAGACCAAAACATGCACTAGAGCTGGTGATCTTTAACCATGTACCTACTGATGTCATATAACCAACGTATTTTACACATGCTCTGCTGGATAGTGTGTTGGCACTTACACTATACATGTACGCACTTCTCCTACCATGATGTTCAAGAACTTCCACTCAGCTCAGACATGAGTTGGACAGACCTACGTATCAGAATGGGTATCTGTATGAAATCTATCCACATCCCTAAAACCTACAGGTTTTTCTTAGAGTCTTCAGCAGAAATGAAAGAATCCCTTTGTTTTGTTTTCAGGGAGAAGCTATTGACAATACTTCTTTAATAAACCATTTATTTTAAAATTTATTCTTAAAACCAAGTTTTTGCTAGCATTCTAGAACCACCAGAACTGCTCGACACATTGAAACATCACATGTTTGAAAATTAAGACCTTTGACCTATACCTGTTATACTCTTGGCACCTCCTTCTATAAATCCATCAAAGTCAGTGGACTTGGAGGCAGAGAGAAGAATGTGAACCTACATGGATCAAAAAGGTCCATTTACAGTGATCTGATTCCAGACTTCAGTCTCAGAGGACAAATTGGAGGAAAACAAGCAGAGCCATTTTTGCATTCCAGCTATTACTACTGGGTACCCATTTTACAAAATATATTTGACAACTATTTAAAATAACAAAAAGCGCCCTCAAAACAGCATATTAGAAAGATATCAGCCCAGTTGCATACTCAGTCTGATTGCAGGTTCCTTTCTCTATACTCAGCTTGACAGTCTGAGAATGATGAGAAACCTTCATGATTACAAATCCTCCATATATCTTATACCTATTTCACTGGGGAATAAAAATGCTTCAGAGCAGTCATTCCAGAATATTTCCTCTAATGATGTTATCTGACTATGGGGCCTCTTCCTAATTATTTTTTATATCCTGTACACAGGCAAATTTCCTTTCGGTGACATCCACTGACTACATGGAGTCTTTCACAGAGTAGAAGACAATGTCCCCCACACTCTTCTTTTTGCCTGCCTTTCTCATTGTATCCCCACAACTTGTACCCCTACCTATGTGCCTTCACATACCCATTAAGCTCTGTATTCCCTCCCATCACTTGAGTTAAGCTTATTAATGTTTTGACTGTTTATCTTCCAGGACTACATGGTACCTTCCCTCTCCAGCCCATGGTTGTCCTTGTGGTGGGAATTTCACCCTCAGAGAGGAAATCAAATAAAAGAGCAGCCGTGTGGCCTTTGCCAAGAGCCATTTCTGCAGAGACGATTTGGGGGGCCCTGCCATCCCACAGAACTTAAATTGGGACCTTTCAGCAGCTCATGATTTTACTTGAAAGAGAAAAAAACAACAGAGCTGTTGAGAGAAGTTTCCCAAGTGAAACTTAAGACTCAGAAGGCAAGGAAAGAAGGTTCTTTTTTAAAATATAAACTGCTATAAACTATAGCACTATAAACTGCTGCTCTGGAATTGAGATAAATTTAGTATGGATTCAACAGTGAGAAGTAACTTCTCCTGGTATGTGAGCTATCTGAGAGCTTTTGAAGCTGTCTTCACTGGACTCTATAGAGGAGTAAACAGAATGGCATGTATCTCACTGTATACGTGCTCTTGCATGGGAAAATCCGATTTAATCCCTGGAATTTCAGCTCTCCACATTCTGTTCTTAGCCAGGCAGCTGCTTTTAGAAAAATCTTTTATCTTCAAGCAAGACAAGGAGCAAACAGCATTGACTGCAAGTGATCAGAAGCAAAGTTTCGACTGCAAACACCGAATGCTTTGAGCTGTTCCAAGCATCTGACTTCTGGCTAATAGTGTTCTGTTAGCAAAGGACAGCAGACAAGAGAGAAAGGAAAGAAATCAGAATTCAAAGGGCTGATTAGGGATCTAAGCGGATCTCTTTTTGTCACAGAGCCTTCTTAAAGTGATTTCATGGTTTTCAAGTTTAAAAACATACATGACAAAACACATCCACTTTGCCAGATCAACCCAATGAGTCAAGAACTTTACATTTGTAATATTCATTTTCCATCTTTCAGTGCTCTGCTGGCTGTCAAACTAATGCACATTTCACGGTGCATGAAGCAAATCACTGGAGAGAAAGGGGAAAGAGCCACTGAGGTCACTGATCCTGCAGCTAATGTAAGGGCAGATTTTGGGTTTGTCTGGTCAAGTTTTCTTCATGTTGTGATCAGAATTCTCTTTGGCCTAGAATCTTCTCCCACTCACCTAACGTGAACCAGACTAACTTATCTGAAGACCAGCACTTAAACTTCTCTAAGTGTGACAAATAAAGAGAAGAGAGAAGTTTTTCCATTGTTCCTTACTTTGTGCATTTATTCACACTTACACAGATAGAGCGCAACTTTGTAGTGTTTCACACTCATTTCATATTTGCATACCTTCCGATAAGTGTTAGGGTGGAAGACAATCTAAATTTAATCCTGTGTGAAAAAATAATTGTTGTTGGGCCACCTTGACCACCAGACATTCACAGGGAACCACAATCATTCAAAGTTTCACAGCAATAGATATAAATATTATTTTCTTAGTCATCTAAGTGTGAAATACAATGAGTAAATAAAGAATAATCCACAGAGACCGGGAAACTTCATGGGGTACAATAACATGACAACATACGCAGTCAGTGATTATGCAGACTAAAACCAAGAAAATGTGTTTCCCTACATTTTAAGAAGAAAGGATAAATAACTACAATCAAAAGGGAAAAAAAATATTTTTAAGGATGTTAAGAAGGATTAGCGCAGAAAATCTTACCTAATTTACCAAAGCTCAAAGACTAGTTTTTTGGGAATGCTGGAGTTTTTGCAGGTGGGAGTGTCTGCATAAACAGTACTCACTATCAGAACACTGTCCTGGTGCCAGACTGTTCCTACCTTAATCTACATAAGGGAATAAGATGCAATCACACCATTTTATCTTAATCTACGTATAGCAAAGGCATTTCTGTTGCTTATTTTGCGATCAAGAGAATTCTTCTGACTTGTTAGAACTCAGAACAACATGAGGTCCAAATTGGATCAATGCTACTTAAAGGAAATTGTATCATTTCCCTGAGTTATGTTCTTTCATATCTGAAATATCAAAATAAAATTTCAAGTACTGATAGAAAACTTATTCCCCATTAAGCTTTCTGGCAATAGAGAAACAAACACAAGGGCTGTAATACTAGGGTGAAGCACACCAGAGCTGTTACTTCAGCAGGGCTGGTATTTTTTTAATCCTATTCATTATTCTTAACTCTACTACAAGTCTCAGCTGTTTCAGACTTTTCCTCCTTGTATTATTGCATTGACAAACACACTTTGAGATATGGGATGTTTATTCACTCTAGTTTAGGGTATCTGGGGAGTTGTACCACTGGAAGGGAATGATGTTATTCCCAGAACGGAGATCAGAAATCTGAGATTACTCTCCTCACAGATTATTCTTCATATTTCCACATCGCTGGTCTAACTCTGTGCTGGAAGAGCATGTTCAGGGCAGGACCTGTTTTTCTACGGTTTCCAATGAATTGCTGGAGGTGCTTTGAGACTACAAGGACAGAGGAAAGCTAAAACAGGCTGATGGGGCTGCTGGATGTGAGCCACAGAAAGCTGACCACACACATCAGAGCAGATCATCTTCCACAGCAGAATAAATGCAGACCTCATTTACTCTCAGCTTCTGCCTTGATCATCACTGCGGTTTTCCCAGTCTTTAATTTCCTGGCAAATGGGAGATGTCTCATGGAATTTTGAGCAGAAAAGGCGCTAGTGGAAAAAAAATAGAAGAACATTCTGATGGATAACATGGTTTGGGTGAATGGAGGCGTTGCATCCAACATAACAGTAAAGCTTTGTTTCACCTTCTTACCTGATTTCTATGACACTTAATAGAAATAAGATTATTTAAGTGTAACCATCATTTCATACGTATTCTGTTCATGGCACTCTGTGTCTCATTTCAGTTACGAAACAAATTGCTAGCTTATAAACCATTTCAGTTTGAGTTTTCAAAACTTTCAGTTGCTTTCATTAAGTATTTTTACTTCTGTTCTAAATTTGGGACAAAATATAAGGGGGAAATCAAAATATGAGAAGCAAGAATTTCCCAAGTGATACAAAAAATGACTGTCTATAAACAGCTATTATGCATCAATCCACACCAGGAGAAAGCCGAAAGTCTTTCTGAAACAGTTTGTGTTTTCAGTCACACACACTGTGGTGTGCCTCAGGATCAGAAATTTATGTTGGAATAGAGCTGAAGTCTTTACACTATTTCTAGACTCCTTTAAAAAGTGGTTACATTGGTAATGTGGCCCTTGAGTGAAGCTGGGCTTCTGGCTTTCAGGATTTTTTTTTCTTTCAGGAAAAAGTAATGAAAACTGCTGTCAGTAACATGGCTGCTTGAGACAATAGATTTATGGAAACTTTCTCTACATCCTATGGCTTTTTCACTTGAGATATTACCAGCAGAATCCAGTTCAGAGATACCAATATCACTTGTACTCAGGCATTTCACCGAAAGGAAAAGGCTAATAACATCAATCCACGCTGTGAAAGAAAGATGTGTCAGCATCAGCCTTTTAATTCACTGAGATCAGTTCATCAGCTGTAACTTTTCTCCTAACACAGTCTGTTGCGATAAATCCCAGCGTTGCGTATGCAACTCCGTGCTAGCTCTTGTTGGCCGCCTTATTTTAAAAGCCAGGAGGCTGCTGTGGCAGACGTACAATTACAAGACAGTGTGCACCAGGTACCCGATGTGCTCTTACTTAAATATGTACCGAGACCTCGGCAAGCCCCTTCAGTAGGCAGACACCGTGCGTGGAGTATTTGTTCATTGACACAAGCTAGTATGTCCGAAATAGGTAACAGATGGTTTCACTCAAAAATTGCGGGCTAATGAATGAGCATTTCCGTATCTGTCTTTGCGCATGGAAAGTCCTTTCTAGGAAACACCTTCCCTAATAGCCACGAAGCCTTAGATATGGTGAACATGAGGCTTTTGTTCCGAAAGTTGTGCTGAGGAGACTGGCTTTGGAATACTAGTTGGTGCAAATTTTCCCCCTTTCCACTTTTCTTGCATGTGTTGTTCTGTGACTAGCAAAGCTGCATTTTCAGCACAAAGCAGAGAGACCATAATGCTGTCTGATTCAGAGCACCTCGTGACAAAAGTAATTACTATGGCAGCATGGTGGGAAATTGGTTTGAAATAGATCGATGGTATGGAAAACTGTGAACCTCTGCAGGGTTTGAAATAGCAGCCTTAAACCCTAGGATTGAACAAAGTTTAGAGAAACAGAAATCCGGTGTGATTTTTCACTTCGACCCGTATTTACTTAGCTCTTGGGAGGTTCAAGCTGGTCATCAAGAAGTGTTTGACCAGGAGGCAATGCAGCCCTGGGGCAGGTGCCCCAGCAGAGTGGTTGAAACTTCACCCTCGGAGGTTTCCAAGACTTGGGTGGAGGCACCTGCAGCTGCCCTGATCCCGCAGTGGCAGGTCCTGCTTTGCAGCTGAACTCCAGATCTCCAGAGGACCCTTCCAACCACCAAGCCTGTGATTCTTACACAGGCTCTTAAGAACTGCTTTACACCTTTGGTATCGGTACAGGAAAAGGTAAGGCTGATTCAACAGCCTGCTTGCTGGCTTTCAAGGCACCCACAAGCCCACACTATTTTCATGTTAACAAGCTGAGAGAAAGGATCTCACTGGCCTCGGAACATCATCTGTAAACTGCAGTATTAAACATTATTTGCCCAATTTTGAAATTCACAGGTTGGGTACTTGACTACTCTCTATGGGAGACACCCATCAGGCAGCGCAGTTCCTTGCACTGAATTTTGGGGGTTTCAATTACTTTGTTTATTTTTTTTTTCTAAGTTATTCCCTATTACTTCCATCCCCACTGTACAACCTTCTATAAGCCCTCTTCTCCAAGCCTTTCATACCTTCTTTACAAGGCTGTTAGCAGCCTCTAGAGTAACCTCTAGGAATTTGGTACATTTATTTGGTAAGATGGATTGTGCTATCTTTGGTGCTCACTTCTACACAGAGAAAGGGAAGTGTTACATAGCCTGAAAATAGCTTCAATTTAATCAAAGCACCTTCTTCAGAATAGACCTGCCATGTCTCTGCGTCCAAGGGGAGAACAGGAGAGTATTCTTACCTCATTTTCACCCGATTCACCTGCTCATCAGCCATCTCAACTTCTTGGTCTTCAGTCTTGGTGAAAGAATCTATTATTATCCCATATCCCATCCACACTCTTTCATGTGTTTCTGCTTTTACTTAGACTAGAGCTCTCAAGAGGATGGCTTTTGAAAGATTTTTCCCTTGTGCCTACCCTGAACACTAGGAGAACCATAATAAAAATGATCAGTTTATAAACTAAACAACCACAAATGTAAAGACCCTTTTAGGCCTGAGTTTCATTTTTTGGAGGGTGGGTCAGGAGATAATTAGCTAGATTTTACTCTTGGAATTTCCTTATATCATGCATAAAGAAAGTTGTGAGAAGGATTTTCTAGTCTTACTTGCACCAGTGCAAATCCAGAGAATGGCAATGCTCACCATGGAGTTCTTCAGGATATACACCACTATAAAAGGCTAAGTGTTCATCTCAGTGGAAGGCAAGATATTTCATTTTACCAGCAATTCATATAGACAGAGTCAGGGAAGTCAGAGTTTTAGCTGTCACATTTACTTAGCTGCACTAATCTGGATTACCAGTTTTAAAAACTAGCATTAACTGTTGCCTGTCCCTTTCTTTTCTCCCATCAGCTCCTGTTCATATTCCACACAGAAAACCTGTTAGCTGATCAACAGTAAGTGATAAAAGCTGCCTCTACATACGTGTTGGAAACTGCATCCTGGTGCATTAAAATGCTTTAAACAGACTCAAAAAAAAAAAAAAAAGGAAAAAAAAGAAAAAAAAAAGATAAATTTTAAAATTATTTAGCTATTAGAGTTTTCTCTTCCAGGATGCCAGACCTTGCCTAATTTCAGTAAACCCCAATTTCAGTAAAGAAAAGTTTGGTCAGCTATGAACTGTTGGACTCATTATCTTTATGGTTATTTGTATTTTGAAGGGTTTCAGCACGGGCTTTACTTGTGGAGATTTCCAAGAGAGGCTGACCTGGGAGTGCCAGTTTGGCAAAGCAGGCCAGAAAAAGCTAAGGAGAAAAATATGTCCCTCAACATTTAAAGACCTTTATTCTTTCCTCTATGTCTGCATAACAAATACATGCCGGGAGCAGACTGCTTTTTTGGTCACACTGATGAAACACGAAGGGCACGGAAAAATCAAGCAAAGCCGAAGGAACCCAGCAGCTCCCCTGGGTGGGGGGCTGAGCCTGGGAACCCTCCACCTGCACAGCCAGGCGGTGCCAGTGGGACCCCAGTACGCACAACATCCGATGAAGAACGGCATCGCGAGGGCTCTGATGGGAGAGTTTTGTTCTCTAGTACACCTCTCTCATGATGCACCGCTGAACAAAGGCAATTCTTTCCGTAATCAGAGAGGAAAGGGTTTGCTCTTATATGCTATTTGCCTTCAGCCTGAGCCGCAAAGAGAAAATGAGAGAAAGAGTTGAAAGAAACTCATGGGATATCAGGGTAACGAATTGTAGCAAACAGTGTAATCAGGTTGTTGTGTGAGAATTCTCCACTGACAGACGGGATGTTTTTTCCCACAGTCTTGTTTGTGACTCTCCGATGGGTTGTTTATACGGATATCTCAACTCCAAACTCTTGCAGAAGATTGTAAAGCTTGAGGGAGCTTCTATTTGTAACTCGATAGCATGAAATGCCCCTGACCACCTAAGTCACATGGGTCTTTTTCTGTCACTCATATCTGGTCAACTTCTAAAACCTTAAAGCTCTTTCAAAATGGCCACAATAACCCTCCTACCACACAGTTACCTGACAACCCATGTTAATAAGTCATTTTAACCTCCAGCTCTACAAGAAGGTGAATCACAGAACTATGTGAAGAAAAACAGGTTTCTAAGTACTTTGGTGAGTTCACAAGAAAGTAAATAAGAGATACCTGGCAACGTGGTCAGCTTTCCATCGTTTTTACACTTTAGGACCATGCTCTTCTCAAAATGGCATTTTGCATTTCTTCTTTCAGTGAGTGATCTTGTTTAAGTTAATCCCAGTCACTGTAACCTCTATGCAGCTGAGGAACAATAGCTGTGATCCATTTACAAAACAGATCTTAGCTACACATAAATAGCAGTGAAGCCGCTGCCACCCCTTCAGTTCCCAAAGGCTGCTCAGCTCATTCCTTGGCACTTCTTCTCTAGCAGCCTTACTGGAGCTTCGGAGTCACCATTGGGAATGGAGGCTTGCCTGTGGCACAAAAACAAGCGCTCTGCTGTGCCTCCTAATCGAGAAAAGCAGCAGTCACTCACACTTCATTAACTAGGGGAGCACACAGCTGTTTCTAACTTCTAACTGATGGGTGGGAATGGGGCAGACCCCAGGGTTACCAGAGGAAAATGAATTCCTGCCTTCTACCCCCTTTTCTTCCCGAAAGCGACTTAAAGCTTTACTCACTATGGATAGAAACTAAGGGCCCTGGACTCAGCCAGAACGAGGCATGGTTCGGTAAGAGTCTCTCCTTCTCCTGGTTGACAGAGAGGGGAATAAGGGGTCATTCTCACTAGAGGACCCCTCTGCAGCAGCACTGATCCTTCTGCTGCCAAAGGAGACCAGGTTTTGCCAGTCACATGCAACAAAGCTCCCACATGGCCAGCACCATTAACTCATTAATTTAGCTTCACTCAAAACACCAGGTTCGACTCTAGCCTGGAAGCCACTTTCAAACCCAGAAGCACATGAGCACAGAGCTCCTCTGCCTTGGCTTTATGGGTGAGACAGGTTAAGGGCTTGGGCCAAAGACTTTACTCCAACCTGCAAGTGAAGCAGGATGCTCGCTGCCCAACCGCACCCGTTAATCTCCGCAGCTGGGAAGATCACCCTGACTCCATCTAGCACCAAATAAATGTTTTCCTCCTTTGCCTTCTGCAAATTTTGTTAAGTGGGGCACCCCTCTGGAGCCAGACAAGAGGGCTGCTGTGGCTGCAGCTGCCCATGAGGGAGGAAGGGAGCAGCCACTGGAAAGAGACTGGCACAAGCAGAGGAGCTTTTGCTGCAAGTAAAGGCTCTCCAGCTGGGGCTGCGTGGGAGGGAGCAGAGATCCTGCCAGCAAGCAGAAAGGTGGAAGGTTCGTCGTGATGTGGGTTTGTTGTTTTTTTTTTTTAAACACGAGCTGATTTTATTCTCCTGTGGCCCCTTCCTCGTGTAGAGGTCTCGAAGATAAGAGTTGGTGGCACTTCAGACCATACTAAGGACAGGTTACCCGAGCAGGCAGACAGGGGCTGTATCGACAACCTCACGAATTTTCAATCAGCAACAACCAACCCACCCAAAAGTATCCCCTCCATATCATCAGTAAACTACGTTTGGTCATTATCGGATTTCTCGTCCTAAGGCAACTCCTAATGTCCTATCCTTGTGGCCTACAGAGCGAGAAAGCGTATGTGGTTACACGCATGAGAGACAGTGAAATAACAGCTGAGATCCTTTTAAAGTTGTGGAAATCCAACATGATTTCAAGGGGGCTGGGGGAAAAGAATAATTAAAAAAAACCCAACAAACAAATCAAACTCCTTATGCTTCCTTCCCACCCTCAGTTTGTCTACACCCAATGAACAGGCATGAGAGGAGCTCTCTCAAGAGCACCGCGTTAGTATTTTCTGCCCACATCTGCTGTGCCCAGGCAAAAACCACCTCAGGGCCTGCCCCAGCTGTACGTCCCCCCCAGTGCAATTAATGTGCTGAGAGGCCCTGTTTTGGCCTAGTAATCTTGTTAACACATGTTTCCGCTGTATTTTATTTTCTGCATGCCTGTGCTGCAATCTTATTTACCAGCTTTTCAGCCCCAAAGGTAAAAAATAAAACGAGGTACCAAGAACAAAAAAGAAAAGGCAGGAGGCTCACAGGAATGCCCTTGCTCCTCTCACGTAGGCAGTAATACGCTCTTTCACCGCTGCCCTCGCTGCCACGTGACAAATTGCATCTCTGTACAGAGCGTTCCCCGAGTCCTGCCTGTTTTTCCAACTGGGCAGCACAAAGCAAAGGGATTTGTGGAGTGATTTGTGTGGTTAATTCAGATAATTGTATTTTCCTACTGCCTGTGTAACGGAAGTGCCAGAGCTCCGGGGGCAGAGGATTCCACGTGCGCTTGCATGCCTTATGTAGTGCACCGTATGCCTGCAGCTGCCCTCCTCTAGTCCCATCTGTTGGAGATTGATGTTGATTTTTGCTCATCTTGCCTCCTCAAAACCCAGCAATAATAATGAATGAACTCGGTGTTCAGCAGAGTGTTGGCAGCCGATTCCGCTGGGCATATTGCGGGCACGTGCTCCGCGAGGTTTCTTTGCTGCAGACACAGCTCACAAGTCTACGGATCCGAATCCTATGATTAAACATCCTATCGTAGCCAGGTCTTTGTGCCACATTCACCTCTGTGGACTTCAGTCTATCACCTGTCTTATTATTAGGAGACTTTTCTGCTGTGTTTCCTGCCCACCTTCACTTTTCTCCTGTAATTATAGGCACAAAGCCCAAGCACAGGGCTAGGAGCCGGTCAGAGCTCAATTTCTGGGACAGAGTCAATTTCTAAGCAAACTCCCTTTTTCAGGTTGAAGATGTTTTCACCGAAATTGAACTTTTATTGTCAATTAAAAGCTGATAAATAGAATCAAAGTGATTTGATTAGTCTAGTCTGAAATATAAGCTTTTTAAACCACGAACGTATTTGCTGTTTTAGCTTTTCATCCCAGCCCAGAGTGGAAAACATCCTCAGAACCTCCTAATTCTCAAAGAATGAGTAAACCCAGTTCAGCTACCTATCTATGTGCTTTGATCCCGGCATGCAACATTGCAGGCTTTCAAGTCCACCATGGAAATATTGATCCATCTAGATGTACAGCCCCTACTAGAGCAGCCCACATCGCTAAGATTATGATTCTTCAAATTGTTATCCTTTTGCCATTATGCTTTGCTTGAATCCCTTTACCAGTTTCTTCCTTGAACGAGAAATTCTGTACTAGAGCAAAACGAAACCTACTCATCCTATGGCAGATACTTAAGGTGGAAAGTTAGAAACAGACCATATACTCCTCGCCTCAGTCAATCAATTTTAGGGGACTTCCTGAAATGAGGGCTGCACCCTACGATAACTGTTTCTTTTTCTATCCAGGCTGTGATCTGCTGGCTTTATCATAACAAGAAGTAGACACAAAGTCCTGGGTTTTTTTTACTATGCATATGCTGCAATTCCATGCATTTGTCAGAATTCTGCAAAAGTTACTGTAGTAACTGAATTATAAAGAGAAGCGTTATCTTTGGATTGTGAGAACAGAGAACAGTGGAGACTGTAAGCCATGACTGTCCTGGCAGTGTTTATCAGAAGAATGGAGCAAGAAAGGTAATAAAGAGAAAGGCCATTGGCCATACCTAATAAAAGCAAATTGTGAAAGCAAACAAGTTCCCCCAGGAGATCAAAACTTGCTTTCTACCCTCTAATAATGACAAGGAGAAGTTAGAAAGAAATTAATGAACATACATTTGGCAAAACAGCAGCAGTTGTTCACCTAAATGAAGGAAGATGACTAGTAACCCTAGTTATAAGCCAGCCCCAGCTTTTTGTTTACATGAATATATCTTGCTACTGATTGGAGATGTCTGGATGTGTATACTATGTCTCCAAGATGTAACAGGAGTCAGAAGCTGTCATTCTGGCGTACAGGAGAAAATACAATAGCAGTCAACAGTGCAGTGAGGAAGATATGTCTTGGTGTATGTAAGTCTATAGAGTCAGACTAGTCACCTGTCATCACGACCACTGTCATCTCTCACAGTCCTCCGACATCTCGTTGGAGGGCCTGTCGCCTTATCCCTGTGGCAACCATCCTACACAGTAGCAGACTGAATTGGTCCAGACTTTATTCTCTTTAAATGGGGCACTTTTCAATTTATACGATTTAAAATCCTGAGCACAGGCTTGGCATACAGCATTAAGTGGACAAGGATGAGAAATGTCTTTCCCTCTTTGAATGCTTTGCAAATAACTGTATTTGAAGGAGTCTTACTTGCAGCAAGGATATGCTCCCAACACACTGAAACTGATAGAAAATTTCCCATTGACTTCACTAAACTTTGGAGACCCAAAGGAATATTACAGCAGTAAAAAGCTACTGTTCTACAATGGCCTCAAGTTTCTCCTGGCAGTGAACATCTTCTAACAAATATGCCAAGAAAAGCAGAATCTCCACAAAGCAGAAGAGACATTAGAAGGTTTCACATCCTTGCTCTGAGGGATTTTAATGTCTGTGAACGCTCATAGCCCACAGAAGTTTGATAAGTTCACTCTAAGATCAAAGCTTATTTCCAGGCACTCAAAAAGCCTCAGTCCTGCACCCATTTGTGCATTTATGCAGTCTGTTCATGTCATTTAGGGCTACACTTAAGCAGAGAATTGAGCACCTTGCTAGATCTACGCACTACAAAAGAGAAGCACAGAAAATCAAGGGAGTTGTAAAGAACTTGAATATCCACATGGCAAGGGTGAAGATCCAACAGTTAAAGGCCTAAGGCTTGCATCAGCCCACAGATTCCCCAGATCAAGCTACTCTTTTCCTTACTGGAGAGGATAAAAAATGTAACAAATTCCTTTAAAAAAGTTGTGCTTCATACAAACAAGTTTCATTTAAACGCAGCTAAGCTCTCAGGTTTTCAGTGGGTACAAATGAGAAGAGCTCCAGTAATGTCAAAGAAATTAGGCTAGTTCATGCCAGCTCAGAATTTGCCTTACAGACTAAAAAGGCAGAGCCAGGTCCTACAGCATTCAGTTCAAAAAGCAGCACAGGAAAGTACTGTCCTCACACAAACTTCTCAGAGCTTTCTCTTTTGCCTTAACTTTGAATGGTGGAGCAAACCAACCGCCATCCCTTGGAGATGCTGCTTTTGTGCTCACGAGGCTCATTCACTGCACGGCCCGTTCATCAGAAGACACTGGTTCTGTCTGTGCTCTGCCTCAAGTGTAGGGTCCGTGAAAAAGTCAGTAGGATGTGGATTCTCACAGAAATTTTAGGTATTTGTGAGTATTATTTGTTAGTATTTGTTATATATACATATACACTAACAAAACTAGTATTTGTTAACTTCCAATGAGAGCCATAGGCTTGGAATTCATCTAATACACCTTTTCTCCCAAAGAAAACCCATGGTAGGCCATTCAACGTAACCCAAGCCTTCGCTGTTCCAGGCCAGTGGCAGAGCTCCTGGGCTATATTCCTTCTTAATCATGCAATGACGGGGAGCTCTGACAGTTTAAGCTAGCACTCCTTAGAAACTTGCATATCCTGTGACAAAGGACATGTTGCAGTCATTTTTTTATCCCTGAGCTGTAGTGACATAAAAGACACGTGCAGCCTGATGAAAAGGGTAACGCCCCATTGACTTACATGGCTAATACCAGTTCTAAACTTAGCCGTGAGAATTGAAATAAAGAACATACACCTTTAGGGAACAGAAAAATCTACTTTTCAAGTTCATATAGCCTTATGAAGAATTATTCCTGAGCTGAGCTTACCGCTCACTGGTAATTTTTTTCACCATCTCAAATCCCACATCAGAAGAATTTCAGGCTGTGACAGATAGAAATATATTAGATATAGATTAACTCATTGACAGTTATCAGTCATTATTATTAAAAAACTGTTAGCACTGGTATGCACATGTGATAAGGTTCTGCAGAATGGGGACATAATTTTATTGAGTTATAGATGGGAAAAAGGCATAAAGAATACAGGTAATGCACATTTTTGAAATAGCAATATAAACATAAACAGAAAAATGTTCAAGTCAAAGTCACATGAAAAATTAGACTAATCTTCAGATGCATTCTAGACTTGTATGTACAGCATTTTTATGTTAAAAGTAGAAATACAAACTCCAGAGATGCAACACATCTCAAGAATACAAAATAAATAAACAAAGATGAATGCCAATAAAAGAAAAAGAACAAATACGTGAATCTTACTCCAGAATGATGAGACATTTTGACATGTAAGAACCATGGTAGAAGATGCCCAATCTATGACAGGAACTCATTTATCTCCAAACAAAATCTCAAGCAGTAAAGTCTTCTTGTGCCTGGGAGTGAGTTTAAAGCATTTAAACTTCTATGGGATCCCTGCACACTCCTTTTGTGGTGCTGAACAATTCCTCTATGAGAGAAACCTCTACGCAGAACAGATTTTCAGCAATTTGAATGAAGAAATCCAACTCACTGAGAAAGTATGCTTGATGGGGACATCAGTTATTTATCCAAGAGAAAAATTTTCGGCAACTTCTAACCCAAGATGACTTGAGAATAAGGAATAAACGGGTTTGGTTTCAGTTTCTGCAGCAGTGTCTTCCTAATGGTCGGTATCCGCAGGAGGAAAGCAATCAGACTTCTGTAATGCAAAAAGCTACAGTAAATATCAAGAGCAAATCATTAGGCTCCACACTGGATACAGAATTATGGCTTAGAACCGAGTGAAAGATGCACCACTATTTCACTTTCCTTTCAAGGGCGTTAATATTAATTGAGTGACACCAAGCGCCGTCAGTGGTTTTCCTGCTGGAAATGGCTTCTTCATCAATTTGTTTGCATAACCAAATATCCTAGGGAAAAACAGTATTGTTTACAGTCTTACAGTTCTTGCAAATTAGATTTTTATGGTAGGGTTTTTTTCTCTCCAGAAAAATAGGTCAGTTCCCCTGCAGTAATATACACAATCCGAGGCCTATGTTTCTGCTTGCGATGAGTACGGTGAATGCAACTACCCCTTCAAGCTGGGCATTTGCTCATGCAACTGATTACTTCAACGGCTCAAAAGACTATTTGCAATGCCAGATTTCCCCTGACTTCAGAGTTGAACTGAGGCCTAAATACTTAAGCCTTTTTCTACTTCCACTCTCCCTCTCTGAAAATAGGGACCATAAATATCCTCTCCCAGGAGATTAGCCCTGGAACTTTATTGGGCTTAAAGTTACGTTCAAACAATGTCCTAATAAAAACAGTTGCTATTGAATAGTAAATAAAATGTGTTCCAAGGATATCAAATCATGATTACAATGACTTCCATTTTTGTATAACTTCAAAAATAAGTGTTTTTTTCTTTACGTATTGGAAAATAAAGAGACTTGATCTACAAGAATAAGTTAAATAGATGGAAATATAAATGTAAAAAATAACAGAAGATTGCTTAAGAGCAGTATTTAAAAACCAGAAAAGATATTGCCAAGTAGCTTCCCAGGCAGACTCTGTAAGACAAAATAGAAAAAATACTAAGAAGAAAAAAAGGGATATTTCAAACTAGTTTCAACTTGTGGGATCAAAGAAATTGGTTTCAACAGGGTCTGAAAGGGAGCACAGAGTATTCTGACCATAACTGCAAACCTAAACCATACTACTTTACACACACGCCTGCCTCAAATCAAGTGACCTTAAATCGATCATGATTAAACGGCATCTTTTTTCAGCGTGTGTGCAAATGCTTCACTTCATCAGGCAGGCCTGAAGGGGCAAAGAGGAGGGAGAGCCTGCAAAGATTGGTTCTTCACATTGGGAGCGCTACAGCACGGGGACACACAGCCACCTCACCGCTTGTCACAGAAGGCTGTCCCGTCAGCTGTTTGTGTGTTCCCCAGTTTTGGCAAAGTTTTCCACAGTCCTGACAAAGCCCAAAGGTGACTTACATGAAAAAAAAACCCAAAACCCCAACAACAAAGTGAAATTCGTTTGAAAGATTTTGAACTGAATCTGTGTGAAATAAAATAAACATTTCTTCCTGCTCCCAAATAACAAAGACAGTTTCTATCAAAAGAGCTGTCTATGTGTTAATCTGCAGTGAAGAGTCAGTGCCAGAGCTGGCACCCTTTGAAGTCAAAGGAAAAGCTCCTGCTGTCTTTATGATGCCCAGATTCCTGACTGAATTGAAAAATAACATGGTAATAGGCTTCCTAAGCTCTGAATAGCTCTCTGAAGATCACTCTCTTGCTCCAGTGATTATAGGAGATGTCAAGGTGACTGGGTTAGATGCTTTACTCAAATACTTCAAACCAGCTGAGCTGAAAACTATAGCTCCCTAGAAGTGCTCCTGATTTTGTTGATCTCAGAACGAAGCTCAGCCAGGACAGAACGGCAGATGTGAGTAGAAAAATAGCAATTCACATTTCAAAATAAAATATCTGGCTTTTCTTCTGATTTTACTGATTCTACTTTTTCTACTTTTTTTCTACTGATTCATGTTCCCTAGAATCAAAGTTGATTTTTGTGACAGTTTTTCATGGTATTTTTATACTTTTCTTCTTTCTTTTCTCCTCTTGAAGGAAGAAGAAAAAAAGGAAGGTTGGAAAAAGTGAGTGACTTTAAAAGAGATATGATTTTAATTTTTGAATAAATAAATATATTCGATTGTTGTTAAATTAACTGAACTTGATGTTTTCATATAAAATATAAAAAATATGAATGTTGCAGAAGTGGCATTTTGATACTCTTTGATTACATATTTTTTATTGCAGGAACTTCTTGATAAGGAATTCTCAGCCAACTCAAAGGCACAAGTCTTAGAAGTCCCTGCAATCTGGCATCCTGAGCCATAATCTTTCAGAGTAGCACAGAGAGATCTGTTTTGAGCAGTAGAGCATCTACTGTATAACATAGTCGTCTATGTAATACAAGCTAGGATAACACGGGGTAAGAGATTAATATTCTGCATCATACTGTGCTCTGTTATTTTTATCCTGCCGTTTCTTTCACTCACCATCTCATGACTCACACCCTCCCCACACTGGAATTTCTGTCTCAGTCTCGTGGCTCACTGGTGTGTTACGGAAGACGATGCCGCGGAAAGCCATCTGGAGAGTACCGCTACTGCATGAGCTCCAGGTCGCTCTGAAAAACAAAAAGAGACAACATCACTTACCGATTTATCGCATCACTGCTCTGACTATTGCAGCCTCTTTAGCGAACCGTCTTCAGTATTCGTGAGGGTTGCAGCTCTTCCTCAGCACTTGGTGACGTCGCTGGATATAAGGCGGTGAACGTGTTCCACGTTGCAGGTAGTCACGTGGAAAACTGACACTGCGCAAGCCTTTAGGAAAGTTACAGGACTCGTCCTGTGAGGTGATAAAGGGGTCTTGTGAGACAGGCTGATGAAATTCAACAGCAGCAAATGAGCTGCTCCTTACACATTTCTTCATTAACTTTATCACCTCAGGGATACGGTCTTCGATGCCACACTAGACAGACCATCAAGGATCTATGCTTCACGAGGCCAAAGCACAGTTACTTGATGTGGGATGGGAAGGCCAGGTCACAAGAGGAATTAGATACTTAAATCCTTACTAATTGCATGCATGCATAACTACTGTGATCCAAAATGTAGAACATCAAAACCCCAGTTCAGTCTGCTGCTGTATAATCCTGCACTCATACTTCTCAGTTGACTCAGTTTCCCAGGTGCCTAGGCTCCATCCTCTGTTTAAATCCAGAAGGAACATGGTGTTCACTAGTTAAGAACCGAAGTTCTACCACATCCCAGAAATTAGGGTGATCAGAGGAAGCATAATCATTTTCTCTTACCTCCTAGCTGAGTGTTAAGAGCCCTTGCTCAAGAAACCCAATTCCCTCCTTTGTCTTCCTGCAGCTGAACTTTCATTTTCATCTTCCTGAGGGCATTTTCTAACCAGCCAGAAGCCATGATCACCGAGGGTTCACTCTTCATATGAACAAGCAAATACTCCCTAGGCTAGAGGGAGTACTTCAATACCATTTGAATCAGCAACCGGACACCATATCATCCTTCAAAAAGTATCCTTACCAGAAAATAACTAGTAAATCTCAGGCTAGAAAGTCATGTTTTCTCCTTTTTTGCCCTATCACTTTAAAAAATGAACTTCACTGGAAGGAGTCAAAGAAGCCTTGTCCACAGAATATCTACATCTTGCCAGAAAAGGCATTTATGTGGGGAAAGAGGAATAAAATCCTAACTTGGGGATGACAATTCCACTCAGTAGCAAGATTCCTCTCACGTAGGTACTGCGGCAATGAGCTCTCCAAGGATCTTAGCGTGTATCTAGCCAAAGTAATCTGCCTTTTTGCTGAGATGGCAGGTAGGAGTCAGCTTGGTTTTGGAGTAAGGTCAGCAGAAGGATCATTTGTGCTCTGTTGTGTTATTCCATCTTTCACAGAAAAATGTACCAAAGGATTTCAACTAGCCCTTCATCTCATGCTTTTAGATTCCCTGGCCTCCTGTTTTTCTGCTCTGTCAAATCTGGTTATACAGGTAACACTGGAAAACATAAAGCATGTTTTATTTCTATGACTGTTTTGTTATCCAACTTTGCCTTGGGACAAACTTCCTACCCTGTCACCTCAACTCAAGTCCTTCATATGGATTTCTGATGGTGACTCAGAATAGTCAATGAGTCTTTTGTTGGTGCAGTAGCCTAATCCAGCAGAGACACCATGCTGCTCAGCATCCAGATGCCAGCTCAAGTCACCCATCACATCCTCTGCTCTCTCTTCTTGTCCATTCCCAACGTCACCGACTGCCTGGAGGGCAGCAGATGTGCATTACAGGGAAGGAAGACTGAAGGCTTGCACATCCACACCACGTTCAAATGTCAGGTCTTCCCTCAATCCAAAGGGCAGAAGCTTCCCTCAGTCCACCCTCAATCTAGAAATGTGACCTCAACACACCAGTCATGTCATTTCAGACAATTCCTCCAGCTGGAGGACAATCAATGCAAGAGCCGGAGGAAAGCCTGAGGAGGATGTGATTAGTGACCTGAAACGAAGCCTGTGCAAACTGCAGTAGAAGCTTCCACTAGAATCTCTTTCACTAGAGTCAGCACCTCAGGACAACAAATGCTGCTGCAGTTTGAAAGATGATTACCAAAAAAAAAAAAAAACCCAAAGCTGAAGGGAACTGGAGCAGCCAGAGAAAATCTTGTTAAAGCAGCAGCGTCCTGCTGTGAGCAGCTGTGAGCTTTCCGTTCAATAGTCAGGCTCCTTGGTACTACTGACTTAAACAACAAGTTTTTGCTTGTCAAACTCATATCAGCAGTCCTTTAGAGTAATATTTGTCCTGAGCTGCAGTCTCTTGTCCTGAACCTGTATTTGTCTGCAGCTGTTCTAAGCTGACTGTATGAATTAAACAGGAGTCTCACAACATCTTACCTTTCAGCTTTGTCTTATCAGCTGCGAGGCACAAAAGGCCAGGAAAGCAATTGCTCAGAAGAGCTGGGAAACCACTTGTAAAGAGGAGCCCTCCCTTCACGTGAGGTTGGTATTGGGTCCCTGCACCTCCTCCCACTCACCGAAAGGAAGACGCCAGGGCTGTCCATTGTGTTCACTTGTCAATTAGTACGTGGGACAGAGCAAAGCAAGGGACCTTCTTAGTAAATCGCTTTCTTTGGAGGATGTTAGGTCCTCAGAAGAAACATTTTTCATGGAAACATGCCTGTTGTAATTTAGAGTTCTCTGGGAAAGGTCTTCTCAGTCAGATGGGAGAAGGGCTCTCTACCACCTCTAGCAGACAATAACTTGCAGTTCCTACAAGCTCGAGCAGGCTGGTCTTGAAATATCTCTTTGTGATAGCTGCTTGTACGTGGCTGATGGGCCAGAAGGGCACTGTAGGCTGAAAGACCACATATCCTGGATGGTAATTGTACAATTTTTTTCTGGACCAGACTAAGCACGTTGCTAACTAAAACAATGCAAAGAATGGTCTCACTCAATGTGACTTCACAAGATAACAGTGAACACTATCAAACACACAGCAGAAGATCACAAAAGAGAAATTAAAAGGGGGGATTTCTGTTTTGCCACATTCCCAGATGCAGCAGCCAGGAGACTGAATGAAGTTTCACCTACAGTATTCTTTGATACCTGTTAGGCACTGGATGGGATTGGCTGGAGGGGGGGGGGAAAAAAGAGTGCAACAGTAGAAATCCAACCCTTTAGCAGATATCCTCTTGGAATTCTAAAGGGCCTGTTCAAAGCCCAAGTTGACCGCATTCTGATGAGGAACTTGAACTTGAGTGTCTGATGTTGATTAGAGACCTGAGTCTCTCACGCTGATGAGGTGTGCTATCCTCCTTTCATCTCGCATGAAAAACCATATGGTTGGAGTTTATGGAGAAAGAAAAACAGGAATTATTGGATGAGGAATACAGTATACAGTGAACTCTAATGTGGGTCGTAAAGGACTTTGGTCAACTGGCTATCAAATACAGCTGCCTATAGTTCTTTCTCACTACTTCAAGCCTTCAGGAGTTTTCATGCATCTCTGACAGCCTGAGACATCAAGACCAACCCACTCCTCCTTCCTGACCTTCTCTCTGAATGGTCAATTAACTGACTATTGGTGTGTGTCAATACAGGCTTCTAGTTTGGATATTTACATCCTTACCTGAAAAAATGTCTTTTGTCACTATTAAGCCATAAAGCCATGCATGTACTATTCTCTTCTGAACTCATCCCATTTTAATCCCATGCCTGGGAAGTTTCATCCTTATCTGCTAGTGTATTTCCCATACTCACTTTAAACAAGATTTTTAGTAGTGATTCTGGGTAAAAATAAAACTAGCATGATTTTCTTTTAGTGCTTCTGAAGAAGGAGTTGGGACCTCGAAGGTAAACTAAATCCTAAAATATATATAAACACTATAATTTTCGGATAGCATTGATCAAATTGCCTAACATCTGTACACTGCATCCCCTGTAACTGCATCTTCATGGCAAATGGAGGCCCACCATTGGATATAAATGTTAACTGGCACTGAAAACACCAAAGAAGGATGTTAGTTCCTTGCTCAGCGCATCACTGGAAAGCACTTAAAGTTATCGATGCAAGATTAAAGCCTTAAAGATAAAACTGAATCTTTAAAGTGTAAAAATTTTGCCTTGAGCTTGAAGCATAACCAGTTTCGAGACAAGTATACTATATTTGAAACAAGAATTAACAGGAAAAGGAATCTGTAAAACCCAAACATTACTACTCGATATTTTGGCACCAGAAGTGTGTGACGTATTTCTCCATCTTACAGAGAGTTTCTGTCCTAAGAGGAAAGGTTCATAGTTTGTTTTTTCAAGAAACTACAAGTAAGTTTTGGACTTATCAGTATTAACTGATTTATGCAACTTTTATACTTTTATATTTACTTTTATATTCTGTTCACGAACAAATTAGTTGCCAATATCACTGTATTTTAAGTAAGATCAGCACCAGATGGACAGCAAACAGACTTGCTTACTAAGGGGTTTTATCAAAAGAGTAATTCAGCAAATATACCTCTGAAACCCGGTATCGATATTGAAAAGTCTAACAAACTTTTCTAAGAAATTACCTGATGCTGTAGCAACTGGATTCATTTTTAAGTTATTGAGAGAGATCAGTATCCTCTGCTTGCGCTGTGCTCCATCTAAAATAGAAGACAGAGCTCAGTTCTGACTCCCGTGAAGTCAGCGGCACAGCCAAGTGTCTTCAACTGCATCGGCACCAGGACTGTTGTTTTTAAGACAGGCACTGGCAATTACCTAAACTGCACACTTTGACTGCTATGGTAAGGGTTAGATTAGCTCCTTCATTTCCATGCATGCAGTTTAATGAGATCAGCCCTGATATGTTGACCAGTATGACAGCAATCATTCTGAGGCATTGCTTCTCCTCTGTTCTGCTTCTACACAGGCTCTGTGAGGGCAGACTTTTTCTCTGGGAACTGGGTATGTAGACCAGGAGCACATTCACATCCCCAAAACACACGGTTTGCTGAAACAATACCAGCTCCTTTAATATAACGTAGTATGAGCTCAGGTTCCTGGTCCTGCAGCTACCAGCTGCCTGTCTGCAAAGGCAAATTGAGGCTGGCAAGGCAATGTTGAGTCTGACAGCATCTAACTTTAACAGGTGTTGCTAGAGCCTGGAGGAGGTGGTGTCTCTTCTCTCGGAGCCTCACGGAGGCTGTCAAAACTGGCAGGACGGCTTGATTAAGGCAGCCTCGCTAACGGCTTTGGTAGTTGTACGAAGAACCAGGCCATTCACAAATTGAAAAAGAGCACAAGGTGAAAGCGTGTTTCAGGAGAGTCCCCCAGACCCACAGCCAACACGGTGTTACTTTCACTACAAGACTTGAACATCTCAGAAATAAGCTCATTGTGCTCAGAATGGCTAATGGACACAGTCGGTGCCCAACGGAGTCCTTAACCACTCACTGTCGTTCCTCTTAACTCAGGAGCCTAGCTTGGCCTCCCAGAGTCTACAGAAACAACTGGATCAACACAACTAGATCCCAGCAGGTCATAGCCTTCTGGTTCATATTCAGAGGACAGTCTTCCAGAGAATGCATTAGTCATTTGGTCCTGTGAAGTCTGCACCTGCTTCAGGGAAGGCTCAATGTCCACCGTCACTGACACATCTGGTGGAATCATGGGAGAAGGCCAGGCTAAGGTCCCAAACCATCTTGTTTCACTGGGTATTTACATTTTCTCTGATAAGTTAGAAGTGAGATAGAGTGGCCTGCAGATGCAGGATTTATTTACAGTAGTTGGGACAAAAAGGAATTTTACGGTCCTTCAGACAAAGAGGAAAGAGCTAGGTGAATACACACTAAAATGGCCAATGAAACTTACAGCCATGTAACTTGTAAAGAAAAAATCCTCATATGTATTACAGAGATCTAAATGTTTGTACACGTTCCAAAAAAGGGCTTGAGCACCTCTGGGTATATCTATACAAGCTGTTTAAAAAAAACCACCTAGCCCAAATGTTCAACATTAGCATTTAAATCTGAATCGGCCTGACACTTGCCAGAGTGAACATTGAAGAGACCTGGCTGCCACCACTTTGGGTGGGTGCTGTACTTCAGTTAGTGAGAAAGACCACCGGTGTAGCAGACACAGCCTTCATCACCTGCAAAGCGAAGGCTTGCCATCACTACGCAAGCTGCGGTCAAAGCTACAAAGATGCTAGGGTGCATGTGGAAAAAAGAATGAAGCTGAAAACGTCACGTCGTCTTTACGTTAATCAGTGGATCAGCCCCTCTTGGGATCCTGTGTGCAGTTTTAGATGCTGGAGCTCAAAACAGATGAGAAGGCTTATAGGAAATGTGCTAATGATCCAGGGCCTCGACAAACTGTCAGACTGAAAGTTGTTGGGAAGACTGGATTATTTGCCTTATATAGGGTACAAATAAGAAGACTCTGGGCAAAATGTATGCTATATAGAACCTGGTAAACCAGATAAGACTGGGACTTTTTGTTCTCTGAAAAAATATGCAGGGACAGTGACTAATAGATAAGGCAGAAAACTTAAAAAACAGGAAAAGGAATTGCTTTTTTACACAAAACGTAATTAAGCTATGGAACTTAGTGACACAGGCAATCATATAGGCCAAAAACTTAACTGGATTCCAAAGGGATGGGACACTTAAGGGAATATCCAGATTACCCAGAGTTATAAACTACGGACAACAAAAACATGGAATAGATGGCTATTTCATCTATCTTTTCAAATACTTAGTACTAGCGTGGCATGCTGTGATGCTACACAAGACCTTTAAACATCAGTTCCTTACTTGAATCCCCTCAGATAAGTTTTCTTAAAGAAAGTCCAGAAGTCCCATTTGCCTCAAATTCCTTCCACCTTCTGCAGCTCTGTTTTTTCCAGGTTAAGCATTATCTACTCGCGGTGACGCCCAGCCTTATATAACGCCATGTGATGCCTTTCTAGAGAGCAGAGAAACAGACTGAATCCTAATTTAGGCTCCGAGCTGTCAGTGAATAATAATTATCTCACCCCCACCCTTTTTGAAAGCGCACTCTGTGATTTTTTTCACTAGTTGAGAACAAGGCTCAGACCAACTCCTACTCTATCCAACCAGCAGTGGGAAAGTTTACTGAAAGAACCAGCGGTATTATTTGATCCTACAGGTGCTGAAGCCAGTTGCAAAATTTCTGAGCAATTCTACAGTAGAGGAACAGGCCTTCAGAGTCCAAACACAATTTGAATCAAATAAGGGTGGAGCAGGCATCTCTCCGGCCCAAGTTCCAGTCATCAGCGTATTTTGCAGCTAAGAATGGTAAAGTTTTTTTCATACCTTATACAATTAAGTTACTCTTCATTCAATATCCATGAAATTTGTTAAGAGCTATGATATATCTGCATATTGAGCAACACAGGTTATTTTCAATGCCATCTGTGCTTCATCATGGGCGATACCAATCGCCTTCAAGACCCACAGATGACAAAAGGAATTTAGCACCTCAAATATGTTGCTCAGCACCTTGTTGAATTGTGCTCTTTGTGTACAGCACATTATAGAGATGGTATGTCTGCTTTCCAATGACTTTCAGTGTCTTTCCTTATTTCTCAGATGACTTTTAAAAATGGGGATTGTTTACCTAGGGAAAAGCCATGTTTATTCTGGTTAGTCCCTGCATGGTCATTCTCCTTTAAAATAATAAAGATTAAATTTGTTTTAGTATTCTGAAGTGGACTAAGTTACACATGAGTCAGTGCTACCTTTATTCCAAATGTGATTATTCACAAAGAAGTATGCTCTATTTCAAGTCATCGTACTTCAGACCTAGCTTTTTTTCATTCAGATTATGCTTCCCAAGTGTTCTCATGTAGGTGAAGCCTTACAGCTTTAGAAAAACCCTGTCTCCAATGCCTGGTCTTTCTCTACAGCAGGAAAATTGCTGTAAATTCCTGATTGTAAAGTCTGAAGAGCCATAGTAATGTCCCTGTTACATACACTGCATTTTCCTTAAACAAATGTAGCTGCACCAAAATAGGTAAAAATTCTGCAATATGATTCTCAGAACATACATATGTTGTGGCAATGCCCCAGATACACTTCTGTTCCCAAATACCTTATGATTTATCACCTATGGGTATAACAAAAGGTAAGGCTCAACTATTTTGGGATTTGCCTTGTCTTTATTTTTTTCTGGAAAATATGCTTTTGTAAGATATGCCTTGCTTTTAGCCTGTGTGCTTATAGCATTATTTTGAAAAGCCACTAGGCAGATGGTCCCCAAATGTGAGTTAATAACTTGTAGGTAGCTTTTTGAAATCCCTTCATGCAAAATGATTTTGCAAACTGCCTGCATGCCACTCTTTGGCTGTTCTAGCAGACTATTTCAAAATGGTCAAGAGAAAATGGCAGATTATGTTCTCTTTGTTTTGCAGCAGACTGATACATTCATTTTGCAGTGGTAAAAGAATATAAAGGGAAACTGAAACATGCACAAGACTTTAACTGAAGATTCTTCTAGAACCTGGAAATCCTCACTAGTTAGAAGGCCAGGATGTTTGGGCCTCTGCCCCTCTGCTGCAGCCCTTCTACGGCATTTCTTACCATTCAAAATAAGGCTGCTTTTTGACAGAACAGGATAGACTGACTATTCAACAACCATGAGTCAGACTTCACAGCACCATAAGATTAATTTAAAAATCAGATTTCACATGTGGGGCTCTTCCTGTTTACCTTTGGCTTGCTAGAGATACTGTATTTTTTGATTGGTATAAAGTTAGAAATATTGCTAGTGTCCAATCTGGTGAGCATGTCCCAGTGTTTTTGAACAGATTTCACAAGAAATCCATTGCTATACTGATGACAAAATGCTGCAGTCTTTCTTAACAATGGCAGGAGATCAAATGCCTTCTAATCCCCACACAGATCTGTCTGTATGTGAACCAATCAAGTTTAACTGCCCTGCCTCTGGGGTGATCCATAACTCTAGAAAATAAAATAGAAAAATAGAAAATAGAAAATTTACAGTTGGAAATGACCTACAGTGATCATCTAGTCCAACTGCCTGATCACTTCAGGGCTGACCCAAAGTTAAAGCGCGTCGTTAAGGACATTGTCCAAACGCCTCAAACACTGACAGGCTTGGGGCATC
>JAVJGG010000024.1:6345742-6362582 GCA_035590195.1 Aviceda cuculoides
GCGGCTGGTCAGGCTGTGTTTGATGCCCCCAGGACGGGGTTTGCCCTCTCGGCGGCCAGGGCACACACCGCTGGCTCACATTGAGCCTGCTGCCCACCAGACCCCCAGACCCCTTTCTGCAGGGCTGCTCTCCAGCCACTCCTCTCCCAGCTTATACTTGGGACCAACATTACTCCAACCCAGGTGCAGAATCCAGCGTTTGTTCATGTTGAATTTCATGCTATTGATTATTGCCCGATACGCCAATCTATCTAGATCCCTCTGCAAGGCCTCTTGTCCCTCCAGAGAGTCAACAGCACCTCCCAGTTAGGTATTGCCAGCAAACTTGCTAATGGTGAATTCAACTCCTGCATCCAGATCATTGATAAATATATTGAACAGAACCTGCCCTAGAATTGAACCCTGAGGAAACAGAACTTTGGCCCAAGGTATTAAAAAACATCAGCCAAGAGCTCCAAGTTGATAGTTACAGCAAGTGAATTTCTTCTTCAAGCACGGCAAAACTTCCTACCATAAGGGACCAGGAAATCACACTTCCTTCGGGATAGGGCCGAAGTTTGGAGGATAAAGAACAAACTCCACCATGTAGTTTCTTCTCAGAAATCACATATTGCTAATACATTGGTATCTATATTTTCTTTTCAAAAAACCCAGCTGCTTCACTGCTCACAGCTCTCACAAGGAGAGGCTGAGACAACCAATACACGAGGGCCATTAGCCACATTTCTTACAGCATTTTTGGAAGGGTCTCATCCACAGAATTGGTGACGAACAGAGTATAAGAATGTAAATAAAAGAGATTGCATTGGCTAGACCAGGAGAGTAAAGTCCAGCGATTAGAGCAATAAACATATTTGCATATAACACAGAAAAACGCATGTAACAGCTATCCTACTAGAGAGCAGTAAATTGACAGTTATTTTGGCTAGGTGTACCTCACAGTTTCATTTTAGTTCATGGCTGCAAAACATGTGGGCAAAAAGCGTGACCACATCGTCCTTAAAATTAAGGCATTAAGCCATCAGGAAATGTGCCCTTTGCTCTGCACCCCAGCACTACGTGATCTTGGGAAAGTTGTTTAGAGCTCCATTATGCTTTTCAGGTCCAGTCTTAAACACAGCATAGTAATATACTTTGCTTTTCTTCCTGCCCATTCTCAAATCAGGCCAGAAAGTCCCACAGCAAATGCCACCAGTGGGCATAATATGTATGGATGGCTGGTTAGTGAGCAGGGAAGAATCAGCCAACTCTTTGCAGAGTGCCTTATGCTTAGAAAAGCAAATAGGATGAGTTGTTACTCAGCTCCAGGAAGTAAAAGGAGCTGCAGGTAACACTGCCGTCGTGCAGGGCTCCTAAAGGGTGTGCAAGCCAAGCTACTTCAACCCAGTCTAATAAAGTCCAATAGTAAAGATCCAGTCTTCTTGTAAACTCTTCCCTCCCTTCCTCTCACCCCTCCAAGCTCACCATTGCAATGCAGCAGCAAAGGATATGAGCTTTAATTTCAAGGTTGTGTTTGCCCAACTTGTAAAACACCAGGATGGCATGAGATGAACCATGAGGAGCCTGACCCCAAACTCACTGAAATCAAGAGGGCTTTCTCCCCTTGCCCTCCCCTGCCCAATTACAACAGACTTCAGAACACGTTAGAAGCCTGAAAAATGTTCTGAAAGCACTGCTAGAAGGAAGGAAGGAAGGAACTCTCAATATGCAAACCACTAGTTGCCTTATTTCTAAGCACAACTCTGCTTCTCACTGTTATTCTATAAATCCCATCTAATCAGTATTTGCTACATTCAGAGAAGAAGCCTGCAAACATACGCAGGTTGATAGTGTGTCTTTCATTCACTGTGTCTTTTCTGTTTTGATAGAGCAACAATTTAGGAGAGCTAATGCCACAGCTTTCCCCTAAGAGAAGGAGTATTAATTTAGGTCTGTCTTTCCCCCATGAAGTCAGCTACCTTTACAAAAGTTGTAAAAAAAAAAAAATATTTGCTGCACAGCTGGTGTCCTTTTGCCAAATTTGGTTGAAAACAACCAACGAGCTCAAAAGTTACTGATGAACAAAAAAGTGACTAAAAGAACTTTGTTTCCCTTAGAAACCACCAAACCCTTCTCCAGAATGAATTGGAATGAATCCAGAACAGTCCGACATACTGTTTTCTGTAAAGCTGATATAATCTATTTCTATGCTGCTCCACGCAGCAGTTACCGAGCAATCCCACCAGCAAACGATGTGTGAAAATAGCTGTATCTAAACCTCCTGTTGAGGCCACCACTAAGCCCCAGTGTCCTTGTGTGGGGAACCATCTGCAGTATCGGCCGGCCCCGGGAGCCCAGCCAAGGCCAGAATACGCGCTCCGCACCCACTCAGCCTTGCCGACACGCGAGCGCAAGGGAAAGAGAAGAGAGGTGAGGATGAGAGGGAGACTGCTGACTCTGCAAAAGAGAGGTAGCACGACGGCGTGCAAGACGGCACTGCCAACAAGCACCCCGGGGCGGGGGGGGGGGGATCCATCGGGGCAGAGCGGCGGGACGGCCGCGGTGCCATACGCCCGCCCTAGCGCCAGTTGAGCCCCCGCTGCTGTTGAGCGCTGACCCATGGGGCAACTGGGCAGATCCCGCTTCTCACGCAGGCGAGATGCTACCAGTCCGCAGACTGGGCTCGGCACGGAGCTCAGCTGGAGCTGCACGGCCCCGCCGCTCGCTGAGCACTGTTTTGCCTCGGTGAAAAGCACCAGCTCCTGGCTCCAGGCTCCCACTGAGATCCAAACTCAACTGAGCCAGCAACTCAGCGGGAGCCGGCTGTAGCCCTGGATAGAGACGTAGCCAATCTGTTCTCGGCCAGCACTGGTAGTGCACCCTCCGGGCACGTCCCGCACTGGTTTAACCCCTGTACAACCCCCCGTTCATTTAGGGTGGTCTGCTTCTCTTCAAGGGAGAGGAGCGTTTGACCCGCGCAGCGTGAAAGCCTACTACTATCTGTTAATGAGACGTTCGCTCTGACATTTGAGGCAGTTAAAATGAGCATACTGCAAAGCCTATAAAAATTATTGACATTCATAGCGCCATTAATCAGCTGCACTCATCCTCCACATTCTACCATCTCGCTGCGGAATGGAGAGCTGCAGGCTTGATTCACTGCAAATCAGCTCAGCTCTACGCTGTTTTGTCCCAGTCACGTCAGCACCAAACTGGAAGGAACAGCCACGGATCAGGCAGGAGATTTGTCTGAACCACTTTGTTTGTTGTACTTGCAGTTAAACCTTGGAAAATCCATTTTTTGCCAGGAGCTTTTGCTGTAGTTGTTTCTTCCTTTGGGAAAGATGCTAATTGGCTGTTTATCATCTGGTCAAAAAGGGGAATTGAATATGGCCTGAATGAGTCACAGCCTGCTGGAATTCACTCCTGCCCTTTCCTCAAATTGAGAAGGCATGCATGGCACACACCTGAGTAGAGACACTTCTTGAGTAAAGCTTCTTTTCAGTAGAGGTACCTGGCTCATGTTTCCTATTCAACAGAGACTAAAACTTTACAGAATCAGCCGCTGGCAGCACTCCCAGGATATTTTTCCATTCGCACATATTTCTAAAAATGTCAACGCCAGTCTAACCATTCTCATCTGGGAAGCCTGACATCAGATGTACATTAGCCCGGGAAAAAAAAAAAATCCAAAATGCAAGCCCCTTCTAAAAAGGAAAACAAATTCGAAGTATGTTACATTGGCTCCTGCCTCTGAGCTCTATGCAAATAACTGGAGGAAATTTTACAGTGTGACTTTACACCCGTGACAATTCAATTAGAAAATCAGCCAAGGGAATAGTATGGGCTTGAGGGATGAGAACTGGATGGTATGCGAGATTCTTATTCAGGCCCGATTCCTGTATGTTTGGGTTCGTTACCCACCAGCAGATAAAAAAAGTCCCAAGCAGGGCCTTAAGAGCCATGCTGTCTTTGCAGTCCTGGAATTAAAACCAGACAGCTAAACAACACTACATCTGACTGTGGGAGAGCTTCCCCAGGGAGGAAGCATTTTGGCTTGAGCATTTTGTTCCAGTCATCAGTCTCCGATTATTTTCTCATCCAAATCTGGACCCTTCACACACCTTCCCAGCATCACCTGCTTTGCCTGAGAAACTAGTGTAGACGAACAAGACATGCTATGCTGCCATTCTGCAAGCTGAGTTCGGACAATAAGCAATATTGTTTCCCCACAGCACGTGCCGTCAGCATGCTATCACTGTAAGAGAGATCTCTATTTAATTCAGTCTGTCAAGACTCAAGGAAAACAAAGGATATGACTGCAGCCCTCAAGTCTATCCGAGCAGGATTCCTGGAATGGAACAGAAGTTGACTTCAGTAGGACTAATTCATAATTACAGAGTGAACAGAGAGCAGGATGTGCTCCTGAAATACTTTAAATATATATTTCACTGTCCACAAATGCTGCAATAATGACTTTTACAACTTATCTCTCTAGGGGAAATTAATAGAAAGCCCCCCTCCCTTTACTAGCTCCAATGATGATGATTTTGTTCACTTACCTCCAAGATGTGTTTGGCTCTTGAATTATACTTTTGCTTTCTTGCAAATCTACATGCCTTTTACATGTCCATTTTAAGTATGTATCCTGTCTCTAAATATTGAAGAATACATAAATATGACAAAGAGAATTTTTAACCTTACTCGTTGCTGAAACAGACCTTAAAGACTGATGCCCTGACATAAAAAGTTTCATCAGACTTTCCAGGTGGTAGACCTCAGCATTCCAGACCCCAAGTTCTGGTGGTCTCTGCTCTAGTCACCTAAGACATGATCCCCAAGCTAAGCCATCTGCTCACTCATCTGCTGGAAGAAACCACCTCCACAACAGAAATTCCTCAGCCAGCAAGCTCTGTTGTCCAGAACATTTGCCATCATCAAACAGGCCTTCAGTACTCAGAAGTTTTGTTCTGCCACTCCTCCTGAAGGATGACAACCTCTGTCAAAGGAGCGAGACAAAGGAGAAAACGGAGTCATCAGGAGAAGGACTATGTTCCATGGAAGATCATATGGGATGCTCGTCTATATGAAAACTAAAAAAAGCAAGCCCATAGACAGGTTCACCTGTCCTTAGTGGTCCCATCAGAGGGACTTGCTTCTCACCCACTTGTTGGGGTGGTTGACAGTATTAACATCTTAAATTACTGCAGTTAGAGCTGTCAAGAGCCATGAATTACCATGCCAGAAAAGATTTCAAGTGGAAGTTTACTTCGGGACATGCACTCTTACTTCTCCGTCTGACTGAACTGAACTAATGTTCCAGTCTCTGGGGACCACAGCAGAGCAACTGCTGGCATACAGATTCACCTTGAAGTTACAGAAGAATTCTAGAGGTGGTCGGTCCACTTCGCACCTGTGCTGGGTGGTCCATGGTTTCTACAACACTAGAAGCAGTAATACAGTTACACATGCTTGTAATAGTTTTGCTTCCAGTATTACATCCAAAATCCCGATGCTAAGGCAAGCTTGGTGATGCTTTCAGACCAGTCCTTACTTGCACACGCATTTTTCTGAGGCTATCTCAATGGATTTAGAGAAGTCAAAGCCATTTGGAAGCTAATAATGC
Source organism: Aviceda cuculoides (assembly GCA_035590195.1). Lineage (NCBI taxonomy): Eukaryota > Metazoa > Chordata > Aves > Accipitriformes > Accipitridae > Aviceda > Aviceda cuculoides. The sequence continues at coordinate 6,351,348 of JAVJGG010000024.1, forward strand.
TCAGAAAGTACATATTTGTTTTGATCTTCAGTTACTCCCCTTTCAGGCTGCAGTTAGTTTAGGACCAAATTATCCTTTTAGCATATATGCAAAGGGAAGTAAACTTAACCCACAGTGTAAACACCATGGACCAGCACAGAAGGACCTTGTCGGTGTCAGGTACAGGCCAGGCAAACATCTGCAGAAGATCATTTAGGTGAGGCTGACCATCTCTGTGGGAAGGAGGCTGGCCTCAGTGAGATCTCTGCCGGTCTCACCCTGCCCGAATTTCTTTGCATGTGCTTAGGAATGTCTCCCCACCCCCTTCTTTGGTGTTTTGGGTTTTTTTCTTTTTTAAATTTCCAGTTATTTTCTAGTGCAGCCTGCCGGAGAGCAAGAACAGGAATTACAGACGTTACAAGATGCAGTGACTGAAACACAAGGTATAGCCTACGCTAGGGCGGTGCAAACAGGAAAATCAGTCAAAATACAAAGCAACAGTATCCTGCTCTCACTGTCAGATTCACTTCTGCTCCTGCATGTGCAGTTAGAAAAGTCGGGGGGTTGTGTGGTGACTTTTAGTATAGTTGCATATAAAGGAGCTCAGGCGGAAGCAGAATTAGATGAGAACAGACTTCTGCAGAAATAATCGTGCTCAATGAATAGAGACTGATTACTGTTTAAGGTAAGAAAGTACCAATAGGAGGAATGTGCAAAGCTTCTAAGATACTCCAAGAAATTGCCTGAGGGCAAGATGCCGCGTAGCAAAGCCGGGCGTACTTCTCGGTCCCAAGTGTGAAACTCTGCAATATCTACACTTGTCAGTGAAACAGTTTGAGGGAATGTTCCCAGGCAATTAATCACAATCAGCTATGCAGTTAAAGGCTCCCGGTCACACTAAAGTCTGCACCAGAGAGCTCTCTCCCAAATACTTCCTAGGCACAATTTGGGAATCGGCAGAGGCCGGGAGCTGAGCCCATTAGGCACCTGCCCCCGGCCACCGGGTCTCGGAGGCAGAGTCTAGCGGTACGAACCCCGGCTGTCGCACGCCAGCTGGCCTCAGTGCCAGAGAACGGTCCCGGGCACGTTCCATTTTCTAATAGAGATGCAGTCAGGATGTCTATGAGAATTCATATCTCCTCCTTAGTGGAATATCCAGCTTCCTTATTAAGAACAGAACCAACCCCATTTTCCACTAGCAAGAAGCCGTACAAATTCCATTTTGAAATGCACAGTGTTTCCAAGCCTTCCAGAAAGATTTCTCTCTCATGCTCCAAAATTCTACACTCCCCAGCCTCTGCTCCGTTATCAGTACGCATCACTGAGATCCTTCTTACATCCCCTGGTATTCTTCCAGCGCTTGCTTAAGACGGTTTCAATTCAGAATGTCAAGAAGACAGCTAAAATTTGAAGGAAAAAAAAAAAAATCCTCCAAAACCCAGCCAGGACAAACTTGTGAACACTCTGTGACACACTCAAATGCATTCTGCTATCAGAGCAAAACTATCAGACCGAGTTAGAAAATTAATTAGCTTCTAATAACAAATAACTTTTTTCCATTGTGTAATAATAATAATAATATTTAGCATTAGTGCAATAGTTTACCTGTTGCAACCACTATACGTGAGCAAGCTGTGCATACCTGTCGGTGCTCCTCTGTGCTTCCTGAGTCACAAAGATAGACAGGGCCACTGAAAAATCGATGCTCTTCCCAGCTCCAGAGAAATCCAGACTGAAACGCCTTGCCTACAGAGCTTTTGCCCACAGGGAGGTTTGGGGCATCTCTAAATATTCAACACACTGGCGACTAAAGTTAGCATCTTAACCCAAGGAACGGGTCATTTAGATACCCTGTGAGACAAATGGGCGATGGGAATCTGACCAAAATTTTGCTGTTTACTGGGACTTCCTCCACCAGGCCTGCGGGACGATGCCAGTGTCTGCTCTGGAGCCCCACTTTAGCACACTCTCCTGAAGACAGGTACCTGTATCCTTTCCTTGAAAGCACCGAGCAGAATTTTAAAACACAGTCCTGAGAGATATTTGCCCAGTAGCTGAAACCCAGAAACAACTCTGGGAGCCACCATCCCTTTCTTAGGCAAATGCCCTGATCTCTCAGCTGTAGACTCCTGCTCTTCCCTTCGCTTGTTATTTGGCTCGAGGAATATTGTCTCCTCCAAAGCACAGTGGCTAAGCTTTTGCTAAGAGGGTATTCCTTCCCAGAACAATCTCTGTCACCCTCCAGACTGACCGTTTCTTCGCAGCATTCTCTTGCGTGGCCAGAATTTCTCAGCTCATTAGAGATTATACTTCCTAATTAAAACATTCCAAGAATTAAGTGCATAACAATAAAACAATAACAACAACAACATGTGTTTTCACATTAACCTGTCTTTAAATAAGCCTCTTATGCAGCACTACCTTGAAAATTATAGTGTTTTCTGAGCTAAGGAACTCATAAAATTTTCTCTGCAAATTCACTTTAAAGACTTCCCTCAATTACACCCCCTCAGATTTTTAAATCATTTTAAACAAGACAGAAAAAAATTGTAAGGTGACACTGCTTAAATAATGCAAATAATTTTCAGCTGTCCCCCCCCAGTCACATGCATTTCTACTTACAATTAAAAAAGAAGGAGGGAGAGGAAGAGGAGGTGAAAGAGGTTTGAAATTTGTTGAATTTGCTTGAGGGAATTAAGTATGGTAGAATCTAACTAATCCCCACTAACTCTGGAGGGAGCAAAGAAAACCCTGGTATGGATTTGTGAGATTTTCTGGGGGAATTACTAAGTGCTACAACACCACCATTGAAGTGCAACTATACAAAGGAAGGAATTTTAATGTTACCAACCTCTGCTCCCTGTACACACCTCAGACAGCCGTGCTACCAAACTAGTATTTTTAAATTGCACCTTTTCCTCCAGTACCTTCATACAAACCGCAACCCTGAATATGAATATCTATTATGCAACTGTATTCTCACGAGAAGAGCTGCAAGGTTTCATTGTACATGGCAACCACCACTGAGAGGGGAATTATTATGGATTTCCATCCAAGGTGGCTTCTCTAGCAACATGTTTTCCTATGTTTTCCTATATTTCAACACGACCATCTCTAGCAACGCAGCCACCTGAAACAGAAGGGCGGCAGCCGTAGGATGCCCAGCACTAATCACATCATCGGTACGTCCAGCAGCAGGGCAGCTCTGCCTTGTTCTGCTTTGCAGTAATGACTGCTATCACTATCAAATAAACTGTGTGATAAAAGCAAAGAGAGGAAGCGTGCAGTGAGGTGTTAACCCGAAAGGTAAGAGCCAGGGTATTCCAAGAATGAAATAACTGGAGTTGGAAGAGAAGGGAAAAATGCATATCGCCCCTATTTTCAGAAGCAACTCTTCATCTTGGATCTGCATCTTCTCAGAGAGTATCAGTGAAGACTGGGGAGCCCTGAGTCTAAGTCATTACTCATGTGAGAAGGACTGCAATGGGTGACATAAAGTACAGAGGAGAAAACAACACAGAATGTTTAAAAAAAAAATGCAGTTATCCTTGGCTGCTTAGAAGCTGTTTCCCATAAGATCACAAATGACAGTCTCCATGGCACACTGTAACTGAAACACGGAAATGAGATATATCTTTCTTTTTTGTCTTCTGCATATCAGCAAGTGTTACAACCTGCATTGATTTCTTTGGAAACACCCTCCCTATGACAGTGAACATGACTGAATTACTAACACAGAAGAGAATTTGCAGATTACTTTTGGTAAATTCCAAATTTTATCTGGAAAGTTAATTCTGCAGTAATCATATAGAGTATGCGTGCTGGGAAGCCCATGCTCTAATGGAAACACTTTGTTGCCAGCTAGGAAGGTTATTAATTTTACTATTAGACCAGGTCATTTCTGGAAATCAGGTCCATTTGCTGAAAATTCAAGGTAACATTTTTCCATTGGAAAGGGTAATCTCATTTTCATGTCACACCAAGTCAAATGCGAAGAAATTCACTGAAAACAAAGGTTGTTGCATCTCTTTCAGAACAATGGAAACAAGACTGCAGTCAGAGCCACTGGATTTTAAGAACTCTGGTTTGGATTCACCCAGGCATCAATGAGAACAAAATTCAAGTATCTGTCCCTAGCACAAAGTTCTTAAAAGAAAGCCCCAAAGCTGGCAATGCAAAGCTAGCCCTAAATTGGACTACCTGCTCATTATGCCTTGGAGTGGGATTTGAGAGTGCAGAATGGCAAACTCTTCGCTGAGTCAGATTCATCACATTGACAAAAATATACGATTACCTTACAGAGGGCGGCTGAGCTGTAAGTTCAAAGGCAAGTGGCACACAAGCTGGTAGGAGCACAGAATCAGGTCCTGTGCCTTTACAACAGCGGGGAACGGAACAAAATTAGGCTGTGCTGGTTCTGTGGTGAGAATCTGGAGCTGGTGTTACTGGGTTCGATCCTTAGGTGATTTCAACCAAGCTATACTAATTATACAAACATGCTTACTTGCAGTACTTATGAAGAGAGAAATGAGCTTTTATTGCATCAATTGGTATTGCTGAGAAAAGAAAAAAAAGCCTCCAGGTAAACAAGCCATCTTCAAGGCACTGTTCACAACAGCTCTGGGTCTGTCTCTGGCTTTTGTCTTTTTCAGTCCTGGTAAAAATATGGTATAGATACCTGGGAATCAAAAAATATCAACTAAGGACACTACTTACTACATTACAGAAGCAAGAAAGCACTGCAATATATATACTAATTGTTTATGAATGCTGTTGTTTTTCTTGAATCAAGTTGATATGTATCTTTGCAACTTCTAATTCCAATTAATTCTTAAGTCATATCGTTGAGAGCTTTTCTTTTTTCCTATTCCAACTAACATAAAGCTTCTTATTTCATATTATTTTAATGATACAATACCCACATTTTTCACAATGTTTCATCATAAAAATATGGGGGATGTTCTGGCCAATAGACCCACAGGAGAATTTCTGTGTTTATTCCTACTATGAGTTAACACACTGACGTCAGACAGCATGACCCAGGTTCACTGAAGAGTATCAGCACCCTTAGGTCCCAAATTAAGGCAAGAGCAACAGAAATTTAACAAGCTGACAAGGAGAACTGGGGAGCAGTTAACGCATACAGCAAGGAAGTAGGGGAAAAAAAACCAAACAAAACCCAAACCTTACAAAAGCTACAAATACACTGAAAGGCATGTTCTAAAAAAATATTTTGTGGTGCTGAATATAACGTAAGCCTTGGCAGAATGATATTGGAACAATGACGTTGATTGATTATAGGCTATGTTATTATAAAGACCTTTCCTATTTCATTTTTTAAACATTTGTAGCTAAGTTAGCCTAGGGAGGGAGGTTAGCGAAACCGATGCTCACACGATGACAGGCTGAAGCTGCACCAAAAGCAGGCAGATGCTGTTAAAGCTTTATGTCTCACAGTTTCCTTGCTGCTCCTCTGTCCTGAACAGGATCAACCTCACTATCAGCGAGGTCCCTGCATCATGCTGACTGCCATACAACTCACCGACCCCATCACTGGCCAAGTGGCAAGGCCAGAGTCTTCATTAGGACTTTAAAGCCCTCCTTTCGTTATTCCCTAAGCCTGGCAGCGATCTGCCTGCAGACCCTTGTCGAATTTCACTACTGGTCACGACACCTTGCCAAATGACCCGAACAAATCTCAGCTAGGTAGTTACATTCCTCACTACGGCCGAGTGGCATTGCTGCCTGTCCCTAAATGATCTTCCCTGTCTGACCCCAGAACTAGCTTCACCGGTAACGTCTCGAAAGAGTGAGGCTTTTTGCGTACCTACATACCTCCTGTGAGACTGGAAGTGCACTGGTATTTGCTTTGTTAGCTAATGAGAGGCGAAGGGCAGCGCATGGAGGAGGGAAGCTACTACTGAGCGGTGCTCGGTGTGCTGTGAATGAAGACCCCCCCATCACCACCACCACCACCAGAACAGCCGGCACAAGTGCCATTTTCTCCTTACAGAGTCCAAACAAAAAGAGCACACAAAAGAGGGATTTGTTCGTGCTGCTCGAAGCAGCATTAACTTTCCCTCTGGGTTCCGTGACCCCACCGGACAGGTCACAGTGCGGAGATACTGGCATACAGCCCTTCCCAGCAGAGCCATCGAGAGCCGTGCGAGAGACCAGAGAGGAGACCACAGGGTGAATCTCTCTCCTCCCTTCCCTCCCTCCCACAGATCTCACATTTTACATGTCCCAGTCCAGCCAAGCCCACTCGGTTTTGTGCCTCTTCTAGCCCTCTCTCCCCTTTGAAAGGCTCCGTCTTCCCTTCCACAGCCTTTTCTTTACCGTGGCTGTATACAGAAAGATCATTGTACTATTGTTCATAAAGCGCTAGGAGATGAATGGAGTTATATAACTGCTAGTTACTGTTCTATCATTTTTTAGAATGATGGAAAAGTAAAATGGGAACGTAGACTCCCCTTGGGGCCAGGCTAAGCAAACTAAAGTTAACGTTACTGGTGACCCAAAAGAGTATTCACTTCAGCATCCCCAAAATGGAAGAATGGAAGGGTAGTGCATTTCAGTACCTACGGTCCCACACAAATGACAAGCCATTAATAACTGTGGCACATAGGCACATGTAGGGTGAGAAATCTTCCGTGAAGTAGCTCCTAGTCAGAACAGTTTACAAAAAAGTGTTGTGGTTTGGGGGGTTTTTTTTGTTGTTTTGTGTTGGGGGTTTTTTGGGTGGGGGGAGGGGGTGGGGGTTTTTTTTTTTTACGTTTGCAATAATCTGCTATTCATTAAGCTCTGATATCTTGTGGCTTTTGATATTCCAAAGAGGTTTTAGTCAGCTTGCTTTTCATTCCAGGTCAACTAACATAAGATCAATAATGGTTTGGGCAGATTTCCTTCTTGTAATGAGCCATGAATTGGCATACATAGCCTAAACTCTCTTCCTGACTCACATTTACAAGAGCTTTCTCAGAGTGATTTGGTTCTCTCTCTCACATTCTTTTGCAGCAGAAATTTGCATCGGCATGTTACAAGGCTTCTGCACTGTTTGCATCCCAGACACAGACGCATGCTGCCTCCTGAACTCAATCAAGCTTCTTGACACCAAAACCAATTACAGCAAAAGCAGGTTCTCGCTGCTGGCAAGTGCAGCTACACTCTCATCCAGGCCAAAGCTGCAATTCTTCACGCAGACAATCCCGGTACTCAGTCTGCAACTGGTCGTGTCAAGAGGAGTGCTCTGATGAGTACTGGCTGCAGACGTAGGCACTCTTTCCGCAGTAAGGATCTGCTCTTCTGATTACTGTCCTGCAGCACCGCTTGTTTGCAGGCTCGCAATCCATACCGCATACCTAAATACTTGCACCAAAGTCCAACGGGAACTGATGGCTCTAAGGTTTCAGCAGGGTATGTAGTTCATCTTTAAGTAACAACCTCCAAGTTTTTAGTGCATCTAAAATACCTGCTGGACAATGCTTGACTTAAGCATGTGCTTAAAGCTGAGCCCGTGCTAAGTGCTTTGCTGAACTGTGAGCTAACCATGTTTCTGGTTGTATTACTCAGTGTCTGGCAGCAACCTCTCTCATTAGAAAGCAAATCCTTTACTGCCTTATAAGCCAATAAAAATTATGCATCCTCGTAAAGGTGTCAAAGCCGAGTTTGCCTGAACTGTGCTTGACGACTGCTCAGAAAGCCAAGCCAAACAAATATTTTCAACCATATTTTGAGAATAACTGGTTTTCTTTTTATTGGAAAGGTCTGTTATTATGGAAAAACGCAGCATGTTCAAACTGAAGGTCGAGGAATGATTTGACAAGCTTGCATAGAACCCTGTGCAGCAATCAGGGCATTTTGCTCTCATGAAGCTTGATCTCGACTGGGACAAATTCTACTCTTGGTTACAGCTGGGCACATATGCCAGAATCCAGCGCTGAACAGACTGGCTCCGGTGGGAAGTTAAAGGCCCCCACCACCTTGCGAGACCAAGTCCTGGGGTATCTTGGCAAACATGAAGCAGCTGTGATTAATCTGACAGTTCACTGCCACTGAAGGGTGAGGATTTCACTCCTCCCTGCTTCCTCGCTTCCCCACATCACTGACCTTCCCCATCCCTTCCTTGCACTGGCTCTGGCACTCGCTTGCTTTCCAACTCACTAATTTGACAGAAAAAGACCTACTTTGTTGTTGTTATTGCTGCATTGGATTTTCTGCCAGATTAGTGAGCTCAAGCAGCTCCTGGTAGAGGAGGCAGCACTTGCACAAGGACAGAACCAGTTCGGGGTAAGGAACAAAAGGGCACACAAAGGGAGGAAGAAAACTGAAAAGGAAGAAGACAAGACCTTCCCCTTCCATCAGCGATGGGCTTTTAAGATCAGCTCAACCCACCCCCCACAGCCCTGATCTGCTATCACCTACATCAGTTTTACACCAGTGTTTCTCCACTAATTGCAATAATTACCATAGTGTAAATCAGATCATTATATCCAGAAGCCTTGGCCAATAAGCCAGGTTCCACTGTTCAACAAGGGATGGTATATACACATTGCCCCTGCCCTGAGGAGCTGACAGTCTCATCCTGCACAATTGGAAGAGCAAACTCTGGAAGACAGAAGTGGTCAGGAGGCTGGGGGTAAGTAGTCAGAGGAAGACACAACCAAAATTTGATCCTGAAAGACTCACTGAATTGTTTGGTACTTGCTCAGGTGAGTCAGATGGATTTAATCACTGCAAGTAAATCAAACTACTCGCTTGAGCAAAAAGCTTCACTGTTAGTCCATCAATGATCGAGATCTCAGCATGTGCAACAGGCAATTACACCACTTCTTTCTTTCAGTTTAGATTCAGCCTCACCAAAGGGCTAATTCTGCACTTCACCTTGATGCAAAAACTCCCACTAAAGCAAACAGGAGATCTGCCCGAGGCTGGAGTGCAGCTGGACTGGGCACTTTCTCCGCCCGTCTTGTTGCAGTTTCTCAGCATATTACAGCATCATTCCCCGTCTAAATAAACAAGCAAACCAAGCAAAAACCCAACATCTACAATGCACGTGAAAAATCCTGCTCTCTGTTACCAGATTCACACTCCCTCCCCCTCACCCCTGGGCTTTGCGCTGCGCTCTGTGTGACAGTTCTTTATACCGAACATGAAAAACACTACTTGCTGGGCACTTACCATGCCTCTTTTACTGAACAGGAAGGAAAAACATCACGCATCTGGCCGTGATCGTTAAACAGCACGGTAAGGGACGGGTAAGCAGAATTTGTGTCTGGACGAGAGAATGTCAAAGCGCTGTTTTGCAAAGCCAATTTAAATTTATCACAGTACATACATCCGAGGTACTTGCAGAAATTATAATCCTGATTTAGTATTTACTTAGTCGTATTAGAAAATTTGTTAGAAACAAACCTTGAGCGTTGACAATCAAGGCTTCTCTTTCTGCTAGTCTTGCTGTGCCACTGTATGTGGTAAAGGCATGAAACATCCTTCAGCAACAAAACAGAAGTTTGAGGGGAAAACACGGATGTCCTTTGCAAGAAAAATGATAACGCAGCTCTTTGAGTTAAAGTAAAGAAGCATCTTTGTGTCAGTCTTCACTAGTAAGCAGTGCAGTGCTGTGTTATCACGATGAAGATAATGAGTCATTCGCCTTTCAACAGCATCTTAACTGTAAAATCCACAGCACTACAAAGGTTTTCTTTGAAAATAAAAGAAAACAAGGATGTGTTTTGATGAAGGGCAATGCTTTCCATCCGAGTCCAAGACATAAGCCACGCAATGGTTATTTAAGTAGCACGGCATGCCCTGTTAGACTCTTTAAGTGCCATCCATTTCCAGTCTATGATAATTAAAACCAGTGAACTGTGTACACGAACGGTATGGATACATAAAGGTGACTGATAGACACGCCAAAGTAATCTGGAGCGTGCAATGAAAACAGTTTTGCAGATATTGCACTCGTATTCTACTTCGTCGTTATAGCTCTCCACTCCCTCATGTTTTTCATCTGTTGTGCACTTGGATCGCAACAAGTAACAGCAAACAATAATTTTTTTCTTTCGGTCTCAAAAATATAACTGAAGTATAAAACCGTAAAACTACCAAAAAAAAAAAAAAAAAAAAGCTGCACATACATCTTTTTGAGTGGGGACAGTAAGCACAGGACTGACTTAATTTAGAAATTCTGAAACAGCAAGGTAATTAATAAAATTATTTATAAAGAAGTGTATCTACAATATTTAATAATTTAAGGCTCACAAGAAACTAACATATCAATGACAGTAAAAATTTTCCGCTATAGGGTTAAAAGCACCAAATTCACTTCACATACTAGATAACCAGATCTGTACTGATCACAAGTGGAAAACTCTGAAAGTGCTGATCTGCTAATGTTCTAGTGCTTTAACGATGTCGTATTTCACAGGAATAAGAAATCCCCTTTCAACCATAAATACAGTTATACAGGTAAAAAATATATTGGAATAATTTCAGTTTGAAACTACAGTACAAAAAAACTGACTCCCCCCCCCTCCATTCATTCTCCACACACACATGCCCCCAACTCTTTAATACTAAACTTGGAGCAACTGAATTGGTTACAAATGACCCATTTAAAACCAACCACCATTTGCTAAAATAACTTTCTACAAATTAGATTTTGCACTGTCATAATTTACCAGCTCCTGCATCATGGAGCGTAGCTTATTCTTAGTCCATTTTAAAAATAGGTGACCCTTTGTGTCATGGAAAAAGAACATAAAAACATGTATTCCTGGAGGACCACTCAGGACAGTGATCAATTTATAAAATATAGCCTGATTTAAAAAAACTAATGGGTACCAAAAGAATAATTATAGTAGTACGTTTCTGACACCGGTAAATCCTTCTGCATCTCTAAACTCTAACTCTCTCCTCTCCTTACAGGTCTGTTTCCCTGTTGGTGTCCAGACAGAGAGCATAGAGGGATTTTCTGAGGTCTACGTTACTTTTCGCTTTGATATTGGTTTTCTCTAAGGAGCTGGTGTCATTGTTGAACCCCTCACTGTTTTCCAAGTGCACAACAGATTTGTTCAGAGAGTTTCTACTGGACTTTCTCTTCGCATCTCCCCCCGCTGTGCTGCCCTGAGCACTACTGTGTTCATCTTTGAGGATAGCTTGCTCTTCGTGATCAGTCTCTCGGTGGGAGAAGTAGTTGAAGTTGGACACGATGACGGGGACGGGGAGGGCGATGGTGAGCACACCCGCGATGGC
>JAVJGG010000024.1:6364621-6399485 GCA_035590195.1 Aviceda cuculoides
CCCCCCCCCCCCCCACGCGTGTATTACGCGCTCAAGGCACTGCGCGCAGGGAGGGCGGGCTCCGGCTGTTAAACCCCCGCTCACCTGTAACGAAAACGATTATCGAAAGCCCCGGGGGGTTCCTGGCGCCTCTGGGCGTGTGTGTGTCCCCCCCACACACACACCCCGTGATGAGAACAAAGGGATCGGGTAATTTTTTTTTGTTCCGCTTTGCTTTGCTCTCCCCCTTCCTCCTCCCGCCAGTTTATCACGGAACTGGTGCGGCTCGGAAAGGTGCTGCCGACAGGCGACAGCGTTTCTACCAGGCTCCCTTCGCCTCGGCGGTTGCGACCCGGGACCCCGCTTTCCCTCTGATGCGTTCTTAAACCCGCAGCCAAGGCCGATAACGTTTAGGTAGATGCACAGTTTATTAGAGAAAAAGGAAGTGAAGCAGCTTTACACAATGACTTCAGTTACAGGTCAGGAATACACTCAATGCCAAGATCTTGTTTTCCATATTCAAGCCATAAACTCATCTATTCTATTCGAAGTCTACAGGGGAATATACTAAATACGTGTACAAATACTGTAGGATTAAAACCTTACACGTATATATACACCACTCCACTCTTGGGAAGTTTCTGGATTTCTAACAAAATCAAGTATAACAAAAATACTAAATTAAGTGAAAAACCATTTTGCCTTCCAGCTGGCATCACTGCAGTGACATTTTTACCAAATCCTTGTGCTAGTGCTCATAGCTCCATCGAACAGTTTACCTTGATTCACTGGGATTAGTGGGTTTTCACTTAATTTAAAACATTACCTCTGTGTATGAAACATGCCCAAAGGTATTAAAAACAGTGCCAAAATAGAAAGCCATAATTATATTAAATGGTTACTGTAAGTGACGATTTCCCCATGACACAGTACGTTCTGTAATTTACCTCTGAGAACTGAGCACAGAATCGCTGACCTGTTTTGCCGCTGTGCCGGTGAAGTAAAGGACCACTTCACTCGCACAAGAAATTCCTAGAAGCAAAACTACAGGTAAGTTTTCTGGAGCGGCCCTTTGATTTACAGTTATTTAATGGAATAATATATCAAACCTGCAAAACGTAGCATAATCCCCTTTGGGACTAGCAAACCCTGCAATAATTACAGACGTACCTGGTCTATTGGGTCAACCCACCCCACCCGGGCACCCAAACAAATAACAGCTGATCAGTTACCAATGCGCCTCAGGGATTATGATCAGAGGAAGGGCTTACACACGGGAAAATGATTCTGGTTTTCCGTCTCTGTCAGCTCCTCTAACGCAAGATACTCTCCCTCCAAACCTCGCCTCAGGAATAATCATTTATTTCAAGAGGAAACATCCCTAGACAAGTTCATCTAGATCTCCCGGAGGCAACGCCAGGAACCGTGGCACCTGCCCACCGCAGCGAACGCCTTTGGCGTCTGCTCCGTGAGAGGGTCCCCTTCACAAGGCCAGTCACAGGCATCCACAGACACTCGACTGTCCTTTCGTCTGCCTACCAATACAACCAGTAACACAACGTCAAACAGAGGACTTGCCAGCACCTGTGCCTGCTCCCTCACCTCTGTACTTTTTTCTTTCAGCCTGCCGTTCCTGCGTGTGTTTGGACACAGACGCCCTTCTCCCCATCTGCAGAACCCCCTCCCGAGGACCTCCTCCCACAAGGGTTACGTTTTGCCTTCGCTTGCAACCGCCCCGTGACCTGACGTTGCATTAGACGAGGCCGAGAACAGACCCCAGCCCCCAAAAGGGACGTCTGCGTGCTAACCGTCATGGATTTCTCCCCAATCTTTCAAGCACCCCTCGTAAAACCCCCACATCCATTCTCAACTCTCTTCCTATGCTTCCCTTCTCAATCCTAGAGGCACTTCCAAAAATTCTCCTCCACAGTATGTGTCCTCAGGACCGTGGCAGACAGCTTTTTGGGGACACAGCCTAGGGGGGCTGACGGTGGGCATCGCACAGAGGGCTAGTAAATTTGCTGCCTCTCAAATGGTTGCATCCATTCTGCTGTTTCTTCATGAACAACAGGGAACAGCGCTTCTCTGATGCCTGGGAGAGATTACGCTGAATTTAAATTCTCCCTTGATTAAAACCCAAGTTTCCAGCCCTTCTAAATGTTGTGTTGCAATGTTCACATCCTGAATTTGCAGGCAGATGGCATTATGCTAAAGCGTGGAGAAAAAGACAGGCTTGCCCGCATTCGTCTTGCTGAAAGCCTCACTGAAAACCCTAAGAAGAAAATGTACATTATTAATTGATAGAGCAGGAAAATACAGCTGCTCTGTATAGCATTTGAGTAGAATATAACTACTTTCTTTGCAGCTTTAACAATTCTGAGAATCTAGTGTGGTATCTGTATATGTGGGTACAAAGGAAGAGGGGAGAAGGGGATGAAGAGAAAGTGGGAGGATGATGTTAAAGGGGAAGAAATATCTACTCCAAGCAGGGAATTTTCAAGGGCAATTCTTACTTAGCATCTTTAATTTTTTGAGTGTGGTGAAAAGACTCCGAACACCTTCCTAACCAGCCCTACCAGGCTGGAGAGTACTGGACAGAAAGGATGACGTGCAGAAGAGTGGGATGTATCAAGCACCAAGATGTGCTACTAATGTTTTAACCAGTTGCTCCTTAACAAAGAATTTTTGTCCCCATACTCGTGATTTAACAAAAATTATTTTCTACCCCGAGCACACGCACACACACAATCAGTCCCATACACTCCAGCACATCCACACCAAAACTTAGCATTCTCTCCAGCTCCCACTGCCACACAGTTCTCCTAATCCAGTTATAACACCTGTGGTCATGCCCTCTGACTGGGATGTTGCTTTCCCAACCCCCCCATCTGGTCCACACAGCACCATTAATGGCTGATCCCACAGCCTCATGGGCAGGTTTTCTCCTGAGGCTGGACAAGGGGTTAGTAAATGGGACTCCCCCGGTCGGGCAGCATCAAGGGGCTGCCTAAATGCGCTTCTTTTAAGATGCCCTACTTTGCCAGCTAGCGCCTACGAGAGGCTCGTACAAGCCTCGCGAAAGAATACTGTCCAAGCTAGAGAGATTCTTTCACCTAAAGGCAGGCTGCATCCCCAATGCTACCTTACGTGGGGAGAAAAGAAGGATCCCATCCTTATGCCCTGTACAGCCATCACGCCAGGGACGTGACCAATACATGCCTGCGCTCAGACCTGTGTAATCGTGCGCACCGTAACTGCCTCCCAGCAGCTGCTGCATTTTCAGCTCTGCACTGGCCTCCCCCTGCTCTCAGGTACTGGGATAGGTGCAACTGGCTGATCCAAGCCGTCACGGGCTGATGAGCAGCACCCAGTATGTGCAATTACATAGCGGCACGGCTGCTGGCAGCTGTTGCTCACACAGCAAAAGGAATAACCCATCATCCCATGTAGGGGTCTCGCATGTTGACAAGTCAGCAGTGGGGGTGGGCTGCAGAGGCTGCATTCATCTACCCCCCCCACACACACGCTACCCACCTCTAAGGACACCTTAGGGATATCCAGTCTTTTCATAAATACTGCCTCTCGGGCCATCCCGATCACTGAGAGTGGCTGGGGAGCTGCAGCATTGCAAAAATAAAAATAGAATGCCGAGATGTGGAGAGAGGCACACCAGGCTCTAGAGTCTTACTCTGCCCCCAGCCCTCCTCCTCAGTGGAAGTGGGACTAGACGTGTCTGCTTCGACACATTTTGGGGGGGACAGGGACCCCACGACTGTACGTGCCTTGTGGGGTGACATGGGTGACTCCTTTTTTTCCTTCTCTGTGTGTTGACTGAATAACATTCCCATCGTGGCAGATGGCGAGGAAGTCATCTGAAAGGGAAAAGGAACTGAAGGGGTTAAAGGCAAATCCATGCTTCCTCCACTTGCTTAATTCCCCAGCAGCCTGATCCGGTGTTGAGATGATTCAGGCCAGAGAGAGAGACTGCCACTGTCCCCAAGGGAGACCCCAGAGAAAAGACTCGTATTTTCTGCTCGGGAGGATTAAGTACAAGGCCATTGACAAATCACAGTAAACATCTGGATGCGAGCACTCCATCTATCAAGCCCTAATCCACAGTTATTCATTAATGAATTCAGCAAATTCACACTGGTCTATATATAGGGTCGGCTGATCTCTTTCAATGTTTGGCTTGGAGGTGTTTTACATCTGTATCAACAGATTTTTTTATTTATAATACAAAGAAATCTACTGTATTCTACTTTTGCTTGCTTAATTGTTTAGAGTAATTATTTTGCCTTTTTTAAAAAAACTACACACTGCTGTGTTTCCTGATCATATATAAAAAAATCCAATCCTTAAAACCCAACCACGTCCCTGCATTTTATACTGTCTTGCAATTTTAAGCCCAAGTTCCTCTGGAAACTTTCCATCACACAGCAATGGAAAAAACATTAAATAGTAATTGATTTTCTTTTCTGTATTTTGTTTTGATTAAAAAAAGAATCCCTCTCATTTATCTTCAGAGATAAAGTAAGCATTGAGTAAATGGTCTGGTTAATTCAAAAGTAATTTGATCAGAACATCCATAATTTACATTGACTTCAACAGCAGGAAAGATGCTGAGCACTACCAGACATCAAGCTTATTCATTCAAACAGCCTACTTAAATGCTGCTCTACATCTTGTGAATGTAAACTTCTCTGAGAATGGATGATGACCCCCATTTTGTAAGGGGGAGACTTGCACACAACTGTGCCCTTAAAAATCACCTGTTAAGCTTGAACACCACCCCAGTTTGCTCACACGCAAACCAGGCCGTGTAGCCGAGTACGTTGTTTTTCACATAGCTGTGCCATCTTGTTTCCAGTGAAATCTGCAGGCTTTGTCACTGATAGTGGTGGAATCAGCATTTGGCCCAGAGGTTTTTACAAATCCAGCTGCGACAGGATATCTTCAATTCACCCTCAAAGCTTTGGACTCTGCCAGACAGCATGAATCATCCAAACCTGCAGTTTATAATTTCCAGCCCTTTTGACTTAGAGTGCATTACTGTGATGTAATCTTTAACTCTAGGGACCTGATCTTAAAGGGAAAATCTCAGTCTGTGCCTTTATTCTCTTTTACTTTCCAGGAGCACATTTGCTCTTGTCACATCAGGACGCCTCAAGCAGAGAGTACCAGCTGCGATAACCCAATCTAAAACAGGAGAACGAAGACGAGTGCAATCTCAAGGAGCAAAGAATCAAGACCTGCAGAGCCACTCAGCTATACCTACGCAATTTATCTTCCCCGCTATTGCAAATACTCTGACAAGTGACTTTTGTTCCCATCGATGCTTTTGCAGTGGCTGTGCTCCATACCAATATCTTTTTCTATATGCAAAGCATGATGTTTCTGGGCAAACTTAATCCCCTCTTATCACCCAGCTGAAAATACTTCATTTTCATCTTATGGCCATTGAAGTCACACTGCCAAAAAACTCTTACCAATTCAAAAGTGTAAGATCAGGCCATTTGCTCAGGCTGTGAGGAAGAGGAACAGGAATAGATAGAACAAAAGATTGCATGTCTAGGACAAATAATTACAGTGGCATGTGATCTAGGTGATCAGTCACTTCAAGTGGTCAAGTGGCAAACTTGCACTTTGGCTTTTTTTTTTTACCATCCAGTCACAGTCCGGAATCCATTGTAGTAACCTCTGTCATACACAGACACAAATTAAGCTGCATAGGCTGCTTAAGAAAAGCTAAATGACATGTTTACAAATTTATATATTTTAAAAAGGAGTTGATTCACAAAAACATTGAGTAAGCTCATCCAAATTTCCTGCTCATTTCTAATTTTTAAGCAGTCATGAATCATGAATGACAAGGAAAAATCAAAATACGTGATACTTACTCTGGCATAAAATTATTAGTGAAGCCCTTGAAATTAATAACTGCAATCTGAAAAAGCTTCTGTGAGGGCAAACCGAGGTTGAGAAATACTCAGGATCCCCTCACATATAGGAAGAAGAGCTAAATTCATTAGATGTCTTTGGAAGCACAGATAATTTAGCCAGCTGCAGGAAAGTACGCTCTACCTTGAAACTAGGGGGCCAAATGTACTGATGGTTTAAGCAGGATAGGGCCGTAAGTGAATTGTTTGGTGGACAGCAGTAATGAAACAGCTTTACTTGCACTAAGGCAGTGCTGGAGAGACCTCTAGGGACACCCTCAACATCACCACAGTATGTTAGATACACAGATTTTTTTCTTCCTGCCTTACCAAAGAGAAGAATGGAGGACCCACCCAGAGATTTATTAAAGCTCTAACAGAAGTAGCATTCCAGTATGCAAAAACAGTACAATTTATATAGTAAGTCACATGGAAAAACATTTGACATAGCACACAGATACAAAGTAAGCCCTGCTATGCTTTTCTTACTCACCAGTGAAAATCAGAAGAAAGACTACTCCAATCAATGGAATAACATTTGTGATGTATCATTGTGGTAATGTAAGTAAATCCTTTGAGTATGTGTGTGAAGGGGAGGAGGGCAAGGAATGGAAGAATACTGTTTTATCTTGTGCATGTAGTAGCTAAAGGAAAGGTTTGGCATATGAACACAGATGGGTGATGAAAAGGTTGCATTCATTTTGCATAGCCACTAAATTCCAGATTGGCGTAGAGCATACAGGTTTTTTTTGTGTACATCCATTTGCTAGGTTCAGGGTGGCATCTAATGCTCTGGACATTCCCAGAGCAGTTAGACTTCTTTACATTTGAGGTGAATTTGGCTTGGCAATGGCAATGCACCATGTTACTAATTCCAATGCTCTCCCTCCTTAAAGAGCTTTGTGTTTCAACTGTGAAAAAATCACTACTTCATAATACTTGTGTTTTAATCAACAAAGCAGAACACAAATACCACTCTGTAGTTTAAAATCTGAATTTAGGATTTTTCAAAGCACTACCAGCTCAAAACTTTAACAGTATTTAACCACCTGCAGATGAATATAAGTGTCAAAACCTAGTTGTAATTTATTTAGGAGCAAAAAAGAAGCCAATAAGTGATGCACTAAAGTCAATGGAGCTATGCAGCTTTACACTAGCCAGTGAATTGACTTTATACATTTTATATTAATACACGTACAATTAGGTAGTGGAGGTGGTTGCTTATGGTGGTGTAAAACTTATCTTTGATGAGAAGAACAAATTTAAAACAACAACAACAAATTGGAGGAAAAAAATATGAATAGGGAACCTCAATCTATTCTATCAAAAACTATGGCATCTATAAGGAGCAATGCCAAGTAGTCTTCATGCCTTAGAAGTTCTCTATTATGAGAGCAACCAAAGGCAAATAAGCATTCCAGAAAATGGTACATGATGATTCTTACCGTATTAGTATCTTAGGATGGAAGCGCTAATAATGCCACCTTTAGCTTCTGAACAGTGAAGGAACAGAGGCACCTGTCCAGTTGGACAACATAATGTCTGATTTCCTTCATGCTTATGTAATATAAAGTTAAAACATCAGGACCATATAGTCATAAATTCACCCCAATCCTAGCGGGAGCTTCCTTAATAGGAAAGGCTGGGATGCAGCGTACAGGTGAGTGCATCCTGCTGTCCCAAGCGAGTTCCTGGCTGCTGCTGTTACCTGGACACTCCCTTCAAGGCTGGAGGCACCTGACCCTGCCTGATATAGAGCAGTAAGCTGAGATAGTCTTGTGAATGCAAAGAAACCCTCTATAGCCCAAGAAATAAGCCAAGGACTCATAGCTGGATGCTAGACCTTTCAAACTGAGCTAACATGGAAGGGAAGGAGATCTGGTACTAATTTTACAAAGGCTGCTACGCTGAGGACTACTTGGCTTGGCTTTGCATCAGCTTAATTAAGTGTGCTCCTAATACCTTAATCTCTGAGTTTATGGCATTCTTTTTTTCCCTCCTAACTCGAGATATTTGAAGGCAACTGTGAAGTCTGCACACAAGCCTCACACACGCTCCCCAAATACATTTTCTTCATGCAATCATGTTAGAAACAACCGAGAAGTTCAGACTGTGCTCACTCTCCTCTTCGATTTTAAGTTAGCTTCTCCCGCTTTCCCCTAATGTAGGTCTGATAGTAGAACCGTAGGAAGAGAGCAATGAGGCTGAGAAGGTAGAGGAAGACTGCAGCGTTGAAGCCATCAGGGAACGGGCATTCTGTGAAGAGGTTGTAGGAAGAATGAGCAGCAATGGCTACAAACTGGCACTGGAAGAGGGGGGGAAAAAAGCAGCATCCAGATTAGGAAACCTACATGAGACATACCTCAACTGACCATTAGGGCCAACAAAGAGTATCACAACATACTAGTAGCGTCCTCCACCCAGAGTATCACCTGCTTGCCTCTCCTGACATCACCAAAACCCTTGTCTTTCAAGCCCAACAGCATTTTCCCCACATGAAAGGGTGTCTGTCATGTCCACCAAACATTGAGGCTTGCCCAAGGCTGCAGGGAGCAGGTTTGGAATCCAGCCTTTCCCACCCAGGAGCAGACTGCTGCCCTTGTGCCACTTCTCTGCCACGGGCCAGTAACTGAGATCCTGGAATATGGGAACTAAAGGTGACATACTCCTCTTCCCCAGTGGTAATCAGATTTTGATTTGTATTTTAGCTCACAGAGAAGCATTACAGATGATCCTTTTATTCATTTCAACATTAACACTTTTAAAAAAAATATATTTTATTACATCACCTGTCTCAATACCCTGAAGCAATGAGTTCTACCTACTGAAAGTATGTGAAATAAAGACTGATTTCCTGTGCTATATTTTGCATTACAAACACCTTTTCATTTCATCGCAAAGCTTTCTTTTTCTGCTTTTGCTGTTCAGGGTAAATAAGAATTCTGGACCAGCCTTCAGTGCACCACTATTTTACATATACCCTAGCTTTTCCTCCTCTTCTCTGGTAACTGCATACTTTGTTTGCATAATGTCTCTTTGTGTGGCATTAACTCACACATGCTTAACTATAATTATTGTCCTTATCTGGAACATTGCTTTTATGCAGTATCTTTGAAAAACCACAGGGTTGTCAGGATTTGTCACCTCTTCAGAGTTGAGGGAAAGAAAATCCAAAGGGATTATCTCCAGAAAGAGTAAAACTCACATTTTTAACTTGACCCTGTTTGCCTG
The DNA here is from genome assembly GCA_035590195.1 of Aviceda cuculoides. NCBI lineage: Eukaryota > Metazoa > Chordata > Aves > Accipitriformes > Accipitridae > Aviceda > Aviceda cuculoides. The sequence goes on from JAVJGG010000024.1 coordinate 6,373,771, forward strand.
CAGTTAGACATGCTCTTCCTTTTTGAAGAAACAGAATGAAGGTTGCCCAACCTCCTGCCCTACCAAGAATCCAAAGTCTCCCCAAGTTACTGCCCCACACCTCAAAATCAAGCTGTGTTTTCAGGACTCCAGAGGGGAAAAGGCTGCCATATACAACAGAAAAGGGAGAAATCCAATTGTTAGTTTTTCCTCTCCCCTTTCCATTAAAAAGGTGGGGGCTTGTTAGTCAACGTGGTCACTGAAGATCTCTTGCTAGTTTTTCCAAGAGTACCATTCAGAGCAGGTCACCAACCAGTTCACCTCTCACAGTGGTACACGAGGACACTAAGAACATGATGATTTCCATAGGCAGCAAACAAAAAGACTGAAGCCCGTGAGGGGACAGAGACAGACAGCAGGGGCCACCACACATGACACATGGAAGTGCAGAGATGAACACATGGAACTAATTACCAGCTGCATGATGGTTAGGTAATGCTTCCACCATAGGTAAGGGTGTATCTGTGGTCCCAGGCTGGCCAGGGCGTAATAGCCATACATGAAGATGTGCACAAAGGAGTTCAGCATCCCAATAAAGAAGGCTGAGGAGTAAAGAAGTCAGCAAGAACAAGACACACAAACTATTTAATACTAACCGTGCGATGAGCTCACAGCCGCTATGATGGTTTCAAAATACATCATATCAGCCCTGCTCATGAACCTTCAATTTGGACTCCACCTAGGAAGCATATCATATTCTCCTTTCAGCATATATCCATCCCATATCTAGTGTTCAGAGACAGAAAAGAGCTTCAAAAGGCAGAGAATTCTTGATCTTCCAACCTAAGCATTTCATATCATTCTGGCGTCAAGGCCACATAGCCAAAACGGCATCCCAAAAAAGAATACCCCAGCATCTTGTATAGGCCCTACCTATAGTGGCTTAGTACCCAGCTGCATCTCTTTCAGTGGAGTGAAGTGGTCTGGATACAGACCAGAAAGGGAGCGAGGACTGGGCTGGACAGGGTCAGAGCCGGTGACAGCCAGAACCCGGGCTGCTGCACCAGCCCCAGCTGAACCGGGAGTGAGGGAGCGCTGCTCTGCACGGGGGTAGACATAGACCTCGTACAGGATGTTATCGTCTCTGTTTGGACACGTTCTGTTGGCACATTCTCATTCTGGATGAGGCAGTGAATATAGCAGTCTAAATAGCCCAAAGAGCTGAGCAGATGGTATCAACTGAAACGCACATGTTTTTCACACCTTTGGAATTAGGTGCGTTTCCTACCTGCCAGTCAGCCCATCTGCACTGTTTATGCTATCTCCACAGCACAAGGAAAACTGAAACACAAGGTGTCCTCAGAAGCATACCTTGTCCTCCAGGCACATATTTGACCCCTGACCACCAGTTGAAGAGCATAGTGCTGTGATGGTACACATGCAGAAAAGTCACCTGTTCTTGCTTCTTCCGCAGAATAAAGAAAACCTGAAAGAGGCCAGACAAAGGAAAATCTTGAGTTGATGTGTTTAGGCAAAAGATTTTACACTAAAAAGTGATAAAAATAGTTAATGATGTTTCTGAATCTCCCAAAACCATTTCCTCTGCTGTTGATAAAAAGTGGTGAAATTCAACACATGTAATAGATATTATTTGGAATGAGGAGGAACTGGAAGGCCAGATTTCACACACAGAGCCCCAACTCTTCTTGCCTTTGGATGAAGGTCTCAAGGTCCAAAGAGGACACGTCCGAGACTTTGACTGAGCTCCCATACAGATTACAGCTGCTTGGCTCTGGTCCTTTTCAGAACATAGGTTAGATGTTTACTGGTACCAGACAATGATCCACAGAAAAAGTGCTGTGTTGAATGCCCAAACCCTTCTGGAATTTGCTTTAGTAAAAGAGAATGGTTTTGGCAGATGAATATGTGTCAGGTCGCTGTATTTCAGTATGCACATGCACGCACACATAACAAAAAGTGAATCTGCTTTTCAGGGACTCCGCACTGGCAAAAAGCTGCTTTTGTTGCTGATGAAAGCAGAGAGAAGATTGGTCAACCCACTGGCTATAGGCCTAGGAGGGCTCCACATGTCGATTCACTTTTCAGACAGTGCGTTGTCAACTTATACCCCAAAGAGCACTAGCCTGTGAAGTCTCAGGCTAGGATACAGCTTACTCCTGCTGACCCAGCAGAGGGGTGGGATTCCCTTATTAGTTCAGTCATTTAGTAAGTTCATTTATAGTACAGGAGGAGACGTGAAGACAAGCTATAAAATGGCACTGTCTTCAGGTGAACGTTCACTTTCACATGGGACACAGTCCTTTAACCCACAACTTTAGGATAATCTCTGGCAGCAAAAATACCATGACACGTACTTGTACATCTGCGGTTTCTTTACTGCCCAACTAACCACTATTATTCAGCCAGACAGGCAATGGCAGATCCTGTCTGTCAGCCTCAATCAACTGGTAACTAAGATTTTGGGGGACCATCTGGCAGTGGCCGAGGTTAAAGCTCCTCCTGTAGCACTGTGGTTAGGAGGGAATGCCCACCCGTGGGAGGGGTGCTGGGGAGTGAACCTGCGTAGCCACTGCGACAGACAGGCAAACTGCACAGCAGCGATTTTCTGCTGGAAAGGAGCTTTTGAGGAAGCCTAGCAGCACGATATCCAGTGGCAGTGCTGGACATTTGCAGGCCACAGGCTGTTAAAAACCAGCACACTGAAGCTGAGCTCTCTTCTTTAACAGTATCGGCCTTATTCCCACAAACAAGCAGAGCAGAACGTGTGAAAACAGCATTTACTGAAAAGCATCAACCAAATCAATATAGGATCAGCCGAGGACATTAGCTTTTGGCACCCTGCCCCATTCCGACAAGGGAGTGACTTATTTACAGTACCAGTCCCGCTATGGAGCCGAAACGAGCTGTCCTTACCGTGTCAAGCAGCTCGATGACTTTGGAGAAGAAGAACCACCAACACACTCTTGCCATCTGCTGGGCAGCACAAGGAAAGGCTCTTAGACCTCAAAGCAGAATCACCGCTCAGCCTCGCTGCCGGAGATTTTAAACTGCACTACATGTACACCGCTCACCTGGGATTGACAGCAAAGGGGAGAAACTAGGGAACTCCTGTATGGCTGTTTTTTTCAAGGTGGGAGCTCAGGAAGGAGTGGTGGTCTGGTGGGAGGAAAGGAATTTGGGGTTGCTTTGGCTGGTTAGATGACTGGTTTGCTAAGTCGCTTGCTCGTTGACAAGGCAAGGGTGAGCTGCTCAGAAACTGTTTCTAGCCTGACAGCAACAACTGAAAAACTAATATCCATGCTTGCCTCTGTCCAAAGTCTGGTTATATCTGGAAGCAAAGCATAATAGCTCTGAATTCAAACAGAAAAAACCCCCTCATGCAGCGTTTTGGAAAGGTGAAGCTGGTGGGACACAAACCTCCCTGCAATGGCCAGGCAAGGAATAGTTCTAGCCAAGTCCCCCTGCTAAAAGAAATGTTGAGTAAGATTTGTCATGCAAAGTTGAGGATATAAAAATTGGTTTTCTCTTTGGTAGTGATCACCCAGAATCCTTACATAGCCAATGGAAATTGTCACATATATTTCAGACGTAATTTGCAGTATCTGTACTAGACATCTATCTTCAGATTGCAGGATCACCCTCACACCAGTGATCAAAGAGGGAACTTAGATGGCCATGTTAACTGAGATGATTAGAGAACTAAAGCAAAGTGCAACTGTTGAAGCAGACAATTTAGTGAAAAAGACTTACAAGCAAGAAACTGGAGTAAAAGCCTTCTTAGGCATGCAAATTGCTATTTATGAGCAAAACAATCTGCATACCCATGGGAGGAGCAGGGCATAAGGCAAGCTTTGTATGGAACTGTACCCTCATTCCTAGTTCACTTCGGCTGTAATCCACTGGCTGACAAAGGTAGCTGTAGTTGTCCAAGACTGAAGTTACCAAAAACTGAAACAAAAGAAAAGCAATAAAGATCCTTTTTCCATTCAACACCATCTGTTCCAAAAAGATGTACATACTAATGCTAAGGTAATAGGGTCTCAATCTAGTACTCACTGACAGAAAATCCATGTAATTTATACAGCAGAGCAAATAGTAAAAACCTAAAAACGATTCCTTGTTGGAATCTGAAAAAGAAAATGCAGTCTGGGCATATTTGTAACTCTATGTAATGACTGGAGTGCTCAAAAATGCTTCAGCAGGAATAGTGAATTATAGGCATCAGAATATCCCTGAAAGTACACTGTTTGCCCTTGCAAAGATCCCATTCTGCTTTGTTTTGTCTGGTTGCATTTGCCTATTAATTGGAAAGCAAAAACTTAGACCAGGTAACCAGTATAACTGAACAACCAAGCGTGGGACAAGCAATTTTCATACCTGTCCTCAGATGGAGCAGTATTTGCTTAAAAAAAAAAAAAGCAATTTGCTTTAACTAAATGTAACAATCATCTTATAAACTAAAAGGGTAAACTAGTCGACATCAGAATGTTTTTCAAACCTATTCAGCCATGTTCCCTTGAAGAGTTTTCAGTGGCCAACATAAACTAGGGAAAGGCTTATATAGAAAGGCTCATGCACTGAGAACAAACAGAAAACAACATCATCGATACTGTTGTCAGCAGGGAGCTGCAGTGTGCTTGGCACTTTTGGAGAGGACTGCATGAGTCTGGAAAAGCAGTTCTCAGGCAGGTCCCTCACCAGCCAAGCCTGAGACAAAATGAGGAGGTTCCACATCCTCCGTACGCTCTGTGTCTACCAGGGAGATCCCAACTTTCAATGCATTTGTTCTCAAACCTTTCAACATTAATTTTATGAATGAGAGGAAGATAGAAAAATGGGGGGAAGCGAGGTGTGCTTCAGAAGTAACGCTTTCGACAGGGCAATACTGCTCCGCTTGTGGCAAAACGTAGACATGTCCAAGTTGGCTCCCACTCTCTCCATTACAGTCCATCAGCAAAAGCTGTTGAAATGGCTCTGGCTTTCAAACACTTCCCAGATGCTTACCTAGGAGTCAATCCTGTCTCCTCACCTCGTAAAACATGTAGCTTGATAATGTCATCATGGCGAGATTGTAGGCAACCAGCAGGCCTCGCAGCTTCAGCGGTTTCCGCTGGCGCATATAGAAGGGACCCAGTGCCACGACAAGGAGGTAGAAGGCAAAGAGAAGCATGACTGGAAATGGAGAGTGCACCAGTGGCCACGTGTCTGTCCTTGGATCTGAAAAGGAAAACAAGCAAAGCTAGCACATCCCATACACTGTACAGCAGATGTATTTAATTACTTCCCTTCAGCATGGTCTCTGAGGCATGCTTTCTAGCAAAAAGAAAACTAGTATCTTGTGTGTCTGTACAAAGCAGTACCACAGTCCTTCTCCTACCCTGGAGCTCCAAGTGCCAGACTCTGCTAAAAGGCTTTAGCACAGCATTCGAGTTGGGACGGCAGAAGACTGCTCTGCTGAGCACCCGCCTTCTGCAGCGCAGTAGTGAGCAGACCTTCCCTGTCAGGAGCTGGACCCCTCATCACAGGCTGCAAGAATATCCCACACATGGGCAAAAAAAAAAAGTAGTTCAAGGCACATGCAGCAGGGATGCACGTGAACAAGCCAAACAGTTCCTGGATCTTCAGGAGTGTAAGTCTTTACAGCTAAAAAATAGTTTCAATGACTGGTGCTGTTTCCTTCCTGTCCTGCACTTCTCAGGACATCTGAAGTTCTCCACCTCTTTATTTTTATATCTACTCATAGGGCAGATTCTCTTAAAAGCATGCCATTTCACTGGAAGATGACAAAATACTACTCCCTGCTGAAACTGCTCTTCAGTCCTGCAGGAGAGGGAAGCTCAACAAATTTTCTGTCATGCCACCTCCTAATCCTGCCTCATCCCTGGCACACAGAAATGCAGAATACATTATATCTGCAAAAACACTTCGGTTCTCCATTCATGCTTTCCTCTCCTACTCCCAACGTGGTCAGTGCTCTGCTAAACTCCCTCAGCATCTCCCTTTGCTTCCTGACCTGCCAGTCCCAAGCCCCAGACCCCTCTCACTATTCTGGCCTCGGGATCCCCGCAGAAGTCCTCTTTTGAATTTTAGCCCTTGGCTCACTGGTGAGCCCATGGGCCTTAGGTTATTTTTTATAAAACACTGTCCCTGTCCACACGACTTAATTCCCATCCCTTCTAAACCTCCCAATCCTTTACTATTCCTGTTATGGGTTGTGTCAAGAGCTCTTTGATTTTCCACTTCTGGTTCTAACAGTCCATCAGAAGTCCTGAATTCCAATTTAGACTCTCTCCTGAAATTCAAGTCCTGAAACATTTACAGCCTGAGTACTATGCCCCATGTCCTCGTATCAGAGGCACCACACAACACAGGCTTGCCATTCCATCTTCATCCCATTTTGTGGCTTTTCCTTACATTTAACTCCAGGGATCCAACAGAGCACTGTGGGACCAAACTGGACCCGCAGAACCTCTAGCTATTGAAGATCTGAAGACTCTTAAGTGCAAAACATCAAATCTCAAACACTGAGGAGTGGTTTCTGTCAATATTTCATTTGATAATAGGTTTTACTGGCATCACAAGGAGTTTAAACCTCAAAGTATTAACTCTTTGGTCTACTAAGCTTTCATATGACATGAAATACGCATTTGAAAAAAATCACTTTACTATTCCAGACTTAACAGGCAATCCTGAGCTCATATTGCTCATCAACCTGGCCGAGCCCTTTGTACAGTGAACAAAGTCACTGGGAGTTCCCCACTGTGGGCAGGGGAAATCTTCCATCCCTTCAATCCTTACTGTGATCCAGCTGGAGTGTCCCCAAGTTACATTTCAAGACTTAAAAGAAGTTCAAGTTTGTGGGGAAGGAAAAGTGAATATCTGCCTAGTGGAAAAATGTGGGCTCATGAGAGGATCATGTTCCTTCTAGGTTTGTCCTTCATGATCATGATATTTATGTGGAAATTCCTATTTGAGACAGCATCTCTCTACTTACCTCCACTTTCAAGGACCCAGTTGTAGAATTCCTGAGTTTTCTGCCAAGTTGAAGCCATCACAAGTTCTGGAAAGAAATTAAATTTAGCATCCCCAGGATCAGATTAATCCCATTTATCGTAGCCTTGACTGAGTCCTGAATAAGGAAGCTCCTTAGACAAAGGCTCAGGACTACAACTAATGAAAAGAAAATAGTTTTCTCTTTGTAGAAATTGAAGTTTTGGACCAAGATTAGTCATGTTGAAAAAAGAAAGGAAGAGAATCCCCCTCTAATGATTTGCTATTTAGCTTCTGTTTCCAGATTTTGATATTTTATTGAAGTTTCACCTCTAGAAAGACTCTGAGTAGCTGCATGCAAAATACCATGTTGGGAAATCAATCATGTGATATTTTTTTAAAGCAGTGTAGGCACAACGTTCATGCAAGGACACACCCCGGGTGGCATAACTGCATTATTCTGCAGGCGTTCTTGGAGATTCACAGTGCTAGCAGGCAGTTTGGCATTCAGTACCGCAACTCCAGAAATGTTAAGTGAGCTATATTGGTTATTTGGCTGAGGCCCTGTTTACACATTAAGTTTGTTTTGCTTTATCTTGCATATATTCTGTAATATAGTATATTAAAAAAGAATACTCATATATAGCATGATGGTCCTCCTCTTCCCTTTAGCAAGGAGACCTTTTCAATGGGATTTGGAAGTTCACCTAGAAAACACTTTACTGCAGTTACTGTCAACAGCTTATCTGCCCTAGTTCTCTCCATTAGCAAATACACAGGACCAGCTTCCTCCAAGTTTCATCTCCTCCCAGTACTGAGAAAAGCATGTTTTCTCTTTTGACATCTCAGACTGCTGAGTATAAGAGTACCCACACCTCCTTCAGACCTGTCCACTACCCTCCTGTGCCCACTGGGTCCCTGCAGCACGGTAGATTATGAGTTACAGGGCAGGGAAAACTGTAGCTTAATATAATCACAGAACGGTTTGGGTTGGAAGGGACCTTAAAGATCATCTAGCTCCAACCCCCCTGCCATGGGCAGGGACACCTTCCACTTTTTGCTCAAAGCCCCATCCAACCTGTCCTTGAATATAAGGCCTCTTGTACTAGTATAAATGGGTTTTAAGGAGCCTTATGAATATAAACAGCTTCTTAATACCCAGACCACATAGTTCTGCTAGAACTACAAATGCATACAGCATGCCTAGCACTGTTTATCAACTGCACTTTTGACTTTGCACATCTGGATAAAACCCATTAAAATTAACAAGGCTTTGCTGTATCCTAGTTGTATACAGATTTACTCTGGTAAAACATAAGCAACAAAACTTGCCACATCTACACCTCCCTGCAGACCTCACAGCCTGACATGCAACTGCACACACAGCACTGTGTTGGTGACAGAACCATATTTGCACCAAATTTCTCTCCTGCAGTCAATCATTTCAGTCAAACCCCTTTTTGGTGTGTTTCTCCGACACATACCCGGAAAGCCTCAGCACAAGCATGTCTCATATGCATCCTGACACAGAGACACACACCCTTGTAATCCGGGCAGAATCTGCCAGCAGAGAGATTAGTCGGTGATTATCAGCTGGCTCAGAGTCAATCCAACAGGGATTTCATACAGCTACATGCCCTCAAACAATCCATACGCATTCCAGATCACTCCACCCCGCTCCCTCCCAAACCATCAGCCTGTAACGAAGTAGAAAACCCAGGAAAGCAGGAACAGCCTTACCCCAGCAGCGCGGCTGGCTTCGCACCTCGCTTTCGTCGGGGTGCCCTCGGCACGCAGCCGCTGCTCCTCTCGCCGCGGGTGGCAGGCAGCCAGAGGAGAAGCTGCCGTCAAGCAGACGCCGCGCTCGGCTTTCTTCTCCGCGAGCGAGGCGAGTCCATCACCTGCTGGGTCTCGCACGGACGTGGTGGGTCTTCACGCCTCTTAACCACGATTCGGAGTCGCCCCGCGGTACCCACCATAAAGCCACCGGGAGCTACAGGCACCGCGGTGTCATCTCGTAACTTTGCCAGAGCGGAGGTTACATCACGTACTCCTCCCCCTCTTGCCTCTCCCCACAGGATTTATCAGATTAGGGGACGGGAAAGAGGAGGAAAAAGAATGCGGGAGAGGACTGGGATGCCACAGAAGTGAACCACTGACCTTTAGTGTCACGCTTGGGAGCCTGGCCAAGTGGGAACCAGGCCAGCATTCCTTCTACAAGTTTCTTCAGGACATGTCATGACAGCTTTTCAAACAGTAAAAGATGAGGAATCATACCTGGGCAAGACCCTGGAATACAGTCTGTTTGGAGCACTCCTTCAGCCCATCACAAGGGGCTGTCAGCGAGTCTTTTGTGCACTCAAAATACATCCCAACCCCAAGATGAGGGAGTGGAGAACGGTGGGAACACCCGCCCACTCAGGGAAGGCAGAGCAAACAGCTGGAGTCACCCCCTCACATCCAGCCTCCATCCCTGGGGGACTCACAGTTGCAGTTTTTAAAGATATATGAAAAAAATTTTGAGGAGGTTGATGGAGATACCAGGTTTCCCCCTCTGTGACCTCCAGCAACCATATCAAGGAAAAACACAGGGAGCCTTAGTCGGCAGGGGCTCAGGTCAGTAACTGCAGTGATTTAGTCCCGTGGGGAGGTGCTGATGCAGAACCAGCACCCTGTCCCACTGAGACACCCCGCAAAGCCAGGCGATGGGGTTCTGCTTGGTCACCTGAGGGGTTCCTGCACCTCACAAGCACTTTTGAAGGGCAAACCACCAAAGAACAGCTTTTGAAAGCAGGATAATTAGATAAATCACATGGTGGTTTTTTGTTGAAACACATCACTTGTTGGTGCTGCTGGACAGCTACTCTGTTTCCATGACTTGTGGAAACTATGAAAGAAATTAAACAGATACTTTTGGAAAAGGGGATTTAGGGTGTAGGCTTTGCATTTTGGGAGTGAGGGGTTCAGAAAGGCAACCCAGTTTAGGAGAAGATTTGACTGACCCTTGGTATCATATGGGGTTTCTGTTGTTGTTGATTGAGGTGTTGTTGGTTCAGGGAGACAACGATAATGAACTTTACACACCATTTTTTACAGAGCTTCCTATAAATGTCCTTTCTCAAAGTTTAATTGCTCATTAGCCAACAGGTTTCATTTTTAAAGTTTCAGTGCCCAAATCCTTAAAAAGGTTCAAATCCTTAAAAAGGTTCAGTGATTTATCTGTGTGAATCTATGGAGGTAACACATCAGACCAGCCCTTTCTATCTGTTATGTGTAGATAGGACTGTATTTTATTACTCTTATCTGGTAACTTTAATGTTTGTTGAGCTATTTATATTGATGTATAAGACTCAGAATTACAGACACAAACTTTTCCATCAAACTATTTACCCTGGTGAAAAAATTCAGCTGAAGTGAATTTTCACAAACACATTTCATTTGGGGCAAAGTATCTTATTGTTCATGTAAACTGAAATTAAAAAAAACCCCAACCCAAACATGAAGCAAATTTCATTTTTTAAAACTTGCTCTGTTCCTGAAGTATTCCCAGTGGTACTGTTGTAGATGTTCACTAGCACAGCTGGCGGATGGAGAGATGACATCAGAAACATGGTACTTTTACTCTCCAAGAATGAGTGTCCTTTGATGGATGCCAGTACAACTGTGAGGGCAGCTCTGTGGGGACCACACACAAAAGCTGTTGGGGCTTTCAGTTTCAGAAAAAACTCGGTATTAAAAAAAGCCAACATTGCTCCTTCACTGAAATGGTGTTAGGGGAGCCCTGACTGCCAAAGAGAATCGGGTTTTTCATTCAGTGACTTGTCAAGAAAAAAGGGTAGTGCAGGAACATGGATGACAGCCATAATAATAAGCAGCTCAATTATGTGCAATATTTGACAGCTCAGACAAGTCAATCAGATTTAGAAGATGGTGTATTCTAACTATTTTAAAACCTGTATGTCTCCTGCATATAACATGGGTGTTTGCCACAAAATCATTATAACAAATACCAACAGGGAAACAATTCCAAGAGCTTCTAAGATAATGCAGTTTTGACAATGCAGTTTTTGTTATTTGGTCCTCTGATTTCTGTTCCTTCCAAACAAACATATACTAAAAGCACAAATTAACAAAACATATTTGTTTCAATACTCAAGACAGACAAGGAGCAGCGGGCCAGTTTCACCTGGATATCCTGGCTACATCACATTTATGCTTTCAACACCACAGCAGAGGCTTAACCAGACCCGACAGGCCTGTGTGCTTTGCTTTTCCTACCTACACTTCACACAAAGGAGACGTACTGGGGTACATCTCTGAAGTCCAAACCCTAATGGGTTCTAACCTCATCTCTTGTAGCAATGTTCTTTGTAACTGTGGGCAATTTGACGAACTCTTAGATCAAAATTACTTGCCCACCTAAAATATTTCTTTTAATATAGATAAAATTGCTCAAAAAAATGAGAACTGCTGCTTGCTATTGATCAAGTTGTTACATCAAATTTAAGACCTACTTTTAACTCTTCCAATCTTTAAACCATTAGTATCTTATTATTTCAGTTATCCACTGAATCCAGGCCAAGTCCTATAGGGCAGGAAAGTCTCAGACCCGGTATCTCATTTATGTTCATTTCCACAGTGTTACAAATGTATAAAGCACACTTATACAACACCAATAAGCAACAAGTCCACCTGAAAAAAATGAATAGGTTTACCAATCAAACTGACTTTCTTTATCAGTTTGTAAATGGCAGGGATGCATGGGGTGATAGTGAAACCAGTGAAAGACAAGATCTCTTCTGCAGCATAACACACCTTCAGGTGTTACCAGCAGCCTGCTGAAATCAACAACACACCAATTATAGCAGCAGGAACTTCAAGCTGGGTCAGAGAATATCTAACCAGTTAAGGCACCACAAACTTAACTACCAGCACACATTTAAAGATCTGAGGTGGCCAGATACTTTCTAAAATTCACATGTACCTGGCCCATGGAAAACTTAAATTGTCTATGAAGCGAGTTTGTTGCTGTTCAACTGAACCAAACCTCTCAAGTGTTTTATGCATGCAGGCACTCATATGCAATGTTTTACATGCAGATATTTAAAATTTCTTGTAACTTATGTACGAAACTTATGCCACCTGACTGGGGACAAAGTCCAAAGGAAGATGTACACCACTAGTTTGCAGCATACATCTCAGGAGGCACTTTCCTGACCAGCTTCATCTGGCATGGAGGGTCCTGGAGCTGGAGAAAGGCTCCAGCATGAGAAGTGTCAGAGCAGCAGACACCACAGCACAGGAAGGCAGGCAAAAATAACCCCAAATCTCTCATTCAGCTCATCTACATCTGCACTCTTGCTAAACAAGGTCTAAAGCCACTTATGGGATAACATCCCTCCTTGGGTGAGTGTACCTAAGTCATGAGCAGTTCAAGGACAGGATCAGATCGTCAACACTACCAGCAGATGGAGCATTACCTTGCTCCTTGGCAAGCCTGTCCTCTAAAGAAAGCTCTGAACTTCTGAAAGAGCATCTTCATGAGCATATTTGTCAAGGGAGGTTCATGCAGTCTCCCCTGCTTCACACTCTAACAATCACATCAGCTTTCAATTGCTAACAGAAATAAGTAGCAGCTGTTTTTATGAGTACTCTCTCAACAATGGGTAACATAATAGATGTTTTTACAGCAACAGAATAATTGAATGACTCAGTTTGTTTCACTAATATGCAATTACCAGCTCATATATGTTTCTAGAGAAATATAGTGATTTCAGGTGACAATCAACTGTCATTAAAACACTCTGAAAACCTAACCAAACTTTTCAGCATATTTGGGTCTAGTCCACAAAGCTCTTGTGAGTAATAAAATCCAAACACATATCTATTTAGAGCAAACAGAAGCCCTTAAGATGCACAGTGAAGCAGTTGAAGGAAGAAGCTCCTTCTGGCACAGGGATTCTGTTTCTTGATTGCCTCACTTATACACCACACAACCAATTGCGCAGACCTTGGAAGGTTTAGCACAGATTACAGGAAGAAAGTTTTTGGCAGAGGTACTGAGCAGCCTGTCTCTATGCATAGGACTGTAAGACTACAGCAGCTCCTGTATGAATTATGGTCTTATTTTAATTTTACCAGCACAGACTTTTCAGTTTAATTATTCTACATATGATATATGAAGCAAACTGTGTTCTCAGAAAAGTCTTTCAGCCTCTCTATGCCTCAGTTTCCAAATCTGTAGAGCAGAAGGAAAACCTGCCTATCTCACAGGAGCGTGGTGAATGTGACCTGAAGTTAGCATACAGCCATAGCAGCCACATTCCACCCATTTAGCTGCCAGACTAGGGTTCTGCTTCTGGCTCTGAGGCTATTAACTTTGTGACCTCGGGCAAGTGATTTCAGGTGGGAAACATCTTACAAGACACCTAAATTTAGGTGTCTACATCTGATTTAGCTTCTATGATACTCACAGGAGCTCTAAGGACCAGTTCAGCTGCCCACACATAGGAACCTCTTATCATTCAGGGGGCCCTAAGGTATCTTACCTGACCTCCTGCTGTTCCTGTAGGAAAAGGATTCCTGCAAGTTCTGTGCTGTATCCATGAGCTCTACATGGATATCAGAGCTATCTTAAGACATCTCCAGTGGCACTAGATGTATTGGCATCCAAATTGAGTCCTCTTTGCTTCTATACCCAGCTTTTGTCAGCCTTGCCTACTTATTTGACCAGTTCTCATCATGAGCTTTTATGACCAAGCATCAGTCTTGCTTGTAGGAGCCTGAAACAGCCCTGTCTCCAACAGTGCATTCCTAAACAACTTCTAGGCCTAGAGAACTCAAACCTTTGACTTTCATCTCAAAAATCTATTGATCATTCATCAGGTCTTGAATCAGTATTGTTTCAAAGTTGGACTGTGACTGGTAAGAAGTGACTTAATGCTGAGCCCAAACATCATTCAAAAACCTCCCAGAAATGAGCTGAAAAAATATGTCTTGACCAATCAGGTAATAATGGCCTTTTAAAAAAACGCAGCCTTTAGGGATGTTTTGGGGTTTTTTTAGGGATTTTTGTGCTAAGATCTTGGCCAGAAGTGAGAAGCCAAGAGAGAGAAAAGCTGGAACTAATGAGCTTCCATTTAGAGACTTTAGGGTTGGGGATTATCTCACCTAGCTTTACATGCCCAGTTCTGAACTGGTGACTCCAGGACCCATGAATAGTTGCACAAAGAAATAGGATCCTATAGTAACATACGTATCTGCCAGTCTTAGAAAGGAGTTGCCCTCTGGACTTGCCCCTCTCTCCATTTGCTATAGACAGTCACTGGTGGTGAACTCTAAATCAAGGCAATAAAACTGGAGAGAGAAATCCCAACCCAAGGGATGCCAGGAATATTGTTTTAGTCCTAGAGCTCTACAAAGCACACAGAATGAACCAGCTTGTTCAAAGCCTCTGATATAAGCAGCACATGGGTCTCCAAAACCAGATCTTATAACATTTACAATATATATATGAGCCATAGGCAGAACATATGCTTAACGGCTGCTGCAACCAGTGCAGTATCCACGTAAGACAATAGTGTTGTGGCTTTCTGATCCAGAATGATGACTCTCGCCTCTTGTTTTCCCATCCAAAAATCAAGGGACTACAAAACCTTTATAAACCTTTCTCTTTTTAAAACTTGAATGTTTCAGTTCTTTTGAAAAATTTTACTCTTCCATTTCACTCCAGCACAAAACCCCCAACAGCACTGAACTGCAAAATTCTGACCAGTTGTTCTTATCGAAGGGAAAGTACGTAATAGTACTTGCCACTGAACATCCACGGCCATTGAAGAAGGGATTTTTTTGTGTGTGTGTGCCTGTACCCTACCTTCTGATATTCCTCTGCTATGTGCAGCTAGCTGATCAAACATCCCAGTCATACCAGATGCTACTTCAGAGGCTGAAAAGAAATATAAATGGTGCATAGATTTTGTGCGGACCACCTACAAACTGCTGGGGTTCCCGCTATAGGAAAGAGGTTGCTTTTTTAATTGAAATGCTAGCACTAGAAGCAAATAACATTTATTTGGGTTTTGAAATCAGATACTCTGAATTACCACACCAACATCTGTCAGCCTCATGGGGATTCTTAAAAGTTTAAGACCTCTCTCTCTTCTTGTCCACCTGGCAGATACCTATATCATCTTTCCTCCACAAAGATGTCTGCACCATATTAGTTTTACCTAAATCTGTGATACCACTATGCTTTTATCCCCTTCTGTTTCAGCCCTACACCTGGACAAACCTCCCCACAAAAATTAGTATGGCTATTGTCTCACTCCTTTTCATCTTCAAATCTTTCACTCTAATTACACCTGCAAATCCCTGGCACCTGGTGGTCAACAGGCAACTGCCAAACCAGGATGTCTCCCTAACTCTTACCACTTCCCTTTCTATTCCCATTTTGCCTACTCCTACCTTTCTCCTGCCCATGTCTGCAAAGCACTTGATCATGTCTAACATGCAGATTGCAAGCTCTGCAGTGCCCAATTCCCCATGCAGTGACTACCAAAGTACTTATAGTAGCAATAAAAATTGAGGATGCAAAATCCTCTTTCCTCATTTAATGATCTGGTACACCTGCTCCTAGTGATCTGTAAGCCAAATAGAGCAGATATTTATAGGAGCCAGAAAATGAACAATTCAACTTTCCAACTTCTAATGGTGGGTTGTGTAGCCAATAGGTAGTACCTCATGTTCTGATCTCCGTCATTCTGGTGCAATTACCATTCAGAAAACAGCAGATACCTTCCTGAAATTGCCTTTACATTTCCAATAGGAAAAGATTCAGTTTTGCTATGGCCTGTCCTTCAACTCTATCTATGCACAGCCTATGTGAAAAAGAAGATTTTGCCTTGAGTTAATATCCCTAATAACAAAAGGCGTAGTGACATGAAACCTTTACTGAGGCAACATACTTTCCTTCAGACCAAAAGAGTGGCAACTGCCTTACTGGGGAGGACTTTGGCTGGATTTTTATATACTGCTTTCACAGCAATGAAAACAGTGTGGATGAACACTGGGAAAAAAAATGCTATTCCCCCTCCATTTATTGCAGAAAAAGGATGCAGTTGTGACTCCAATTCTGGCAGACTCCTTAGGCTAGTGGTGAATCTGTCCATAACTAGCAAGGCCATATGCAGTCAAACAGCTGCAGAGCTGCACTGTAAAAGTGAGTGACATGAATCTTTTCTAACTCCCTGAGGTGTTATGAAGCTTAATTATTATTTACATATGCTTGAAGATCTTCAGATAAAAGACAATATGTTCATGGGAAGCATCATTATATCACTGTTGCTGCTGGCTAGTACAGTCCTCATAAAAGTGACAACAAATTAGCTGGAGTAACATGCAGGAATTCTCTCTCTTCCCGCTGCAGCACGCAGCAATGGGAAACCTACTGCTTTCCATTCGCCTACAATAGCATTATGTACTAGGGAAAGCTAACCTAGCCTGTAGTCATAGGTCTTGCCGTATTTACAGGCTATAGGCCAAATCCTGAGCGATGACATGGACTGGCAATCCTGCTTTGGTAGCTCAGTATACTTCAAGCCGCAGTATACTTCAGCCTTCCTTCCTGTCTTAACTACTGTAAGAAGTTTGGAACTGGTCCATTTGGGATGGCACACGCTCCTGGGCTTGCAGTTTTGTCCTTGTTGCCCTCCAGTGCTGTAGGACGCAATCTTCTATACAACAGTATAGGAGAAATACTCTTAATCATAGCGCACTCCTAATTGGAAGTCAACAGACTACCCTCCCAAGAGGAAAGTGCTGATCTCTGCCACAGGAGATAAATTGCAATACAAAGCAGACACTGACATTGGAAAGAAAGACTATTTCTGAGTATGCAGATCACATACCTAGGTCTTGTTTGTTTGTTAAAAAAATGGATGGTGTACAACTTGTTCCCTTCTTGTCCAACATATCAAGGAAGCTTTCAAATTACTTTGTCATGAGGACATTTAGACAATTAGAACATGCTATAACGCCTGTATAGCTAGCAGTGCCCAAACTAACAATACAAAGAAAGCAGACAGGAAAAAAAAAAAAGACCTGGTTTTGCAAAAAATGTTCACATCGCTTACGGGCTTCCTTAAGACTAAAAAAACTGTGCACTCAGAATAATATGCTGAGCCCCAGGTTGATAGTTCCATCTCTATACTAAGTAGGTAAGGCAGAAACACAGATTTAAAGGTTTCCTGCTGCTCCCTGCAAAAGCACGTCCAAAGGTATGCATTTAGGACTCTAAGTGAAAGCATGTTGCCAGCATAAGTCGTCATCAAGCTGGTTTGTGCAGTGCCATAATCGCCCTCCATATAATTCATCACTAGATGCCTCCCACCCCACTTGCAAATAGATTCACTTTGGGATTTCACAGCCTCATCTGCCCAGCCCTGTTCCCCAGGAGTAACGGCTTGCCACACAACAGCTGCCGTAGGAAAAGGCGATGAGTGAAGGCTCTAATGTGACATCTGAGTGCTTGCAGTCATATTCTGGGATGCTGGCGATACAGCAAGAAAATTCACTCAGCAGTGGAGCGGAGGGAAGGCAAGAAGGTTTCCAACCCCACTGATCAGTCATAGAGAGGGTAGATCAGTCGTGGTCCTCAATTAACAGAATAACCCACCCCTCGGCAGCCTCAGGGAATCACTTCTGTTGGGTCCCTTGTACATCAGTTAACTGGATTATCAGAGATACCGTGTAGATCTCAGGCAAACATGCATTCCCTGTGAGCTGCCTGGGAGTCAGCCAAAGATGCCAGGGCTCAGTTGTGGACTGGGGACTGACGCCAGTTATTTTATTAGCTGAACTTTTTTTTTTGCCATATAGCCATGAGCCTTTATTTATGTCTCAGACATCAGTCTCTTCTTCTGTACTTGGGAACATTAAGTAGCTACAGCTGCTGCAAAAACAATCTGTTTAAAAATTTGGCATGAGTTGGCTTCACAGTAATGGCAGGATGCCCTGCAACCGGGCTATTGGGCTAAATTGAAGGAAGTTTTTTATCATAACCAGGTACTACTTAATAGTATGGTAGAAATCTTCCCTTTTCCCCACAGAATTTCCTGAACTAGGTGTGATTTCCAGTAGGTCACTGGACTTCATCTCACTGGACAGCAGCTGAAGACACTGAACTTGTCTTCAAACAGAGCTGCAGACAAGTGTGTGAATACAGGTAAGACAAAGAACAATTTTTTTCCAAGCTCATGGCTGCTGATCACTAGAATTTCACTGTGAATCTTCAGTGGGAATGTTTGAGAAATGCTGGTGCTACCTGTACCAAAACAGTACCACTCACACATCACCTGGATGGGATAGAGGAGTGTAACAAGGAAAGCAAAAAAAAAGCAATAAATGAATGTATGAAAGGATAAGCCTTTTTTTCCACACCACCTGACAAAATTCAACAACATGGACACTTCCTCCCCTGCCTGGTAAGCAGAGATAAGAGGATCTGAAGCAATTTAAGCACAAGAGGATGCATCTTACAGTAATGCATTCCCTTCCAAATATGATGTTCTGACTTGAACACCTACAGAATTTCACCCTCTTCTGCCACTGCTGTGGTCACACAGATTTTGATGCAGATTCTGCTTACATAACCCCTCAGTCACCTGTCTTCCAGAATGACCTTTTCCAGTCTGCTTAAGCTTTCCTCCCCAGCTCTTCATTCCCCAAATATATAGCATTTCCAGTTCTCTTCTGAAGCCTCTCAAATTTGCCTACTTCACTAAAATGCAGTGACCAGTGATGGATCCCATTGTCCAATAAAGAACACCAAAGTGGAAAAAGGAGTGGAATGATTTATCTGACTTCAATCACTCCTATAAAACAGGGATAACTTTCTTACAGGCAACCTGTGAGCCTTACTAGCTCATTAACATTTATGCAGTATTTTGAGATCCTTCCATTTAGAGACACTGTATAACAACCACTGGCCTTGTTACCATCATTGTTTAATATAGGCAGGTATTCCTATCTCTGTTCTACCAAGCAGACAATTTCCCCACACACCCCCAACCCTCTTTGAGTTTCATTATCACATTCTACATAATCCTATACAAAACACAGGAATCATTACCTTCACATCCTCCAAATCATCTTTCTGTCCTTCACCTGCAGTTCTCAGCTCCTTTTGAAAACAAGCTTGAGAAGAAAGAAGGTAGTGGAAGTGGTACGGAAGCTCAGCCTTGGTAGGTATAAGGTCACATCATGTTCCTCAGAAACGAAGCTATGTTTGAGGCTGTTATTCTTAACATCAGCAGAAATTTTTAATTCTCAAAAAACCCCAAGCCAAACCACCAAACAACTCTCTGGAAGTTGATTAGTCACCGTCTTGTGCTTTGTGCAAGACAAATTTGTGCTGGGCAAATAAAGTGTTAAATGCTCTCAGGTCAGCCTGGCAGGACTGTACACTCCTCTACAAGGACTGGAAGGAGGGTGCTGCTAGATGAGCACCTCCAAATTTCGTAGGAAGGTGATACCAACCAGGCAATGGCCAGGTTTTGAGATGTACTGGGAAGGTCACGTGCACACAGACCTGGCAGAAAAAGCAGTGGCAAGGCTTGAGCCTTGGCATATGTGGTGTGGCATGATTGTACCTACCAGACTCACAGGGGAGGTTTGCATTCCACCTCTTCTGGCTACTGCAAACAGCCCTTGAAATTGAGCAAGAGTAGGGCTATACAGCATGTACTTTTTTTTAACCTAGTTTACTTTCTCATTGTGGTTTTCAGATTAAGAGAAAATTGTCACTGACATCTCTGACCTCTGCAGAATTTCCATTTCCCTCAAGTGAGCAGACTAGCAGGCCAAATCTATAAACAGAAAGCATTATGCAATTTATTAAGACTGGAATAAGTACCATCAGGAACTGTTACAGGGATAGATCCTAATATATATATTTTTATTTCTACCACTAGAGGCCTGTAATGTGCTGTGTATTTGGCAAAATCCACATTATCTGTCAGTGGCACAACAGTACTGCAAGTACAAATCTGCATAATGTTTTTAAAGAAGTTTCTACATATTTAATTTCAGCTTCTAAAGACAACTCTCTACCAATGAAAGAAGCTGTTCAAATAAGCAACTATTCATGGTTTAATATGATCATAATAGAGGACCCTTAACAACCAAATCAAGTACTGTTTAGGTACATGAGCAAGTTTCCTCAGCTCTCGTTAAAACTTAGGGACTGATCCCTTGTGTAATATTGCTCAGATCAGGATCTACTGAACAGACACTCAACCAGCTAGTTTCAAGTTAGGAATAAATAGAAATTTAGGAATAAATCTTCACATCTACTACGTTTGTGCATTTGATTTGAAGATACAGCACATCTGATATCTTCCCTGTTGTTGGTAGTCTGAAAAAAAGAAGTACCTTGCCTATTCATGAAGGCTATACTTAATGCTATTAGAGAAATATTTTTTCTTCTAAAATAGTCATAAGAGATGGTTATTTCCAAAACAATAATGCTGTTTACAGTGCTTGTTTTTTTGTTTTCTTCATGTTGATTTGGCCATTTGATCGCTCTACTTTGCTCTAATAGGACAAAATTTTCCTCGGGCATAAATAAAACCTTTCTATGGATTTCAGAGGGACCATGAAGATCTCGGTCTGTAACTGAATCTGTGGGTGAAAACAAACCAAGCGCTCGGACTGATGGTCTTCTACTCCTGATATCCTCCAGGCTGCTACTCCCGGTCTAACAGGCAGAGCCACTGACGTGGCACACTGTTCGTATCGGAGCTCCCGCTCCATGCTGAAGAACACATGTCTTCACAAGTCACCACACATGTTTCACTGGAAGCGTTCACAGAGGAAGGTGAGATGGCAGCAGAAATTGCTTCCTGAGATAAGATTCATATCACCTAAGCTTACCCACTTGGAAGTTAGATGTCTTCAGCAAACCCACAGCCAGTGGAGACATACCGGTGTTACTGGGAGGTGAGTCACCATGTCTCTGTCAGATCTACCACGGGGCGGCATGAATCACCTGTTAGCAGTGCCAAGCTTTTTTTACTAACAAAGAAAGAGCCTAAACAATTAACTCAGACTTTATGCCTCAGTATTAGATAGTTCAAACCAGGCAAAGTGTCCCTTTTGCTGCCTCCAGTCTTGTGTATCAACAGCAGTACTGAAAAGACACAGGTCTGAAGCTCTCTGCTTAGGGCTCTGCGCGGTACTTTCTCTGTGGAACATAACGCAAAGCAAGCAAAGCCTAGTGTATGTAAAGAAACAGAGAAGCTTTGACTTGCTGGTGCCTCCCCCCTCACTTCTGAGGGTGTAAATGACTACACAAAACCCGGGAGACCTACCCACAGCCCCAAGGCCAGCCCTCTAACAGCCGACGGAACGCACAGCAAAAAGGCATGACTTTGAGACGCCTGCTCTGCTCTTCCTACACATGTGGCACTGCCACCATCCTCCTCTGAACAGAGAATCGGGGGTCACCGCAGAGGCTGAGAGCAGAAAAAGCAGTGCTAAAGCAAAAGGAAGGGGAAATCTGGGAGGTGGAAGCACCTCCCTTGCCACCCAAGCCAAAGCCTGAAGGTGACGACTCCTCCCCTGCACTAGCTCTTGCGAGGCTCCTGTACCGGGGAGCATCATGCGCCCTTCTTCCCTTCCTTCCCTTTCCCCTCCCTCAGAGGTGATCCAGAAAGTCCTTCTCCCTGGGAATGACTTCCCTCACATTCCTTCCCCAGAAAGTGATTTTTCTGCTTGGGCACTGGTGTATCCAAGCCCTGTTATTACGCATTGCTCCAGGCACCGTACGATCCTTCAGGCATTTACAGCAAACCAGCATAGCAAACCTGACACGCTTGGCAGAACGCGCGTTCAAAGTCAGGTTCTCAGCAGATATAAACGGATGTGGCTCCAGAGAAAAGATGACCCTCAGGACTCACTTGGCCACTTGAGACAATAAACATCAAATGCCCCTGTAAGGGCTTTGAAAGCAGACTGGGTTTAAGTGGGTGCATCTTTGCTGATTTTAAAGATGTGCTGCTTCTAATTCACACCAGCATGGAATGTTCGATAACAGCCTTATTGTGCACTTCAGCACACAGCAAAACCCATCTTCCTACACACAGAAAGGAGGTGTCTTCTAAAATTAAACGTCATTCTAGTTAGCATTGTAACATGCTGAATTTCCATATTGAAATATGGCATATTGGCATATCGAAGAGCTGATAAATAAATCCTCAGGGCTGAAGCTTCAAAGAAGAAAAGCAGCAAAGCAGAATTATGCTGCCTTTCCCCAGCAGTAGATTTGGTGCAGTAACTCAAGGGAACAGAGACCATCTAAGTCTCCACGTCCCTGGCACGGTTGTGTATTTGCTTATTCTGACAATGCAGAAGAGTCAGAGGACTCAGTGACCCTGGGAAGCTGATCAGCTTCTAACTCCAGGAAATTCTCACTGTAGGAAGCCAGCATTCCCTTTCTGGAGTTGCTAAAGAATACACACACCACTGGAGCCATCAGGGAAGGTTTGCTTTCTCCCTTTCTCAAGAGTAGATCAGTAAGTCAATGCAAACATTGCAAAAAAAAAAGTGGGAAGTACAGAACCATCCATTCTCTCATCCTAAAATGAGTCCTTCAGCCTAGCCTGGGCTGCCCTTTAGGCAAAAAGCTTAGTTTTGCACACAGGAGACTGGCTCCCTCAGCAGCACTAAGCAGGTGTAGTCGGTCTGGCATCAGGGGACACCAGCTGAGGCTCAGGTCAGACCTTTCTCCTGGGCACATGTTTCACAGGACACTGGTGCCATACTGTTGCATTTCAGTCACTCAACTCCTGTAATTAATAAAAAGCAAACCTAAGCCTTCTGGCACTTGGCTCAGTTGGTCTAGAACCTTTTTCTATTACAATTCTATTACAAACAGAATTTACCTGAAGCTACTCTACTGAGCTAGGCATGAGGATCTAAAAATGGAAGACTGGTTGTTACTGATGCAGACCAATAAGAATGTTCCATGCAGTTAATATTTAATTCAAAAAACTTTGACCCAAAAACTGACAATTTTTTTTGCATTTCTTTGAATGCTGTCTATGAAAAACTGGGGATTGCTCTTTTTAACTCTTCTGCATGCCTCTGTAGTACTCACAGCAGAAAACATTGGTAAGTCTATAACTCCAGGGTGAGCATTGCTAACTGATTTCATTAAGGCTCTGCTGATTTGCACCATGAGAGAAAGTGACCCCAAAACATTGCATTTTAATTCAATTCCCCTCTCTGTTCCACATTTCCAAATAGTGAAACACCAATGAAAAATCAAACTGCCTCCCTCTCAGCCATCATGAACTATGGTGGCACAGACCAAGCTGTTTGACTCTCCATGCGTGATCAGGAGCGGGGGATGAAAAAACATAGGTAGAGTCTGTTTGTTGACGACAAATAGGAGGTGGATGGAGGTCCACTGGTACCAACAATATTTACACAACCTGCATACCCCCCCAGTAGCATCATGCTAATCCCACCACTACTGCATCTTTTTACCAAGGCACCTCTTCCTCCTAATGGAGAACTTTAGGACACTGATGGGGTATTTGTCCTTCAGTAGAAGTCACAAGCCGGTTCTGCCCTAGGAAGCAGTGGTCCTCACTCCTGCACATCTTGCTGGGACCCAGCCCAGCAATTCAGGCTGTATGACAGTTTGCCCCTAGAGTCTAATAACCTATAGGTCCTGCTTTAGACATCAACACAAACTTCTGGCTACCCCACTTCTACAGGGACTTGCTGGCTGCCCATCCACTCCACTGCTCTGCAGAAAGCACAGTTAATTCCACACATAGTGCCCTGTAATTCAGATGAACTCTGGTTCACCCTGGTACTGCTATCTGTTTTCACCTCAGAGCTGCATTCCCCCAAATGATGTCTATTGACTTGGTAAGTTAACTCTGGTCTCCCTTCACAGGATTATGTCATTCCTAGAGACTTCAGTTGACTTTGTAACAGAACAGGTCATCTTTGCAGGGTTCAAGGGTACTTTCTAGGATGCTGTGACATTCCTCAGAAATTCCCCTGCACTCCAGGCATCACCTGGAGTATCACCAGGTATCACTGTGCTTGGGTGCAGAGTGCTGCAACACCCCATGGATTTTGCATGGCCACAAGCACAGAGAAGCAAGTTCCAATACCAATACACCACTTGCTCATTCCTCTTGCTAGCTGTTGTTCATGAGAAGGACAGAAATCATAAACCACAATTATAAGCAAAATATCTATGCCATGTTCTCATATGATTCCTATCAAAACAGCAAGGAAGAACTTTGAGGTCTTTGGGGCAGAACCATAGAAGCATAGGAAAGAGCTATTGCCTCATGTAGAAACTGAGGCATAGGACACCTTCCAATTTTCAAGAAGAGATAGAAGTTTGGGGTGTCAAAGGTATGTTATATGCAAGGGCTTTTCCACCCCTCAGTCCCTGGAATGAGCTCTACTGAGAGAGGCCAGCTTGAACTGCTGCCTGAATCCTGCAGAAACAAAACAGGCCAAGCTGTCAGATGCTGAACCATCAGTAGTCATACCCCCAGAATGGCCATCAGCTGCCCCTTTGACAGGAATCCAGAATTGTTTGGTGGCATTTACCTTAGGGGACAGACATTCTCTGCATCAAGGAAAGCAATTTAAGCTTTTGGAATTCTGTATGCATGTTTATTGCTTTTTTCTGTGTTCAAGAACTGTTCATGTCACACCTTATACTCTGACTCAGCTTAATTAACATTGAAAAGGTCATCTCACAGGAACTTAAGTAGATGAAGTACAGGAAGCCTTACACCATTTCCTTTCCTTGCTACAGGAGGGAAAGTTTAAGTACCTTTATGCTTGTGCTTGGCTATGGTTTTGGTCCATGGAGATGCCATTAAATTAGCTGTGATTAAGATATTGACACAACCATGCTGCAATCAGAGGTTAGTTTTCCTGCAGCAGGGGACACAAGCAAATATATGTTGGCTCTTTGGCTGCCATTGCCTATATATGGTGTATTAGCTTAAAACATCAATCATTCTTTGCTCAGGTGGTCAAAACAAAAGTGGTGTGCAAGAATGAGGCTTCTGTAAACTGTATGCTTCTACCTGTAGCCAGAAGAGCAAACTTCCAGAACAGTACTTCTACTCTTTTTCTATGGCTATGCAATGTGTTTGAAAGCAAGTAGAAACCACTGAATTAGATAGAAACACTCTCAGGCACTGTGCTCCTGGACATATCAAATTTAGTAATATGTATTTAATAGTTTGCCATTAGGATGATGCTGAGTTGGCTTTACCCTCATAAATCACATCTCATTGCATGGCCTAACTGAATTGTTCCAATTTTGTTTCAATAATATTTCATAGCCTAGGCAAAGCTATCTCTATATAGAACAGGCTACATTTCATACTGTTCATGCCTATCTCCTACAAGTAGAGCTTTGTGTGATATTTCTATGTCTCATCTAGTAGCTCCCAGATTGAGATGGCAAATGTGAGGTAGCTATAATCAGTTATTTGTATTCTTGCTAACAACAAAAATCATCATGGTTTTCTTGTCTATAGATTGCCTGACCATCCTTCCTGGAGCTAAGACCCTATAGAAGTGTCCAACCTCATTATTTAAGGATTGGCCTTCTTGGCCACCTGGGCACACTGCTGGCTCATCTCCAGCCGGCTGTCGACCAGCACCCCCAGGTCCTTCTC
>JAVJGG010000024.1:6399585-6434993 GCA_035590195.1 Aviceda cuculoides
TTCTAGCTGAGCTTTTGCCTTTCTAATTTTCTCTCTGTATGATCTAACAAGATCCCTGTACTCCTCCCAAGTTGCCCACCCTTCCTTCCAGCGGTGATAAACTCTCCTTTTTTTCTTGACTCCTAGCAAAAGCTCCCTGTTCAGCCAGGCTGAAAAAAATAAAATAAAATTTAGAGTGAACTAGAGGGTTTGATACACTGGTACTAGTATGGCAGGGGCCCCAGCCTCTTTCAAGACTAGTAGAGGGATGATAGTTAATAGGTGCCCAGGAGACT
Organism: Aviceda cuculoides; assembly: GCA_035590195.1. NCBI lineage: Eukaryota > Metazoa > Chordata > Aves > Accipitriformes > Accipitridae > Aviceda > Aviceda cuculoides. The sequence goes on from JAVJGG010000024.1 coordinate 6,399,861, forward strand.
ACAGAGGCAAAGGGTACTTTGAATGTTAGCTATGCCCAACAGAATTATTCGTTGTCAGCTCCAATGCTCCTCCACATAGCACATGAGCGTATTCACAGTGGCACTTACACCTTCCTGGGCAGCCCATCTCCATACTGAGAAAGGAGCAGATCATGCAGGAAGCAACAAAATGATGAAGCAGGAGCAAAAATGCTAATCAAGTGCCACTTGGCAAGTGCAGCACTCAAACAGTGAAACTAGTTCACTGGCAAAGAGGATAACCTGTACAAGCACATTGAAAGTTGGGCTGTTCCAAGTAGATGGAAATCAGCTTGGGGGATAATTTGACTTGGTACTAAATTGTCTCCCCGGGGCTGACTATGAAGGCAGGATGAATTCAGATCACAAAGGAAAGACTTGACATGCAAGTTGCACAGATGTTGAAGGCTGCAAAAGGACAGTGGAGAGAACCAGACACCTATTTTTACAGGCACAGCCCCAAGCCACCAGCTTCCATGACTGGCTGACACAGTAGGTAGTGAATGCAACAGACCCCCAGGGTCTTTAAGAGCCAAGGCTGAAGCTAACCCTCACTGTTTGGTCCAGTATGCCAAGGCAAGCAGGCTCATACAGCCACCCCTTTCATTTCCTTGCTTCTCATAGAAACCAGGGTTTCCTAATGGTCTGAGCAACACATTACACAAGCTTTCTTCCCTTCATTTCCTAGAAGAACTGTTTTTAATCTAGTGATTCTCATATTCTTTGCGAGTGCCTATCTTCTGCCCCAAGGATAAGCTCTATGCACATTTTGAGAATTGCTTATGCAGTGCAAGTTATTCCAGCAGATTATAACATGATAGGGGAATCACTGATAGCAGAGTACAATGCAGGTGGGAAGCGTTGGCTGGAAGAAGTCCAGGACCAGAACAGCAGACAGGAAAGATAAGGCTGCAGACAGCCAGAGTCAGAGGCAATCTGAATGCATGGCGACATTCTGCAGCTGCATCTCAACAAGAACTGCATGATGGGGTCAATGAGAGCATGTCTGAAACACAGCAGAACAGTGCTTAAAAGCAGGGCGTTTCTCTCCTCTGTGCTGGCTTTCCTTCACTGCATCATCTCATAATCACATTTACTTCCAGAAATTACCAGCAACACATTTCCCCAGAAACACCTCTCATTTGTTTCCACCAGCACTCCCCTCGATTTCAGCAAGACTGCTTGAAGGAGACAGAAAACCACAGGAAATTGTCCTCAGTGGCCTTGGGATGCAGCTTACCATACATGTAAGCACAGCCAACTCTTGCCTTCGCAGCAATACACAGTTCACCTGGGGCTAAACCCACTTTCTCTCAGTGTCTGCTGAACTGGTGCTCACCTATAGCTCAGGATTGGACTGAAGTAGGGGGGTGGTGACATGCTTGGAGGCACTTCCAGTAACATACCCAAAAGAAAATTCAGAGAAGGACAACTGCCACCCATTGAGAGCCACCTGCAGTAGTGCAGTCCCTGTGAACGCCACCTCTCTGCCATCACAGAGCATGTTCAAAGCAGGGGGTTGCCACAGGTCAAGAACACAGTAGCAAAAACAAGGCAAAGATAATCTGCTGGGTATTAGCAAAAGGATATGTGTAATAAGAGGTCAGCTAGTTCAGGAGAAGCCTCTTTGATGTTTCAGATCTGCCCGACGTCTGAGAAGTCAGCTGCCTTATGGAGTTGGCAACAGGAATTACTGTTTTTCTCAGGCTCTTTTCCCCATGCCTGTTGCATGCAAAGCAAGGACACTCAGCACCGCCAACCAGCCAGACCTGCCCTGAAAACTCTGCTTGTTGGGACAAAGGCACTCCAAGTCCTGCAGGATTAGTGCAGCCAGTGCTAGGGAGACCTGTTTTAACACAAAGAACCCAGAGTTCATTTTCATTCCTGTTCCCCTGTCACCCAACCAGTATGTCCCTTTCTCTAGCTAGGGCTAACATCCAAGAACACAGATTCAAAACAGCCCTGTTACTGGTCTCCTACTGCTCTGCCTCCCCAGCTCTTCTTCCACCCAGTGTCAGGGAATTAAAAGCCTGAGGACTTCTGCTGGAGGCTCCATGTGGATCACAACTGATAAACAAAGGGTACCAGCCAGCTCTGGGAGCTGTGTCCTTCAGATGGGAGGTTGGGGAGCAAAACCTTTGCAATCCCACTTTTTGGACCCGTAGCACAGCCTTACTGTTGCTAACCAAGTCAAAGTCTAGCTTCAAGGACTCAGTGATACATATAAGCCAGCAGACTGACACCTCAACACCTGACCTGGCTTTATTCAGTGAGCATGTCTTAATGTCTTGGGTATGATTGTACTTGTATGTGCTCCTTGTGCCCTCCCCACATATCCAAGGGCAAAGTCAATCCTTCATTAGAAAGGCACTTGCTAGCTTCTCAACTGGTAGAAGGGAGGGAGACAGATGAAGCCCTGACATTTTGTCTGCATAGAACTGGAGCCACGTACTTCCACAGAGAGGAAATGGTGTGGGCTACTGCCAAGAAAAGGGCTTTGCTGGGCTCAGGTTTCTCTGAATTAAATGTGTTTGGGGATACAGAGAGCAAGCTGTTGCTACAAAAATCTCTCCTATCCACAGAACTCCTGGTAACATTTTCCTCATGGTTCCCAAGCTCCTTTGTCTCCCTTATTTTTGACAGAGGGTAAAAGGAAAACTCCCATTGACTTTGAAACACAAATGCATTCGCACTTCGGCCAGCTGCATCAATCCCAAAACTTTTGCAAAGGAAATCGTTTTTGAGGGACTCCACTTCCAACAGGAACCCACTGTCTTGGTCCTCTGGGTAAAGTGCTCCAGTCCTGCCCCCGGGAGCTGCATCATGGCTCATCTCAGGTCATTTCATGCGCAACGCCGACACCTGCAAAGCCGTCTAGACTTGGCTGCAGACTGCTCTGAAGTGCAGCTCCCCAGCTACTGCGCAGCAGTGCTGGCAGGGCAGCAGGGCGCACGGGGCGTCAAGGCAGCCGTGCCACGACCTTACAAAGTCAGTGAGCTCGCGGTGGAAAGGAGCCAGCATCTCCTTCCCTCCTCTTCTGTGAGCCAGTCCCTCGTAGCAGGGCATAGCAAGTGGCACCTGTCACGGGCTCCATTTTCAGCTCCCCAGCTGCTCTGCTCCCTCTTCCTCCTCATCTCTTACAGAGGACAGGAGAGGTTACTGGATCACCTGGTCATTTCCAGCTGTCATCATGCCCTTGACTACTATGATTTAATTCTGGGAAGTGGACATGGTCCAGCTCCAGAAGCCAAGGACTGAAGTCTGACATCAAATGATTTCTCTCCTCCAGAACTCGGGTCCTAGGCCTCTTCAGCTCAGGCAAACATGTCCAGGTAGCTCAGACTACTGGCCCACTAGTTTGTAGATGACTGTCTCTTGGTTCTTAAGGGACAACTTCACCTTATAGGATTTTCTAGGTAGGAACTTCTGAGCAGAGCCAGATCACTATAAAATAGTCACACGATCCCCCCCAAATGAGCTACATTTTATATAAATGAACATAAAAAGGAAGGAGAAAATACTAATTGCATCTGGATTTACCCACAACATCACTATTGCACTGGTAATTATGCCAAACCTCTACATTTTTTTAAAACAAAAAGAGGATATGTTCTTTAATCCCCTACCTCTAACACAAACTAGGCTGAAAGGGATGTCTAGATTGGTGTGTGAAGCCATTTCTCATACCTCTAACCCCCATACCTTGTGTCTATAATGCTCTCATGCTTACATAAGGGAGAGGGATGAAAACCTCTGAAGTGACAGCTGCAATATAACAGATTACTTTTTCCCCCTTCTCATACCAGAGAGTCCCTATTTGCTAAACTGGGAACAACACTTTCCCTTGAGAAACATTGCTCTTACAGGCTCCAGTCAAAAGTCAGAGCTGATTTTTTTTTGTCCGAGAAGGAGGCAGAAGACTCCACATCAGCAAGTTGCATCCTCCCCACCACTTGCAAAGGAAAAAGGACCTCAGTGGGTACATAACAGCATTTGGCAAGAGCTGGAGAAAGCTACCCCTGTTGTGAGCACAGGCATCATTCCTGCTGCAGGAAACAGAACACTAGGGCAGGCGTTCTAGGGACACAAGGATTAGCCAGGACAGAAAAAAATGACAGCAACAGAAAATGAAATACAAGCCCTTCATTGCAAATTTAATTCTCCTCTTAGTGATGCATGTCCTTTTCATTTGTAAGGCTGCTACTGTCACCAAGGTCAACACAAATGTGCTGTCAGCTGCAGGATATAGGTGGAAAACCAAGCATTTCTGGTTGGATTTCTGATGGCTTCTGCAAAAGCACACAGGGCTTCATTGTCTTGTCACAAGCCCCACTTGTGCAGTTAAAGAAACATTATCCATTCAGGGTAGAGAAGACAACCTCTCCATTAATCTGCCCTGCCCTCCCCCAACCAGTGCTAACAGAGGGTTTGCTGTGATTTTAGAAGGGGTGGAGAACATCAGTCCACTGGTTCTTCTCTAAGAGCACCCCAGTAGCTGAGATGATCTGGCTTTCTTCCCCATAGCCCAGTTCTCACACTAAATCACAGGGCTGGTCCAGTACCCAGTCTCCATCAGTGGTGTGCACCAAAAGCTGTGCAGGCAGCTGTAGAACAAAAAGGTGCCAGAAGAGAATAATGGTAAAATAGCACTTCTGAGACTAGCCAGTTCTCAGAAATGCAAGAACATTGCTATTGAATTGTCTGCCAACACCACGCCACTGCAAAAATCGTACTCTCTGTAGGCACGCTTCAGAATTGGTGGGTTTCACCATCTGTCTCCTGTGCGCTGTAGAGAGCACAACAACTCACTCTGCACATGCTCTGGCACGCACCAGCAGATAGGAATGTCTCCAGCTCTGGCTCGGAGTGGGCAGATGCAAGCAAATAGGATTTATCAATTCATCACTGTGTTGCTTTCGATTTGCATGGGTATAAGTCCACTGAATTCTGCAGAGCTAAGCTGGAGTAATACCTTACTGAATCTGCTGTTCCTTCCCCTACCCACGCACACACTCCCCACTCCAACTGCAGCTTGCACACAGTGGCTTATGGACAGGTGGGTTTACAAAAAGTGTTTTAAGAATGAAGTACTGGCAGAGGAGACTGCTTGGTGAAAGTTTTTCCTCAGTGAAGCCACCTATGAAATGTACTGGGGAACCAGAGCATCAAAGAGCAGCAATAACACTTAGTACCTAGATAATGATTTTTTTTTTTTCTTATCCACAGAACTCATTTTGCCTTATAGCAGAGGGCAGAAAGCATTACTTGTAGTTATTGAAAGGGTCAAGGGGGGCAAACAGCAGGATCCATGTTCCCAACTCCAAGACAGGCTATTCCAATGCCTTACAGACACCATTTATGAAAACCAACAAACAGCTGGGTTAAAGGAGGTGAGACTGGCATCCAGGTCTTCACTCCAAACTCATCCAAATGTAATGTGAGCAGATGATGTCAAAGACATCAGATTTACGAATACTGCTGATTTTTCTCTTAGCAACCCTGACAGTTGCCAGGAAACAACGACTTGCTGTTACTACGGTGACACGGGGTACCAAAGCCACATGCCACACAACACCCACCTGCAAAAGAACAAGAGAAATGCTCACCCTGACTCTCCCTTCACTTCACAGGTGAGGAGGTGGGTAAGGAACATCTCCACTCAAGTCACAGGAATGACGACAGTATAAACCAGGCCCAGTGTTCCTACCACCTCTGGTCTAAAAAGGCCTTTGGTCACCTGGACAGATCACCAGTAGGTTTGATGTTGCACTTCATCCTGCCAGCACCCAGATGACATTGCTGGGGAGCAACCTGAACATTATGGAAAGTTGCAAGTTTCATAAGGGCTGGCAAAGGAGGAACCTTGCAAAATACAGGGTGGCAGAGATGTATCAAGCTACCCAGAAAGATCATCACTGAAAACCAACACACTGAGGAGGGAAAAGAAGCCTCATGCTTTGGCTCATTGGATGACACCACAGCATATTCTATAAGGGGCAATAGCAAGGAGAGGATAAAGCATTTCTTTCTTTGTTGTTCACTTGGCAGAATTCAGGTCTCAAACAGTGCCATGTACACCTGCAGAGCCATGGAAGTACTAACTCCTTTTGAGGGATCCGCCAGTCAGGCTATGGTCTGAAAGAACCAACACCCTGCACAAGCAGGGATGGACAGCCTGCTTCAGTATCATATAGGGAATTGTCTGCCTAGCCCAGCAGCTTGCAGTTTTCCACTGTGCTACCACATTAGCCCATAAAACCAACAGGATGCCATTCCTTGCAAAGATGGAAAGGGGGTTGCCTACACCTCTTCCAGTCTGTTCGTGATGCCCCAATACTGCAAACTTATGGCCTTATGCAGAACAGCTACAGGATTCCAGCTCTGATTTTGCAAATGCGTCAACTCTTGGTTTCTCCTGAGGCAGGAGAAGACAATGTCAGTCCAGGGAGCCTTTTGGAAGAATGAACTATGTGCATCTACTCATGGGAGCTTTGAACCTTGACACCAACACAGATTTCTGTCCCCTTTTAATAGAAGCTGAGTTTCCTTTCCTTGCTATAGAGGAAGAAAAAAGGTCTTGGCCTGAAATTGGTTGGCTGTACCTCACACTCCAAATAAAGTAGGTGGAATTGAAGATGGGTAGCAAGACAGACCCACAGACATGTCCACTCTTCCCCATCACTAGCCTATGTGGAGGTAAGCCAAGATGAGCACAGTTTTCTATAGCCAAATGGATGGTGCAAAGTCCTTCCCTTCCACAGAGGGAACAGCGGGGGATACTTTGCTGTAGCTCCATGCAAAGTAGCACAGCTCCTTATCACATCCTACCCAGCAGGTGAGCTCAAATGCTACAGAAGACTTCAGACCTGCCACTTTGCCACACACCATAGCCAAGAGGATTATTTCAGTAAAGGAAGATACTAAGCTCTGATCATCTTGTTCCAAAAGTACAGATTACTGCAATATGACCCATTGGTGGGGGGGGACACGACAAACAAAAAACCCAACAATGAACATGAAAACCAGCTGACAACAAATCAAGCCAAAATGTTTCTCTCAAAACAGGGAATAATACAAAAAGTTTTTTCTGATCAGTTCAAAGGCTGGTTAGAAACATTTCACACAAAACTCTTAACAGAAAATACAGGCAAAGTATTTTCTGTAGAATCTAAGCACAAAGGAGCCTTTTGATCTCTTGGTCTGATAATCCAAACTCCTTGTATTCTATAGACTTCAACTTCATCCATTCACTTTTCACCAAGCACGATGAGAGACAGTCAGCTAAAGCTTCTACTTCCTGAAAGCCACCCAGTTTTGAAAACATCAAGAGGTGGCAATACTTCCCTTGATCATTTCCTCCAGGGGATAACCACCAGTTTCACAACAAGCCCTCATCTCCTGTTCACTTATACACAACAGATCATTTGGCTCCAAGATGCAGAGGACACAAACACACACCTACACCATCCAGTCCATTATATTAAAATTATTACCACATTTTAGAGACATCCATCACCAGCACCACTTATTATTTATCCAGCTCTGGAAGGATATCAGCCCCAGCTTCAGCTGAAATCAGAGGCATTCTTCCTCCATCCTATCTGATTGAAGAGCAATGGAAATCCTGGCTGGGCTTTCCGACTGTGGGAACCATGCCAGTTGACCTCACTCGATGCTTCCAACAACCCTATTTATGTAACCACACAGCCTTCCTCTGCCTTGGGGCAGTTGGCCAGGAAGCTGATGGGTAGTCTGGAATTACAGTAAGTTTGGATATGAGGTAAGATTTGTGTTGGGAACTGGGAGTGTCTTATGGCCGAAATAAGCAGACCTGCATGTTATGGCCAAGCTAAGGTTTACAAAGCATAATATTCCAGATAATATTCCATAATATCACCAGAGAAATCAAAGTCTTAGATTTTCAAAACAAACTAGGAACAGCGATCTAACTTAAATTCAATGACAATTAATTTGCTGCTTCTCCTTGGTAAGTCCCAACTCAAACAGAAAAATTCAACATTTAGCTGGAGACTTTGAATATCACAACCAGGGGACAGTGGAGCTGGCATTTATATGGTGACTTGAGCTTTCTCTGATATTTAAGGCAGACTCAGTAAGGAAAAATTCTCTTGGTGAGAAAAAATTCTTGAACAGATTCCCTGTGATTCACTGTGTTCCTTGCTCCATCTGTTTCCCTTAATATCCAATGTAGCTACACATTAACCTCACATTTTAAGAATGAATTATGAAGGCTATAGCCAACTTTGTACACTGCAGTGAAAAGGCTCCATAAGGCTAAGATAAAAGAAGTTAACACTTCTAAGTGGTGTCTTTCAGTGTAAACCTGTCAAAGTCTCCCAGCAGTACAACCCTGGAACACCAACCTGCTTTAACACACAATAAGCTATGTCAACAGTTTGCTTCCGCTGTGTTGCCATTTCTTGGCTTTTTCTTTATTTCCCCCCAATCCTTATTTTCTCCTTGTGAGCTAAACCTCAAGCCCGAGTCTTTCATCAGCCCTACGGTCGCAAAACTCCACCAGGCTGCACTGTCAGCAGCTATTGCCTCTTCCCACCACACACCATTCACCCCCATTACCACCTCCCACCCCGAGCCCCTCCCAGCTGCTGGAAGGTTCTGGGAAAGCAGTGGTCATACTTTCTGGGCTTGAGTGCAGTCAGGCCTGACAGTGTTGGGGAAGGAGAGGAGTCACTGAGGTGCTTTGCAGCACAGCACAATCCTCAGGCAAGGTTGCACCAGGGGCAGAAGCTTTTTTTTTTTTTTAAACAGCCTCCTCTACTACATGGGAGGGAACTGCTTCCAGCCCAGCCCTGATCATCCAGGCCACCCTGTTTTTTCCAGCCTGCTTCTTTGCCTCATGCAAGCCCAGAAACCCCCTGCACACCCAGCTAGTGTGGGAAGCAATTGAGATGTTTGGGGATTTTCTGCACCAAAAAAAAGTCTCATAGTTAGGTGGTCATCCTTAATTTTCAGAGAAAATATCCCATCCATGATACCATATGGTTCTCACCAACCCAGTGGAATGGAGCACAATGAAAAGTCATATAGGGACCTTCATTTTCAAAGAAGATGGACTGGTGGCAAGTGGAAACAGATTGCCAAATTGTGATCGCCCTTGCCTATTTCTGCATTATTTGGAGTAAGCTGAATTTCAGTAAGCCAAGTTTCAGTTGTATATCAATAAGCAAAACAACTTGTGTCATTTGAGGTGCCATACAAATAGACCCACCAAGCACATTCTTATCATTGATATTTGTGGCACAGTTAATCACGGTGAGATTTCTCTCTCTCAACTTCAGTCATTTGATATGGCCGTCTAGGCTTCTAGAGTTAATGAATAGAACCAGAGACTTCTAGAACATCTTATCTCAAACATAATGGAGACACCTCCATTCAACCAGACAACTTGTGCTTTTTGTTTCTAGATATCATGGGAATTGAGATAGCTTGCTCAGAATGAAATGTCTGTCTTTGCTGTAGATGCCTACAGTTAAGTGAGGTAAATGCTGTTCTGGTTGCCTCAGATTGTAAAGGAGTACTCTGATCAGCTTTGTATCTGTGGAGTTACAATTAAATGTTTAATGTATCATGGGCTGATATCCCTGGCTCCTTGGAGACTTATGAGTTTAAGGTTCTACCCAGGGCATTTCATATCTGCCCTGTCTAATGCCCATCTTGAGAAAAAATTCAAATTCCCAGGATCAACTACTTCATAATAATTTGTGTAAGAGAAAGTATTCCTAAGTACTCAGTTTAGATTAATGGCACTATTAGGTTGCTGTTGCTTTCTCCTAACTTGTCATGCAACACAATTATAATTGTTTTGGCAGTATCTTCCCCAAAACTTGAACCAGCAGAAGTACCCAGCCCTTGAACAGAGCCTGCTATCTGTCTGCCATCTCATCACAGCTGCTGCTAATGGATATTGATTATTAGCTAATTAGCCAATTTACATCATCACAGTGTTATTGTTTTGTTAAGGAGTTTATCATGAGATCTGTCAGAAATCCAAAATGACTTCATTAGCATAGCACTAGTAATTGAAGACTTCAGATGAATAATAAAATACAAGACAAAATTCTTACCACTCATTCTTCCTACTTCCCTCCTGGTGTGGTAAAGCACAGTGGACGATGCCCCTCACAACCCTGTTTCCCTTCTTCACCCCAGGGTTTGTATTTGATTGTATCTAATTTTGCTACAGAAAACATTGCTAGAAATAAGGATAGAAATTAGAAGAAACATCCTTGTTTACTGGTACTCTGAGAGTCAATCCAAACCAGTCCTTCAGTAGCCTTGGAAGGTGGCAATCAGAAGAGTTAACATCCTTGCAGAACTAATGTGCAAGTACTTAATTTTTGTCTCCAGTGTGCTACTGGCTCATCTTTAAGAGGGTTTTCCTGATCAGGATGGCACCAGCCAGCCTATGAATTCACCTTGTTTCCCTCTTTAAAAAAAATTAAATGTATTTCACAGACATTAGATTTGAGATGCATGTCTGTAGTTTTGAGATATTCAAAACAACCATACTACATGCTGACCACCCTGGTCTTAGTTTTGAAGTCAGGCCTGATTGAAATAGAGGGTTGGCCAAAATGACCTCCACAGGTCTCTTTTAAAGTAAATTTTACTATGAGTCTTCACAGACAAGAGTAATTTTATAACTTTTACACATAGGCAAATGTGAAGTCCTGCATCTGCAGCACAGTAACTCCACAGAGCAGCAATTAGCAGCTTGTAAAAGCAAGTGTCCTGGTAGAGAGGAGCTGAACACCCACCAGCAGTGCATCCTTGCAGTGATGAAGGTTAACTACACAGCAACCGAGGAAGTAGAAAGCAGGTCAAGGAAATTGCCTCTTACTCTCCATTCACCACACTGGGACTTACTGTGTTCTGTTTCAGGTTCCCCAGTTGTCCTAGGTGAAAAAATAGCTTACAATGTGAATTTTTACAGGCAGCAGATAATTGGTTGCATGTGTGTAGGCTGGTGAACATCTGAAAAATTCTTAAACTCAAGCAATTCTGCTACTTGCTAGCTGAAACCAATAAGGGATTATCATAAATTTAGATAGCACACAAACTAAACAGAAGTGGCCTAATCCTGAATCCTCCTATTAATAAAGAGACACAAGACAGAACCTCCAATTATGAGGCCATTCATGTGGTGTTCTGTACATATGCTACTTAGACTGGAAAATCCAGGGGCCCAACTTCCAGAAAGAAGAGGTGCCACTAAAAATAACATTTTCCAAAAAGAAGCAGGGGTCTCAAAGAACAAGGTGAAGATTTTGGTTGGAGGAAAGATCCTAGAAGTGGGGGGAAATCCCAGAGATCAGATTACTGAGGGGAGATGAACACTGGGGGGTGTCCAGGTACCTTGACCAGCAGCCCCCAGACTGGCACGTGCAAGGAGCTGCACAGCAGGAGTTGTCCTTCCCAGACCAGCAGTGACCTCCCTGCTAGGAACTGACGTTGAGACCTAGGGTTGTAGCACTGATTTGGGGGAGCCAGGGAGCAACTGAGTGTGTGAAATAAGAAGAATAAGAGCTCTAATGCCACCGGTTATTAAATAAAACCCAGCTGAGGGATCTTGGTTTGCAGAAGAAAAGGTCTGAGGGTTCTGATTGCTGCTTGTCATTACCTACTGGCAAATTAGAGAAGAGGGAGCCAGACTCTCCTCAAAACTGCACAGCAGATGAGAAGCAACAGTCACAGATGGCAAAAAGTCAAATTTAATTTAGATATAAAGAAAGTCTCCCTGAGAATGGTGCAGTACTGAATCAGGTTGCCCAGAAAGCTGTGGAATAAGTATTCAAAGTGCAACTGGACAAGGACCTGAGCAACCCAGTCTAGCTCTGAGCAGGATCTCTGAAGCTCACCCTTCTCTGACAGGTGGTTGTACCTCTAGAGGTCCCTTCTGACTCAAGTTACTCTATGATTCCATAGTAATTCAAATGTACAACCACCACTCAATATTATAAATAAAATATCAATAACAAAATGAGACACAAAGATTGAGACATAAAATGTCATCAATAGGCTTAAAACAAACTACAGCACACACAGAATTTCCATTCTCTATAACTGGTGTCAGTACAACACAGTGGAGGAAAGCTTGTGTATCAGACCTCAGTGCACACAAAATGCTTCCCCCACCTCTTCTCCCCAGCCTCATCTCAGCAGGGCACACTTGTCATATACCACACAGAACCAATATACACACAGCATGTTCGCAAAGACCCCTTCCTTATCCCTGAGAAGGAATGATCTTACAAATAGTGTTACGCAATTCCAAATTAAGTTACCCTTTAGGGTTGGGGGTGACCATCTTCCAGATCTGTGCAAGACAGTTTCACTCATGTGATTCAATATTCAATACAAACACCCTGCTCTAGCTTTGTGAAACAACCTCAGCCAGCTGTGACTAGGTTCAGTTCATACATCAAACTTTAATCTACCCACTCAGAGCACAACAGGGCACAAAGTTTTGATGAGACCCACCAAGGAATCTTCAGTTTCTCCTTTGATTTATTTCTTTGGGCAAAACAGAATAAGATGAGCAATGCACTTAGAGCAATAAAAGTTGAAATAATTTCCAGAACTCTCAGCATACAAATGAAGCACCACCCTGCCAGCAAGCTCTTTCTCTAAACTGAGACAAAAAATCAGATTACGAGATTCCCTACACAATGAGACAAAGACATGAGTGTATCACTGAAAAGGTGATGCAAGCTATAGGGTACCACACAAGTAAAAGTCAATGTTGTATAATTATGTTGGTATAACTACTGGTTATCATACACCATCTCCTTACTAGGTACCTACTGGCATGACTGATTAACCATTGGCTCATATGCAGCACACAAACCAAAAGAGACCATAAAAGCTAAAATCACTTCTACTATATATGGTTGCCAATATTTTAACGCTAGTAGAGATGTGCCTACTCATGCCAAGGGTGAATCTGGCACAAGGTTTCCTTCAATTGAGAGTCATCTCTATCACCAATTGTTACATGTGGGCAAGCATGGATCAAGTTGTTCTCCCAAATGACTTTAATATGGTAGCGGTAGTTCAGTCTATAGGAAGTACTATATATTTATTAGGCTCAGACTTCAAATGCCTTCTTTCCAAAGCAAAAGACCCAGGAAACAAGGTCTTCTGAAATACAGAGTGCAGCTTTGATTCTCTCCCTTGGATTAAAACTCATTTTCTTCAATGACTACACCCAAATGTGCTGTAAGCCGTAGGTAGGTCCATATGAAAAAAATATACAAAAGCATCAAATGATTTAAGCAAGATTTAGAATACAAATACACCCCTCACACTAACAAAACGTGAAGGTTTCAAAAGCAAAGTAATTCTTTGCTCAACTCCTCTTGTAAGTGAAACAGATTTTTCCCAGGCCAGCTGCTGCTCCTTCAGAAGCCTCCTGATTAGACAGTAATACAGCCGAGAGAGAAACACACAGTTCAAATTTCTGATAAAGACACATCAACAAATAAATCTTAAAAGTCCCCAAATCCCTGCTGGTATAAATGCCCATGATGATTTTGGTCTCAGTAGAACAGTACTCCCCTGCTTAAACTCTGCTTAACTAAGCCAGGTTTGTGTCAGCAGCATAAATCAAAGCACTCCTTGTGATGCTAAATCTGATGCCTGGACAAGACTGGCATGAGAGCAAACCTTTTCTTCCTCTGGAGAGACATTTCAACACAGAGAAGAACTGTACCCAGTGAGAAAGCAAAAAGCTGACTGAAATAAAACATGTAAGCAATGAGCCCCAATCTTCTCTAGATGAAAGATAGTTTTGAATGTTATCATCATGGTTTTAACTCAGTATGAAGAAAGTAAACGTCCTCCAAAATGGAAAGGTTTCCAGAAATAGCTTAGCATTACCAGTGTGTACATCGCTCAGTCCTGAAAGTCTTGCAGCAGGCTAAGATGCAACCCTGGTGGTATCATTCAGAATCAGTGACTACAGACATGCAGAAATACATGTGGAATAATCCCATGCTCTTTCATCATATGAGCCTATTATGAAAAAACAAATTCGATTCTTTTAAATGGGCCTGCTTCTGGAAAGACTCACAGTTTTCCACTCCACTTTTTAAGAGGTATTTGTAAGAGGTAGCTTTTTTTCCAAAGAAAAACAAAATTGCAGCCTGATTTAGATGGCTAGCACATGCTTATCTTTCTTAGGGAAAATAGGTTTGCACAGTAAATATAGGAGCTGAACTGGTAAAACATTGGGTTGTTTTTATTTTTCATAGTTTATAGGAAAATGGACAAGAAATAAACTATCTTTGAAGGCATCCTTACTTCTACTAAGACACCTGGGACCTTACTTTATTATTTTCTATTTGAATTCCATCCAATGAAGACCAAAATGCTTTATAGGCAAGTGTCAACTCAGTGTACAGGGCTTTGACTAAGGTCAAGGTACTTTAAGACTCTCAAAGGCAACTAACTCTAAATCAATTAGGTCTAAGCAACCTTTTAGCAATCATCACAGCTTGAAGCACCTGAGAGACTTTGGAATCTTCAGATAGAACTTGGGCAATTTGAAACCTAAACCTTCTTGTCTTTCATTGGTTTTTAGGCTCTTGGATGCTTGAAACACTTTAAGACCAGTCTTACTGACAGGACTGATGCTCTTTGAGTGTTTAAGGACAACAGAGCCATTGGGCATTCAGAAATGCATCCTTTATTTTCTCTACCACAGTTCCCTACCTGTAAACTGAGGGCAGCAGCAAGTTAAGCCTATCCTCCCAGACTGGGATAAATACAGTAATGACTATTAGACACAGAGGTTATACAGGGACAATGGACTTCAAGACAAAACACCTCCTGATTCTTCCTGATGCTTTCAGTCCAAGGCAAAAAACTGTGACCTGACCCTGAAAGTGAATGGGCAAGACCATGTGCTGCAGGTGTCCGACACTGCATCTCGTTCCTTTGCTTCAAAAGTAGTCACAGTCCAGCAGCCCTGCACAGAGCAACAGTCTGCATAACCCCAGTGAAATTACTGGTGCTGCTCTAGTATACACAGGGTGGTGGATTAGTGTCCTAGACCACACACTATTTAAGCAAGGTAAAGGTGGACTCTGGTTTTCTATTTTTTCTCATCTTCAGCAGTGTTACCCAAGAAGCAAGATCAGATGCAGACTATGAACATCCCTAGTTCAGCTCCTGTGAGGCAGAGAAGTTATGGAGCAGGAGGCACAGGGGAACCATAGCCTTCCAAACCAACAAGTGAAGCTACAGGCAGGTCATATCCCAAGAAACCTTGTTTTCTTTCCCAATCTGCAGAAACCTTCTCTGGAAGGGAATGAAGACTGACCCCTTCTGTTGAGGGCAATGTGACTTTGAAAGCAGGATGTCAAATCCTCCCCCTTCCTATTAAATAAAGACATTTTCAGAATTCAAAGTCATAGTTTCCCATCTCCTTTATGTGTTTATCCTGCATGCAGGATGGTCAGGCATATGAAATTTATCTCCCTTTATTTCATGCCATCTAGCTGGCCTGTCATTCAAGTGGGTGATTAGTTCAGCAAAAGAAAGGAGGGCAGTCAAATCCATCTGGAGAGAGGCGATGGAAAATGTAGTCTTTGCTGACAAGAGCAGCAGGACAAGGGTCACGTATTGGTAAAAGTGATGAAAGGTCCTGCAGGTCTATTCAGTCTGGCCATTGCTATGAGAGCGAAGAGATTTGCTGGACCTGAAGCAGGGAAAGGACACAAATGCTGTTTTGTTCCCTATCAGTTACAGATTCTAGTCACTTGTGTAAGCTAATACTCTCCCAACTCCTTTTGGGCTCATTACAGCTCTTATGTTACAGCTTGGCAGCACAGTCCTGCCTCTTTCAACATGGAAAGCACACTGCCTTCTGCCCCTGACATAAGCACATGGCTGTAATGGACAAATTTTAATTTTTTAATTTGCATCAGTGGTACTATGAGCTCCACCCAGGTAACTCAGGTCTCATCTGTGTGGAAGAGAAAGACTACCACCCTTCACACATACCAGCCTGTAATCTCAGAAATGCTCACCCCTTCTAAATCAATGCAGCCTGAGCCTCCATTTGTGCTAAGGAGAAAGTATTTTAGCACCACTGTTCTTACCAGGGCTTGGGCTGGGTCACCTCCAGCCAGGTGCTGCAGTGTTGGAGGTTTTCTACTGAAAACAATAGTGGGTAGCTTGGGCAGGGAGTAAGTACTTGATTCTCTCTATTCAGGTGAAATAAAAAGATCATAACCATATAAAACAGGTGAGTTCCTGGTGTCATTTAACTTTCTTCTTGAAAGTTTGCTCCTACTGCAATTAGCTGGACTTTGGCTGTTGTTTCCCTTTTCATATGCATGTACTTAGACCAATAAGCAAAATGAACCAGGTTCTACATGTACTGTTTTGGAAGGGTAAGTAGGATGAAGTGTTCATTTGTTTTCTAATATCAAACTGATATTTTTTTTTTCAAGACAAAAGCTCAAATATTTTGGCTAGTTTCCCCTCAAAAAATTTATTTTCCTAATGGCCTCAAATGCCAGTCACTGAGGCAACTCTGAACAAGTTTAGATGCTTAAATACAAAGTGTTTTAAGTTGTAAGGACCATACTTAAGGAGAAAATAAACCTTTTGGGTTAACCCAAGTCAGTAAGTGGGTTATGTTTTCTATAAGAACTTTTCCCCACTCTGACTCTAGCAATATATATTTTTATACCAAGATATAAAAATCTAGAGCAGCATTTAAGAAAAAAACTGATACTATAAAGCAAATGTAATATCACATTCTAAACTTTGAGTCCTTGTTACAAGGCAAAACTTTCCTGAGCAGTACTACAGCACCAGTGGGAAAGGCACCAAGTTTTTCCCATGAACATTTTACAGCAGAAGTGGTTTTGCTGCAGACACACAGATGGAAACCACGTATTCCTGGGTCTCTCTTGAATGACTAATGCAGTTCTGAAGCCCTTCAGTCCTCACAGAGGTAGCAGTACATAATATTTTACTTCATGTACTATCCTTGGAGAATAGTTTCTCAGCACAAGTAAAAGCTGTAGAATACACCCTTAACAAAAGCTATGTCTCTCCAGATGCCCATCTGCCTCCCCTCTAATTTATCTTTTAGAGTCATCCTCTAGCCTGCAAGCAACACAGCCCTTTTCCTACCCAGCATGATTCTGCTGTTGAAGAAGCCTTCTTCAGCTTTACACTGAAGGAATGAACCAGACTTGAATACCTTTTAGCTGAGGAAAGGGAAATATATACATGCACAGGTATGTGCTTTATCTAGGCATAACATCCAATACAGAAAAATCTTGATTTCACATGGGAAGCAGGTGAGAAAGCAATACCCAGAAAAAGTTCAAACACAGACTTTAATAGATTCCCCAATTCTCTTTATTGTTTTGCAATTCTGGCCAGATAAACAGGTGCAGAAGTCCCTGAAAACTGGGGTCAGTAAGATGATCCAAGCTTGCAGTCACTATGTTGGTACGTCCAGCAACATTTGGATATTAAAAAGCATAGAGACACTAGGGAAGGGACCTCTGGAGGTATCTAGTGCAGTCATCTGCTTCAAACAGGGCCAGCTCAAAACCTAGGTTAGATTGCTCTGCTTGCCCAGCTAAGTTTTGAATGCCTGCAAAGATGTATGTTCTACCACCTTGGGGGACCTCTTTCCATTTCTGAGTCCACCAGGAGGAGACACATGGGCAGGGTCCATGCAGTATGAGAAACTGTAGAGCAATTTAAGCAACTTGACTGCTCCAAAGGATGAAGTGGAAGTACTTGGGAAGTAGCCTCTGCACAGAGGCAAGCACTGACTATGCTGCTGTACCCAGCTCCCATGCCCAGTCTTGTTGGTCACCCACTACACTGAAGACACAAAACTCATCATAGGGCACAGGCATGCTGACTGATTGCTTATATTTCATCCATGTGTTCAGTCTGGATTTTCTCATCAGCATTTAACTCTAACCCTAGCCTTATTTGGTATTTTTTTCATGAAACAAAATAAGGCCAACCCTTTTATCTAAATATTTGTTGCCATGATTTTCTGCACCAAGATCCCATGGAGATAACAAACCTTCACAGGCAATCATACTAATGTCAGCATCAATTAACAACCACATTGGAAAACAAAACCTCCCCCAATATGTCAATGCAACATTGATCAGTGTTCAAAAACAGTGATCAAATTCCACTCAGCACAGGCCATGAAGACTTGCTTGTACTCCATAATTTTTACATGACAGCTGCTTAAATCTACAGGAACTGTGCTGCCCTGTTTCTAAAGAAAGGAATCAAAGAACTGTGGGTATTCAACTAAATAATCAGGAAAAACAATTCCCTGTTCCCAGGGACACAGCCACATAGTCTACAAAATAGGTAAGTCTAATTTCTAGGTTGCTTGATTTTTAACAGGGTGGACCCAAACCCAGCAGCAAGCAGGCTCAGGCAACGCATGCTGCTTCGTGATGGAACAATGTCCATGCTTTGCTGCGACTGAAGCTAGATCAAGATCTCTATTTCAGACATGGCTGTTCTGGAGAAAAAGAAAAAAGCTGCTTGCTAGTGAAAAAGCATACTCCAGAAGATGCACACCCAATTCTCCTTGGAAGTACAGTAGTGCATGGCAAGAGTCAGCCCACCACAACTTTTAGAGTTACACTGACCCGTAAGTGAAGTGAGCAGCACTCCCTTCATGGTTCTCTCTCGCTCTGTCCTTTAGAAATCCAGCATCGGCTGAATGCTGGGAAGGGAGAAGTTTGAACTTCATGATGGAATAGTATCCCATTTTGGCCTCAATTACAACTGTTTAAATACAAAGTTTATCATATGAAGGCATGTTTTCCAGAGATCATTGCTGTGATAAAACAATACATTTATATTACCTGCAGTTATGGTCCATTCTTTCCAGGCACTTCTACCAGTGGCCAAAATTTCCTATTGAAATCTCACCTATATACCTGCCAGTGCCCTTATGGTAGAGTCACTAATTTTCCAGTTTACTCAATTTTTTTGGTACTGTTTACCAGCATATTCCACAATTCCACTACCAGCTCCCTCTGGTGAACTCCGTAACTTTCTCCACGATGCCATCAGCATTCCCTGGCATGCACTAGTCTAGGGAGCCTAAGAATTGTACTAGTAGCATGCAAATATTTCTTTCATTAAGAAAAGTGAGAAATCAGAAAGCTAAATTACCTAAAACTATCTCCATGGGTTCCGCTCAGCATTTTATATTTCAGAGGTAAATATTCTAAAACCCAATTTCATCTTCTAGCAAGATTTCTACACAATATTGATATGCATAATGGATTTTCCTAGCCTTGCTTCCAGTTCTTATCTTTTCTTCCACTGCAGTTGTTCTTTATATGGTTGTTGCTTAAAGTGGAGAGACTTTTTCCATATAGCACCTAAAATAGTTTTGATTCCCAAAGGCCTTTTGGTAATATGGTAACAAAAAATAAAGACAAAATTTCCCTGTGGAGCTTTTCAATAGTGTTACCCACCCACCCCAATAATTTATACCATAACTCACTTTTTCCTACTGCTGGTATCTAGGTGACAGTACAGTAATGACAATTTAAAACAAAAAGATAGATGATGCAGACATTTGTCATCCAGTCCTATATGCTTCTTACACGTCCTCATCCTACCTTCCTTCCCAACATAATTCATTTGGTTTGAAATGCTTCCATTCTGCTGGCAATTTGTAGCATGAATCTGGATTGGGTTTAGAACAAACTATGCTCTGTTCATTTTAAAATAATCTTGTTCTCCCACAAGACCTTAGAACCCATGGGCCCATCTCCACTGTCTGCAGTAAAAATTTCTTCACCCCACTGTCTCTTCCAACCTGACTTTAATAGGCATTCCCATTCTATGCTACTGCAGCATTTTTCCTGGGATCGCTCAAAAATTCCTTCCCCACCACCCCCCAAATCCCTCTGCAGTACTTCCCCATCCACATTCTTCAAGCAATCTTCTTGTATTTCACAGCATCTCCCAGTCACACCAGCATTCCCCAGTGTTCCCTCAGCCAGCCTTCTCTGGAGACAACACAACCCTCATTGCCACAGGCTGCACTCCTCTCGACCGCTCTTGTCTCCTTGCCAGAGAAAAGAGGAACGAGAATCCATGTAGGGACTAAAAGGGAGCTGACCATATTACAGTCTGAAAAAGCCAATGCTCCCTTTTCCAAAACTAACAGTGTCTCTCTAAACATAATTTTGATTTTTGTTGGTTTTTTTTTTTCAAACACTGTGTACCTAAGAGCTTGATCTTAGTCTCCATCAAGGGAGAGAAGGCTCCATCCAACAAAGCTGTGTTGAACTCTCCAAGGTTTCCATACTAAAGTTCCTCCTCCAAGAGATATCAGCGCTATGGGACAGGTTGGTTACAAGCAAAGGCTGGAGGACAGGGTTTACTCATAATTTGATTTTTGCCTCAGCATTCTGCATTGAAGCATCTCATCTGGCTCAGTTCTTGCAAGTGTCACGGGGAGCAGCCAGGCTAGTCCAACTCACCTTAACTCACCTACCCTCCTCCCAAACTCCTGAGCATTATGAAGAATTGAAAACAAACCCAAATCCCTCACCTTTGCTATTCAGGTGAGGATCCTAAAATTCAGCATTTTAGATCAGTGAGTGTGGAACTGCTATAATTCAGCTAACCTGTTCACTTCTGCTGTTTCTGCTTATATTACTGTTGGCTAGACTGTGTGCTCTCAGGGCTAAAGCCAGTTGCTGTGTGCTCAGTTTCTGTTCGGTTGTTGCTTAGGTAGTGAATAATCCCATTAATTTTTGCTTAAACACATCTGTAGCTAGCCAAAACACTGGTCAGTGAAGAATCAAACCATCTCCACCAACATTCAAGAACCATTTCTAATAGTACTGCTTGCCTCAGGTTTTTTTTCTGAGGAAGTTTATATAATTTGTAGCCCAGCATATACCGGTTTCTTTTTTGCCATAAACCATTGTAAATCTAAACCTGAATCTCTGAAAACACTTATATTGAGAGCATTCATGTTGTTGGTCATTGTCAGAGCATGCTATGTTTTCTTTAACTTTAAAACAGCTAATTCAAGAGATCTCCAAAACTTGTGAGAGAAATATCCTGATAATTACTAGATATGTTTAGTTTACAACAATACTATTGGCTGGACTATATATAATTGTACTCCTGCATATTTCCACCTCTACTTTTAGCAATGCTTTTGGATTTTCTTGTTTAAGATAGATATCATTGCTTTGTGTTGGAAATTTAGGAATACATAGCCTGCCATGAAGGAGAATACATGAAATAGCATCACTCCTGAAATTTCAGTGTCCAAGTGCTGAGGGACCTAAAAATGGGGGGAGCACCTACAGACTTTTAAAGGATCAGAGAGAACGCAGTACATTTTTGTGTAACAGCAAGCATTTATAGTATTTAGAGCATAAATAGGATCTGAAGTGCAGCACTGCTAAAATCTGTTATGTTCATAGTGTAAAACAGGCCAGACAAAGGATGCTAATCAGTCTACAGGCAAAATCAACATATCAGGATGCCTACCTTAAACCCTGGCACAGTACCCACGTGCATGACTTAACCTTCCAGGGAGCTGGGCATTTGATCATGCCATTTCAGTTGAAAGGACTTCTGTGATTTTCATGGTCATGATGCAAAAGTGACACCACCAGGGTGCTTCAGTTCAGAACACTGAGAATTATATGGAGTCCTCCAGCTTGCCATTTTCCAGCCCTTACTTTCACTTCAGAGGGAAACTTTGATCAAACAAGGATCATAGAGAAAAGGCTGGTGAAATCCCAGATGGAAGAAGGCCAGCACAATTAGATACAATCCCACTTTAGAACTCATGATGTTTTCCCTAAGTAAATTATTGGTAATTTGATATACTAGGAAACACAGCTGATGCTTACCAAAAAAACCCTCTGCTCATAAAGACACAGTGCTACAGACCACAGAAAGACTAAGCCATGCTTAAGAAGTAGCAATATCAATGGATAATTGGAGTAGGGAATTTGCCCCATGACCATAGCTTTCTTGAATGGTGCACAAGCCAACTAGCTATCATAGAGGAGGTGAATGGATCAACAGAAAGATTAGTAGAGAAAGAAATACTTTATTCTTTAAATATAAAAGTGGTATGACTGTTAGTAGTATATTTTCTTAAGGCTACCCATTAAAAAAATTAAACAAAGAGAACTCATGTCACCAACATACAAATATACAACCTAGATGGCAAAAACAGAAGGAGTTTGAGCAAAGACCGCATCTCAAACAGTATTTCAAACTTTCTTAAATGTTGTTTTTAAATTTAACTTTTCAGCATGAACCTCACAGCTTCAGAATAAAAACTGTGCACACACATTTCCAGCTGTGGAATCGGCAAACCCAGCATATCACTTAATTGGAGTTTGTAGAAGATCATTTTTGAAGAGGCAGCTTGTGCCCCCTCACTACAGACCAAATGTTCCACTCCTTCCTCATCCAAATTTGAGAGGGAGATGAATTCATCTTCCTTACTCCCTGTTGTGTAGAACAGGTTGTTCACTAAGTGGAAGAGCCTTCTGGAGTCTTTATTAAGGAAAAATAAGGGACAGAAGCTCACAATTAATAACAGTCAATTCCTGGAGTGACAATGACTGTGGCTTGTCCTCTAAGTTATTGCTTTCCCTCACACACAGAGCTCTGAAAATCATGCTTTTTTGTTTGCATGCTTTCCATCTCTTACAGAGACAGAAAGAAGGAATATTCTACATACATTTCTCTGTCCATGAAGACATGAGAGAAGTTGATATTCAAACATTTGCTGTGCAGCAGCATCCAAAGACTTCACTCAATCAGCATCTCCTGGACTAGGTTCTCTGTCAGCACAGAGGACTTAACCTTCAGTACCATACTCTTTACATTGTCAGTCCCTGATCCTGCAAAAGCTAGCGTAAATGTCTATAAAGAGCACTCTCATACTTAAAATAAATACATTAGGATTCTTAAGCACTCATCCTAAGACTTTGGAAACCTAGACTGACACAGATGGGAACAATGTAATAGAATTTTTATCTACCTATACAACATACTGGAAACTTTTCCAGTTATCATAGCTGTATGAAATGTGCCTACTACCTCCATCTTTCAAGACACTTTGTCTAGGTTTTGTAGAATAGAAGGATCTTGAGTAAAATCTTAAGAAGAGTGATCCCAACAGCTGGCCTAAACCCATAAAGGATGAGGTACAAAAATTACTTTCCCTTCATTAAGCTTTTGCTACATCCCTTCCCCCAAGAAGTCCTGCATGCATTTCTTCCCATTTAAGAGAAATAAAGTACAGGAAGGCAGAGTGGTTTGGTTTTCACTTTTTATATAGGGGTAAGGATGCTGCCAGCATTCAGTAGATCATCCTCAGTAGCAGTAATGGCTGGGACAAGGCAAGCCATTTTCTTTAGAAGCCCCTCGGGTTTCTGGCATGACCTTCTTGCTCCTTCCCACAACATAACAGTGCCTTGGATTGACTCCTCTGGGTCTGAGCCAGGAAAAAATGCAGAGCAAGCCCATGACTCTCCTCAGCTAGAATAGTACAACTTCCAGCCAACCAACAGTACTTCTCCTCACACTTCCACTTGTACACCACCTCTGTGCATCAGTGGCAGACAACAGCATTTCCCACTAGCTAAAAAACCTTGTTTACTCCATAATACAGCACCTCCTTTTCCCTAAGGCAGGAAGAAAAGTAACAAGCCACCCACCCAGCTTCACATCAGTTATTGATGTACCTTGAACACTGCAAGGTTAGAGGATTATTGTTACTTTATTTTCACCAGTGCCATAAGAAGGGAAAACACTAAGTAGTCCAGCAGGAAAAAAGCTCCCACTGAAACAAGCACATAGGGAGCACTAAGCCACAGAGCCTGGGAATGTCAGAGAAATATTGATTTTCTATAACAGCATGGAAAAGATTGGGGAAGTGGGTGCCTGCATTCAGGTGTTGTAAATGCTTTGGTAGACAGGGACTGACTGCACATAAATCTATTTGCTGGAAATGCATCCTACCTAACCAGAAACTCCAGCAACTATTGTTTTTCATATACAGGAGTATCTCTCTGGTTGTCAGATCACATCCAATACTCATACAATTTGCAGCCCTGCTTGGATTAGTTTTTGATCAGCATAAAGAAATTCAGATTAACCTTCTTGGCTATGATGGTGCATATGGACTACATTTAAACTTTAAGGATATCCCAATCCTTCATTACAAGATCAGCACAAGCAATTATTCTAATGTCTTCATTCATCTACAGTAATGCCATCTCATATGCTGAAGTCACTAGCATAACCTGGTGATTACCAGGCTTCATGCTCCAAATGGCAGGACCCAAGATGGTTAGAAAACCAAATTGCTCATTCACAGACACCAGAACAACCACTTCCATCAGATAGCACTCAAACTCAGAAACCCTGCATTACATACATAAGCTAGCCCTCATGTCTACACCTGGACATATATTCTCTCTTATACAGTGGCACACATACATTCTGCTCCTGTAGGTGCTTGTTACCACTAGATTTCAAAGCATTAGTGGACTTCCCTCCCACCCACCTATATTTGACAAAAATACTCATTTGACTTTTTTTTTTAAAGAAGCACTGTCTTCTGCCTCAATCTGGTGGATTTTTGACAAAGCATACAGCTCACTCTTCAACTTTTTTCTTGGTGGACTCATTTCCATGAGGTTCTCTAGAAGGTCAGAAAACAGCACCTTCTTACCACTCCCATCTACTATCCCCATTTGGGTTCGCAGTGCTTTCTTCCACATTCTTTTCATCCTTTCTCTTGTTGCATTTGTGCTTGACTAGAAGCCAATGTTTACCACTACAGCATTCTCCTGAATCATGCTAATCATGAGATCTAATATTAACACAATTTGTGACAAAGTAATTGAAGAACAGAGAAAACTCTACTAGGTTACTCTCTCCATCTCACCACTCACTCCATCTCAGGTCTTTCTGTGGCCCCAGTTAAAGTAGTAACTGAGCACTTTGTTATCTATCAGTTAGTGGCACTAGCCTTACGAGACACCACATAGCAATGCATTCATTTATCTGTTTAAGTTAATGTCATGAACCATTAAGTACAAGCCAAAAAAGACTCTTATGTTTACAGCAAGACTAAACCAAAAAATGCTTAAAACCAAAAGATGATTCCAAAATACCACTCTACCATTGTGTCACAGGCTTTTCAAATTCTATAAACATTTCAAATACTGTGCTCTGTAGCTTCCCCAGTGCTTAACAGGTCATCTGAGCCTGCCAAGAGGCACTGCAGTCTTTATAAGGCTGAAAATTTGCATCAAACCCATACCTAATCTAACAGATTTTAGAAACTAGGGGTAAGATTTACCCTGGTTATCTGTAGGAATTTATAGAATCACTAAAGCATCAGCTAGTCAGCTGGACTCCCATTATAGTCACCAGAGTCGAACAGGCATTTCTACAACATGATCCACTTCTTAACATTTAAGGTTGTCAGTGAATCACATCCAGCAATTCCCTTTCCTCTCTGCTGACTGTAAAGGGAACTTAGAGAGAACCAAGTGCAGTGCTCAGATGCGGAGAAAGGAGATGATCTCTCCCACCACTGGTGTTTCTCCACTAAGATGTGCTAATATGAAGGGTTATCTTACCCATGCTGTAAGACCACCGCAGTGCAAGAGAGTCAAAGGTACAGTTTGCACGGATGCAAGAGAATTCAGCATGAAGACAAAATAGATGGCATTTAGCACATTTAACTCCCATACCTGAAGATACCAGGATGAGAAGCTGATGTAGCTCTATAGGTGGTCCTGCTTTGCACAAGAGACTACTAGAGATCTCCAGTGGTCCCTTCCAACCAAGATTTCTCTGCAATTCTATGAAACAAGTCTCTGACCTTGCATCAGTAAGATTGGAACATGCAAATAGTGCTACAGAAGTGATGACAAGATAAGAATGTGCCACCAGTCATCACATCCAAGTACTATAGCCTGCTAGTATCTACTAAACAGTAGAAAACATATTAAGTAACATTAATAGACCTAATAGTTCATCGCTAATTTGGAATCTGGCCCCATTATCATTTGTAATAAACAAATTGCATTTACAGGGCACAAAACTGGAAACCCCAAAACCCAAGTAGGACAGTGAAGTGATACAAAAGGGCCTTCAGAGACTAAATTAGAGGTATGAAATATAAGAAAGATTAATGCTTTTTTGTTATTTGTTCTCCCAACAGAATCAATATGACTGCTACCCGGGCCAACTCAGATCCTCAAATACTGTTTATTAGTTGCACACTATATACAAGTAATTTCCTACCCACATTGCAGCTCTGACTGTTTCTGTAGCTCTGACTTTTTTTCCTGGCAGCCTTCAAGAAGGCACAATACAGTTAATGTCACCAAATGCCTCAAAGATTATTTTAACAAGCATACAGCTGGATTCCAATATATTTAAGACTTAAAAATGTAGATATGCAGTGGGAAGAGAACTGGATAGCAATGCTGCTGAAGAATGGCACTGAAAGCCAAAAAAAGAAATACATAGACCAACTAGTTTGATGATACTACCAAAAGAGTCCTAGGACAGGTTGTATAGGAGGGTATTATAATCTAATCAGTTCTGAAAATTGAAAACACCAGAAAGGTACTAAGTTATACTCATCACTATCTACATCTTGCATCATTAGACAATCAGGTAAACAATCAAGTGATGAAGAATAAAAACAGTAACCATCTAGAGCCACTTGGGATTTTCATAGGACAGCCACAGGACAGAGAATTAGAATGATGACTACAGCTAAAACTGATGGGTTTAACTACAAAAAGAAAGTGACCCAAGCATGAACATAAAAATCCTAATGGCAAGATCTGGCAAATAACCTCTCAAAAGGGGAAAGGCTAGAAGCAATACCACATCAGCTATTAAAAAGTCTGAGGAATACCTTGGAAGGAATTATTCCCATTGGCTGGGAGATGGACTCCCTACAGTAAACAGGTCTTTCCAATCCCAAGCTGCTAAAATGCTGTAAATCAGCATGTTTCCCTTAAGTGTATCTGTATCAGCTGCTAAAAAGCAGCAGGTGGGAAGCCATAAGGCAGGACATTCAATTCCCAGCCCCACCTGGGCTAAACAAAAATCCCTTGGGTGTAACTGATTGCAGTAAATCAAACAGCAAGACCCACAGAAAAGGAGGAAGGGCAGATCCTCCAAAGCTGTGATACTACTTCTGTGTGCACACACACCCCCCCATTACAATTAAGGGAATTTGCAGGATGGCCTGAACCATGCAACAAAGTCCTACAAGCTTCAGAAACAAGAGGCAGGGAGAAGAAACATAAGCTAACTGCCATTTCTCACCAGCTTGACTGAGACTGACATGAGGAGGAATGACACTATACCCTTCCAACCCCCTCCAGGGGTACCTGCAGACCACCCAAGCCTTTTGGCCAAGGCCTCCACAGTGGCACACTAAGGCCCAGCTTCGCCCTTACATGGGGCCAGACCCCACAGCATTTCCCATTTGCTAAAGACCTACAGCAAACTGTAACTGGAGAGGCCAAGCCTGAAGAAAAAGCTGCAGCCAGTTTTTTCTTCTCAAACCCTGTGGTTCACCTGGAAGCAAGTACTGCTGCTTATTTTACTGTATAAAAAGCAGTCTACAAACTAGTTTTTTGTTAAAGAGATGTCTAATACAGGGATATAGGTCATGCTGTTACTTATAAGATGGTGACTCCTATCAGTATTTCCACTATATTCCTGAATTTTATCTTCCATCAGTGACAACAGATCAAGTGGTACAAGAGTCCTTTCAGACTTCTGTCTGTAGAGTTCTACAGAACAGTTCTGAGGAAATTCAAGAGTTAAATACCCAAGCAATCACCCTCAGCAGAAGCTTTTTCCAGATTGGACCCTTTCTCAATACACTGAGAAGAAACCCATTAGGTTATTTTTGCTATTAATCACAGAACAGTTGAGGTTGGCAGGCACCTCTGGAGGTCATCTTGTCCAACCCCTCCACATCCAAGCAGGGCCACCTAGAGCTGGTTGCCATGTCCAGATGTCTTTTGAATATCTCCAAGGGTGGAGACTCTGCAACCTCCCTGGGCAACCTGTGCCAGTGCTCAGTCACCCTCACAGTAAAACCAGAAGTTGCCTGATGTTCAGGGGAACTTTCTGTGTTTCAGTTTGTGCCTGTTGCCTCTGGTCCTGTCACTGGGCACCACTGAAAAGAACCTGGCTCCATCTCCTTTACCCCCTCCCATCAGACATTTATGCACATTGAGAAGATCCCCCAAGACCTCCCTTCTCAAGAGTCCAAGCTCCTTCAGCTTTTCCTCACAGGAGATGCTCCAGTTCATCTTCATGATCCTTCATCGGACTCTCTCCAGCATGTCCATGTCTGTCTTGTACTGGGCACCCAGAACTGGAGACAATACTCCAGGTGTGGCCTCCCCAGTGCTGAGCAGAGGAGAAGGATCACCTCCCTTGACCTGCTGGCAATGCTCCTCCTGAGGCAGCTCAGGATGCTTTTAACCTTCTTCACTACAGGAGTACACTGTTGGATCATGTCCAGCCTGGCATCTGCCAGGTCCTTCTCTGCCAAGCTGCTTTCCAACCAGTCCCCAGCATATACTGATGCATGGGCTTGTTGCTCCAAGGTACAGGACTTCTCCTTACTGAATTTCATGAGGTTCCTGTCAGCCTACTTCTCCAGCCTGTCAAGGTCCCTCTGGATGGCAGCACAACCCCCTGGTATATCAGCCCCTCCTCCCAGTTTTGGGTCATCTGCAAGCTTGCTGTGAGTACACTCTGCCCCATCATCCAGATCATTAATGAAGATAGACAGGATTGGACCCAGTTACTGGCCTCCAACTAGACTTCATGCTACTGATCACCACCCACTGGGCCCAGCCATTCACCCAGTTCTCAGTCCATCTCACCATTTACTTAGATAGCTCATATTCCATCAGCTTCACCGTGAGGATCTTATGGGAGACAGTATCAAAAGCCTTACCGAAGTCTTAGACAACATCCACTGCTCTCCTCTCATCTACCAACCCAGTCATTTCACCACAAAAGGTTGTCAGGGTTGGTCAAGCATGACATCTCCTCAGTGAATCCATGCAGACTATTCTTAATCACCTTCCTGTGCCTGGAAATAGTTTCCAGGATGAGTTGTTCCATCACTTCCCCACAGATCAAGGGGAGTGTGACCAGCCTGTAGTTCCCCGAGTCCTCCTTCTTGCCTGCTCATGCAAGGGAGTGGGAAGAGTGTGATGCTACTCTTTTCTTGAACAGAATACTGACAAGTCTCTGGCATCTACCCTGTGTTCCAAAGGGGACAACACTAGATCCAGCCATATAGAGAGCCAGCAGAGCCCTCAACAACATTACATTGCTAATCTAAGGACTTCAATACCATGTGAATAAAGTACAGACTTCAGGTTGAACTTCCCCAAAAGTGGATATTTTCCCCCCTACAGGAACAAAAATCTGTAACAAAGGCATATAGCAGACCTCAGGAAAAAGGAACTTTACATACCAATTAGGTCATAATATGAAAGGCCAACATACAAACAGAAAAGTATATAGAAAGTTAATTATTTAAGAAAGGGTATCTTTCATTTAAGAGCTATGCCTTTTTCAAAAGCAGCTGGTCTGGAGTTTGAAATAAAAATCAGACTTCCCCCAACTGCCTCCCTCTCCCATTACTTGATTAATTTTCCTCAAAGCATTTGGACATAACTGAACTCCAATAGTTGAATTAGCTACCAAATAAACATGTCACATTTTCCTTATGCTGACCTACTGCACATCTTGTAATAATACTTAAGTTGAAGTTAATAATCCTTACACTGAATAAACTTTAAGAATTTATTTTATTAACATTCCTTTGGCTGAACTATTTGGGGTTAGCTAAAAAAGTTTTCTTCAGTAAGAAGAGATTCTGGAACAAACAAGTGTTCTATCAGTTTAGGAGACAAACCCAGTGCAAACAAAGAAAAATAAATTATCAGTTGGATATGTTAATTGCTGTTATTAACAAACCAGTATGTGACAAGTTTTTTGTTTTTTTTTTTTTTTACTTACAACTCCAGACCAAAAATATGCTTTAAGTGTTTTTCTCAGGTACCTAAATTAGCAGATTCTATAGGTAACTTAGCAGTTTAAATAGATTATTTCTTCAAATCCACTTAGAAGTGTGCACACAATCAGTTGCTGATAGGAAAATATTATTTGCAAGGTGCAGCCATAAACAATGGCACAGCTATTGCTGCAGCATTATTGACTACCAGCAGTGATGACAGCTTCATGCATCAAAGTAAAGAGAGTGAAGTGCTGCCCTGTTTTCTGTTTGCACCAGAAGAATATCACTCAGCATTATCTAACTAGGGTCATTATCTGACTGGCAGTAAGAAAGCTAGATAAATCATTTTTATTCCAAAGCTCAATAAAATGTGCTTGGAAGGACCTAACGCAATGCCCTTTCACATCAGTGGGAAACCTTACTTCATTGAAGAACCTTCATCAACATCAAGTTTTATCTTCCACATAACTCACTGCAAATCTAGTCTGCACAGCATGATTATGAGTGCTACTCTTACTGGTAAGCACCTAAAACCTAGGGTTTCAGTCACTCCTTCAGGAGAGATATTACTCTCCAAATCAGTAGTCAGGACTTGCATAAAAGTTCAGTTACCTCTGGGGGACTAATACTACCCCTGGGATTCGGCAGGTTCCCACTTAAATTATGCACAGACAGAGTATGCTGCCATCAACAAAAGCAAGCAGCAGCCTACCCACTTAAACAGATACCTGCCACTGCAGAAAGGGTGCAGCAAAGACATAAGTAAACCAAAAATTGTTTGTGATGCATTTGCATTAACTGCAAAACCAACCTTTTGCAAAAAAGCCCTGATTAAGTACTGGAGACAAGCCAGATAATAAACAAAGCATTTCTATGAAAGTTTCAGTCACTGTTTCATTTTTATTGGCTGCAAAGTTGTTTGTTCAAAGATGTTTTAAATGTGTGGTGACACACATTTAAAGTAAACAGGTACACAAAAAGGTTTAGGACTTCTTCATCCTTTCCCCTTCTTCCCTCCCCCCAGTTCTTAAGCTTCTCTCAGCAACTTACAAATGGAATGTCCTTCTGTACGTCCTTCTACCACTGTATGTACACACCAATTCCCTTCTGCCAGCAGAACTGCACACAAGCATGACCCTTGAATGTTATTTCAGCCCTGAAAGCAGAGGGAAACAGTGACTTGGACTGCCTGGCCTCAGCCTTTCAGAAGGGCTTGATTTTACTGGCTGGTGTCTACATACTACATCTGCTACATCAATTAATTTATCATGGGGATTTTGTTTGCTTTTGAGCAAAAGAATGAAAGCATTTGCTTGGGGAAGAAAAACCACTAGGTTCCAGAAATGGTCCATTTCCAGCCAGTTTGACTTAATTTATAATTCGTCTTAATCTGCAATACAAGGAATCTGTAATAAGCAAGTGGATATTAGTGAAAAAAGTAAAATGACCACAATGAATCTCTTAACACATCTTCATGTGAAGTGGGAAAAGCATTCCTTTAGCAGTTACTGCAGTTCGGTTAAAGCAATACAAACTGCTCGAGGTAAGCCTATACCACAGAACAGAGCAGAGCCCCATGGTACCTAAAGCAAGCTCCAGCCCACACACACTCTGCCCCACACCTCCCAGCAGAGGTTGTGGCTGGAACCTCACCTCAGCCATACGATGGCTGAGGGTCTTCCTGGGCAAGTAAATCCTGCCTCTCGGCAGCCCTTTCCATCCCGGGGACAGCACAGGCTCCCGACACACAGGAGGACTTAGGATGGGTTTCTCTGCTCTCCCATGCCCACAGTGCCTCGGTGGGGTATCTTCAAGGCAAGCTCTCAGTCACCTTTAACACATCCATGACTGTACTACCTGAAGGAATGGTCCTCACTTTTTGCCCTCCCATAGCTTTAGTTATCTTGCTCTTCCCCCACACCCCCATTTTGCACCAGCACCGCTAATCTTCTAGCTACACAATGGTCAGATCTGCAGGCTGATCAAGCTGAAAGCTACTTTTCAGCCAAGCTCGGGGAGCTGATCCGAGTCACAGCATAGCTTCAAGAACACCCAGGTAGATATGGGCTTGTTGGGAGCATTAGCTGGGCACAGGCAGAACCGCTCCTTTTGGCAGATCATAATTCAGTCAGGATAACCTGGCTGCGAAGCCACATTCTCTGTCAAACACTTCTTTTAACTCCGCTCCAACAGCTGTAACCACAGGGCAATATACGCTTAGTCAACAGGTTGCAAAGCTCCCTGGACTAAACCCCATGTTTTCATGTATCTTTGTACTACCCCCAAAACCAAAAGGCACCGCAGCTCAAGTGAGCCATCTCAGCTTCTAAACATTAAATTATTATAATCGCTATCCTAGATCACGCCACAGAATCCAACTCTTTCTCCTGTGCAGAAAGCAGGCATATGTTTCACAAGCCTGTTTCACTCCTAAGCATACCCTGTCCCCAGTAACCAAGATCTCAGTTCTCTTCCCTCTGAACCCTGTTAGGGCTGTCTGCCATCTGCTACCTCTGTGACAGATGCTTGTAGAGCTGACAGATCAAGCTAAATATAAGGTATCAACACCCCCGTATGCTCCAAACATTCCAAGTATAGGCCTTGCATACAATAGGAATACTAAATATAGCAAGAAAAAACCCATCTTTCATGTTGTGTTCTTCAGACTGATGACCCCTCAGCACAAGGTCTCTAAAGCTTAACAGGGCAGGGAAGAGCCAACATCTCCTGAGGTTGTTATTAGGAGATTAAAAGCATCATTTCCTACTCTGTAGCAATCCTTTCCCCCCAAATGAGGATACCCTGCCCTGAAAAGCAACACAGTTGAGCTTAACTATGTTTACCACTATGGGTAAAAAAACCCCAGCATGCTATGGAAGCTCACTGCCAGAGAGCAGCACACTGTAGACAAAACCAGCCCAGCTTGGGAGGGGACCATCATGTTTTCTAGGCCTGTAGGCCAGGAGCAGATGTTCCTCATCTTGCTCAACAGAGCAAAGCTGACCTCTTTTCCAGGGCTCTGGGGACCAACATGGGCAGAAAAACTGTTCTGTTCTCCTCCCCCAAAGCCACAATACTCCTATATCCTAAGTGACAGTGAAACCAGGGAAAAGAAACCATTTGCAGACTGAAGAACACCCAGCAGCCACAAAAACTGTTTCTGTAGAACTTTTCACCTTGAAGTAACTCAGAGCACTTTACATACTGGGAGTAGCTGCCATTTCGCCCACAACAGAAACCCAGCTACCTGTCTGGTGAGAGGCACCAGCTGCTTAAGTAGGTTATCAGGTGAAAAAAATAACATAAGCATGGAAGTGGCACATACCACTGAGAAATAGTATCATGAGAGAAGGGAGAGGCACATTTAAATAGGGGAATAGATATCCACACTGGACTTCAACCAGCTACTCTGGCTTGAGAAGTCTGTTAACCACAAAGAGCCAAAATCTTCATTCTTTTTGTCTCAAAAAACACTGTCAATGCAAAGATTACACTGGTACCATTGCAATGCACAGATGCAGTACTGCATCTGATGAGCCAGAGCTACCAACACCATGACCTCTTCCTTCCAGGTTTCACTCGGGAGTCTTCTGTTCAGGCACTGTCTATTTAAGAAGATGACTTGTTTTATTTATTAAGGTGCAATCCAAAGATCTCTCACTGTTTTGCAGTCCTGCTTACTACAAACAAAACCAACTGGCTTCTGACTCCACATTTAAGTTCCACTGAAGACAATGACTAAGCTTTGGGTGACTTCAGTGAGCTTCAGAGTACACCTGCATCTCCAGCAGAAGTGGCTAAAAAGCTGGATGCTCTGCACCATCAGCCAGGAAATCTTCCTTTGCCTGCCTGTTCCTTCAACTGTAAAGCACAACCACACCGAGCGAAACAGGGAGTGCACTGTACCTCTAAAGAATTATGTCTTATTTTGTTACAGCTTTCCCCCTTCTACATTTTGACACAAGTTAACAAGCATGAAGACACCTATATGCCATTTCTAGGGGTACTCCTATGCTCAAAACAGATCATTGGTCTCAAGCACCAAGAGCGAGGGCTGCACAAGCATGGAGAACAAGCTGTGAGCCACGAGCAGCTGCAACGCAGGCATTGCCCTCACCAACCACGGCACGGTCCCATAGCACCCAAGCAGGGCCACCATAATGACAGTGACCGGTTCTGTTGACAATCCCATAAAATACAAGATGAGAAGTCAGATCTAAAGCCAATCTATGGTCACCAGTCAGAAACAGCAGGAGATGGGACCAGGGACAGGACTAGATACAAGACTACAGCATACACATGAAGTCTGTAGTGAAGGTTAAATAACCAGAGAGGTCTGAAGAGAGAACAGGAAACAAGCTTACTTATATATAGTTTTGAGATCCATCTAGGGGAGAGAGCCAGAGACAAACCTGCTGTCATGGTTTAAACCCAAGTGGTAACCAAGCACCACAAAGCCACTTTGCTCACCACCCTGCCCTGGCAGGATGCAGAGAAATTATAAAGGCAGGCTCATGGGTCAAGATAAGGACTGGGAGGGATCACTCCCCACTTATGGTTACAGGCAAAACCCAGGCTCAACTTGGGGAAGAAACAAAATCAATTTAATTTACTACCAATCAAATCAAAACAAGGATACTGAGAATTAAACCCAAACCTCAGACCACCTTCCCCCTACCCCTCCCTCCTTCCCAGCTCAACTCCACTCCCAGTTCTCTCTCCCTCCGGTGGCACAGGGGGACAGGGAATGGTGGTTGGGGTCAGTTCCTCACACCTTGTCTCTGCCGCTCCTTCCTCCTCAGGGGCAGGATTTGTCACTTGTCCCCTGCTCCGGCATAGGGTCCCTCCCACAAGAGATAGTCCTTCTTGAACTGCTCCACCATGAGCCCTTGCCCCGGGCTGCAGTCCTTCGGGCACAGCCTGCTCCAGCACAGGCATTCCCAGAGTCCCAGCCCTCCTGG
>JAVJGG010000024.1:6443487-6473358 GCA_035590195.1 Aviceda cuculoides
GTTTGCACTCCCCTGGTGTCGTTTCACCTTAATTCTGACAAAGGAAATCCACGAACCTGAGTCGCTCCAACTTTGGGGCGCGACACATGGCCAATAAATGAACCCCTGCGATACCTGAAGAGTGTAACATAACTTCTGCATATCGCCCAGAAAAGCCAATGCTGGTAAGCAGATCGTGCTTCAGAAGCTGTTCTGGTTTGCATTCCAACAGCAGCTGCCAGTGCTCCCTCGTGCATTTGTTATTACAATACTGGATTGAAATTTCTCTCATTAACTAATAACATTATGTCGTTTGTTTTATTACTGTCATTTGGAAGTACTGCTCTGCTGTGCCTTGCAGAATCAGTCGTGTATGCAAACAGTTAATCAACGGGTGGCAACCACTTTGTAAAGCTAGATTTCTACACTTCTACACCTGTTTCTCGCTCTTGTGAGAAAACGCCAAAGCAATTATCAGAACTGTTTATGAAAGTACATTGCAATATTTAGTTAAATCACTTTACCAGACATATTCTCTTTATTACTTACTCTGTACTTTACCCAAGATAATATAACATCTCTCATCTGAAATTACTGCTCTATCTCAAGCATTTTGAAGAAAATATCTTGAATTCACAAAACTGTATTTCTAGACCTTCTCTACAACAGGCATATCATAAAGCATAGGTGCTGTTTTCAGACAGCATTTTCAATACCATATGCAGATTTTTTTTCATATCAAAAGATCCTTTAAATACGTAGTCTCCTTTCCTCATTTCTGTCATGCAGTCATGGTCTCGATGCCAAGACATAACAAATACAGTAACAGTAAACATAATCCAACAAATGATTAAGAAAATAATTAACTTTTTAAATGTCTCAAATACTTACATTTTCTTCAGAATTAATACTCAAAGCATAATAAAATTAGCTTTAAAATAACTCTATTACTGAAAAAGCAGTATCTGTTTTCACCTCAAACGTTTTCAGATGCGCATGTAATTCCATCAGTTGACATACTATGCTTGAACATAAAGCCAGATGCTGCTAGAAGCTTTTACAATTACCAAAGATGCCAACAGCAAAGTATTCACACTACTTTAGTTACTTCAAAATACTCCTTAGGTCTCCTAAGATGGGGAGTGGGATGATTACTGGGATGATTAAGGTCAAACTATCATGAATTGGAAAAAAAAAACCCCAACTGCACAGTTCCTAGAGAAATTACTCATGTTCCTAGGAAGAATGATTTGAACAGGGTTTGTATATGCTAGCTAGTCAGATTACAAACATATGTGGAGAGGGCTCTGTTCCTGAAGCCCATTCAAGGTAATGGAATTCTTTCTGCAGACTTAAATGGATTTTCGACTAGACGTTAAAACTGCTTTTATCTTCTGTGTACACTGAATGTGTAGTTTGTACGTGTCACACTGAGGAATATTATCAGAAGACTAAATTTTCTTCCAAGAATATACTTCAAAATAATTTTTAAAGTGTAAAGTGCACAAAATTTCATGCATTAAACTCATTTTTATGTTGACCAAAAAAAAAAAAAAGTATTAGGATTCAATCTACTGGCATGTCCTTGAACAATATTATGACATTATAATTGAAGTATGTCTTCACTACATGAGTTGATTAGTGGAGGTTCTTTTACCCTTAAATTCTTGTATCACAGCTGCTTTATCAACATCATGCTTACTCATTTTCTTGCATGGCTGGCTGAAGAGCCCAGAGCACCCTGATAGACAGCAACAATGAGAAAATATACATTCACTTCCTTCTTTGCTAGCTGCAGCAAATGAAAGGCACTTATCAGATTAAAAGTAATTTAGAATCTGGGCGTATATGATTATTTTGAAGAAATGTTTTATTATATGAATCTTTTGAATGCTGAGAAACTTCTATGGTTTTTGAAGATTTGTTCACAAAGATGTTTTTTTTTTAACATACTTGAAAATAGATGACCGATTTAATTGAGAAGGTAAATGGTGGGGTGTCTGATCTGATTTTGATTGTTAGAAAATACAATAGATGAAGAGTTCTACTTTATATAATGTAATACTGCTACTTTACTCCCCTTCCTTCCTCTCAAAAAATAGCTTTGTAAGTACAACTTCTACAACATCTGAAAATATTACTGTACACACACTCTGAACTAAACCACCACCAATATGATGAGCACATGAACTTTTATAAAATGTAGTTAAGAAAATGTTTTTGTGCATCTTAATTTTTATGTTCATGTATTTTAAGCAGTGGTTTCAGTTTTAAAACAGGCTGTTCTAGGAAAAAAAAGGTAAGAGGTGCAGACTAAAAAACATATTCAAGGATATCACAGAACTGAAATTAATTTTGTGTGGAGGAATGCCTTTGTATATATGCTGGTAATGTCAACTCTTTCATTTACATGTTATAAACACTGTCCTTGTGTGAAAGGCTTCACTACGCATAATCTATTTTTCTTACTGAGACAACCTATTAGCTTGCAGTGCTTTTGTTCTGACTAACTCCTCTTTACCTCCATTTAACAGGTATAGCTAACATTTCTTGTCCTTGGGTATGGACAGGGCAGAGGGGTCCAG
This sequence comes from Aviceda cuculoides, assembly GCA_035590195.1. Lineage (NCBI taxonomy): Eukaryota > Metazoa > Chordata > Aves > Accipitriformes > Accipitridae > Aviceda > Aviceda cuculoides. The sequence goes on from JAVJGG010000024.1 coordinate 6,446,052, forward strand.
AAATTGTTGCTCTGTTTGGCTTTCTAGATTATTTTGAATTTAAATCTTTCTGGATATTTCTCCTCTGTCTGAACCCATCATTCTTTCTTTTAAATATAGGTCATTTTTTTCTCTCGGTAATCAGTGTCATGAACCAGTGCTTAATTCACAAAACCACTGGCTCATACAGCAGAGATGGATAAGCAATATGTGTCCTACTCTCCTGCTTCTGAAGTGGGTAGCCTGATGATTGCAGGCTCAGGTTTGAAACACTGAGAAGATTAGGTATAAAATTCAGTCAATTAATCTGGCATCTCATCAGCATCTCTATTATTCTACATTATTTACATTCCATATTATTTACATTCCAGATATCTACTCAGCATATGTCCTGGTATCTTTAAAATCTGTAGGAACTAAATATTTTTAAGTGGCCAGCAACTCTAGACACATGATGAAAATCTGTGACCTTTCTGAGCACATTTCACAATGTTAAAAATCCAAGTCATCTCTTTGTCAAATTCAAAGCATACCACTCATGTTGAGATTAAAAATCTAAACAAAGATAGACATCTGGAGTGTAAATGTGTATTTCAGGTACTAATTCTAGATTTTTTTTTACAATGGCATCCAGCACAGTTCCAGTGGAATAAGTCTGGAATATGCCTCATTTCTTCCATTGACTGTAAAAGGAGTGGGGACTACTTATAATATAAACATGAAGGGTAAAATGGAGAAATTCTAGATTAAGTTCCTGAACATAATTTTTCCTATTGCTTACTGTAAGACAAACTTTCTTCTCAACACTGGGACACCTGCACTTTAGTGCCTCCTCATGCTGGAAGCCTTGTAAAACACTTAGTGATGAAATGTGCTACTGTACACAAAGGAAGGTCTACAAACCTTGTCTGAACTTTCTTTAATTCCAACATATCCCATCTTCCAGGGTTTGTTATGTGCAGCATAAAATTACTTTAAAGGAAATACAAGTTGAGTATGATAAAATGACATAAAGCAACACACTGATACAGTTAAATCTGGATAAAATGTGAAGAAGCAGTTTACGACAAAAAAATAAATTAATCCATTCCAAATGTTACGCTACGGTAGGTTATATGATTCTGCCAGATGTTTCTCTTTACACAAATTTTATTATGCCACAAAGGGCAATTTGACTTAATGAGAATATTTTTTGAGGATAATATTTGTTCTGGAAAGCAGTACTTCTCTAGTTTTACATTCTAATGAGAACAATTTCCTTTGATTCATTGGTGTTACCATTCTTTTGTTGACTCAGTCAAAACACCAATTAGCTGCACACATGCTGCAAGAGTGAGAAAGCAGGAAAATGCTGATTAGGGTCCCAATCCTGAAAACTCTTGAGCAATATCATTAACTTAGTGGAGTTCTTTGCAAGAGATGACTGCATGATTAGGAGCTTAAAAGATGCAAAATTAATGTATAATTCCAAGCACAGGATCAGATTCTTGTCTTCTGCATGTGAATATACTTCTCAAGTCCATTTGGTAGCTATCTTTGTTATGAAAAAGTTTAAGAACCTCTATTGTATAGGTTGTGTTACCTTTAGCTCTTTGTCTTTCCAGGGTATACAATTGTTGCAGCCCTTTTTCTTCAACACATATTGACTGTGTATTTGTCTCTTAGGTGTTACATATTACTCACCTAGTCCTTCAGATTTAGAATCTGAACTCTCCAATATAGAGCTGGGACAAAAATCAAATACATACATACAAATGCACCCTTCTGTCCACCTGTATCTCCCTACATTTATTTGCACTCTTTCAAGCTGCCACCAAAAAGGCCACAGCAATCTAAACCATATGCTGAAAAGCCAAAATTTAAAAGAAGTGCTTTTACTTAAGAAAATGAAATTATTTTCATTCTGCTTTAGCTTGCAAGGGTTTTTACATCGTCTAGTCATTTTGGCTGACATAGATTTTCTCATGAAATAATTACATCAGTCTTAGGTCTAGAAAGACTCAGATGTTTAAGCAAGTAAAAGAGACCCTGGTTTATCTTTCAGTGCACAAATGGGTCCCTTGAATTTCTGTATGTTTTATGAAGTGTCTAGCAGAAACTAGGATTCCACAAAATTTATACAGCACGTGTATCATGCAGAAACTCAGAATTGTTCACTTCTTGAATTACAATGGCAAATAAAATTGGTTTGTTGTCTACAGAGCAATCTTTACAGGTAAACCTGTTACAAAATTACATATTGAAAAGGCATTATCTTTCAGTGATTAGTATAACTTATCATGTCAATTTTCACAACTTGATTTCTAAAGATTTGACTTCTGATGCTGATTGTAATGTTATAGCAAAATTATACAGCGTCCTCTTGCCCCGTATCTGAATCATAAAAAAGCCTTGTAGAGAAGAGATTTTACCAAGACAACATACAAACAGAAATCAAAGTGATACAGGAGAGATTCTTCAATTTTTCATTTTAAATTCCAGTAACATGCAGCAAATAAACCAGAGCTACTGACTTAATGATGGGTTTGTATACAGTACCTCTAAGGAACCACCTGTAGTAAGATAATGCAGTTTAACAGCTTCATAATAAACTCAATAACATTATTATAATACGAGATTTTTGCTTTCGCACTGGAATTAAGCAAAGCCATTAATTCAATACTTTTATTAGCTTCTCTGGGTTATTTTAGAAAAAAACATCACTTACGTAGCTCTGCAAGAATCAGCTTGCTTACTACATAAATGAACAGGGACCTATCTGACATACATGGAATTTTTTAATTTAACAGGAACATGCTAAAGGTGGTTAAAAAAATATAAACTTCAAGCCTTGACAGCTATCATTGAATAGTAAGATCACTGAAGCGCAATTTGAAAAAAAAAAAAAAATGTTTATCTCTGTTATATCAATTTATTTTATTCTTTGATATTACCATTCAAGATGAAACATAGTTCATCTTTCTCATTCAAAATTTATCTCAGTGGTAGTTTTGTACTACCTAAGTAAATCTTACTTCATTTTATTACAACAGTACTCATTCATCCCAATGAGAATAAGAGTCTCATCATGCAAAGCAATATCAAATATATGTTAGATACAGTTCATTGCCTAAATATTATGCCGTATATAATCTAAATATATAAAACACTTAGTTCTATGCTTCTTTTTGAATCCTCATTGAAGTCCTCATAGACTTTCTCTGTTCCTCTGAATGGAGTTAATGGATTTTTAGCTCTGTAAACTCAATTGATAAAGGAAAATGCACTTAAGATATTTAAGACAAAATTTTGATGTAAAAAACTAATTACTTGGAAAATGTTCTCAGTTACAGTGAAAACACTGGCTTTATGAAGATGCCGATATTATGATGTAGTTACCACGTCCTATTACAATTAATTTTCTTTGTTTAGTGGCCCTATTAGGAGTTATTAACAATAATCCAATTATAGCATGTGTATGCTATATATATTTTTGGTCTACACATACAGCATATGCATCCTATACATGTTATGATATGCAGAAAACAAGATTTGTACAGTTGATACATAAAAAGAAGTTTTAATTTAAGAGGAATATTAATTAAATTCCAAAAGACTATCTACACAAACTACCCATTTCCATTTTAAACACAGTATTTACTCTTTAAAAAAATGCTATCTTTACAAATAATAAATACATCTATACGCTACATATTTACATATACTATACACTATATTTATTTTAAATTGTTACATGAGATAACTTCATTCGGAATTATTTTGAAGAAAATATAGCTTCCTTTTCTACATCAGAGTTGATTTTGCAGGATCAGATTGCTCCCCTTTGTGACGTGACAGTACACATGATGACAACGTACATTTAATTAGATGCTATGGCATTTGAAAAGGCAAAAAGGGATAATTTAACATCTCTCATGTCCCCCAAAATGTAAAGGCCATTTGTACAAAAAAGTCTAGACAACACTGGCAGCAGAAATAAAAGAAATACTAAACAAAAATAAAGGATCAGACTCTGTCCCAGTTATGTTCATGTAAAGTAACATCTAAAGTCAAACAAACAATTCCTGATTAAATCAGTGCAAGACCACTGAACCAGAATTACCTTTTCCTATTCAATGGTTGATACCCTTTATACCTAATTTAGTGACAGGTTCCCTCATTGGTGACAAGTACAATAAGGAGGCTGCACCTAAAATTTAGGGGCTAACTAGGGGCCTAAACAACACAGACTGAATCCTCTTCTGAATTCTTCTGCTTCCTCTAGAGAAGGCATTTGCAGAAGAATAAAGATCCTAGCAAGTAAATTAACTCTTGCTATGTCTTGCAGTTTTCTCAGGGTCTGTGATAAGATTACATATATTTGCTATTTTTTCAGCCCCAGCTCCCTCAGCCACTCCTCACAAGACTTGTGCTCCAGGCCCCTCACCAGCTTGGTTGCCCTTCTCTGGACACGCTCCAGCACCTCCACGTCTTTCCTGTAGTGAGGGGCCCAAAACTGAACCCAGCACTCGAGGTGCGGCCTCACCAGTGCCCAGTACAGAGGAACAATCCCCTCCCTGCTCCTGCTGGCCACAAATGCATGAGTGGGCAGAGATACCCACTTAACCAGGGAGCCCTAGAAGCAGTTTTACAGCCACATCAGAAATGAAGTGCCCAGAAGTCAATTAACTAATTTATGATACAGCTTCTCTGCACACATAAGGTCCATGTCTACGTAGTGCTGTAAATAGCAACATGGTATGGATTCTCCAGCTGGCACTGTGTAGACATGCTGCACAGATAGAGAGAGAGACTGTACCTCGAATTACTGCATTGATTTCTGGGATCATCTGTATTGAAAGCATAGCAGCAACCTGGAACAATTCCATTCAAGTGTGACAAAAAGACTTCAAGGGCTCGATTTATGAAGAAATTATTTCTCCCCATCAGTCAGCCCGAATTTTATTCTCCCTTTTGCTTCTGGAGATCTACCCAATCTGTCTCATATGGAAAGTCACATAAAGTCCAGGTTAAAAAGCCAAGGGAAGTGGCAAGACATCTGCCATGCACTTGAAAGAACCGAAGAGCAGGGTGGGGAATTAACTGCCACATGCCACAGGGAAAAGTCACAGTAAAAAGATACTGGGGAAAAGAAAATTTAGGATATCACACTTTCCAGTGAACCCTTTCTGAAGATGTGTGAATGGCAAGGAAAGTTGCTGTGGTTTTTTGTCTCTCATATAAAACCAGCACGACTGGGCACTCAAAGTCCCATGCTCAAAGGACTGGATTTGGATCTTCTAGATGTATGAATCAGGAGTTACTCTTAGATGAGATGAAAATACTCTCTGGAATGGGCAAGCAGCAATTCATGGAGCAGTGAACTTCTTTATGCCTAATCACTATGCTGATGGGATTCCCCTTACTAGGAATTTATGGCTACAAGCCACGTAAACACTGAAAAAGTTCAAAATAATAATCATTTAGACTGACTGAAAATTATCCATCAAAGCCTTCTTCAGCAGAAAGATGGGATAAAGGTGAGTTAGCTTGTCTATAAAATGCTGAGGTTTACAAACTCATATTAGAGTTTTGAAAGCTTTTGGAAATTCTGAGTTTCAACAGGAATAAGTATTGCCTCTTGCTGCATCACATAACACAAACACAAGGCTTCCTTCCACTGCCACCAGTTTTACCGTGGAGGGGCTACCTGAGCTGTTTTGATCACATACCTATAGAACCAAGACTCCCCTGCTGACCCACCAGTAAGTTATATTCTCTCTCCATGACGCGCTCTGCTCTCTCCCCCCAGCAAGCAGAGACGTAGCTGGACTGGAGCTGCAGGAGGTGGTACCCTCTGGAGAAGGTGTGGATGTGCTGCAGCAGGTCTCCACAGTCCCCTTCTCTGGGAGAAGAACAGGGACCAGTAAACATGCTAAGAATCGGTTTCACAGGTAAGGGCTTGCATAAATCAGGGTGCTTACTGTAATGAAATCCGCTAAATGTGTGAAGGTTTTTTCCAGTTTTCAGCTCCCTCTCGCCTTCATAAAAAGGTAATTGTCAATAGAAGTAGAAGTGAAAATTACTTTTGGGTTTGGGGATTATTTTTTTTTTTCTTTTTTGACAGCCAAATGTTTTCTTCTGGTAACAAGAGAACTCTTGGATATTTTGCTGAAAATTTCTGGAGAAAAGAAAAAGCTTCTACTTCAAATCATGGGTTTGCATGTTTCAAAAAGCTTTCCAGACAGTTTTTTATAGCTGAGATTTTTATATTGTTGAAAGTAAGCAAGCTGAGGAAAGGGAAAGCTCCTCTCTCCTACTTGAGCTGCTGGTTTGTGAAACCACCAATATTTCAGGAAGGGAAGCTTTTAATCTCTTTCTTTAGGCCAAAGAGTCATGTCTCTTCCTTCGGTCTGGTAAGCTGGGAAGTGAGCTCCGTTCGGTGACACGCTCCTGCTTTGTGTGGCTCCAGACCCCTTCTTTATTTTCTCTGACTCTCACACTCACACCAGGACCTCTGCAACTGGAAAAAAGCCAACATCCTTCCTTCCACTCCTCTGGAAATTTGATTTTAGGTCAAAAGATCCCCTAAATCAGAAGAATCTAAGCATCCTTTTTTTTTTTTTTTTTTTTTTTTTTTATTGCAGAGACTGCTAGTCCCAGTTGAGGACGAAACTCCCAACCTGTAATTCTGTCCGTGTTCTCCTTCACAGACAATGATTGACTAAAATGAAGACAAGGTTGATTTATAACAGTGTATTCCAGTGCAGAGTTTGCCCTTTGTCTGTGCCTGGATTTTTAACAGTTGCAGCATCTGCTTCACGCTGCCATCAACTCACAGCGATGTTTCCACTATCTCCTCAGGCTATGATGAATGTAATTTTTCAATGTTTGCCTGAATCCCACACAGCAGTAATCAGCAATTATCAAAAACAGCAAACAGAAATAATTAAGACATTTCCATGACATCCAAACACAGTCTTCCCTAGGATGTGTGCCTCACAGCTATGGTTAGAAATGTTGTCTGCGCCATCCATGTGGTATCATGAGGGAAAGAGCACCTTTACCTCCATGTCTTGAGCCCAATTCAAGCAAATTGGACAAAACAGTGTGGATGAAGGCATCCAAGCGATCTGACATTTTCAAAAGAAACAAGGGGCTTAAAAGTGACACCCTTTGTTCAGGTTCCATAATTAGCCTCGTTAACATGGGGAAGCACAACCAGTGGATTAACTCTGACCACACAGCAGCATTAACTGCCTTTAGTATCTGATGTCATTACATTTACTTTAGTATCTGATGTCATTACATGTGCTATGGCAGATCAGCCGGTGCCCTTCACCCCCCTCCCTACCAATTTCTCCCAAATACAGTCCGATGCCAAGACATTTCAATCTTCATTGCACTGACATGTCTTGATACGCTCCTGTTGTCTTCTCTAGTTTGGGCTCCTTGGTCAGTCTCCATTTCTGTAATGCACTGCAGTCGGGAGTTCCTATAGAAGTTTGACATAGAGGATATATTTTTGCTAATGTGTAATATTTCCTACTGCTGATAACAGAAAAAAAAAAAAACCCACAAAAATCTAGGGTTTTTACATAATTTTCTAATGAAATGCATCTTCTTTTCCAAGTGAAATTGTTGGATAGGCATACAATTAGAGGGATACTAAAGAAGTATGCTTATATATTCAACTGTACTTATCTCAAACTTAAATCCTAATGAATAATTAGTGCATATGTGTGTGCATACTGAAGGGCTAGGAACGCTGGCCGAATAACCTACACACCCATCTCCCCTTTCCTCTCTCCAACTTGTTTTTGCTGCTGAACTCACCAGACCAATTTGCATCTGCAGAACTGACATTACTTAGTGGAAATCAATGGACCTACAGCAGTTCCCATTACCTGAGAGCTTCTGTGCATACAAGGGACTTATAAACTTAGCAGGTTTGATTAGACCGCTGATCTACTGGAAGTCCAGTCCTGAGAACCTCTACTCGCAGAATTAGCATCTTTGCTCTTATGTTATTAACATCTCTGCTTTGATCTTTCTGTATGTAAATCTGCACAGAATAAACTCTGTTCAAGTGAATTGAAACAGCATCAGATCAAATGGGTCTGCTCCATGTTAATAATTCCTTGAGGGACAAGAAACATGAAAGGTTTTGCCTCCAGATTTTGTATTTTGTTTCTTGCCTTGACCTTTGGATAAAGAAATATATCCAAAAGAACCTGTGTGTGTGTGTATATATATATATGTATATCTATATATCAAGAATATTTCTCATTACTATAACTATCTGTTTAACTTTTGAAAGAGACACTGAACCTCACCTTTTAGGTTTTAAAGCAATCTCCATGTACCAGAAATCAGGATGAGACTGCATATGACAATATATAAGGTGACTTAGATGGTCCTACATGTATATTCTCTAGGGCTCCTGTGCAGACAGACAACTGGACTACCAGTCATACCTGCCAGAGGCAGACTCCAAGCTACTAATCTGGCATTTATGTGCAGAGATGGGCCTCCTGGTGCCTCCATCTGAATTCACAGTTACTTGTGATCACACTGTTCCACTTGTGATCACACATCCCACAGAGATGATCAAAGGACTGGAGCATCTGTCACATGCTCCAGGAGAGGTGGAGTGAGTTGGGACTGTTCAGCCTGGAGAAGGAAAGGCTCAGGGGGACCTCAACAATGCATATGAATAAATGATGGGGCAGGGTGTAAAGAAGCCAGAGCCAGACTCTTCTCACTGGTATCCAGTGACAGGACAAGAGGCAATGGGCACAAACTGAACCACAAGAAATTCCACCTAAACATAAGAAAGCCACTCTTTTTTTTTTTAATGTGAAGGTGGTTGAACAGTAGAACACATTTCTCAGAGAGGTTGTGGAATCTCCATCCTTGGAGATATTCAAAACGTGACTGGATACGGTCCTTTGCAACTGGCTCTAGGGGACTCTGCTTGGAGCATGGGTGTTGGACTAGACGATCACCAGAGGTCTCTTCCAAACTCAGCATTTCTGTGCTTCTGTACTACTGCTGAGCAAACAATAATGACTTTCAATATCTGGCCCAACACAAATGAAAACAGCACTGTTTTTCACCCCTGGTTTTCCTGAGAACTACACTTGCTTGTTGTTAAAGAGTGCGAAGAGAATGTCAAATATCCTTTCTGGCACTTTGTGAGTCAGTATATTAATTACTCCTGTATCACAAAGCTTCAAGTACAGATGACCGTGTCCTTGGAAAGCCAGTGTGAGGAAGCAGAAACACATAAACCAGCTTTGTCTTCCCTACATTATACTTTCCTGCTTCCTCCCATGCTACCCACCTGCATCACTCCAGAGCAATGACCCCTCCCCACTCGCTTTGAGATTGCCATGACCCAAACCAGCTACAAGTCATCTGAATCACAGAGAAACTATGTGATTAGGCTGGAGCAAAGCCCTGAGCTTGCAGCTGGCAAAAGCCTATTGCGCCCTCTGAGAAAGGGTAAGTACCATGGGCTATGGAAATATTTGCAGATAACATCAATTCCGAACTGGGAAATCAAGGGAAGGTGAGGGGAACGGCGGGGAGGGGAGGCAAGGGGAAGGGAGGGCAAGGACCGGGATGCCCTACGCAACTGCTCTTTGTACTACATCATTTCTTCACCCTTCTAGGAGGACAAAACTCTGTCGATTCCACGAGCCACACCCCAAAATGTCCATGTGGCCAAGAGCTGTAAGACAAGTACGGTGCTCCTTGTAAAACGGCAAAGAAGGGGAGCGCTGGGAGTGGTTTCCAGTCATCTCTCCTCTCCGCTACAAAATGCGGATGGGCACAGCGTTCGGTTTTGCTGGCAGCCCTTGCTGGCTTGCTCATTCTGCCCTGGGAGCGAGACACAGGCTGCAGGGCCTTGCTGCTGCCATGAGATGCAGCCCCACGACAAGGAGCAGGTCCCACGCTTCGTGCCAGCTGTGTGCGGTTAAAGAGTCACCCCGCTGCACGGCTTTGCGTCAGCGGTTAGGGAAACCTGCTCACCTACACCTCCTGGTGCTTCTGCTACAAAGGGCAGGCTGAAGTTCGGGAGACCCTAAGGACCACAAGAAAATCCTGCGTGCCTTAGAGACCAGCGTATCAGGAATTTTCTGTATCTCTATGGGCAAGGACTCTGCAGAGTCAGGTAGTGATGGAGGCAGTAAACTGCTAGTACCCAAGTTTTGTCAGACCAGATTGTCACCCTGGTCATGTCTTTTGGACAGTATATTTGTAGACATGTCTTTTTCATGTAACTATGCATCCTAAAGACTGGGAAGGCTAAAACAATTACTTGGTAGGCTGTAACTTAGTCACATTATCAATAGATTATAGTGTCTCTGTACAATATTTATGAGCAGAGAGACATTTTACCAAATCCATTTCCTAGCAGACCCATAAAAGGACTAGCATCTTACTGCTTCTACTGAGCTTTACTGCAAGTTATTCAACAGAAACCCTGAAAGAAAAAGTAAAGCAAAGAATAAACCAGTCTTCTATACATCCTATAAAAAAGTATTACCCTGGAAAAGCTCAAATGAATGAGAAATAGCAAGACCTTTTTTATCTCTGTTTCCCTGCCAGTCACAATCTCAGCTTCCACAGAGATGCGGTTCATACAAGTTGTAAACAAAATGAGGCAGAGAGCTTTTCTCCCATTTATCCATAAAACACCTGCCTCGCTCCAGATGTTGCTGAATAGAAATAATCAGAGAGGGCTTTATTTTAGACACTAATCACCAAGATTATGAAAAAAAAAAAAAAAATCCTTGTTTTAACTCATTTTTAGTGTAGTCACACCCTGGGATCCAGGGCTCCATTTTACTTGGTGCGTCACACCAACAGTCCCTGTGTTGTGTGGGTAACAAGCATGCAAGTTTTATCCGAACTAACCGCTGAACATCATTCAAACAACAGCATCTACTGCTTTTCCACATGTCATTGTTAATGTAATTCCTGCTCAGTAAAATACTAAGAGGTGCTGAACTCAACAGGAATTTAGGGCACTTGGAAAGATCAGCTGGGAAATGCATGGGTATTCGCAGACAAATGCCCTCAATTGCTCTCTGCTGCCATAAGCTGCTTTTGTACTACAATTTCATGGCTGATGCCTGCTCCTTTTCTTCACGCTGGTAATCTCATGGGGCCACTGGCTTCCCTGGAACTCAACCCATTTAAACCAGCTGAGCATCTAAGTGGTCCTTAGCCTGCCTCCCTGCTACAGAGAAAGAGGCTTCATTCCCTCCCTTGGCACCATCCTGGAAAAGGAGGAAGCGCTGGCTCAGCCGATGCCTCATGCTGGGCTCAGTCAGTTTCTGACGTAACCTTCCCAGCTACCGGAGACTTACGCCATGGGCCAAGTGGCCCAAACCACCCACACTATTCTGTGCAGCAAGGTTTCTGGTTGTTCAAAATGAATTAAGATTCCTCTGTGCCCATAAAAACTATCTGGTCAAGTTTTGTGTCTCAAGACAGCTGGAAAAAAGCTTGATCTTCTCCCACCCTGAAACCAACCAAAAAAATCCCATGAGATGTATCTAATGACTTTCTGTGAGGTGTAGAGTCACATCCTACCAGCCACGACACTCCGAAAAGATCTAGCTGTTTTAATTGCTTTATCATCATCACTGCTCATCAGTGTTTCACCACAGGGTGTAAGAAGTCTTGAAGCTGGATGTAAGTTTTAGTACAGTTTAGACTGCATTAGAGAAGATACACCTCCAAAGTGCCTGTAGGTTATGTTTGTAGAAGAAAATACTGTTATGGGTTTTTAACAATGTTCTGCACAAAGTAAGATATAAGAGCAGATTTAAAGTATCATAGCAGAGATTTACTGTAGAGAAATAGTTACTTTCTGCCACTACACTTCTAGATAATTTTTATCTGCAGGAGGTTTTAGGCTTTCTTGTAAAAGCAAATAAAGCCTGGAGCATATTAACTTCCACTACAGTAAATCACATCTTTTGATACTGCTACCTAGCATTATCAAAGGAGTGCTAAAAAAACTCTGGAGAAGAACAGGAATTAACAAGTTAACTTGCTCTGTAAACGTCTTCATGAAAGGTGATATTTCTCCTGTATCTTAGATAACATCAAATTAATTCTCTAGTAATCATTTATGTTTTTCATAAACTGTTTCAAATTAAGTTCAAATCTATCCACAATGAAAGAGAAGAATTTAAGCCTTCACTAAAACAACATCATGGTTATGAGGCCCATGGGCAAAATAAAGGATGTTCATGTGTATGTTTCATTGCCTCCAACTTTTAATTTTATTAACTTAAAGCATACATTCTGTGTGATCACAGAATACTGTCCAGAGTCACAAAACACCAATAGATGAAAATGTACTTGCTGTCACTTTAACACATCTCTCCTTTAAAAGAGAGGGGTTTTTCCTATTTATTGTACTACGCTGGAACCAGATGGGCAAGGTTCTTCCCTGTTGGCCACACAAAAGCTCTTATTTATGTAAAAAATTATCAGATATGAATAGGAAAGAAAGACCTTCAGCTGGTTAGTTCAGAAGAAATAAGTTATGTTGATTTACACCAGGGCATTTTTCACTATATATAGGAGTAAAGAGCCGCACAAGATGCAGGCAGTGAAGTCTCAGTTCCCACGTTCTTCACGTTCATTTGGGTACCCAAGTCACAGGAGTAAGAACTTAATGGGTATTACCAAAAAGAGACACAGAAGTCAAAAGACCAACACCCCTCCACTCTGCTGCCTGTCTCCCAGTCACAGATATTCCAACCCGGGATGTGGAGTGGTTGTGTGGACATATCGATCTGTTCTGAAGCTGGTTGGAGTTGCTCGTTATGTTGGGGATTTCAGGAGCCTTTTTAAAGTGTCATAAATGGATGAGATCACAGACATTTGAAGACCAGGAAAAATACATCACAGCCCTGTCAGACAGATTGCATGCTTTGAATATGCATTAGCAATAGTGGCTGTATACTATGCAGAGATAGCCAGCTTCCATTTACTACCTTTAATTAATAATTGAAGATATTGACTACCATAGTTTCAGATTGCTGTTTAGTATCCTCCAAGATATAGATTGATACCCTATATTAACATAGCACATGTCATCCTGAACAGCCCCCAAACCCTTTATCAATTTAATAAACTGACACAAAAGCTCCCTTCCTATTTTTGGAACGCAGCTACTTCTGAGACAAAACGTGTCTGCGCATCAACAGCACACTGGAATGCTACCAAATGATGAGAACAGCACATGAAATATTCAGAGGACAAAGAGACACAAAGCCAAAGTAGACCGGAGCAGAACCCCAGTTCTGCGCAGGCACCAGGAAGCCGTCACAGTCTTTAATGACACCAAGTTCTTATTGTATTTCTCATCCCAAGTGCCGACGGGATGCACCTTACTGCCACGTTGGAGATCAATTCCACATTACCCCAGAAGGACTGAATCAGTGGCTCTGAAGTCTCCACACCAAACATATAGACTTGCTGGAGCATTCAGCAAAACAAATTTCATCTAAATTAGGGCATTCGACGGCGTTTCTGACAGACTAGCCACAGCACACAAAGCATGGCAGCGTTCTGGTTCATGCCAGTTTTACGTCTCAAACTCAGGAGGATAAACAAAAGCGTAGAGGAAAAAGGTGCAAAACGTACCAGACAAAATGACAGAAGCCAATGTGGCATGAAGTCCACTGGAAGTCGTTAGCCCATCACAATTGATTGAACAAATTTGTTCAGGACAAGCAACTTTATATCAGATCAGTGTTTTTCTTGGAGCCTTCAAGTTAATTCATTCTTCTGTTGAACCATTGCCTCAGTGAAGCAATGACCCAGGGTGACTTTGGGGTCTTAACCAGGCTCTCGGCTCAGGGGCCAACAGTTCCAGTTGCTTTACTACACTCCAGTGACCAGTTGTGGCTGCTACTCCAGAACCGCGCAGCCACCACGCTGCCGATATTAACCTCCAAACACCGCACAGTTACTGTACATACCCAGCAGCTGTTCCTGCAATATTCATATCTTACCCTCTTCAGGATTTAAATATTAAGTATCACAAGAGTTTACATTAAAGCCCCATTAGCAGTAAATGCTGTTCCCTTGGAACGCCAGCCATTTTTATCATCTAAATAATCATACCAAAGGCATGTACCCCAAGTAACAGAGAGACTTTTTTATTTTTTTATTCTTTCTTAAATAAGTAATGCCAAGATAACTCAATTCAAGCCAAAAAAAGACAGTTCAAAAATTCCCCCTCTTTCGGACGAAGCCATTCACACACATTCTAGGAAACATTCATTTCCCCTTTTATATTTTCAAATCGCTGAAAAAAAAAGTTTGCAACTGAAACAACCAAACTTAATGACACTAACTAAAGCTTCGGCTATCAGGGTAGTGGGAAATAAACATACCTCTGAGCATTTCAGGAACATATGCAAGTGATTTATTTGCATCAAAAGCCACGGCAACAGTCAAAGTTCAGCAGGCTCAGCTCCCACCACCAATCCAGAACATGTAAGAAATCAAATGCCATAAGAGTCTAGAAGATCCTTCCTTCAGAATTTAGTGCAGAATTTTACATGCAGACTTGTGTTCAGAATGGCCAAGCAACAATGAGCTAAATATTCAATAAATTAAAAACTTATATTTTTACATCCTGAAAAAATAGTTCAAGTCTATATTGCGTTCTCAATATTCATGGAAAAATAGCTGGAGAATCCTTCCATGGCTTGTCTGGAGAGCTAGGGTTTTGGATGGCTGTTTTTTCTGTCTTGCTCACCACTGAATTATTCTTAATAAAGTTCAGCCTTATACTGAGCTATGGGCCTGATTCAGGCCATAGGTATTCCTTACCAAACAGAAACAACTGTACCCAAAGTAATTGAGCAACTGTAAAAGTAGAATGTGACTCTGTGAACGCGGATGTGTGCACCACCAGAGAGTGCACCTGTGGGCTTAGCCACTTCTTTCCCCAGTGAACCTGTGTGTCCGTATCAAGGTGAAAAATATGAGGGATTTCTTAGGGGGACTGAAATGACAAAGGAACCCCCCCTCATATGCCCGCTATAGCAGGTACATTTGGATTGCCAAGCCCTCAGGCATTCGCTCTCTTATTATTTGTGCAAATCAAAGGTGTTTAACTGAATCTTTTGAAGTGACTGTGGGCTGTATCAATGGTACCAGCCTAGGTAAGTGTGGGACACTAAACCCCACTTCCCACTGCAGCCCAGTGTCACACAGTAGGCTTCTTACGTGAACTGAGCACAGGTGAGCCTCCCACTCCTCCCACTCTGCTGTTAACCAAGTAGGAGTGAAATGGTGACAGTTAAACACGTAGGATGGAAATGGTGACCCACGAAACACATTTGTCCTCGACCTGTCCTCCTTTTAAGGATCATCCAGCCTTTTTTTACACAGCTATCTCTATCAGACTCAGTGATAACTGCAGGCTCCCCTTGCTCAAAAGCCAAATGTGCTAGTGTTCCTACCTAGTGAGAGGAGGTCACCAAATATATCACCTACAATTACATTTTCATCTTCTAGCTGTAAAAGCTTTCTGTTCAAGAGTCATAATTGTCTTCTCATTGGAATAAAATGTGAGGTATTTTAGGAAGCTGTTAGAGAAGCTGAGTGGATTGAAGTATTGTTGTGCTAATTAAAGCTTCTTTGATTTTTGAACGCTTAATCTCAACACTTTATAAAGTGAGCGTTTTTATAGAAAGGCCAACGATGGGATACACCGCAACTCTAAAAGTACCTGTTAGAAGCCTTGAGTACAGAACATTTCTCATCTTCTTGTCTTAGCATACCGAAAAGGAGCACAAAACCATGGTCCTCCTACAGCCCTCTGAAGTGAAAAGACACAATCCTATTTACTTCTGTGGGCTCTGGTTAACTTCAAGAGCACGACAGTTCCCTGTACTTATTCGCAGAGCTTGGCTGTGGCCGTACGTCGCAGCTGCTCTCAGGGACAGCACTGAATCAGAGGGTCTGATTTTCTTTGGCAGCCAGCCCTTCTGACTTTGCTAGCCCTGAAGGCAGCTGCTCCAGATGCTTTAGAGGAAGGATAAAACTTTAACAGCGGGTGACAGCACACCTGTGAGAAAAGTTTCTTTTGTCTGTCGGAGGTAAGAGGCATTTTGCGCTGTGGAGTATTAGGATTCTTATTCGCTGAAGTATAAATATCTAGTTTCTGCATGGCAAGGGAGTACATGTTCACACCTGAGATTCGTATGTTTCCATAACGCAATTATTTTGTATCCGTTAATCAAACAGTACATGTAAGCTGAGTAACTTCCAAGACTGTTAGGTAAATCAATTTCTTGTTGAAATCATCAATATTATATAAAGAAGGTAACATAAAAAGAGCACCTTGTTACTGAACGGGCTCTCCCTCTCTGTGTTGAAGTCTGCTGAATTAGTCTTTGCTCCCCTTATAACCTGACTGCCAGCGCAGCTGAAGAAGAAAGAGGAGCCTATTCCACGGATCATCAACATATCTGTTATCTAAGTTACATCTGCAGAGCCACAATTTTTTCCTCAGTGTAGGTTGCCTCAGAGAAAACCTACAAGATAAGGGGGCGGCTTGGTGTAACCAAAGGAAGGACTCAATACACAAAATTTTTGTAATTGATGAAGCATAAAAGACAAGATAGGAGGATTTGCATTCGGGGGAGTAAAAACCCACACATCTATTTTCTTTTGAGATTAAGAAATTAACTCAGAGACTCAACTAAACCCATACACAGTGTTGATTTTTTTTTTAATTGAGTCATTTTAGAGGGAAAAAACCCATCCTAGGACCTGATCCTGAATGCGCATAGTTTTGCTTGAAAACTTCCACTTAGCAAAACTGACCACATCACAGTAAGTATCTCAGTACAAGATGTACCAAGGGGTACAGTGACTGCACAGACTGTGGGAAAGATGAGGAATCATAAAGTGTGAGATGTTATCTTGTCAGCGGCACGGTCAAAGGAAACTAGCGGGAGCATTTTCCACACAGAGAAGGCAGCACTGATGGAAACAGGAAGGTCTTTCTTCAAAAAAAAAAATGTATGATTGTGATACAAGAATTGGCATTCCCTGTCCTAAGAGAAAGGAGCTTTTTGAGCCAGACCCATGACAGGTACGATGAGACAGACCATGAAGGACCTCAGCAGTGAAGGCTCTGGGAGTAGTATTTCACAAGATGAAGTGTGGCCAAGAAGGAAGGAAACTAGCAGAGATACAAAAATGGGTTATACGGCAAGTGAGTTGTAGATTCAGGAGAACAGGTTATGCAGCAATATTACAATTTGATCCAAACAACGCAACGGGAGCTTTGCTAAGGACAAAAGGGTGAAGATTGATACTGTAGAAGTGATAAACAAGCATTTCATTTTTTTTACACAGAAAAGAAAAAAGGAAGCAGCAATGAGACTTTAGACACACCTAGAGCCAACAAAACTCAACAACAGTGATCACACCCTTGAAGTGAGGCATGGACATGAGTACCTCAGTGAATTAAGACCACCACCACAGAGCAGCTAACAGACAAATGGCTTGGACTAGACCCATTTAAGACTGATAACGGCAAATCCTTACTGTCAGCTCAACAAACCAATTTTTGTCAATTTGTAAGTGAGATTCAATAAGACTGACTAAATATACTTGAAGCTATTGATGAATGAGGATTTCATTGACGAAAGCTTTTCTTGAGCAAGAAATGAAAACAAATAAGTAAATAAAACCGCATGACAGGCCACGCAAAATGTTCTGCCTCATATAAGGTCAGGGTATTTTCACTTCATTTCACCATATGTAATCAGCACTTTACCATGTATGCATCCCACTGTTAGAAACCGCACCTATCTACAGAAAGACCTGGCAGTCTTTATAGCTGGACTTGTAATACCAAACACCTTTGGCAGAAAATAATTAGCAATTATGTCATTGCCTTCTTTATATATAATACAATATTGATACATGGCAGGCATGACTATATAGACCAGTTTGCACGAAACACACCTTGAAAAAACAAACTATTTTCCAAAGAACACAAGACCGAGCCAGTTTGACTTGCTTACATTCAACATAAACCAAAAATCGTGATCAGTCATACATTTGTTTGAAACCTGATTTCAAGTAAGCACTTGTATGATAGTGCTACAGGCAGTGGTTCAGATTCAGGAAGGTAGCTGTAACATGGTAATTGATACCACAAGCCTTTGGAGAACACAGTCAGCAGGCTTAATCTTATTTCCACTGGTTTTGGTGGAACTGAGTGCTGTCTCAGCAGTTAGGACAGCAGAGTTTGGCCCCAGAACATTATTCACACGAGGCTAGATCCAAAGCCTATGGAAGCCAAACCCTTGGATTAATTGTACTGTAAAGCTTGAGTTGACATTTACAAGCCTCTCGGAGCCCACGGCCACATTTCCCACTCACTACGTTGCCATTTCTTATACCATTCAATAAGAAAGCTATCAATGAACTAATCATGCATTTTGGATAGAACTGGCCAGTAGTGGCAGCAGAGAAACCAGACTCTAGAAAAGAACCAGACAGAATAATCCTGGGTAAGATCCTTAAAAATTATCTTTAATTGATGCCAAGTATGAACAGATGAACAAGTACAGAAGCAGGTAAAATTGCATAGATGAAAACTATGCATTTCAAATAGTTCAAGAACTCATAACATTAGATGTCCTTAAAATGGTAAGTCAAACGATTTCACTACTGGAAGTAAAATGAACTGTAATGTGACAATGAAGTACATACTTGACCCAAAGTGTAAGTGATTTGTAAATGGTGGAAATAAGTACAGCTGTGTCAGCTTAAATGGTTTGTTGCCCTGATGGTGCACTTTCATATGGAGACTATTCAGTTTATATATTTCACATCAGTCTTATTTGATCCTTAAAATCAGAGGTATGTCTGAGAGGCCATATACAGATCCATTGACAGCTGTTATTTATTCATTTCAAACCGACATACTGCAAAAACAATGGTTTACATGTAAAGGAAAGGAAAAAAAGATTTCATCTTAGCAGGTTATAGGTAAGGGTTTGCTGAATTTAGTCATAAAAATATCATTTTTACTTTTGTACAAAAGTAAAATATACATTTGATCCCAATTACATTATAGAAATGTCACTGAAACAATAACATGGATCAAAGACTGATGCACCTAAAGGAACTGAATGCAACGTCTTCATTTTATTATAGAAACTAGAAATGGAAAATGTTTTCTTTTCGTAACTTGTAGTGACATTTGCTAGAGCCTGTGAACAGGTGAAATATACAGAATTACATAGATATTAACAGATATTTTGAGACAAATTTCAGTTAAGACCTCAGTTTCATTTTATTTCCCTTGAAAATATCAAAGCATGCTATGCCTTGACAGCATAAATTGTTGACCTCACCGGTGGCAAGTTCACCTGTACTGACTGAAACAGTAGAACACGGAAGTTTCATTTTTGCAGATACGAATACTGACACCTTTAAGAATACTTGATAAGCATTTCAGGAAAAATAAATTCTCTACACCCGATTAAGTAAAGCCAGAACAACAGAAAACAGAAAAAGAAACTCAGCTTGAAATAAGTCCAACCAAAACTGAAATGTAGGTCCCTGGTTAAAGCGTCTCCGAAAAGGAGCCTGTTTCAGACTTGTGATAGGCAGGTCTGGAACAAACTTGCCATGTTGTGCAACTGCAAGGACAGCTTTCCAATTCCGTCCAGCTCTCTGGCTATGGAGGGTAAATCACCCTTTGGAGCTGGTTCTGCATTCCTGTGAGTCTGAAATTACTGTGACGATCAGTGGCGTTAGGCTGCTGGAAGCCTACAGGATCAGCCCATTCCTGGAAAAGCTGCAGTACTTCCCTCTACTTCATGTTAGGGGAAATTAATTAATCCAGAATGGCACCCCTCTAAAAACAGTTATCAAGCTAGTATTTGGAAAGGAATATATTCTCTCCACCTATTCCATATGTATGCAGAAGATCTTACTCTAAAATACAACTTTCCATCTTTTTCTAATAAGTTTCAGATGTTCCTGTCCTGGTATTTATTTTGTTTCGGCTAATATATGTGCATATAAGAAACTGCACTGTCCAAATGTGAACTATGGAAAAGTGAAACTTGCCCTCAGTTCCTTATACATAAAAATAAGCAGATTTTTATGTTACACTTGGGCTTCGGCTCCCTCCTAATAGAAACAAACCTTCTGTACTTCTGTCTAATGAAAACAATTGTCCCTTAGTACAAAATTTGTCAATAAAAGTTGCCACTGCTCCAATTGTTGATTTGGGCCAACGCAGCCTCTAACGAATGATACACAGCTGACATGCTAAGGGTCTGGTCCCTGAAATTCCTACTTGGGCAAAACGACTGCTGAAAACAAGAGGACTTTTGCTGAATTTTGCCCTGTCTCTAGTGCTTTGTACTGTCTTTCAAGTGCTTGTCCACGTGATGAACAGTACAGCAGGTTAAGCACGTGCACAGTTAGAGACTTTGTAAGCGGAAATTAATTTCCTTGGGCCATGATCACTGTCAACTTCCCAGAAGGCAGCAAGATTGATTCTCCTCACACCTACAGACGTGTAAACCAGGAACAAAGGAAGGAAATCACTAGAATTGTTACCAGGAACAACACGTTACCCCTCAGTAAGCCAGGTTGTGAATTTCCAGCACTCGTGTACCGAGAGTTTTGTAGCGCGTGGCCACACTCTGCCCAGCCACCCCCTGCAAAGTAGGGTCAGTGCCATTACATTTAATGATTACTAAAGGCTTATCTGTCTGAATGAACTTGTGAGGCAGATGAGGTAAACTGCATTAAGCCCCATTGTGTTCAGAATTAAAGCAACCTTAATTCAATTCAGCTTACTTTCCTTCCAAAAAGAATGACTCCAAATCAGATTAAGGTTGCTTTTATACTGCAACAGAATGTCCATGCTGGACTTTAAAGCAGTTTAACAAATCTGCTTTAAATGCACACCTTTCATTAATTCAGATTAGCTTTCCTGAAGTCCCCAGTGGAGATAAGGCTTAAGAGACTCCGTGCAGGGAATCTGCACGGGTTTGCTAGGATGCTGTGAACCCACGCCCTGGCTTACTGCACCCTAACTTCCTCACGAAGACAAGTAAAACCAGTTCACCGTCTCTGCTGGGGCTGCCACGCAGAGCATTTGCGCTCTCGGCACTCTGGCAGCGACCTCGCAGTTCTGTGAAGGAAGGGGGTACAGGGCCTTTCATTTTCACTCTCCTCCTTGCTCCTCTGCCTGTTCCCTAGTGCCCTATGGCTAAGGACGGTAGGACCAGATGGGGAATTTTGGCAGTGATACCAGCCTACGGGATTCCAGCCCACTGCTTCTCCACTTGGTTCCTGCCTCTGCACTGCGGTGCGCTGCTGCTTCGCTCACGCCAGCCGAGTCCCCTCGTCCCCTTCATTGAAGAAAATTTGTAAGGGGGCAACTAGGAAGCACAGAGAGGCACCGAGCAGGGGCTGGTGAAGGAGGCTTGGGTAGTAACTGCTTATGCTGCAATCGCTGCCTTGCCTCCTCAAGCTACAGCCCAGCTAGGACTGCCATATCTACTGGTTTCTCTGTCCAACGTAACACGGGCGTCGCTGCTGGGACATCCCTACCGAACGAATGAAGGTCTCTCGACTCTTTCAGAGTTGCACTAAATTGGCCATCGGCTCATTTCCAGTCCTCTTCTACTGGCATAAACAACGCCATAGAGGTCACGTGTGGCAAAAAGAAATAAATACCAAAAGGGGGAGAAAAAAGAAAAAGAAAGAAAAAGGAAAGAAAGGAGGAAGGAAAGAAGGAAAGAAGGAAGGAAGGAAGGAAGGAAGGAAGGAAGGAAAGAAAGAAAGAAAAAAGAAAGAAAGAAAGAAAGAAAAAAGAAAGAAAAGAAAGAAAGAAAGAAGGAAAGAAAGAAAAGGATGCTTACTGGTAAGAACAGGCAGTTTGTTAAGTGCACCTTCAGGCCCACAAAGACATTTCAGCACTCCTGTGTAAAGGGAGTAAGAGCCTTTTCTGTTCTTGTTATTTTTTTTGTGTCAAACTTGTCGAAAACGCATGCCTATGCTACAGGAGGTTAATTCCTGTACTCCATATGCATTGAGATCCTTTGTAGTCAGCTATAAATGGACAAAGCAACATTCAGGCTCCCCAAACCACCCTGAGCCCCGGTCTCCTGACAAAGAAGAATCGCTGCATGCAGCACTTTTCTCTTTACCTATGCGGAACGATTATCGCTCTGCTCGTTAAACTAAGGTGTGCATACCCAGCTGTGGCAGAAGTTAAGTCACCAAAGTGAGGCCTCATCTCCCAGACGCTACTTTCTGATCATCAGTCCCACAGCACTGAACTGATTATTGCTGTTTAGTTTAGTCAGTCGGTTGTTTTATAAGCCGAGTGCAGCATTCAAGTCCATTTTGACATGAGAAGTCATATCCTAGAATTCAAGAGTTTGGGAAGATCAGGACTACCGGAATTTAATGGGGAGAGAGATGTACTGTGCGCAGGGGTGTCAGCAGGGGACAGGAAGGAAGCTTTACAACATCTACCTAGAGGCTGTAATGCCCTGTTTTATCTGATGCTTTGCATTTCTTGCAGGAGTTAGAGCTCCCTCAGTTCTTGATCGCCTTCTCATCGTTAAGATTCACAGAAGCCACACAGTGAGAAAAAAAGTCAAGTCTTTCTGGAAACCTGGCAGGTCAGGCTTGTGCGTAACTGCAGAGTTAGGGTTGTTTTTTAACTCTAAGTGCCTTGATTTTATACATATCTATGTGTCTGTGTATGTGTGTGACACGCACATGCGCAGACACACACATATGTATTTATACACATATATACATGTATCAGAAAGATAGGGGAAGAAAGGACCTGTACAACGTGGAAGGAGAGGTGTTCAACAGCAGTTGGCCACATGCTAAGTGCAGAACAAAGATCCTCAACTTTGTCCTTTTAAAAAATAGAGTTTAGTGCCTACGTTAGATCAGATCAAAGAGTATTATCTTCCAGGGCCTAGCAGTCAAGGCTGGCATACTGCACAGGATACCTTCTCCTAACGTTGCTTCCTTCACCAGATGATGGTGGGACTAGAGTAAGGTTAGGGACCAGAAAGAGGAATATGGCTCAGAGGATCTGTGAGAGGACTTAAGATCTGACAGCCTGCCGAAAAGGGGATGGGGGAGGCAGGGATGGGAGGGCACTGGAAAGCCTCTCCCACCTACCTGCTGGGGAATCCGAGGGAAAGGAAAGCACAGCCCTGCGGTCTGGTTGCCCGACCAGGCGATGCCGCAGTTCATGTTGGTCCCTAGTTCCTCCTGCATCCTGCCGCGCTGGGACAGGCTGCCAAAAACCCATCTCAGGGAAAGGAAGGGCAGATACAACGATGGCAGCGATGTCTCCATAAACAACCGAGGGAAACTTGAAGTCTTGCAGAAACACAACTACGAGCTACTTGGCAGAAGCAAGCGCTGAGCCCTGCAGCATCGGACGGGCTGGGGAGGGAAGGTGTCCCACGGGTGCTGGTGGCCTCAGCCTGCCCCTTCCGCGTCCCTCTCACTCACATTTGCTCTTTCTTTCTTTCTCGGCCGCCTTCTGCGCTGTGCCAGGAGGCGGCACAGACTGTCCTGACGGGGGGTTGATGCCTTGCCCTTTCCGTCACTGCCTCTGATCGGCTCAGTTCCTGGAGGCACTTTCAGCAATTTAGGGGATGTAAGATAAAGGCACTGCGCAACTATCTAAATCAATCTGTTGAGTCTCTTCAGTGGGTTTTAGGGGAATACAAAAAAGTCTCAACTAATGACTGCAAAAGAAACCAGCTGCTGCAATTTGGATGCATATAATAGATAAGTTTCATTTACATTCTGAGAATGCACCAAAAAGCATGCATCTGCACCTTTCAGCTATAAAGGATACTAGGTTTTAGGTGTTGCTATGTATAACTTGACTTCTTAATTTTCCATATAGCTTTCCCTTTAAGGGATGGGATATGTGTCTTTCTGACAACGCCTGGACAAATGCCAACACATTTCCCTGAGCAATGCAGGAAAACAATCAGGTTTCTCTAATCAGTTCATTCAGGCCCTCAGTCTATCAAGCACTTTTTTTTTATTTTGTTTTTATTATTATTATTATTATTGTTATTGTTATTATTATTATTACTGAATTCATGCATTAATTCAAGTTACACCTTAATCAAATAGGCCATAATGCTGAATATTTGAACATGCTTTGATCTCCAAAAGTTATTGTTCCCATTTTACTAACATACGCACTTAAATACAGTACTTTAAATTACTAGTCAACGATTTAATAAATTAAGGAGTGCACTTCTGGTGAATGCAAATCAAAAAAAAAAAAGAAAAGAAAAGAAAAGAAAAAAGAGAGATAAAGGACCTATTTTTAGAAGATTCAGTTCAAACGAAAGCTTATCCGCTATTGTCTGAGGTAACGTTTCAGGCATGCGATTATAAAATAAATAGTATCAAATTCAAACATGCTTATATTAAACTCTATTGTGCTATCTTGCAACAGAGGGGCTTAAAGTTTTGTATCCAGTTCTGGACAGGGAAAAGGA
Organism: Aviceda cuculoides; assembly: GCA_035590195.1. NCBI lineage: Eukaryota > Metazoa > Chordata > Aves > Accipitriformes > Accipitridae > Aviceda > Aviceda cuculoides. The sequence continues at coordinate 6,470,612 of JAVJGG010000024.1, forward strand.
AAAGTGTGTTTAAATCATCTGCACTTTAAGAGAACTTAGCAGCATTGCAGATGTTTAGTCTTCAGTTTTGTTTCTTATTTTCCTTTTAGAACAGTTCTTCTATGGACAGCAAAAGAGACCAGGCTTAAGGATGTTTTTAATAAGGTGCTGTGTGGATCTGTAGATTGGAAGAATGGAATCTTTCACATAGGGGGTGGAAGGAAAGTTTGCGCTCCTTCATAAAAACCATAGCAAATGCTTGCTGCAGGTTTTTGCTGATCTTTTTTTTTTAATTATTATTATTATTATCTGATGCACTTTCTTGCAACTGTGCAGTTTTGCAGAATATTTTTACTGGAATCCATGCATATGCTTTATAGCTCTAAAAACTGTCTTGCTTAGTTTAAGTTAAATTCATCAACCAAAAAAAAAAGGGACATGGGAGAGGAAAAGTTTAGGTCTAGCGTCATACAGCTTAAAACTAAACTAGTTCAAATGGTTATCATTTACCAGGTGGAAAACGCTTTTTAAAAATAAACAAAACCTTATCTTTCATGGATCCTGGAAGCTTCTTTATCGCTGAGCAAAAATTCGCAATGCAACAATGCATTTACGAGGTAAATAAAGCATTCAAAGACTATCAGTAAAGCATCTACAAAGTGTGACTGTGTCACTAAAGTCTTCAAGCTGTGAGTGGGGATTTTGGTTTTTTTGTTTACACATCAGTCAGCAGCTTGCTTTTGTTAACGCAGTTTTGGTTGGCTACAGTGCAGTTGCCAGTTCTGAGATTAGCCTCTCTAAAATTGTCTATGCTATTATTCATATCCTCTTCGATTTCCATGTACTCAGATTTGCTGATTGTGGAGGAGCTGCGGCGACTGAGATCACTGTCAGATGCTAAATTAGGGGAGCTAACGTGAAGTAACTGAGCCTGTTCTTCCCCTTCTGTTTCTCGGTGGTAGAAGTAGTTGAAGTTGGACACGATGACAGGTACAGGCAGGGCAATTGTCAGCACACCAGCGATGGCACACAAGGAGCCTACGATTTTGCCTCCAATTGTCACAGGGTACATGTCACCATAGCCCACAGTGGTCATGGATACCACCGCCCACCAGAAAGCATCAGGGATACTTGTGAAATGAGACTCAGGTTCTTCAGCCTCAGCAAAATACACCGCACTAGAGAACAAGATCACCCCAATGAAGAGGAAGAAGATTAGTAAACCTAGCTCTCTCATACTCGCTTTGAGGGTCTGTCCCAAAATCTGGAGGCCCTTAGAGTGCCGGGAGAGTTTGAAGATTCGAAAGACTCTTACCAGTCTGATGACTCTCAGGATGGCCAAGGAGGTGGCCTGCTCTCCTTTCTGAGTCCCCTCCCGCTCGGCCATCTCGGTGCCCAGGGTGATGAAGTAAGGGATGATGGCCACAATGTCAATGAAGTTCATGATATTCTTGAAGAATTCAGTCTTGCTGGGGCAGGCAAAGAAGCGCACCACCAGCTCGAAGGAGAACCAGATGATGCACAGGGTCTCCACAACAAAGAAGGGATCTGTGAAGATGTTGGATTTGTAGACCTGGGTGGTGTTGTCAGTGCGATGCACTGTGTACTCCTTGTCCTCCTTCAGCTCAGGTAACGTCTCTAGGCAGAAGATCACGATGGAGATGAGGATCACCATGACAGAGACTATTGCAATGACCCTTGCAGGCCCAGAGCTCTCTGGGTACTCAAAGAGGAGCCATACTTGGCGCTGGTACTCCCCCTCCGGCAAGGGTCTCTCCTCATCTTTGATGAATCCTTCATCTTCCCGGAACTTCTCCATGGCCTCCTCACCCAGCTCATAAAATTTGATCTCCTCAGAGAACATGTCCAAGGGCACATTGACCGGCCGGCGAAGCCGCCCTCCGGACTGATAGTAGTAGAGGATGGCATCAAAGCTGGGCCGATTCCGGTCAAAGAAGTACTCGTTGCGCAAGGGGTCAAAGTACCGCATGCGCTTCTTGGGGTTGCCCAGCAGAGTGTTGGGGAACTGGGCTAGGGTCTTCAGCTGCGTCTCAAAGCGTAGTCCAGCAATGTTAATCACTACGCGCTCACAGCACTCATGGTCATCGTGGGCAGCGGGCTGGTAGCTATCCTGGGGGTGGCCAGGTAGCGCAGAAGTCTCGTCCATGTTCTCTCCAGCCATCACGGTCATGGTGGCACACGGGAAGGGGGACCCGGGGGCAGGGGAGGAGAAGTGAGGGAGAGGGGCTTGAGAGGGGGGAGGAGGGGGGAGGAGAGCAGAGAGCCCCAGGGCAGTTCAGTGGAAGGGGGGCGGGGGGGGAAGGTCAGAGTCCGCAGGGAGGGATGGTGAGTCGGGATGGAGAGTTGGAGGAAGGGATGGACAAGGAGCCTAAAGGATGGAAATATCCAAAAGGGGAAAGGAGAGGTGGGATGAAGGGAGAGGCATCAGGGATGATGGGAGGGTGAAAAAAGAGGGAAGAAGTACCTTTAGGGGGGGAAGAGGGCAGGTAAGGTGAGGGGTCCTGTCCCCCAAGCCGCGAGGCTGAAGGTCTATGGAGCGTACCCCCAGGCTGGGGTGCCCTCCCCAGCCGTCTCCTTTTGCCTTTAACTCGATCCGTCCACTTTTCTCGCCGACTCGACCATCGCCGCGGCTGCTGTCACGAAGTTACCCACGCACGCACACGCACACACCCATCCACACAAATAAATAAATAAATAAATAAATAAATAAATCAATCAATCACGGGGCGGCTGGGAGGCGAGTCCTT
>JAVJGG010000024.1:6480446-6516876 GCA_035590195.1 Aviceda cuculoides
TGAAAACATCAGGGTGTTATCAACATTCTTCGCATACTGAACTCAAAACACAGCACCCTACCAGCTACTAGGAAGACCATTAACTCTATCCCAGCTGAAACCAGGACAACAGGCATCTGCATAAGATGAAAATCTACACTGATGCGAAACCAGTGTGTACAGGATTGAAGTCACCAGTCTTTAGCAGTCATAGAAGTCAGGCTCAATTTGATGTATCAAATTCAAAAGTATTCAGTGTTTCTTATGAGTTAGGGCAGGATCTTGACCTGGATTCATGATCACCTTTATCACACTTGACAGAGGGTGAATGCCGGGAACAAGATCATGATTAGAGTGTTCCCAGCAGAAAGTGAAACGTGCAGTAGAGGGACTCCCAGGCACCAAGGCGGTGGCTGATGACACTTTCTAGTGTAACTGGAAGTGTTGAAGAAGAGGGAGTCCCCAGACATGATTCCAGACTGTGACTGGCCCCAGGGAGATGCTGGAATAGCATATTAGCCCGAATGCAGGTAAGCTGAAGCTTGCAGAGAACGGTGACCTGAACATCTGTGAACTTTTGAGCGCTTCCAATTATACCTCAAAAACCTTTAGAGCCACTAAGGAAATGTCCAGAGCAAAAGCGGTGAAGGATTTCTAGCGGTTCATAGAGAAGACAAACTATTAGATTCTTCTTGTTTTTTCTTCCCACCTCTCAGGACACAAGGATCATCTAAGCAGTTAACACACAGAGACACCATTTGGCAGCAGTCAGAGCCCCATGTGATGGGGTAAAGACAATCCAATGCAGGGAACCAGTCCCAAATTGCTATAAACCCCTGGAACAGATAGAGCCACAGAGAGCTCGGAGCCACGCTGCTGCAAAGTCAGCACCTTGAGCACTTACTGGTGGAGCCCTGACACAACTGGGATGGCGTCAGATCAGCGAGGAGCCGCCGGCCCTGCGCAGGGGACGACGACAATCCCACTGTGTCGCTTTGGGGCATGGCACGAAGATGCAGCGTGAGCTCCAGCAAAAAGAAAGCATGCTGAGGGAGTGCTGAGTGCTCCTGAAAGCCGTCTGGGTCGGGTGATAAAGGCATTAAAATAGCTCGTACGCAGAGTGTGTGGCTGTACTGGAAGGAAGAAGGACCACAGGCATCGCCCGCCTTGTTACTAGGCAGAGGATTGAGTGTTGTTTGTGCGTGTGCGCGCACGTGTGCAAGATGGGATTTTATTTAAAGCAGGACAAGCAGTAATCCCTGCAGATATAAGAGCTGACATCAGGAAATGAGTAACTTCATATCTAGGGATAGAGGGTGCTTTATTTGGGCCAGACCGTTTCCGTTGGCTAGGCACCAATGTGCGTTGCAGAGCATATACGACCCAGTGTGACATGTGTGCAGGGTACACCCATCACTTATGATCTTTCTGCCACTCTAAGACACCTTTGGAAATGGTCATTTTTAAGGACAGGGGATGGACAGTCTGCTTTCTGAGAGGTGGCTCTGGAGGAAGATCTGGCAAGAACCGATCAGGAGTTGACGGCACCTTTCCACAGCATGACAAGCCTAACGCACTCTGCTCCAACACGACTCATAGCACGCTGCAGCAGAATTCGTGCGATTCAGCACTTAACAGGGCAGATTTCAGTACCAGATGTCTTGCCACGGGTATCAAAAATTAAAAAGAGCGAGAGCAAACAAAGTTGGCAGCGTAAACAGCAAAGGGACTGGTAGCAAACCCAAGAGAGTCAAGAAGAGATCTTTACCTGCCAACGCTGGGCCACAGCAATGCCTTTTCCCTAAGACTAGTCAGAAAGCAAGGAATGCATCTAGTGAAGAAGAAGGTTTGGAGGGGAGTGGGTTGCAGTGCAGCAGCCAGGCTTTAGAAGCAGTTACACTAAACAAGGTGCTCACAGGAAAAAAAAAAAAAAAAAGGAAGAAAAGAGACAGTCATTTGCAGCTGCTGTTCAGAGTGGAGCAGCTATGAAGACCAACAGCGAGTAGCAGCATGGGTAATGGCCAAAGGAAAGCAGCTGCAGTCTGGCAGGGATCATAGGTAATAACTGCAGTGACAGGGCAGTGGTAGAGGGAAACTGAAGATAGCTGCAGAGCTGGGAGAAACGACTTGACACAACCCGAGCAAAGACCAGCCAAGTGCAGGACCTCACAGAAGACAAGAGCGCCAGGCTTCTCGTGCAGCATAGCAGCACCAATGGGAACTGGGGAATGACTTCAAAGGTGTGGGGGAAACCAAAACCCCTGCAGTAAGGGGCTCCATCTGTCTTGGAGGGACTCAGGATCTGCAGCCTCAGCTCTAAGTCTACAAAAAGCATGAAAGAAGCACACAAGGGCAGAAAATGCTGAGTGGATGGTTCAGGTGCCTCTGTCCATGGCACAGGATTGGAAATGCTCCCCGCTCCTGTTGTCCTTCCGTGACGAAACCTCCCAGTGCAGATGCTTTGCAGAGCTCCTTTGGCAACAGGGCTTCCTCTTGCATTATTATCAGCATGCTGGAGAGGCAAAAATGCCTAGCAGGGTGTGTTTCAAATGCATACTTACCTTATAGCCTCAGTTTAGAGTTACAGTTGTTGTGTCCTCTTTCAGGAATAGGACGGTTTCTTTCTGAAGTGCTTGCTGACCTGCCTGGCCAGAATGGTTGCTGTATACTGGAGAGACAGCTGAAGTGAAGCAGAAGCAATTATTTATCTAAAAAGAAGGAACTTGAATAAACAAAAATACTGGCAGCTACTATGTATTAACGTGAAAGACCCAGATGCTTTGAAACCTTGTCCTCAGGTGATCGTAAGCGCTTCAGAATAATTCTGTCTTACCCAAAACGAAGGCAGCTAGGCACTCCTCAGAGACTATCAGTCCATCAATGTCCAATCTTTTCTGTGCCTTGGGCACTGCTATTGTTCTAGCTTCTCAGTCATGCTTTTTTGTGTCTTGTCCTACTTATGTCTGGGCCAGGGTCTATTTTGGACTCCAGAGGTTTATGACCTCTTCCTTTTCTGCAGGACTGGAGCCTCCCCTCTTCTGCGCTGCCTATGGCAGAAGGGAATGGTCCTCTTTCTGTTGGGTGTATTTCTTAAGTGCTTTGTTGGATCCTAGCACTCAAGTTCTGAGCACCTCTTTTTATGATTTATTTTACCTTGAAGTCTCAAAATCAAGTCTCATGATGTTTAAAATGCCACTGAGAGCTTAGCGAGCACATTGCAGTAGGGCCATTACACTTCAGACAAATCTTTCCCTCCCTACGTGGCGACTTGCTGATTTATTTACAAATTGCTTGCCTTCTGAATTTCTAAACTTTTTGCCCCATTATGTCCCACATTTCAAATCCTTGTGCATTATATAGAAAAAGAGAAAAGACGCTCATCTGCATTACCTCCTGCCTGTGTCCCATTGCCTCAGCAGTAGTCCATGAGTTAGTATTCAACACTGTACAGCAGCATTTTCTGAATTTAATACTGTCTAAGGATTGATCCCAGGATAATGATCCCATTGTACTATGCAGCAGAGAAACACATTGCTAATGCAAGACATGGCAGGAACAGCCTTTCAACAGGGTACAGCCAGCAGTAAGTATGGCAAGATGTATGTTGTAGGGCAAACATAACAGCACAGTGCAAAATGTCTTCCCAGCAGCTACTTTAAAGTGTTCTGCTAATAACAGTGTATTATAAAAGGCAAAGAAAGACATGCACCAGGATTCTCCAAATCTGAGTCAGAACATCGAACCTCTGTTCTTACTCAACCTTACCGAATATCTTCTTTTTCCTGCCCTCCAAGAGGTGCTCTGGAACAGGTAATGTGCCGGCCAAAGCCAGTTCCCCAACAGGGGACTGCAGCAACGTAATCCCGGGTACGCATCTGGGCCGCCGTGATGCACGGCAGGGGCCAGCAAACCCACTCGTAGAAGGGTGCCAGGCGTCTGCCTGAAACCTGAAGGTCACCCCGTCCTTGAACTAGCAGGCGTGCTCTTTGGGGAGGCACAATCCTTGTTCCATGCTCAACCCCCTCGCTACCTTTATTTGGATTCAGAGCCTGTCATCCAGACATAATCTTTGGTTTCCCTTATCCTCATCTTAAAAACATAAACCTTACTCTGTCCGTGTAAGCCAACATCTTGCCTCTGGAGCCTTCCGTGAACTGGGTGAAATGAAGGGCAGCCAGCCCAGCTGCAAGAACTGATAATTGATAATACTCACCACCCAGGCCTCCTGTGTCTTGGCATGTGTTACATGCGGCAAATCCCTCTCTTTTTCCACTGTGAATGAATATGGATTTTTTTTGCCCATTTGTTCATAATTTTACAGAATTCACAAGCTGCAGCTTACATAGCTATGGACAGATTTCAGGTTTCCTTATGAAAATTTTACCTAGGCCTGTATTAGGTCACTGTGAGTAGTTCTGTGAGGCTGTTTTCCTACAGCGTCGAAGTGGTAGAAAAGTAATTACGACATTTTGTTTGATTAATAGAAAGAAATGGAAATATGATCATTAAGAGTTGATATCGGATGACATCCTTATCTGTAACACTAGGTCTACCCTTGGGTATCTTGTATTGCGGGGAAAAAAGCAGAGATCGAAAATGTGTTGAATATAGCAACTGAAGATGGTGAATGGTATAGAAAAAATGAAAATGTGTCAAAATGAAGTATTTCAACATAAAACAAGTCCTTCTTTAATTGGTCACTGCAATTTATTACATTTATCACAAATTGTGAGTAGTTTCAGATTACCCACAGCTGTAAATTTTTTAGAGTTAACTTTATTTAAAAAAGGTCACCTTTCTAACACACAGGCACTTGTGAGTGCGCAGATCTCATTGGGTTGCTACCAGCTGGAAAATCAGCGTGTGGAGCCGAACTTTGACCTTTCTGCTGCAAAATCAGAGGAAACAATCAACTGAAGGAGATAAAGGCAAATCCTTGTTAAAGAGGAAGCGGTACATGGCAATAGGGAGCCGAAATCAAATTCTCTTGTGCAAAGACACGCTTTGCCAACTAGCCCAGGAAGGACAAAGGACTCTAGCCAGCAAGATGAAGAATCTGTGAATTGTGACTTGGAGCATTACGTTAATCAGAATACTGTTATGTGTTATTACAGCAGTGGTTGGAGGGCCCACTCAGGTGTGGAATCCTGCTTTGCCAAAACGCTGTATGAGCAGACCGGGCTGCTCTTTTACGCCAGCCAGGGGAACAACAAAGACATCCAGTGACATTAACACCAAGTAAATACAGAACAATCAAAGGAGCTATTTCTTCACATAATATGAAAGTCACCACTGTATTGAGGACAAGCACAAGTCATATGTTCCTCTTAAGTCCTACTTAATCCCTGCTTTGAGGATTTAAAGGACATTCAAGTGATTCATAAGCTCCGTGCATGTTCTCTGCACAAGAATCATTTTCACCCACCATATAGTCAGCTGAACCCTGGAAAATTCTGCAGTGGGTTGCATCAGTGGAATAATACTGCTGTGTTCAAGAAGGTCTGGCTGATGCTCTGTCTGACCGTTGCAGCTGTAGCTTTAACATCTAACACACTGATCATCAAAACTCATGGTTTATGGTGTGCGCTGCTTCCCCAGAGGGTTCTGGAAGTAATGTATGTCTCTTACCGGCATCATTACATATCTGGCTGGGAAAATAAGTCAAGGAGGAGCTTTTACCAAAGCACCAGGCACCAGCCAGGAATAAAGGCAGGAGGTCTCTCCTGACAGTTCATTGATCTATTCCAGCATGGCAAACTTTCCGTTTTCTGAAAAAAAAAAAAAAAAAAAAAAGGATACAAAAATGTCTGTTTGTTTGCAGAAAATATGGCCAATCGGGAAATGGGCCAACATCAGCAAAGCAGTGCCTTAACATTGCTGCTTTTGAAGGTAACAACCAAAATGCGAAAGATGGTTTCAGATACATTTTGCATACTGTATGTGATTTTATTTTGCTTGGGTTTCTGCTTTATGCATCATTATGGTAATCTGTTATTGTTCCTCCTGCATATTTTTTTGCAGGCCCTTTGGCAGTGATTCTTGCATCTGTCACAGCTCAGTTTTGCAGCATGCAGCGGAAAGGAGATTATCCTGATCTATAATTCTGTCAAATGACGCTCCTTAAGATATCGTATAAGCTTATAAAGGTGAATTTATGCTTCTGGCTTTTACTTCTCTTTGTGTCTGAGCCACTTTGATGCATAAGAATCTTTCAATAAAAGGAAATAAACATGCACCCCCACCACTTGCTAGGTTCATGAGCTCTCAGAGTTTCTTTGTAGGGGGACTGATGCTTTCATTTCTCCTTTCTTAAAAGGAAAAAGAAAATACCTGAAGAATGTACATCTGACTTGAAAATTGCATCCTGATTTTGGTAGCAGCTTAACAGGTAGACAAACAGAAATTCAAACACATTGAGAGATGCAGAGAAAAACTTGTAATGAAAAAGTATCAGAGACAAACTCTGGAGAGAGCAACCTTTTTTCATCCACAGAATAAATCCGAAAGTGGAGGCGGGAGTGCAAGCTCACAGAGTCACTACTCTTCTCTGCTAGAAGTGGTCTGTGTGGTCCTTGTGAATATGAAAGAATGGCAACATGTCTGACAACATAAAGTGCTAGATGCTGAAACCTAGATAAAGTTCTAGATGCTTGATGCTAGTGCTAGGACCCTGGTTCCCACTTCTGACCCTCAGCAGCAGTGTTAGCTTGGTCCAGATACTTTTCTTTTCTTTCCCTCCCATCTTTCCTCTTGCCTTTTCTATGTAGACTGCAGTCTCTCTGGGGGAAGAGTTTACTACATGTCCCTGCCATATCTAACTCGGGTGACCCCGATCTTGTGCCAGTAGAAGAATACAAAAATCTTCAGCTTAACACTCAGCAACACAGCTGGAAAGCTGGAGAGGGACTAAGAGCACTGTTCATTCCTAACGGAGCATGACCTCTGGCTCTGTCCAACCTTGATCACTTAAGAAAAGAAAACTTTCCTAGTTCCTTTTGTACTACTCTCCCTACAGTGGTGTTCTTTTTTGTTACTGGATAGTTCCTCAGCTGCAGCAGAAACACCCACCGCTCTGTCCCTGCGGAGAGGAAAAGGTGCTTCCCTGCCATTAGAGTTGTTCTTAATGCAATTATTACAAACCAGAGGTATCTCTTGTGCAATGAGGCATGTCACATTTACTCTGGTTATTTAGCAAGAAATGGTGATCCAAAGCTCACCGGTCCCACTGCAGCCCTCTTTTCCTTCAACACCTAAGTCCTCTCCCGTAATTTCATCCTCCAACTTGCAGCCATCCGCAGCCATGCTGGAACACCTTTTGCTTTGCAGCAGATGGCAATGCAGTACTGCCCGCTGCCAAGGCGAGCCGGTTCATTTTCCATCATCTGCATCTTAACTATGAAGCAGCAGAAAAAGAGGAAAAAAACCCACTCGGCAGATGATCTGTGGCAGGTTATCTCCTGTTGTGGGGCTCTCGGCAATCTGGGCACATGGATTCAAATAACTAAGAAATAAGTAAACAAAGAAGTCTAGAGACAGCATGCAGCTGGCCCTTATTATGGTTGATAAAATCCTAAAGAGAAACTACAGAGTTAGTTAAAATCCCAAGCCCTGATTCTTAAACAGCTCTTATTTTCCCATGCTCTTGACAGGGGAGAGAGAGAGAGCATGTGCCCTCCAGATGGTATCTGAATGGAACATTTTCTTGAAGATCTCCAGCTAGATTTGTGGCATTGCACCTTTCATATCTGCTCTCTTCCCTCACTCTTATCACATCAAGTCTCAGCATTAGCCTGCCTTTTGCTGGATGACCACACATGATGTTGCAGAATTAAAAACTTGAGGTTTTAACAAACAAGTCTAAACAAACTTTTAATTGTGGCAAAAACTGAAGCAACCTTCAAATGGGGAGTCTAATGTCACAGCAAGGAGTGCACAAAATATCTGTAGACATCCTGAAACAGTAACTCTTGAAGAGGGTGGGAACTACATTTATTAGCTCCTCAGGTACCTGTGGAAAGCCAATAATAGTGCAGAGATGTGCAAAAGGAAAAATCAAGGGTCATTTAAGAAATTAGTTCCTCCATGAGTCAAGGACACAAGTCAACTCTACTCAACATACTCTTTGACCCAGCTTCAGATCTACATTGCCTTGTCCCTACCGGCATCCCAGAAAAGCGATGCCTCTGTCCCTTAGGTGTTTCACCATTTTTCCAGTTTCTTGAGGAGCAGCTGTAGCACACCGTCAGCCTTTCCAGTTGCTGAAGCAGAGCTGGACCAGCACATGCATTGCTTTCACACAGACTCTAGTGAAATTATTCCACTGGATCCTTGCTTTGGCCCTGATTTTATGTCTGGTGAACAAGGCAGGTAATGGAGGTAGCGTGGTACTTCTGGGACAGGTCTCATTTAGATCTCTCTTGATGAAGCTTCTGAAAATGCCATCTAGGGTATTCTGGTATCGTCAGGGTGTCATCTGTACCAACGGTGATGCCATTTCTGACATTTTTAATAGAACATGGTATTAATCTGACTGACCTTCTGCCAACGGCAGAGCTGAGAACGATTGATTGTGCTGGCACTGCCGTTTCATATCGATGCAGCGTCACTGCACTTAGACTCTCCAGAGCTTCCAGAGTCCAAAACCATTTTATTTTCCTGAGCTGCAAGAAACTGCTGGACACAGAAGTCTCTGCATGGGTGAACCCAGGCACTGGCCATCTGGATATAGATAAAAAGTGAAAATTACAGGATACAAGGCTTCAGTCATGGTGTCTTACACAAGACACCATGAAAGCAGGAAAGTATGGACAGAAACTTGATGACTAATTCTAAAGATTTATCAATTCAGTGCATCAAAGTTTGACACACTCCAGATACTTCAGACTCTTGGAGACAGGTATTTTCCTATATATTTAGTGGTTTTCAGACACTGAATGTCTGTCTTTAACAAGTTATTTTTCCTCCAGGGCTCTGAGTTCCTGTCCCCAAAAATGAAAATAATCACACTAAAATGTTGTACTTCTGAGGATATTTTTCTCAAACTTCCTCTGTGTATTTTTTAGGCTTAAATGAAGCTGACTTAAAAATATCAACTCTTAAAGGTAAAACTAGCAATAGCTTCCATGTCAGAAGCAATTCATCCTAACTTCATGCTTTGAATGCAAGGCTATCCTTTAGGGATATGTATATACAATGGAAATGTATAGAGATGGAAATGGAAGTAGAAAAAAGCCTTGAACAGCTATTTCACACAAGCTTTTCATTTGAGCTTTCTTATCCATAGAGAGTGGCAGTGCAAAGTTCAGTGGCCTAAACTGAAATTGTACCTACTGGTATTTTGCTATATTACATTTTCTTTCTGTGACTTTCCCAAGTAGATGTTATAAGTCAAAATGCAATTTCAAACACAGTTATTTGCCTCACAGTGTTATCTTTTTCTAGTCAACATTTGTTATGCTAAATGATATCAAGGCTATCAGCACATTTGATCTTGCTAATAACCATGTTTCAAGCCAATATGAGCTAAGATACTTCCACGTGTCTGGTAACTCAGTTACTTCGTTGCCAGATTTACATGAACTGTGGGCACCAACCAAATGCCCCAGGATTCAAATTTACAAAAACTGCAATCTACCATCTTAAACTGAAATGTGAAATATGCCTTTTAGGATGATCAAATCAAAACAACATCTGCCTCGCTCCTCCCTTCCCCCACATGCAGATACTACAAACAGCAAAGAAAATGAACTGTCATCATGAACACAAAACTCAGGAGCAGTATTGCAGTAGTATTTCTGTGTGTGGAAAACACTACAATAATCTAATTTGCACATGTCTGTGGATCAAAAGATCCCAATCACTGGAAACTATAATTTTGATACAGTATTTGGGACTCTTCAGTGGGCAACTTGGACTTGATTAACTATTCTATTCCATTGAGGGGTGAGGAAGTTTGTGAGAAAGTGATTTTTTTTTTTTTTTTTCAATGTAAAAAGTTATTTCTGCAATGATCTCGGTTTTGGAGAAAACTTAATCAACGTATATGTTTTGGATAATTGGAAAACCCTGAAAAAAATTTGAATTTGAACCTGGACTGAAACAAACTGCTCTGCTGAACTACTCTTACCCTTCTGTCTCAGATCAATCCAATGTTAAACTGTAGTACTCCAGAGGAAGCATTGCCTCCTGACAATTGCAGCTTGGAAATCTCATGCCCCCATCTTCCCCGTGTTCATTCTGCGCCTTCTAACGTGCAATTATTGTGGCAATACCACGTGGCTGATACAAAGGGAGATCACTGAAGATATAGCCTGTCCAGAAAACACTGGACGTAGAAGACACCAGTGAAAGCAGGTCTGGAGAAGGTGGCTAGAGAGCAGCGCGCTCTGCTTAGCCCTGATGATGAAGGGAGGGAGCCAGGCACCGAGCGTCTCCCCGATTCTCTCTCCCGTCTCAGAAAACAAGCAGGTCCCAGAGGCCCAGATCCAAGAAACACCAGTGGAGGGTTGCTGCACGGGGAAAGAGGGCAAGACGTGCAACGGAGGACCGGATGAGCCTTTGTGGCCGATGCAAGAGAAATAAGGTAGAGTGCAGCTGGTGAAACTGGACTGAGGCCCAGGCGCTGAGTTACGAAGAAGTGGGGATGTGAGGACGTGCTAGTAGAGCACGGGCTCCGTTTCTTGCCCTGCTTTACCTTTGACCCACTGCACTCCATCACAGAGAAAGAAAACCTCCAGTGTTTCTCACTTTGGGATATTAAAGTCTTTGGAGAGTGGTGGAGGGGTAGGGGCAGGGCTCGTTTTCCCTAGGTAATCTCAGTGCAGCCCCTGATCTACAAGCTATTATTAATCAAGACTCCTGGCTTTACATTACATAGCTGAATAAAGACCAGAAAGAGGTGTTGGCAAGAGAGGGATGAAAGTGCTGCAACATTCTCCATGAACTCAGTAAGTTCTCTGGGGAAAGCAAAAAAAACCCAAAGAAAGCCCTTTGAAATTATTGAATAATGACTGTGAGATGAGCTGACTACTGGGTCGTCTTCTGAGATTTGAATGAAGAGAAGGTCCTCAATACCATCAGACATGATTGTCTCCAGTCACCGGAACTTTTTGTCCAGAGCTGCCCCTTGTTTGTTTTTTTGTGGGGTTATTTTTCAAGGTTTAGATTCCACAGTTACTGAGACAGACAGGCTAATGCCACAGGCTAATTAGGAACTGCAAACTGACCGTGCAAAGACACTAGCTAGATATCATTGTTCTCAGGGTATATAAAGCGTCATGGATAGACACAAAATGTTAGTTTCATTCCTGTGTGCCCAAGCAGGGCACTAGTCAAGAGACATTTTCATAGGATCTCAAAATGAAAGTCACACCAGGGCATCCTACTTAAGAGAGAATTTCAAAATGCATCAAATAATGTTTATCCAGTCATAGCCAAAATAACACACTTTAATTACACAGAGCAACTCGCAACACCCCTATGGGATGACACACAAATGGTGAAAATGGTAACTGCAGAAAATTCATACTGTTGTACTGGGGGAAGAAAGTGTTTTCAGTTGGGAAAACTACAACTCTTGCCATTACACAGTGTTATCACTGTTCATACTCTTCATGCTGTTGCATTACGGTGTCGGGCTAACCTTAGTGCTCGATGTAACTTCTCTTTAGTGCATGGAAAGAGAAAGAAATGAACTTAGACCCAAGCCAGCAGAGACGCATTCACCCTTGTAATTTTATTGGCTTCAGAGAGATGGAAATAAGTGGAGTACTACATACATTCAGGTATTATAGGGCACTATAACACTGAATATCATGTGTCCTACGGTAACCCTCAAGGAAATTTGCCTTTGCATCTAGTGGAAAGAAGCCTATATATTTACAGCAGACCTGCCACCACCTCATGCCATAATTTAGATAAAACAACGCAGGCCAAACATTGCTTTAGCCTTTTGCTCTTTGGATAATATTACCAGCTCTCCCAGGCTTCAGTATAAGGAGCTTAACTCTGCAGCATTATTGTGACTAATCTCATCAGAGACTACTGTGGCAGCCAGGCTCTCCTAAGACAGCCTAGGGGAGGATCCCAGGAAACAAGTGAAAGGCAAATGGGGAAGCCCTGCATAAAGAATATGAAAAAAATTCAAGAGCTCAACAGATATCCCAGATTTTTATTTTAAAAAAAAAGGAAAAAAAAAAAAAAAAAAAAGAAAAAAAGAAGTCTAGTCTCCAAGCCTCTTTGGACCCCAAAATATCAAAATCCCATTTCTATTCTTTTATAGACTGAAGGAAGGTAAATGTGTGTCAGAGGAACCCAGTGTGGACATGAATGTATATGGGGCATTTACTACTGGGCTCCCCATTAGTTTAAGATCTATTTTACACTTCAGAAGTGCTACTGTAGTAATGGTGAGTTCACCAAATAATGTGACTCCATCATCCTGAAAATTACTTCAGCCTGGACCTCAAGGCAGCACAAAGTTGCCTTATGAAGACATTCATTAAAACAAGCCTTCCTTTTTATTTTCTTTCTCTAGGAAAAGAAAAAAAGTCACCTGGCTGGATGGAATGGGATGATAGGAGGGGAACTCCACGTCAAGTTGTGATGGAGACCCAAAAACCTAGGACATTTCAGATTTTCCTAGGGCTTTCAAAAGAGAGCAAGACAGACACTTAGATCATAGCAAGGCCCAAAGAGATAGACCCAGATTACTGGAATAAATGGGTAGAGACCTCAGCAAGGTTATGAACCTTCAAGGGAGAAAGGTGCATTGGTGGAAATCTGCTGTAACTTTTCTCTGGCTATAAGCTTCCAGAATCATCTAAAATGAGCTGTCTCCAGTGAATTTCATCCATATGCTGGGAACTCACCTGCTAAGGCAGCATTTTTTTAGTAAAAACCCCACAATCTTATAGAAAACTTGGGTTTCTGGAGTTATGTGGGCACTGAAAAATGAAGGTCATGGAAGACAGACAAAACCACATCTGCTCATGATCCCAGTATATAAGAAGGCCTAATCTTTTTCAGAACTGTTGTGAGACAGGTCAGAAGAACAGGGATAGCTGTCTGGGAACAACATAAAAATGCATGACAGAGTAAATATCCATCCATATCCATCTATCCATCCATTCATTGATCTTGTACACATCCTGATAACAAGATGCTTCTAGCTTCCTTTCTTTCTCCCCTCACACATCAATCCAGGCAGTTACTGGACATCATAATTATGGTAAGCTCTTAAATCCCAATAAATACTACCAAGCTGGCTACTTAGAGGCTTCCATGCCATCAACTTTCTAACACAGTAATGATGATTAGACTATATTGCATCTGACTGCTTTTAGAGGTTTACGCTTTGATTGGACTTGGGGGGAGGAAGGAAATACTGGTAAAAATGGGAAGGAGGTATTTCAGCTTGGAAAGAGATTTAGAGGCTATGTTTCCAAATTTTACCTTTAAAAAAATTGGCAAAATAAACACGTAGACATGCCTGTTGTTAGGATCTGCTGTTTCTTCAAATGTGTCAGCGACAGAGAAAATGATGCTTCCGCTGCTGTGTAAGCTCTGGGATACCGAGTGATATCAAGCGATAAACTTAGTTTATCGCTGGCTGGCTCATGTCCTGCAACATGAGCTCAATTTCTCACCCTGTGCTTGTCAAAAGGGCAAAAGGCTTGGCTTACTACTCACATCATGATTGGGTCTAAATTGAATTGCCCACCATCTCCAGTGGAAGTGCTCAAGGTGTTCACTACCAAGAGCAAAATCAAGAACCGGGGTGGGGGGCAGTGAAAACAGGACCAGGAATGTAGCACCCCCCGCTCTCCACCTGCATGTTGGGCAGGCGTTGCCTCAGTCTCCTATTCGTCCTAGACAGTCCCAGCCTGCCTCCTTCCTCCAGCCCATCTGGTCTGCATCCCAGTCCAGGAAAACTGTACAGCTACCTCCAAGTTTGTTGTCCGTCATAGTTCACCATAAAGTTTAGGAAACACAAACTAGTTCCTCTTCCGTCCAAAACTTAGAGAGCTCAAACGTTTCCCCAGCCCGTGGGGCTCACAGGAAAATGCCTTCTGTATCTCAAATTTCTCACGATTCAGAGCTTACTCAGAGACCTTCTCTCCAGCACATCTCACAAAAGGCACCATTTAGTTTTGCAGCTTTAAGATCTTCCCATCGTGCAGCAGGAGCAGAGTAGGACCAGGATGAGAAGAGGAGGGAAACAGGCAAGATCAGTGAATGTTTGGCACTCCAAACGGCTGAAAGGTGAGGGAAGGATCCTGGCACGTGGTGAGTCAATAAAAACCTGGGAAGTGTTGATACAACTGCAAGTGAGAGCAGCATGATTTGAGCGGAGGAGGGCTGAAGGGCATCAGTAGCATTGCAGGGACTCTAAAATCTTTAGAGGGCTATGGGTGAATACAGTGGATACAGAAGGAAGCTTCAGCAGATCCTTCTCCAGAATCCAATAAATGACTCTTACAGACTCTGGATATCAACACGTACATCGCTACCAAGTGATCCACATACATTTTGGTTGCTGTTAGTGCTGTGAAGCTCTGTATGCAGCAAATGGTGATTCATAAAGGACGTGTAAGGCCCGGCAGTCTGTGGCAAGAGTAGTGGAAGTATGCCAAGGCCGCGGCAGCCTGTGCGTTCTCCATGTCACAGGACTGGAGTGACTTGCCAATAACTTTTCCTCCTTTTTTTCCATTAAAGTTTGTCCAGATGTCCACAAAAGGGTGCCACACTTCCGGCCATAATCGAGGTTCATTGAGTACCCAGGTGATTTTACACCAAGATGCAGCTTCTGGTTTGGGACAGAATTGCTTCTGAAGAACAAAGATAAAAAATACCAGCAGTGTTACGTGTTTCTCTCCCCGGTGCAAGTATTGCAGTAGCTGTTGTAAAGAGTGAATATGTGTGTTCACAGGCACCCACAGACTGACATATGCATTCACCAAACACTCACCTAAGAATTTCCACAGACAGTTTTGTAAATGTTGAAGTCAATCCCAAGAAAAAGAGGCTGAGTTCACTAAATAACGACTGTGTTTCAAAATTGTCCCCAGTTCATCTCCAGTGGTTAGCACTACTGTAGCTCTTAATAGAAATTTAGTCTCTGGTTGTGCATGACACTGAGGAGGGCACAACAAGAATCTAGAGAGTCGTATTAGCTTTAGTAGGACGTGCAGGACTTAGCCTGTAGAAGCAATGTATAGGGTAGGGCTTTATGAACCGACAGGGTAGGTGTATAAAATGGCACAATGATATGGCAGTCAGGAATAAAGGCCAGTTTAATTCAGTTCTGGCCTATGAGATGGCAATATCGGGTGACTGCAAATGCAGATGATTGGGGCAAAGCGAAAGAGGCCAAATATATGTCAGCTGAAGAGGAAGTCAGCTGAAATGGTCAGCCTGACTTTCTTCAGTAAATTGCCATTCAAAGGCTTGACCACTGAGGAAGAAAAAAGGTAGGTTTTGCTATCGAGGTTATTTTATATTCCTCACATCATTCATGACTGTTCTACAGAATGAATGTTTATGTTTCTACTACTTTGAAGTGCAATATATCTTTCAGCCCATGTTTATTTGTTGTTTATATGCCTACTCACTTCCACTGGCACTGAGTATATTTAGAAATAGCTGTCTTCATAAGTTTCAGAATCTCCCTCTGTGAAAAACGGAGCCCCTTTTAGAGCAGAACATGGCAGCCGTTTAGCAGCACACAACACTCCTGTGCATCACTTCAGGCTACGAAGGACTGCAGATTACCATATCTAATTGCCATTGCAAGATGGAAGCTTAGATACTTAGGCTATAATTAACCACACTGAATTTGAGCGGTAAGCTAAGGTTAATGGTCCTACAACACTTGAGAAAAGTGTAATTGATCTCTTAGAGAGCATAAGTGATTAGGATATCAGTTTGTGTCACTGGAAAGATAGTGCTGTCAACACCACAGTGTCCACTAACAGTGCGCGCAGCGCACCAGTTCAGTACCAACCTAATGAAATGGACGTGCTTAATACCACATTTTCCAGCACGTTACAAGCATGGACATAGACTGACTCCATTATCTTCTGTGTTTGTCACAACCAGACGAACTGCTCAAATAGGGATTCACACATCTCATAATAATCCTTTCCTCCACCTCCCAAGGCCAGGTAATGCTGCTGTCCCCGTTTCATTGGATATGGCATTAAGCAAAGAAGCTATGTGAGCTAAGCCTGAGACAGAGCTGCGCTATACTGTCTAACCCACAAGTGATTAGCATAGCACTGCATCCGAGACGGTAAAGCCTGAGCCACAGACGATAGGGCAAACCGGGATCTCTGCGTTAATCTGGACTCGCACTTACAGACTTGCCCTAACACCACGAAGAAGCTAACTTGTCAGAGGAAGGAAATTAAAGGCAGATCAGATGAACCCCAGGGTGAGATTCCAGCATGGAAGAATCCGTCCCTGGAAATATGAGGGAAAGAACAATAAAGAATTTTTGTATGATCAGATTCACCAGAGTTACCTTCCAGAACACTTCAGCATTTGAGGAAGAACTGTTCAACTGAAAACCGTTCTTTCCAAAAAAACCAAACCAAACCAAAACAAAACAAAAAAACCCCAAAGTTTATGGAAGTATGGAAGGCTCTTCCATTTCTTCACAGGTTCATTTCAATTTGCTACCTCAGTTATTCCATCACACAGACTGATTATTCCAAAGTGACCAATGATCTTTGAAATTGCATGCCCTTTCTTAATACAGATATGTGCCTAAATTTCCTTCCCAACAATTAGTTGTATTTCTACTTGAGCTTTTCACTGTAGAACAGAAATAGATCTTATCTGACTCCAAGTGGATTGTTAGCAATAAGCAGATTAGATAGAAAACAGATGTTGGGTCAGAAAAGATGTAGTTTTACTTGTATTTTTAATCAGAACTAGTGGTTGTCCCTAAACTAAGAAACACTGTTGGCTGCAGGCAGCCAGTGTGAACCTGCCCAGGGCTGAATATGCATCTAAACTGCTGCTGGTGCAATTTTGACAAGGCTACTGATTCTGCCCCAAAGATAACCTCAAAATATTTTTTCCTGTCAGTGTCTGCCTGGCAATGTCTCAGATCCCAGCAGTAACGAGTGGACAAATCAACTTCTAGAGGAGGACCAAACCTTGCAATCTTCTCTTTCGCCAGGAGCCTCCCTCAAGTCACCCTCCCGCAGCAGCCAGCCCCCAACCCCGGGGGCTGCTGCATGGACAGGCTCAGCCCTGCGAGTAACCCCGTCTGACTCCGCTCCTGCACTTCCAAGGAAAGGGTTCCTGTGGGAATGGCCCCAACACACGAATAATGCAGGCCCTCCTCTGGAAAGGTATCGTTTTCGACAGAAGCGTTTTCTGCAGGTTTAGGGCTTTGCTCGTTCGTGCACGCAGGACCACTATTTGTTAACTTAAAGGAGCCATTCATCAAATGCACAGAAGATACATTCCTGTTAAGAACAGTCCTCCCTCGACATTTTTCGTCCTCCTGCCCTCGGATTTTAAGAAGATAAAAGTATGTGTCTCTTACCAGATGGATACTGGAATCTTGCAGCATGGCTCCAGCAGCCATGCAGGTTGTACTGTGCGTTTGGTCACGTTTGCCTTGTTTCCCTGGTGTCACACACGCACCTGAATACCTCTGTAAGAAAAAGGGATATTCTTCTGTTTTCTAATAGTGGAAATTTAAATTTGTGGACAAATGAAGACAGTTGAATCACAGCCACCATCTACCCATGTTGTTAGAAATTCCTCTGAAGTCATCAGTGTTATGCAGAGTAGTAGGCAATGTGGAGAATGCTTACAAAAGCTCTCAGTCAGAGCTGAGTGAGCTGCAGTTGGGTAAGATTTTAGCCTCCACAAATCTGTATTCTCCTTTTCTCTGCTGAGCTAAAGCACTAGACATTAAAATGCTGACCCAAAATGTAGAATTTCTTGCAGGGTTGTGGTTAAAAGGCATATGAGATGTGGCAGTGGAGACTCAAACTCATGTTTTCTTAATGGCAAATGAAAGAGAGGAAAAAAAAAATATTTTCAAAAATGCAGTATTGCTTGGGTTATCCAGTCAGTAGCAGAAACTTGTTAACGGAAGAGCAAACAACAATGTACACTGAATATTGGTAGCACCCACAAATTCCAGAATACCAGGTATTCCTGAATATTTTTTGGGGGGTGTTTTTATTTTTAAGGCTAAAAGAAAGCTTATGACCTTGTGCTTGCATGTCCATATGACAGAGAATCTTGCCCATTAGTTATTGCATTAAGCCTGCATCTTGCCGAACCCAGAACAACTTACATTAAATGGCAGCACAGTGACTGGGAAAGGTGCATGTTAGTACTTTGCCAATTTAGCAATAGTTCAATGCAATTTTAATCCCAGGTATGTCAGCCCAGGATGTGCTGGGCTGGGAAATCTGTTTAATATGTTTACCATTGTTTTCCCAACACCACTTGAAATTTCATTAAGGCAGCATTTGCTTTTTCTACAGTTCATTTCTCTTCTACAAATATCTCTAACAACAGTCAGTCAAGCAGCATAAGACCACATGTGGACACCACTAGTCTTTATAGAAATGAGCACAACTCCCTTGTTTTCCATCAGTGGCACAACCATACCAGATGGCGTGGCCCTACGTGTCTGAACAGATCAGCACAAGGTGCACATTGTCAACGTTCACAGTAATAGTGTTCAACTTTTCTTCATCAGTTAGCCATCCATTATAAAGGCTACAGTTAAATTTGCTGTCCCCTCTAGAACAACTGCAATTCTGAACTTGCACACCTCTAGCTGAGAGCTTGGTTTTAATGAAAAAAAAAAAAAAAAATGAATGAAGCAAACACCACTATGCTGCAGAGGGAAGTTCTATCTGGCATGAAACACTTTGTCTAATGTGATGTGATATATGAGACACCTTTTGTCCTTATGGCACTTTAATTGCTGACTGGAGCCAGCTTCAGTTTATAAAGGCTTATCGAGATCACACCTCGGGGTAGGGTGGTTTCAGGACAGATAACTTTGCTATTATGTCACTTAACAATGATTTAAGACAGGGAAAAATAACTTCCAAAAATGAAAGTGGAAGTCTCTCATACAGGAAAGCAAGTAGCTGTTCAAGCTAGGCTTCTTTCTTGATGTATATCTGGTCAAATGCACTGAATCTCCCAGGGGCCAAAAAGAAAAAATGTGGACTATGCCTTTCTGCACCCCCATCCTCCCAAACTCCCACCACCTCACATATATACAAAACCAGCCTAAAATCTCAGCAGCAGAGGTTCAACTAGTATATTCTTGCCTAGCTCAGTAGCTGGCCTTTAATTTAAAACAAAAACCCCAAAACCTTGAGCAAGCTGCTGCAATGCATACTGTGCATTGCTGTCGCTGCAAGTTGATGTAACGAGCCTGGAAGTCCAAGCCTTTTCAGATGGTCACAGTTTCTAGTATTTATTGTGCCAAAATTCACTTAGCCCTTGAAATCAGACAAGATCAAGCTTATGAAGTGTGGGAAGCTCCTCCAGCATTCATTCAGTGGCAATTTACTGTAACTCCAGTAATGAGTTCCTCCCATGAGGCACTTGCACATCTGAAGTACTCTTTCCTGAGGCTGTCATGTCATTAATTTCCAGTGTTTATAGGCTAGTGGAGCTCTTGAATTTGCTGGGTGTCAAGGCTTTGAGATTGTAATGCATCTACTGCAGTGCGTAATGTGTATGTCAGGTCTTCAACACAACCTGCAGTTCCTCTTCAGAGAGCATTTGTGTGGAGTTCAAGCAGCATTTAGGAAAAGAGGGAGAAGGGGAAGGGCGAAAGGAAGCAGAAGGCGAAGGATACAAACCAAGGGCACTTGTCAGAATCTCCAGCAACTTCTATTTTCTTTCTCAGAGATGTCATTTTTATGATCGACATGCACGTGGTACATTTGATGCAAGATCTGTTGAGCTGAACCTTTCCTTCAGCGGATGGTGGGAACCATAAGTGCTGGGCAGCCCACACATCTGACTTGTCCTCAGCTCGTGCAAAATTTTAGTTTCACTCTAAGAGTGGGTGGCAGAACACTAGCTGTCTGCTGTGAACTAGAGCCACAAACCATATCTGCAGTCACTTGTAATCAGGGTGACAGGCAGCCCACTTTGGAATGCACTGGATGAATTCCCTGATCATATTTAAATTTGTTTTGTATGGCCTTGTTAGTTCAAACACAGATACATGCAGACATTTGCCTTGTGCCACCATGTCCTGCTCCTCTCCCAGATGTAGCACTGTAATACTACTGAATTTCCTATCAGATTCTGCTTTGCATGGATTTCATGCGTTATGCAAAGATAAAAGGCTCTGAACACTGGCCTTTTAGCAAGATTTTGAACCTTCTGTAAAGGACTTCAAAGTAACTTGTGCCTGATCCAATTCTTGCTAAAGCCAGTGGGGTCCTGCTGACCTGAACCAGGACGGACTTTATCCCATAATATTGTGGTTGCAAATTAATATCATCCAAGCAGACTAAAGAAATTCTGAGGAAACAAGAAAGTAATCAAAGGCCTCAGTTTGTTGTAGCCCAGAACAGAAGATTATTTCTAAAGATTCTTTTACAATGACCGTTTGAAACAGTGCGCACCCATACTAATGTCCGAAGCGACTCTCTTGGGTTGGATAAAGAAGAATTACTTGCATTCCAGCTGAGCAGGGACTCCAGCAACCAAACACTGGATGCCCTGATGTAGAGCAGATCTGAAAATGCGTCAGGTCTATGCATTCAGAAATTTTAATTATCAGCTTGAATTTCAGTGTTTAAAATCAGAGTGCACATTTAGAGAATACAAGTACCTTGAAGAAATGTGCTTTCAAATTATCTTTTTAGCAGACAGGTAAACACTCTCTCATCAAAATTAATTTTTTAATTTGAATTTTCAAGTTCCCTTTAAGACAAATCAGAGTGTTTTTTCTTATATTAACCCAACCCGTGTTCAAAATTCTCATTTGTTGAACCATGTGCACCATTTCAATCTGAGTAACTCTGATAAAACTGCTGCTATTTATTGATGTTGTACTGAAACATTTTGTTTCAGATTGGAGCAATTTATTATTTTTTTTACATTTAAAAATAAATGTTATGCCTGAGTAAATATTTTTACCTTAAAAGTTTTTTAATCAACCGAGTAAACAAAGAACATAGTACTCTATCACCTCTTCTATGACTAACTACAAAGAGATTTTAAGGCATCAGCAGTCTGCCTGTGAAACTACTGATTCTGACCAGAGGAGGGAAGATGTTGAAGACAAGGCAGCAGGTTAAACAGTGGAGTAAGCAGCATGTCAGGAAACACAAAGAACAGCATCATTTCTTTTGGCCTGAAGCCTTTTCACTTGACAGAACTGAAAAATCCCATTTTATAGGAGGTACCCATAGAACTTTCAGACTTAAAGTGATCACATCTAAATTTTCAGCCTGAAAAAACAGTATTTCCATTTGAATGTGTGTGGTTTTTTGTGGAGGGATGGTGATGGCACTTAATCACACCGTAGGATTTGGATCACAGCAGGAATTTATCATCAGAAAATCCCTCAAGATGTCCAAGAAGTCCCCAGGGAACATGTGACAATGTAATCATTATTCGATAGCTTTGTTATCGTTTTTTCCCATATTCCTCTCTTTGTGAATCACATTTTTAGTTTGTGAAGGTGGCAAATTTTTCTTTATAGTTCTCTTTGAAATAATTACCTTTTTTTCTCACAAAACCAACAGGTTTATACCTACATCTTGTCTCATGCAGTTTTGACTTTTGCAGCCTGGAATATTTGTGCATTTCCATAACATGAAGGATACAGATCAGTTATCTGTTGATTTCTAATATTGCTGGAGGGTAGCAAATTTGTAATATATTGTTTTGTGATGCCAACCAGGCAGTCTAAATGATCTAGTAGTCCCTGCCTAAACAGTCTACAATCCAAACAGATAGAGAGGATGTTTTATGGGAAAATGAGATGCGTACCTAACATGCATATCACACGATACACACCTGAATGTTAGACACATCAGCCTGTATCTGACTTGGCTATCAGCACACAACATCTGTGGCAGAAGTGGGAATTATCTCAGTGTTCTTGCACAGGTGATCACATAAAAAAGAAGCGCCAATACTAGGATCCTGCAGCTATTTTAAAATAACTTTCCAAGTTAAAAAAAAACCCAAAAAACAACAACATAGTTAGAGCGTTGTCTGAAAATTGACTGGAAAGACACAGAATATTTGTTGAATACAAATTTTATCCGAAATATTACTTTCCTGAAACCTGCAGTTATCCTTTTTAGGCCTCTGATCGAAGTCCTCTGAGTCTTCGGAATGTCTGTTTTTCATGGAGATTGGACAACTCACGACTTTTGTTTGTACCCTTTGATATCTGACACAGGCACCGTGCCAGACAAACGAAAGTAATTAGCCCCCTTTCTAGTCATGCTCACTTGGAGGCTGAGCTCAGCCACCCACCTACTCACAAGTCCCTGCCGGCACGTGCATTTCCACCTCTTTTCGCATCATCCTTGCATCCTGCCATTTTCAACTTCACATTAAAGTCAGTCTATATGTCTGCTGTCTTTCTTTCGCCGAAGAGAGCTCAGCCCTGCAAACCTTGATAAGTGGATTTAACCTTCAGCATGACTATCGAGGCTCACATGATTCAGGCACACAGTTAAGCTTTGCAAGATAAAGGGCTAATTAATTTAATTGTCAAACAGAAAGAGTGAACTCCTACTCAGGTTTGCCTGAAATCGTCTGTTTATTTGTTTATTTATTTATTTATTTACCATTTTGGTTTGAAACCAGAAGGTAATGGAAATGTGAACAATAGTTCCCCTTCTTCCCCTTCTTCCCTTTAAATTTTGATTTGTCAGGCCAATTTTTAATCCTGTCTTTTACTGCATGTGGACCCCCCACACACACTTTCCTATGTTTTAGATAGAATTTCAGAGACTCTACTTATACTTTAATCAAGAAGTGATGGGATTAAACAACAATTAATACATGTTATCCTCCAGTGTGAAACCTTTGTATTGAATGCAATAGAGTTAACAAATTGTTCTGTAAAAATCCGTTCTGAAATTGGATGGATTTATCTAATCAGAGTGCAGACATGTTTAGTAGTGACTGACTCAGGATTCTGATAGCCAAGATCTTTAGAACGTGCCTGATTTTAAGTAGGGGAGCAGTTCAATTTATGTAATATCTGCTCAAATGGTTAAGGTTAAAAACTTGCATAATAAGAATTTGACTGAATCAGGGCCTCCAATATAAATCTAGTTCTCGGAAGAAATGTTTCCAATTTTTTTTCCCTGTTTTCCCCCAGGGAGTTATTTAGGCTTTTTGCAAAATTTTTGTATTGGAATAAACATTAATACTTTTCAACCTGTAAAATGCTCCGAGTTAGCCAACAGTTATCCAAAAGTAAGTAGGAGCAAAAACATTATCCTTTCTTCAGAATACATTTTTCCCAGCTCTTTTTTACATCCATCCTCATAATATTAAAGATCACCTTTAGAGTACAAACATCCTTTTATCACGTAATTCAGCGTGGAATCGGTCCAGCACTCATTCACTACTTCTGTCCCAGAGCAGTAAAGGACCGTACTTAGTAACATATTTGCTATTAGGTTTGACCACTCTGGCGTCTAATAACAGATCTTCTGCAGCATCTTCTGGGAGAATAAAACCCATAGCAGCAGGAAAAAAGACAACTAAGTCAATCATTACAACTCTGCATTGGTCTTCTATAGATTCCTTGCACTCTCATCAACTACCTTCTTGTCCAACATTAACTGCACGAGCAATTGTGCCCATCCTCAAGACTTGTTTGAGGAATTTAAAAGCATTCAAGCAATAATCACAGCGTAGAGAATGGTAGAGAAAAGCAAGCCAGCAGGCAGTACCCCTTGGGAGCTTTTTTGTCCCCAGTAGAGGAATCTGTGGTCTCCCTCTCTGCGAAACGTCCAAATGCTGTCCCGGGATGGGAAAGGAGAGACAGAACACAACCACGCGCCCCTCGTTTCTCTGGGAGACGGAGCAGCAATTAAGGTTCTAAGTGGCAATTTGGAACAAGGCTCTGTGGCGGGATACAGGACAGAGATAAGTTAGTCATGAGCACAGATGAAGAGTAATCCTGCATTAGTCACACCACAGATAATAAGTTCTGGAAAATGATGACATGTGAGCCTCATGTTAAACCCACTTATGCTTAATTCTCTGTGCTGAATATAAATTGTTCTAAAGAACAACTCATTCCTACAGAACAGTTCTTCGCATAATGCCACTAACATCTCTGTCACCTTGATTTAGGCCATTTAAATGTCAGTAAGACAAGTTAAAACTGCCTAAGGGCAGCTTTGTCCTATGCACGAAAAATTGTGTTCTATCACATTATATTTTTCTGCAGTGCCTCATGGAAAGATCTAACTTTGTTATGCAGGGAGAGATTACCGGGAGGAGAGGACAGGGGCTAGGAATGGTGATTCTCCTTTCTCTCCCTGGTATTCCTACCCAATGCAGTAAGTGCTGCAATGTAAAGAATTGAGATGTAACGTGACTAGGTGCATCTCTGTCTCTGCCACCACCAGTCCCTGCTGTATCCAGCCTGCCATGTGCAAATGCTTCCCTTGTATTACTTCCATCCCTGAATCCCTTGATTCTCCAGAGGTGTGTTTTTATACATCCCAAAATGACAACTGATCAGCCATGGATGATGAGGGAGCAAAAGTCAAGTCTTCCATGCAAATACAAGGTGCCCATCTGCCCTCCAACAGCTTTAAATGCCACAAGATCCACAATTTTTGCCATCAGACGGGATTATTAGAAGTTGAAAACACAGAAAATACTATAAATCTGCACCAGTCTGGCAAGCTCTGTCACAGAGAAACTGGGTTCTGAAGGGCAGAATATTCCTGGGGGAACAGAGAGTTGGTGTGTTGATTTCTGAGAATGCAAGTTCAACAAAAAAAGCTGTAATGAATTTTTCTTTTGGCAAAAGTGGGTATAGATCCTGACAGGATTAAAACCTCAGAGGTAAAGGTTTAAAACATTAGAAGATTATTAGCAGCATAAAAAAAAATGTGCAGAAAGCTTCACTGTTGAATTAATTAAGTGCTGCCCTCTCAACCGCTTGCAGCCCATTTGAAAAGAGGCTCTGAACCAGTGCCGCCTGGTCTTCTGACCTGCAGCCGTAGGGTTGCATGGCCCAGACACCGCTCGACCGGGTGCCCTCTGTCTGCTGAGGTTACGAGTTTGTCCCACCTGCAGGAGAATCTCACAGCAGGCACTCAAAGACACCTTTGAAGTTCAAAGCTCCGAGGAGAGTTAAAACACGTCCTATAAACCAGCTGCCGTTGGGTCCTGGGAGGGCTGGTCCCACTTCTGCAGCTTTCTCTAACGGTAACGTGTAGCCTGAGACTCAAAGGAAATATACTTTACTGACTCTCCTGGAGAGTGAACTTCTGAAGCACTGTTACAGCATTTTTTCCTAATGACTTTGTGTATTTGTCCTTGAAGAACAACAACAGCTTTGTGGCTGAGGGGAAGAGAAAAATGTTCTCTGAAGATGTTGTTCCTGGAGGTTACTTTTAGAAAGCCTGGAGTCTGCTCCCACTAAAGTCAGCAAGAAAGTTATCACTGGCATCAGTAGGAACAAGACTACGTGTGTCAGTTTTACATTTAGACCGGATTAGGAAGCCTTTTGTTCTGGTCTCTGCTTTGCATGTCTTGTTTACACAAGGCGGTTAATGCCAATAAAAGGACTAACCACTATTAACAAACAGCTGTAATAGATAACCCAGTAAGTATGGGATGTATTGTGTTACAACAGAGAAGGGGATATTTGTAGCTTAGTGTTATATTAGGACGCTGTTTTCCCATAAGGGGACCGAATTCTCCAGGCAGTTGGATCAAAGCAGGGGTCTAATTTATTTGCACCAAATCACTCCCATCCTTCTGCCCCCCCAGAGGACCCTCTCTCTGGGAACAAAGGAGCCTGAAGATACCAGTCTCCTGGCACAGGCACCTGGCTGGTGAATATGCCAAACACTTTGTCTGTAGGTTTCAAAAGCATTTCCCAACAGCAGAGGACTGATAAAAGTTTTGTTCAGTCTCATGGAGGTAGGAGTACTGTGACTGACACAGTAGCATCCACCCGTTGCCTGCAAGAGCTGACCCCTATTGCCCCACATGCTCCCAACGTTGCCATCTTTCCTCTGCACACCCTGAATTTCTCTTTGGGCTCTTCTCTGAGTCGCGGGCTCTTCATTTAGCCATGCATATGTTCAGCTTTGCACAGTCCATCTCTCCCCTGCACCCTCACCTGCACCCTTCTCTCTCAAACAGTTCTCAGCCCCAGCCTTTCCCTTCCATTTCCCAGGGTCTTTATTTACCCAAATTCACCTTCCTCCCTACCCCACGCTGCTGCCCACCCTCTTCCACTGCCTCCTGCCTTCCCCTTTACATTCCCACCAGATTAGCCTGCAGCCTCAGTCTCCCTTCCCTCCTCCTTCTCAGGGTTAAACTTAGTATACACTGTATCCCCTTTTGCCACGACCTTTTTTGCTTACCCACACCAATATCCTGATCTGGTATCCAACAGGCCTCCAGCAGACTGCCGTTTCCAGGTATGTCAAACATCAGGTTGTGCAAAGCATCCCCATGAAGGTTTTGAATCGTTAAGTGGGAAATCCAAGGCAGCGCTGTGTCAACTGGGGCTGTGTTCTCTCCAACAGCACGTCTGGTACCTCAGGGTCTGGGGTCACTATCCGCTTAAAATCTACCACCAGGATGGTCAGGTTGATCTGTTTTGCTCCAATGGTCCTTTCAAGAATTGTGACTCAAAACCGGAGATTAGAGCATCCCTACCCTCAGAGAAGCACTTTCTAGCTTTACAATCGACCCATGACAAAGGTAGATCTACATTTCGTGCAGGTGTGCAGTCGCCCGCTTGCTGCCAAAAGGGTCGCCTCCATCCGCGGTGTTATTCGGGATCAACGAAGTTTTAAGATCGAGCCAGTTATTTCATTCCTGAGCCTCATAAGCATAAGCTGGCAATACTGTGCTTCCATGCACTCCCTTCCTTTCTCCCCGTGCCACCCTCTAAGCCCTACCCTGGCTGCCACCACCTCCAAATTCGTGCTCAAGTCCTGACCTTCGTCCCTCCCTCCACTCTCCTGGCCCCACACACCGGGGCAGCTGCTGCGTCCATCCTCCTCCTCACTCATTCCTACCCCAGTTCTGCTGTTCCCTTCAGCGGTGCCGGCGCTGAGGCTGAGCAAAGCCATTGAGAGCCACGCTGCTGCTTGCTACTTTGCTGCCTCTTGGGTCTGGGGTCTCGTAGGGTGCTTCTGCCTCCCCCCTACGCTCCCTGTGCGGGGGAGAGCGGTGACCCCCCCCCCCAAGGCATACCAGTCCCCGGCTGCACAGGGAGCAGGGGAACTCAAACACAGCTGCCCAGTGCCGTGGGATCTCCGGGCACTGTGGAGAGGGAGGATGGGTGCTAAGGAGTCCAGAGGCAGCTCCTTCGGAGGCACAGCCGAAAAGTGCCTTGGGACGTGCCCCGCTGCACAACCTGGGGGTCTCATCTCCAGTGCCTTCCCCGGGGGAAAGCTGTAAAAGATTTTAGCACCATTTGCTAAAAGGTTTCTGCTGTTTTCTGTCAACCTGCATGGAATTTCCTTCATTCTGGGTGTCCTCTGCATTACTAGTGTATCTTTCACCAATATCTGCTCTCACTAATATCTCCTTTTCCTTTCCTCGCTTTCCTCTCTTCCTTCTAGCCAATTTGTAAACCCGGGGGCCATGGCAGAACCCATGAGTGTCTCAGTTTAGACATACCAGACACACAGCTACAGTCAGACAGAAGCCATAAATGAAATGCTGGTTGTCTTCAGACAAAGGTGAACAACTCTGTATCCTCTTTTATCTCTTCTAAGTAGCTTTAATCCCCTGTTGCAAGTCACCACTTTTATTACAGCTGAAAACCTCTGCCCTCTCTCAAAGGGGTCAGGGAGGCAGAATCCTGCTTTGCAAACGAGGTCATTACAGGCAAAGCTGGAAATTTAACCCAGTCACTGAAACAACTGAGCTGACTCTCATCTGTTTTCTTTCTCGGGATACGCCAAGTCTGTGTTTAGATGTTCTGTCTGCAACCACAACTCTAATCCTTAAGCCGTGCTCTCCTTCCAGGCACAGATACGAAGTCCAGGAGATAAAAACTGGGATCCCCTCCCCGTGCCTTCCCCAAGAAAGGATGAGGTTTGTGTTCCCTGCAGAAGGCTTTAAGCAGAGGACGGTTAGCTCGTGCGTGTTGCTTGCTGTTCATTTAGCTGAAGTGCCGGGCTGCAGCAAGCCCTAGTTTGTGTTGCTTGTTAAGTTTTCGGCAAAGGGCTCGCTGTTAGAAAATGTGGCTATGACAAAAAGAAACCTTTCATGGGAGTGCTTTCAGTCAATGAAAGCTCTGGGGAGACAGAGCTCCTGGATCCAGGAGGGAAACCCTGGTAAAAAGGGGTGTGAAAGAGCATATTTTCCTTGACTAACCACATACATAACAAGTTTTCTCAACACCTGGGTTAGGCAGGGAACTTCAGCCTCAGTCTCCTGTCTCTCTTGTGTGTGAGCAAAAAGCCCCGCTCCCCATCCGAAGGGTACTTTCTACCCCAGAGCAGGTCTTTCACAGTTTTCCCTGCTAGAGTGTATCTAACCTGCATAAATACTTAAACACTTGCTGAGAGAGAAGAGCGTTTTGCAAGCGATTGATTTGACAGTGCTGTTGTTCGGGCATTCACACAGGATGTGGGAAACTGAGGTTCAGGTCCCTGCCTCAATGAATATTTAATTATTTATGGAAAGTGGAGCAGCCGCAGTAGGAAGGAGTAAGAGACAGTAATGGCTCTGGGGTTGGGGCGCTCACAGAGGATGCTGAGGAAGGCAGAGCAAGACTCATCCCCGGGTGTCCCACGTCACTGGTGACTGTCCCAGCCACTGCGGGCTCACTTGCTCTCGTACTTCAGGGGAAATCTTCGGAGATTGCTTCTGACCCATTGCAAAGCTTTTGAAACCTCTCTGTAGCAAAAATTACTCCAGTTCTGGCACTTCTCAACTTTTCAGACCTCTGTTTTTCGGTGTTAATATCCATAAAGTCTTACACTGTACAAATATTTAAAACACGAATGAAAAGATCTCTGTCTTCCCTGTGATCTGTTAAGGAAGCAGTCTGAATAGTCTGCTGTATTTGCAGCCCAAATTCCAGGGCTTACTGACCTGGGCTTCTGAGCACTTCTGTGGCTGAGAAAAAATAACTTAAAAAAAAAAAATTAATGGGTTTTATATTTGGGTTGGACAGTCATAAGTCTTGAGGTCAGGCTTGCAGGAACAATTTCTGTAGAGTAACACTCCCAAGCTGTGTCTTCTAAAGCCTTTAAGGATCATGAAAGGAGGTTGTAAAAATAAAATACCCACTGTGAAGAAACGTGAATGTATGTTCTCAGACCTCACCACTGAGACGCAGGGTTACCACCTATAGGCACTATTCATAGAGTCCAGGAGCCTGGGCTCGGTATTCAACAAGAAGTCTGCATGCAGGAGAAGGAGTGGAACACTGTGTGGAAAGTGGGATCGACCTCTACATTTTGTGGCATCTCTGGGCACCATCCTAATCCTTTCACTCTCCTTCAGTTTCAGTCACCCCTTTCTATACTTGCTGTTTACATCATGTCAGAGAATTCCTTCCATTTATAGTGTCTCATGTCGTGAAATCCAAAAGCTTCATCCTTATTTCTCTTTACCCAATCATCCCATGTCTTTTTTGCCTGGTCACTGTAGTCCTCAGTGTGGAATTTAAGCCTGTTAGATCTAACTTTGATGCTCACATACTCACTGCCCTCAAATATAGCTGTCTCTCTCTGCCTGACTTCAGTAAACATTGGTTTTCTTCAAAGCTTCCACCAGCTAAACGCCTTCAAACCATAAAATTCTCCTAGAGCAAATAGATTGTACAAGCTCCCCCGGCTTCCCACACTAACTTGGAGCTCACATTCATCTTTGTGATCCATCATCCTGGCATCATCTTTCTCCCTGAACTCTCTTTTTACCTCCATTCATTTTGTTTGCAGATCTCCCCGTCACCATCACCACAACAATATATCCATGTGCACTGCTGCCTCATCCTCCTAGTTGCTGAAATCCTCTTTAACTAGCTGGTAAGGAGTATAAAACTGAATGTATTGCATATCCATCAGGGACAGGGCTAATTACCCTTTGAGGTAGGGAAATGACATGAGTCAGGTATGGAGACCCATGACCCTCGCACTCCCCATCTGACCAGTGACCATAGCAGAGGGGCAGCTCTGGCTCAAAGTATCTTCCGAGCGCTAAAGAAGGGCCAAGATCTGGAAGACTACTTGCTGGTAGAGTAGGAAGCAATGGCTCAACCTTACTCGTACCTGGTCCACCCACACAGCATGAAGGAGTGAGTGTGGACCTGCATGTGGACATCATGCTTGTTCTGGTTCTCCTCCTCCAGCAAGTTAGGGCAACTGCATTATAAAATACACAGTTTTAAAATGGCAGAGGTTGAATGGGAGGTGTTGAACAAAACCCTTCCCCAATTTCAGAGCTGATCCCTGTGGGTGGGCGAGGTACAGGAGGTTCTGACTGTTTCGCCACGCTTTTGTCCTCAGATAATTTGGTTACATCTGCACTGTACAGAACCAGCAGCGTTCTCAGGCAGAGATGCCAACTGGCGTGGAAGGACCTGCATCTGGCACTTGTAAACGACCACGTCCATCGACACGAGATGGCTGCATGCAAACCGGAGTGCTCGTTAGGACAGGGCAAGCTCTTGCCTGGGTGCTTGCAGGGCTTTGCTAGCACAGGAGGTCGCATTCCAACACCCAGGAATGCTCCCAGACACGTGTGGGTTTACCACGACAGACACAGCCTTTTTCGTCAAATCCAGGAGGATCGAGGACCTCGTTTGTCATCTTGCCTCAATTCAGAAAAGCTCTAGCTTGTGTGGAAGGGTAAGATACACCTTATTTTGCTGTTTTGTGAAAGGCCGTTTAGAAATCAACATGTAGCAGAGGAGGCAAAATTTGATGCATAATCCATCACCCTGATCTTTGCAGGAAATAAAGCTCTGCTTTAGAGCTCATCAGCCACAACAACTCATGGCCCGATTTACTGCTGGGGTACCCTACTATTATGCTAATGTAACTCCATTGATTTTTGTAGATTTACAGTAGTATTACATTGGAGTAACACGATAATAAACATAGCACTCAGTTTGATGAAGGTACTGTGTGACAGAAAGCTTGCCTGTGTTTTCCAGTTTTATCAGCTGGCCTAATAAAAACTACCACTTCTCCATATAGTCCTTGATGTCACCAGTCCAAGCATGGTGTTAGTTAAAAAAAAATGGTAAGTGACCTTCTCTTACTGACCTCTGAGTGGAAAGGTGTTTGCGAATTACTGCTGGGAGGTATTTCAAGAGAAAAAAAAAAAAAATCAATTCAACAAATCCCTCTAAGCAGCATAAATAAAGGAAGATTTGTAAATGACCGGTCCAATGCTCAGCATATCTATCAGCAATAGGGATGCTCTGCATGATAATGTTTGCCCATATTTTTCCAGTTGATTTGTAACTGCCCTGGAGAACAGTCAAAGTTGGCTGAAATTCTTGCACTGCCACTTATTAATCTATTTGGGGTTTTTTTTTTGTTTATATACTGAACACAAAGGTTCTCCTTTGGGCTTCTTGTTCTCTGACTTCTGTTACATGCTACAGAAGGGAAAACATTAACCCCTTGACAGCTGCTATGCTGGTTTATCATAAAGCTGCTTAAAACACATTAGAATGAAAGAAAGGCTATCATGTGGAAAACAGACACAGGACAACTTAGAGTGAAAAGACGTAATAACAACACCTTTACAAAGCAAAGGTTAGAAAGCAGAATTTAGTGTGAAACAGCAAAACACATACACATGAATTTGACTGTGTGACTGAGAATAAGCACAAAGATTCTTCTTGCTGGGAAAAAAAGAAATCAATGTCCTCAGCTGGAAGAGCATATTCATTAAATTTCTGGCAGTGGATTCTCAGTGGGATAAAGAAATGGGTCTCATTTCTGACAGGACAAGCCACAGTGATGAGTGGCATAAATGCATAATTCCAAAGGGAAGAGGACAATAACTCTTTAATTGCTGGCAACGCAAGCAGAATCATTTCCAGCAGGGGAAACCTCTGGCATCACTGGCAAGGGGGAACCTAGCAGTCTGGAGTTGTGCTACTTGCTCAGTATACTCTCAAATTCTGACAAAATACAGATAGCTGATTCCCAAAGGAATGTGAATTGTCCTGATTCCTGCAGCTCGCACTGCTGTCTGAATCTCAAATGGAAGGAAAACACATCTAGCTGGTTCTTTGTACCCTACCTTTTTTCCAGCAGCCTACCTGGGTCTGAATGTCTGGCATCTGAGACCTGCACTGACTAATTTCCACCACAAGGTCCTTTGCAGACCTTCTTTCAGGATGACATCTGTCAAAACAAAGCCATGAATTCAACCACTAACAGAAGAAGCTTGTAATATCTCATTGTGCTGCAGGGGCAGTCACATTAGCTGCTTGCAGACAAAAGGGGGTGTGTGCATATATGTGTATATATATATATATACACACACACCTGCATATACACGTATATCTCCAGTTCAGACTGACCTGATGTATGCAAAGACCACTGTAATCACAATTGGTGGTGTATTGTTTCTGTGGGCATGTCCCAGTATTTAAACTGGTTGTGTATCTTTGCGTTGACTCTCAGGATGAGTTAGTGGCTGTACTACACCCCGTGTGTGGAGCACCATCTAAGTGTGCTGTGCCCCAGCAGTGGAGGAGGGAAGAGGAAGACCCTGGCAGCTCCCAACATCAAATAATACCCTTCCCCACCTCCCTCACTCCATGGTCTAATCCTTAATGCAAACTAGAAATGAAAGCTGTGTGTTTTTTCAAAGGGAGCATCAGGATTTTGGCAGAACTGGAATAGGACTAGGGCAAAATGGTTCCCCACAGAGCAGAAGAGGAGCTAATTTAATACTATGGGGCTAGAATAACAGTACCACCACATTTCTGGGGAATATTAGGTAATCAGCAACACCATTTCCATGGAAGCTCAGAAGACCAAACAGGAAAATGATCTTCTAGAGCTACTGAATTTCACTGACCAAAGCCAAAATCGGAGACTCCAGCAAGAAGGCAGCTGTGGTTAGTGCAGAGTAGTGGGGGCTGGAACCGCAGTACCAGAAGCTGTTCAAATTCAGCTAATATGCTCACGGAAGCTCTGAATTACAGGTTAGTTGGTAGTCATAAAACGGATCGAGAACTGACAGTAATGCATTATTGAGGAAATAAAGCAATGTTTTCCTAACCCTGCCTCCATCAGCTCAGGCTCTAATGCTGGCAAGACTACTGAGGCACAGGCAAGGCTACCCAACTCCCAGCAGCAGGGTGGAAGTCAGGAAACAAGGCAGGAGGCAGAGGTTCAGCGAGGGGCAGTGGAGGTCAAAACAGCATAACTCTACCAGAGACAAGCATTACTTAGGTTCCCACCCTAGGTTCCAGTTAGCCTTAGGACCTGTTATGAAGGACCTTGTCTCTTGCCTTTCACCCGAGGAGTTCAGATGCTGCCTGTGGAATGTTTAGTTCCAGCTGAAGAAGACAGGTTAGTCCTCCAACACACCCGCACGCTCTTGGTGCGCTCCCAAAGGTTTTTTGGTCTGCCAGACCATGAAGAGAAAATAAATAATGCACACAGGCTGGCTTCCCATTGCAAACACGCTCTGCGGAGAGTATCAGACTCTCAGACCACAACAGCAGAGTGTTGTCGGTCCCCAGCAGACAAACACCATCACCTCAACCAAGCTGGGACCATTGCTTGCTGCTCTCCTGGGGGTAGCTCCAGCATTAGCAGCCACTTATATCAGCCCCCAAATCTAATCCTTCAAATTCCACTGCAAGATTTGGCAGACAGTAAGATGGGGAGTTGCCACCCCCCCCCCAAGTAAAACGAGCCCCATATCTCTGCCTGTGGGGGCTATGACAAGAGTGGGAGCGTGGGAACTGCCAGCGGAGCTACCCTCACCCCATTTTCTCAGGCTGAAAGGAAGGAGCTGGTTAGTGATGAGCACAGCAGAATGGCTGCGGGAATCCCAGGCTGCGCTTCCCATTTCTTATTCCCCCCGGGGAGCCGGGAGACAGGCAGGGGTGAGTCTCAGGGATGGGGGAGCAGAAGGATTAGGCACAGAAAGCCTTCAGCGTAGGCGTAGGAAGCACAAGTGCTGTACAGCCGTGAATCCAGTGCTGACAGCTAGCACAGCAGGCCTGTCACGTTCGTCACCCTGCCTTTAATTACCTCACTACCAGCATCTTTTCTACAAAAGCTCTTTCACACCTTCAACAAATGTGTAACAGTAAACAAACTCCCACTATGGATAAGAAAACTCCGCCAGTGAAAGAAACCTCAAGCAGGTTTTCTTAAGCTGAGGAAAAGTGCAAAAAGTTTGTGCTGGCTTGTTAAACTGTATGTGCATAAGGACTTTGTGACCTGCTCCCACCTTTCACTAGATTTATCCTGTCTTCCCATAGGTTTTTCACAAGTATCTTGCAAAGTATCAGTTTTACTCCCTTCAAAGTGAAACATCTTTTCTTCTCCAGGATTTGCTCTACATCCATATGATGACCCAGATTCCATTGCTCCTTTGATTCATTTCCAGGCACCTAGAGTGAGGCAGTTAAACATGTGAAAACAATTGGGATTTTAATACAAGTTTTACATTGAAAATTGTCAACATTTCCTTCTTGAAACAGTAACATGCAATAAAGTACAATATATGCCTCCTGCCACTAAGCCAAAAACAGAATCTACAAAAAACTGTATGTTTCGAGCAACTCAAATGCTGGGAGTCTTTGGGCCCAACGCAAGCAGCATGCACTTCGGTTTGTCTCTGGTTCTTCAGGATATTTCTGTCTGAGCTTTAATGCTTGGTGGGAATTAGATCATGAAATGAGCTGAAAGAAGGGTCAGAGCATCAAGGTCTCCATATTCACCAAAAAGGGGTAGAGAAACCGTTGCCATAAGAGAGTACCTCAGCCTTGCAGCTGGAGCAGAAAACAAGAAAAAAAGTTTCTCAAAACTCCAAGCAAGTCCTTTACTGCATAGAGAGCTCAGGCTGATGCTGAGTTGAGGAGGGATGAAGGGCTGGTGAAGACATGCACGCAGGAGCACCGCTTGCACCTCGTGGTCGTTGCATCACCTCTGCGCCGCACTGCAGAGAATAGCTGCGCTGCAGGCGGGACCACGGGGGCAGGTCCACACACATGACTGCTACCAGTGGGCTTTGGGCTGGTAAATGAAGGGCTTGGGGGCTGTCTACATGAGCTTCTCAGATCTACGTAGCAGCAGAAGTCTCATGAGAAAGAAACAGTCATTGCTTTGTGAAAGCTGGTTGCAAATACAGATTGCTAGTGCCTGGCACGGCGGGTGCTGACAAAGGTACTCTTTGGAGCCAGTGCCTTGCTTTCTCCAACAAACTGTCAAGCTGAGGGCAAGATACATAAAATCGCTGCTTCTAAAAGGAGGATGTAAGCCTCCAGAAGCAGAAAGTGGGGCCACTTTCCTAAAGATTTTGGCAATCCTCTCTGGGAGCCATCCTGGTATAAAATCACTCACCAGTACAAAGAAAAAGAACTGCTGGTTTTACATTTGAAAAGACATCTTCATTTGTCAGAAGGGAGCAGAAAGAGTAGAAACTGTTGAAGAAGAAAACATCTTTACTGCATTTAAGGACACTGGGGAACACTGGAGCTATGGCAGCGTTTCAGATCTTGAAAAATGGGTGTAAGGAAAAAAGGAGAGAGCATTTGTTTCAGCTAGACATAGAGTGCAGAATAATTACCTGTTTTTCAAGGATTAAAAAGAATCATTAAAAGCAAGTAAAAAGCAAAGACTTCTTTGGCAGGCTCAATCCCGCGAAAGAACAGATATAATAATGGATGGGACATGAGGAGAGGAAAAGGATCCAGCAAGCCCCATCTGGGCAGAGGCTAAGCCTGTGTCGTGGTTTAAGCCCAGCCAGCAACTAAGCACCACGCAGCCGCTCACTCACTCCCCCCCTCAGTGGGATGGGGGAGGAAATCGGAAAAAGAAGTAAAACTCCTGGGTTGAGATAAGAACTGTTTAATAGAACAGAAAAGAAGAAACTAATAATTATAATGATAACACAAATAAAATGACAACAGTAATGATAAAAGGATTGGAATGTACAAATGATGCACAGTGCAATTGCTCACCACACCCCATGGATCGACACCCCATTCATCCCCAAGCGGCGAACAACTCCCCCCCCCCCACTCCCCCCA
>JAVJGG010000024.1:6516976-6545333 GCA_035590195.1 Aviceda cuculoides
GCATACTGAACTCAAAACACAGCACCCTACCAGCTACTGGGAAGACCATTAACTCTATCCCAGCTGAAACCAGGACAGTCTGTGACACTTCTGACAGCAACAACTCGGTGACCTAACAGACACTCACCACCATGTCAGGGAAGAGCTGGTGACTTCACTGTCCCCCTGCCTTCCCGTGCCACACAGATGCAGGATGGGTGCGGGAAATGGGAAGGGTTTTGTTAAGGGAACTATGAGATGGCACCGTGCTTGCCTCAGAGCCGGTGTCTGCGGATGTTTGAGATCTGTCCCTGTCTGAGAGGCATAAATAATGCTGTGTTTCAACTGTTTCAAAAGCAGGCAAGTTTCAGAACTCCTGCCAAGCAAACAAAAATATGAGCCCAAACTGAAGAAGTTCCTGTACAGCTACCCTATTAGGCTTCACACACATACTTCTTTACAATCCTCTCTGTCACTGCAGACTTGAAAAAAAACAGCAGCTAGACAAATTGTGGCTTCATCTGGAGATACTGCTTCATGGTCCTTTCCATCCCATAGCTTAAGTTGTGTTGTGAGACCATTAGAGGATCATGTTAGCCTTTGCTAGGAAAACCGCAGCATAGCACGCTATCTGATAAAGATATCTTCACTGAAACAATTATAATCATCACTTTTGTAATTTCAGAGAGGGACAAGCCATGTTTAATATGGCACTTGGCTGTGATTAAGTCCATGGAGGCTGTAGTGTTTAACTGTAACTGATGGCCTTGTCATTATCTGTGGCACAGTTTAATCCTGTGGCAATTGCATACTTGACTGCAACAACTGACCATGACTCATTCCTGTCTTCACTACCCAAGAAAAAAAAAAAAATCTTTTTTTTTTTTTAACTAATGGCTCTTCCTTAGGTAGAGTCTAGCAGAGACCGACAGGGCACACAAAGCTTTTCACAGTGCGATGTCAGCAGGTTATGGAATAGAATGAGTCCTCTATTTGCATTTATTGCTTCATTTCCTTGATCTTTCTAGCACTAAATGGTTACAACTGTGTCATGCAGGTCCAGGTTACAGCAGCTTTCCCAGGAAAGAAAAGGATAATGTCAGAATAGTGAGAAGACTTTGGTTTCTCAGAAGGCTACGGCGAGTTAAATGGGCACGCTGCTCGTGGGGACAGCATTCTGGTTTGTCCACACGGATGGGAGGATGGTGCCACTTCGATGCAGATGGTGAGCTGTGTAAACAAGAAGTTCCTGTTCTGCATCAGCCTGCTGATGTGCCACTTGCAAAAGGCCATCTTCAGGCCGATCATTACCAGTTTACAGCCTGGCTGTTTCCACCATTCCATCAGCGCTGCTTGTATGAACAGGGAAAAGGCACTGCACCCAGCCAGCCTCCTCTGCTGCTTCAGACCCGGGGAAGCAGGGAACCTACACATTTACTGCTCGGAAAGGCACTTTAGTGAGAGGGAAAAATATTACACATATCCGTAAAAATAGTCATATCTCCTACCCTACAGCAACATTATTTCAATGTGATGGATGGCTTAAACCAAATAAAGTTATGTTCAGAGATGAACCTCAACCTTCGGGGCCCTTTATTAGATACATAAAGCTTGATCCAACTGGGCTCTCAAGCAGCTGTTTAAACATGCACGTAGTCTTAAAAAAGTCAACAACGCTGCTGATGTGCTTCAAGCGCTCTTTGCTGGATCCATGTCTATACACCAACTCAGCTCTATTGCCCTTAACCACAGAGGTGTTTAATGGGCCACCTGCAGACCCAGGTGCCACACAGTGGAAGCTGTGGCCAGTTCTGTCACTGGTCAGAGGTGGGTGCGTGCTGTGGACCAGGTTCAGATAGCACTGAACTTTACTCAGCTTCAGTGGAGCTACTTCCACTCCAAATATTAAGACTGGCATCACAGAGCTGAGCCTCTTCCCAAAAGTTAAAATCAGCTTAGTTGTTGTTCATATATTATTCACACATTCAGCTGACGACCCAGCAGGCAAAACCAGTGTAGTGCTCAAAATGGCCTACTTCACTACCATCACTAGTAGTAGACTGGGACTTATGCTGTGCATATGGTAACAATGTACTTTTTGCCAGGTTGTAATTCACAGTGCAAAACTGCACACAGTCAACAGACATTCACAAGCAGATGATATTTTAGCCCTAGTCTTGAAAGAGGGTAGCTATAACTGGTTTTATTATATATGTGAAATTCCAGGTGTGCATCTGGCCAAAGTACCAACTAGTATTTTCAAACTGCATGGGATGCCCAGCAGCGATGTTCCAAAACATCTTCCCCAGACTGCTACCAGTCTATGCAGCTCATTCTTCCTTCTTTTCATTCTTCCTTCTCTTATCAATGAGAACAGGGGCAGGCTTATATGTACACAACCTCATTTGCCATCTCAGCTGGGGAGAGATTGAGCTCAAGATGAAGACCATGCCTGAGACAGTGTCTATAATGCAGGCTGGTTCTTTAAGCTTGGTCTGCAATTGGAGCAAATCCAGCCAGTGCAGGCTCCTGAAGCCCACTGACCCAACCGACCACCAGCCAAAGCCTGTTTCAGACAAGCAGAAGCTCCCTCTTGGCTCCATTGGCTACCAACAGGATCTCCATGGCTCAGTTCGGTTGGTTGATCATGGCCATCCGATGCCATCTGAGACAGCTGAGGATGTGCCTGCTTTGACTTTTGGCTCCTGCTTCCGGAGAATGCCACGTGCCATGTCTGTAAGTCCCCAGGCATGTCTGGGATACCCTAAGAAGCTCACTGCTTATTTATTTCAAACCTTGCTCTAGAAGAGATGCTGTGTGTCAATGACCAGAGGATTTTACTATGTCCTCACAAGACAGAGGGGCCCTGTGTGACAGAATTTATCACTCGTATTAACACAAGTAAGAGTAGCATTGCTTTGAAAACAAAAATCCTGTACCAAAGAACCCCACTGCTTCTAAAAACTATTAGTCAAGCTCTGGTTTCAAACCTTGTGAATTAACTAATTTCTTAAAATAAAAAAGTCTAGTGGTCAGACAGTTCAAAGAAGCAGTACATTCAAAGTGAGTCATTCACAGTATCCAAAGGAAGTCCATTTTAAATGTATTGATGAGATTATTTCTTCCAGACCAGCAAGAGTCTGAGACACTCAGCAATCTAGAAACAGAACAGACTACGCAATTTATTTATCTGATCTATGCAAGCTAACGTAACTAGGATTTTAAATAGCAATTTATTGATAATCACCTATTTATGAGCACCATAGAGTCCCCTGAGATTGTGGCATACTTCTTCAGACCTAAGCGGTCAGACAGTTAAGACAATCTGAGAATAGAGAGGATGCAAACACAAGTACCCTTTCACATTATTTTTGCAAAACAATATAGAAGACACTGAATTAACACTAAGATCATCACTCCTGTACACGGGGCAGTCACTCTTCAATGTTCTGTTCCTGGATGTGTGCCTGACCTCTAAAAAGCATTTTGATTTGCTGTACCTCAGTTTCTCC
Source organism: Aviceda cuculoides (assembly GCA_035590195.1). Classification (NCBI taxonomy): domain Eukaryota; kingdom Metazoa; phylum Chordata; class Aves; order Accipitriformes; family Accipitridae; genus Aviceda; species Aviceda cuculoides. The sequence goes on from JAVJGG010000024.1 coordinate 6,520,468, forward strand.
GGTGGAAAATGGCCACTCTGACGCTATGAACAAGAAACACTATGTGAATTGAGCTAATAATCTATTATTTGTAATTCTGCCTACAGCCGGTGAGGTTTGTTGGCACGGCAGACTTGTGTGGGTCAGGCAGGCATTCTGTTTTCCTGCACAGTCCTGGAATGCTAGTTTGCGGAGGTGGGTGTGTGGGTTTGCAATTATGGTGCTGTTGACTCTAATCCACCCAAGAGAAGACAGCATGATTTGTACATTGCTCTGAAAAGAGTTCTTGTCAGGTTTGCTACCATCTGGGTGGGGAGTCATTCCTTGAACAGAGCCGAGCACGTCAACTGCAGGGAACGCCAACCAGAATAAGCAAATTTTATGAGAATGAAGCACAAATGAGTGTGTTCCTAGTTTCAGGACAAGGAGGCTGGCTATCTAACCTGAAAAGCTGCTGACGATATGCAAGGAGATAGCTGGGTGTTCATTCCAGTGCCTGGTCAAGGTGAAGACAGGTAGGAAGGTGGGCACCTTCTTACATGAAACTAAAACCCAGGCAAAACTGATCTCTGCTTAGATTTGATTACAAGCGTGATTCTCAGGTTAGGTTCATCAAAGTTCCCAGCTATGAGCCGAGTATTGAATGCAATGACTGCTCAGATTTCCAGCAGTTCCAAGTTGTGTTTAGAGTCAACCTAGGCTCCAGGGCTGAGGATCTATGGTTGTAGAAAGGAAGGTTATGAACCTAAGGGGTTTTAATCAGAAACCAGTGCAAACTAAGATCTGGAAAAGCGCTGCTTTCTGTTCTCTGTTTGGCTATATGAAGAACAAAATGGTGTCAAAATGAAAAAGGTTTTCTGGTAGAACTGCTTAAAAGTGGAGACCTGCGTGATTTTCTTCTGCCTTTCCACAGATTTTGGATATGTGTTCAAGCCTTTGTTAGCATACACTGAAAATCAGAGGGGAATTCTGATTTGTTTTGTTTTGTGGGCATTGTTATGTTGGCATGTGTTTGGCTGGTATCCACTTTCCAAATTCGGAAATGACATCACCATTTGCATTTTTTATTCTTGTTTTAAGCCATTCTGCTTTTAAACTCAGGCTCACCTTCAAGACTAGAGCTTGAGATCCCTAATCCCTTGTGTATTTCAAACCTAATTTTTTTTTTCTTTGATGGAGTGAATTTCACTTTTTATTTTCCCTGATTACAAGAAGAAAAACGGAATATATGTCATTTTAGCAGACTTTTCCTAACTACGTATGCCTAGACAGAGAAGGGCCCAGAAAGGACCGCATGGGTCTAGCTCCATCAGGATTAAAGCCACCAGAAGAGCACGCATGGGAGGCAGTCTGCCAGGCGTGCTTCATGCTGTGTCTTACTCTTTGTAGCTATGTGTCAGGCCTTACGTTGACATCTGTCTCTATGTTGACATCTATGACTCCAGCAACTGAACAAACAAATTGAGTCGACAGTGCCCCCCTACAGAGATCAGCATGAATCCCACCTCTTCACTGGATCCTGCTGCATGACATGGTATTATCAGCGCAGGAGGGATGCTAACTGTGTCAGGGTACTGCTGCTCCCTTTTCCTTATAGCCGGCGCCCCAAGGCTCTTCCACCTCAGGCTGCTGAACCTCCTTATGCTCCCCCAGCAGCCTGTAAGAAGATGCACGGTGGCAGCGCTGTTCCTGTCAGGGGAGCAGGAAAACAGGGCTAATTTTTACTTACTGCTTACGATGTCTACCCGCAGTCCTACAGACGATAACGCTGTGCATGTGCTAAGCAGCTGCGCAAGAGCTGAACCAGCCCTGCAACTGCTGGGCTTCAGAAAGCACTGCTTACCTCTGAAAGGCAGCTTCTAGGGTGATCTAGTACTGTCAGAGGGAAAAACGACAGGATCTTAGTCAAATCCTTCTACACCTGCAACCTCAGAAGGCTTTTGGAGGGAATGTATAAAACCTAATGCCTGCTGCTCACGGATCGAGCTTGTCACCTTTCATATAGATTGCAACAGAAGGGTTTACATGTGCTGCCCGTGTTTTGGGAACACAAGTACTCTGCACATTCTGCAGCACTGTAGATTTTGTGGGGCTCAGCTGAGCTGTTCATGTGTCTAATGTCAAACCATTCTTCTGCACATCGCTAGACTTGGCCTTCAGGAAACTGTGATCCACTCGGTGGAGGTCTACCTCATCAACATGGGCTGCTGCTCTGCTTTTCTTGACTGAACTGTGCAGAGCATCTGCTGCAGTGTGGGATGGTCATTTGGCTGGAATACCACTTATTTATGCTTTTAGATCACTAGATGGCACTCGGGTCAACCTCTACAGCCAACCTCACCAGGACAAGGGCTTTGAAACATCACTAGAAACTCTGCAGGACTGGTTTTGATGTGAAGGATACAGGGTGTGTCTGCTCTGGACCTCCACCAACAAGCCAATCCTCAGATTGCCCTTGCTGTCCTTCCCATCTTGTTTAGTATGAAAACACCTTCCCTTCCCCCAGAGCTGTATGAGCAGAAGCTGTGAATATTGCTTGGCTCCGCTCCGACAGAACAGAAATCTATCCCGGTCCTTCCAAACAAGCCAGCCTGTCTTTTCCTGAACTGTGGGAACGGCTCCAGCGAGCTGCAGGTACGTCACGTTCACCTCCCCAGAGCAGAGCAGCTCTCTGTAGCGTTGCTTTGCGGTCTCACACCACAGCTACCCTCCAAGTCAGGAGACTTGCTGGAAAGTAGGAATGGGCAGGTAAAGAGAAAGAGTCCAGCTGAGGTCGTGCCCTGTCCCAGCTCACCTGCGTGCTGCCCTTGCTGGGCGGGCAGCCCCAGCATGTCCGCTCGGCCTCGCTGGGTCGCGCTTCGCCCAGCTCTCAGCACCAGTGATAAACCAGCCTGCAGTTTGCAGGCCATGACTAACTTCTCTTAAAGAATAGTCCTGCCCTGGCTTCTGCCCAGCCAGGTTCCAGCCCCCCTGGCTGGTGTGCCTGCTAGTGTGCTAGCGGCATGTTCTTTCATGCCTGCAATCCCATTTCCATGCACACAGGACCAAGAAGGTTCTCCAGGGCCAGACCTGAGAGGACAGAGCCTCCCCATCAGCACCACTCCTACCCCCTCTGCAGATTTGTGCTGCTGCTTCCCACCAGCAGAAAGTAAACTGGGGCACTGGAGTACAGTGGTGTCAATGGCACGGCAGGACAGAAGAAGACAAGGGCCTAAAGTCCCCCCTAATGACCCCAGGAGTCTGCAGCAGCCAAATGGTCGCCAGTATTTGAGGTCTTTGCCTCCTGGAAATAGTTGATAAAGACCATATAGGGACCTCTATTCTAGTTTTCATCATTTGTGAGGACAGCAGCACTGCTCTGGAAGGCGGTCTGCAAAAGACTGTGTCCTGTGGAACAAAGTCCATCCACTGAGACCAAGACAGCCAGCCAGTCTTTCATCCTCAGCTAGCATCCCTTTGCCATGCAGCCTGAGAGTCCTAGTAACCTGGGGGCTTTTCTTCCATGCCCACAAAGCCAGGGTTGGCTGTAATTCATGCAATGTTCTTCCAGCTTCTTTCTCTGTGTCCTGTTTTCTCTAGGGGCTGCTCCCTATATATAGGTTTGCTTTAGCAAAGATAAAATAAGGTGTAAAATTCCCATCTTCTTTCAGAGCTATTCCTGCCTTTCCATACTTTCTAATGCTTTTCTGGCCTTTCTGCACTTACCTAGCTATTACTTTTGCAGAACCCATCCCCCTTCAACACTAAATTGTTTCCCTTTTTCTTATGGTTCCCTTTCTCAATTAATTTTTTGGCTTTTCCAATTAATCTCCCTGCAACGCTGAGATGCTAGTAAAATCAGAGGGAGAAAGGATTTTGTGGGACCCACAAATTGCTTGAAAGCTAACAACCTTGTTAAAGCAGATTTAAGAGATGTTAGGTACAGGCTTGCTCTGTGTGCAAACCTTGACTCAGCATATATGCAAACAGGCTCCAAAAATAGACTGCGCTTTCCCAATTCACATGTGATGCATGTGCCGTATTTCTGTGCTGTGCTTTCCAAAAATAGCATTCACACACGATTGGCTGGTCTAAATCTGTGAGTATTTAGCTGCATGCTTTTTCAACACAGGGATCAAAGCACCAGGCTCCACAGCCTTTTCATAGAGGGATTTTTCTCATGGGCACCTCCCCCTCTATTCACAAAAATAAGGGTTATGTTCCCTCCCCTGTGCAATTGCTTAACATCCCCGTGGCAACTGCACAAACCCCTCACGTGGAGAAGTGACATTAGGTGTTGGCTGAAATGTATTTTTAGCTTCTTTCTGTGCTCTCTAGCAGCTGGAAGCAAAGAGGTAACCCATTACCTAGAAGCTCACCAGTCCCCCTGAAACACCAGCAAGGGCTCTGCAGACCAGTAACCCAGAAACTGCAGTCTGACAAGCAGAGGTTGTCCGCACACAGATCTGAACAAAGAGCTTGGTTAGGAGCTGAACGAAAGGCTTCTCTCCTGTAATTTAGGGGAGCAAGTGAGTTTCTGGGTTCTGTGCAGATGTCAGCCAGAGAGAGACTGGAAACCAGGACTGAACGGGCAGAGCGCTGGTCTGGTCACAGGGATCATTTCTTTGTGGAATAAAGCAACTAGGGAGCTGGGGAGCAACGGCTATGCCAGTGCTGTCACTTAAGGTTGGCCCTAAATCCATGGCCCAGTGCTAGCACGTTCACCCCATCTAACAAGAGACTGTAGAACTCCAGGGCATTACAGATCAAGGGGTGCCTCACAGGTTTCCACCCACACTTCAGATGTATCTCTGACACACACCCACTATGCTACAGGCACAAGAAGAGTACATAGGAAGAGTCTATACCCTGCGTAGTGACACTGCAAATTTCTTTTTAAGACTCCTGGTGCTAAAGCAAAAATGGCACAACCACACAGCAAAAGCCTATAAAGTCGCTGTGCCCGTTTGACTGCACCCCAGAGGGTACAAGATTAACTCCGTCCCATCAAGCTTTATGTCAGAGCAGGTGCTATCTTTCTTCTTGCAACTACCGTAAGCAACTACCATGTGTGCTATCAGTAGTTCAGCAGAAACGTGATAAACATCCATACCTTGTTTCAGACCCAGCCTGTCCCGCTGGATGATCCGCTACTGCAGGGATCCCAGATCAGCAGTCATGAATGGTGCAACCACAGCCTGAGGTGAAAAGGAGGAACAGAGGTGATACATGAGTCACATCGCTTAGCGGATATGGGCTTCAAACGCCGTAGTGATAAGAACAGATCCGCAGCAAGTTATCTAAATCTGCCTCCCATCAGGCAGATAACACTGCTGTGTCCTCCAAGCCTGAGGAAAGGAATTTAACTTGCACAAGGCTTAAAAAGAGCCTGGGCCGACCTCATTTGGGGCCAATACTGCAAGGTGCAAAGTACTTACTGACAGCATACCGCACCTCCCTTTCCCTTATCTAAATAGCCTACTACTACCACTACTTCACTTATCAAGTGCTGCTTTATACTTATTGAACTCCAACAGCTTTACTCCTAAATACACCAGCATACAAATACGCTGGCGTGACTCAGAGCTGGTACTATTGGTGGGGTTTTTTCATGTAGCAGGAACGTTTAAAGATAAAAATTAATGCAGTTGCTCTAGGGGCAGAGAAAGAAGCCGAGGAGCTGGCAGCTCAAATCACATTACCTGCTGGTGTCTTTGCTGGGTCGTCACAGGCTCTGACCAAGGGTCCTTCGCATCTGCTCCAGCACATGGCGGAGACGCTTAGCTCTCACAAACTGACAATTTAGAGGAAACTCCCTGAGGGTTTACAGCTTTCTCCCTGTTCAGCCATCTTCACTGCAACACCAGTGTCTAAGACAGCATTGTTGCCCAGGAAAATAAAAAGTGAATTATCCCTCTCCCTCCTGTCCCACCCCTTTGACTCCCATCAGACTTTGAGCCCCCTACAAATCCCTGCTTCAGAAAAGCAGCGCTACGAACCGCTGATACCCAGCTTGCGGTGGAGGTGCAACAGTCACCTGGGACACGGGTCACGAAGGGCATCTAAAAGGATATGCCCAAGACGGAGGCTCCGCACCGTTCCAGCCCCGTTCCCCTACGAACAGAGCAGGTTCATCTGTTCATGAAACACCTCCTGTGTTCAGAACAGCCCCGCTGAGCTGGCAGAGACTGTGGGGTAAAGCAGCTCGGAAGAGTCGGTGTGTGACAGACAGGCTGTCTCCTCCGCTCCTCGGTCGCCGCGTAGCGCTGGGATCTTAGTGTGCAGGTGTGGGTGGGTATGTGAGCGTGCTCTCCGTTGCCATTCCCTCCCAGGAAAGCCAGCCTGCTTTGTGCGTAGCTCTGGATAAATCCCCTGCCAACCTCACAGCCATCTGCTGTGGCAGTTGTGCCCTCAAAACCAGCCAACCAGCTCAGCTGCCGAGAGCACGAACCAGAATCGGTGGCTTCTCAGAATTCGGGATATGGTGCAGAAGGCTGGTGCCAAAATAACTTGAAGTCAGGCTGTTTTCTTGGGCGCTTCCAAATGATCATTCTTTGCCCAGGGGGATTATAAGAAGAGTGTAAGGTATCTGCAAACCTAAGCAAAACTCCTCTGGTTTGGTTACAAACGCAAGTCTCGGCTTAGGTTCACAAAAGTTCACAGGTCTCCTGGTAAACTCAGGATGGGACTCTCGTGAACCAAACCCGAATGCTGGGCAAGTTAGAGCCTTCAGGCGATCAGTGAAGTCAAGTTGTGAGTGAGGAGGCAACAAATAAAGGGGCAGGTTTGAACAAGGGGAGGTGACTCTCCACGTGGAAGAGCTGAGTTGTGGAACTCCTTGCTGCAGGATGTTGTGGGTGGTAATTGTTTACAAGGGTTCAGCAGGCAGCCGGACAAATTCAGGGAAGAGAAATCCCTTGGAGGTTTATAATTGAAATTAATACCACCAGCTTGTGAAGCTCCTGGATGTTTCACGGTTCGGGGAAAGGACTCAGAGCAAGGACCGTGCAAATAACAGAACCATTCTTGCGTACTGTACGTTATTTCCTTGTCCAGCACCCATAGTGCATACCAGGGCTCAAGCATGCAGAAATGTCGATGATCTCAAATTTTACTGAAACAAGGAAGTTTAGGTTTCTAAATGCCCATGTGATTCTGGAGAAGGGTGGCTCGCCACCTCCCATGGAGACATTCCCTCCATCCTCCCATGGCAGTCACACAAGAAGCTGACTGAGGTGCTCTCCACATTTCCGTGGCCTGTAAACTCCGTGCTGAAAGGCACGGATGAGCTCTTACAGCTCGAGGAATGACTGCACATGGGTTGAAGTGCAGGAATTGTCCTCTTGGGCAGTGTTGTCTGCAGCAGGCAGTATGGAAGAGACACCGGCTTAAGCATCTATGAAAGAGATTTAAGATAGACATTGTCCCTCACATTTGTGAGGAGATCAGAGCATGACATGGGCAAATACTGCATTAAGCTGATGTGTGGCAGCTCATGAAGCCTCTGTAGCTCGCTGGTAGATCTGAGACTATCTTCCCTCGCAGACAAATGTTCCCCCACATCAACTAGATTGACTGACATCGGTGGAGCAGTGCCAACTTACACGAGCGGTACATCTGCTCCCACATCTTTACATAACTGTTCCTGACTTTTTCCTTTTTTTTTTTTTTTTTTCCCCTCCCCACAGGTAAAAAGAAACTGTGCCTATTCCAGATTCATTTGAGAAATGCCACCGAAATTGATGGTATCGTGATGATTATTACTAATATTTGCTACTGTTCATATTTTAAGCCCTTCAAACTCTTCCTCACATTGCTTTCAGACCTGGGCTGTTTAACTCATTCCCAATATAAAAGGCAAGAAAAGGAGCTTTAGAAAAACATTAAACACACTGCAAGACTTGGACCAAACCTGATTTACAGTCATTCTAGATGATCTAATAATGTACAGATCAGGTTCATGCAGCAGTGAGCAATCTGACGGTCAGACCAACAGTGTTTCAGAAAAGGGGAAAGTCATGAGGCAAGCAAAAGGATGCTCTGTGGAAATAAAGCACTTCATAGTGGGGCTGTATTTGCAAAAGCATTTTTCACACTCAATGGTAATGTTTTTCTGCTTTAAAACAATACCTATTGCAAATGCTGGGTAAGTTTACTATAGGCACCATGTTGACACCACCCTAGAGAAAATTACAATGGTTTGGCAGCCTGTGAAGTCTTTTAAAAATAGACTGTGAAGCCCCTGAGAAAATGGCAAGCTCTAAAAATAGGACTAGAGCTCAGGGAGGGGAAAAAAAAAAAGAAGAAGAAAAAAAAAGCTTTCCTGATGCTAAAGCTTAGGGTCAGCTATAAAACGTGGGGTTCCTTCAAGGACACGCAATGAATTCATTGCAGTGCTCTGCAATGATTAAAAGCTTCCTCTCTGATTCCCTCCTGTGCTGCACTGGTCCCTCAATGAGGGGAGAAGAGAGAAAAAAGCAGAATTTTAACAAATGCAAGCAGGTGCAATCTGGGGACGCCCTCCCTTTTTACCCCAGCCTTGATAAAAGCATCTTACAGAAGCAGCATGGATCTATCTTTGCTTCTCCCACGGTCCTCTCCCTCCACACACCCCTGCCTCTGTTTTCCAGTGCCAATGCTTCTTCCTGCAAAAAGGGATTTTATGAGCACATCCTTGCTGCACTGGCACAGAGACAGACCTCAGGAGGCTGAGAAAATCATTGTAATAACGCAAATAATTTTAAGCAAGTGTCCCAGATTCTTGATTGTTTGCAGTGCAGGAAGCTGGACATCCCGTTTCGGATTTGCATGTGCAAGCATTAGGCTAAGGCATGAGGCTTCTGCAGGATTTTAGACCCTCCTTTTGGCCCACTACCACGGCAATTTTTAGTATCATTCTGTTATATTCGTGAAATAAAACTGGAGCCCTCCGGTGGCCAAAACCTCACCAGTAACCTTGCTGGAGGCTAACCAGAGACAGTCTCCAAGTTAGCTGACCTACTTTACCTTGGCACTGGCCAACAAACGCTATGGAAAGGGCTTGACAGCTGAAGTTGGTGGGATATACTGGGGCAAGGAGCAGTCAGGGCAGGCAGATGTGCCGACTGTGGGGTCCCACAAATTAAAATCCTGGCACAGCTGTCAAATCTGTGAGGTGCCCACAGATTACCCCTGGCCAGATTTCATCCTCATCACTAGTTGAGAAGGCACCGATGGAAAGAGGGAGCTATTAAAATGGCCACAGTCCCTTGTTAGTAATAACCTGATCCATCTCTCACTTAGAGAGTTGCAGGGGAGGAAAAACCTAGCCTGACTTCTTGGCAGGAGTGCAGTAGAAAGGCAAGTTACTGGTACGGGAGCAGTCAGACACCCCCAGAAAAGCCACCCTGTCACCTCAGAGAATAGTTACGAGCCTCCAAGGAATTATCTTCCTTTAAGGTAGCCGCAAAATTCAGCCAAATGAGGTTGTGCCTGTGCTTTTGGCAGCTGCTTTACAAACTGCTCACCGTAGATGTTTTGTTTATTTGAGCACTTACCTAAATGCACTTGTCCTTTCTGAAACGCACCGCGGTATTTACCAGGGAGTGGACTCAGCAGAAGCCGAGCCTTGCGTTGCGGGGTTTCCTAACGGTGGCTCCTGAAGGTGTGACATCATTTCCTTTAGGGGATTATTTTATTCCTGTGACCCTCCTTGCCAGATGGCATCCGATGCAAAAGAAAGAAGGTTTGCTCGTCTAGAGTTTCCTTCCTTGAACTTTGATTACCCTAGTTTTGATTTTTTTTGCCCAGAACCACAAGAAAATCGATGTACCTCTGGAGCCATGGAAGGGAAGTGCCACGCAGTCTCCCGACCTCCGGTGATTGCGGGTGCCGTCCTCGCAGGGTGGGCAGTCTCTGAGCAGCAGATCCAGGCTGCTCCGGGGCGCTCCAGCTGCAGGATGTCAGGGCAGAGCCCTCCCTGACAGGCTGCTCCTCTGCAGGGCCACATAAACCTCAACCTGTCCCGACTCTCATTGCTCCTGGGAGAAACGCTACAGAGCAACTGGAAGCTTCACCAAGCCCGGAGCAAGCGCTCCCAGGGGAAACACCAGTTTATTTCTCCATCTGTACCACCTAACCCTGCAGACTGTGGGCAAGGATGGGGTGACTTCACCTCCTGGGCACGCTGAATGCCATTTACCTGCCTGACTTCTTGAGACTTACTGCCTCCAACATAATTTCATTTCAACAAAAATATCCCAAACTCATGAAGTTGAAAACCAGTTAAGTATTTCACTGGTCACCTGTTTCACCTTGCAGCTGAGTGATCCTTCTCCAGCAGGTCCACAGGCACCTGCAGTTCCCCAGAGAGCTCCAGACCACCGTTTTCTTGCCCACTAAAAGGTGCTGATAGCGAAGGAGCGCTCCATTCTGAAGAGCTTCCAGCCGTGAGGATGATATTCCCAGCAAGCACACTGGACTGGCACTCTTGCACACCAGAGAGAAGGTTAACATTTCAGCCCATGTTAGGCCTTCTGTCACGGATCTTCAAAATCAAGCTGAAGGCATAGCTGCAAAAATTGAACATAAAACATGTGAGCTGTATTATTTCCCAGAAACCTTACTATACTTAAAAATGGCATGTAACCAAGGTGAAAATAATGGAAGAACCTGTAGAAATACAGTTTTGCTGAGTTATGAAGTCTGGTGTGGCTTTTTGCAGATGAATTCCCAAACCATAAGACGGTTAGTAAGAAGAGTCACTTGTCCATTCTTTGCTTCTCCCCCACCGCAGATATCTCAATCCTCAGATATCTTCCTGATGCTCCAAAATCCAAATATTAATGTTAGGTGCTCTGCAAAAGTCCACAGCCCTAAGGACGCTAGAAACAGTGAGCAAAGGAAAGGGTTTTTCCCCCCCAGCAGCCATGGCCACAAATGGCACTACAGTTATCCCTTCTATTCCAGGAGGGCTAGCTTACCACAAAGGCCCTTGGACAAGGAAAAAGAATGATCTTTCACTCTGCCACAAGCAATCAGCAGAATGAAAGGGGAGTCTGCATTTGGAAGAATTCAAGGAAGCATTTGGCACAGTTTTTAAGACAAAAAGAAAAGATCAAACAGGTGGGGAAGGAGAGGAAATGGTGGAAGAAATTTTGAAGATTACAAAGGCACAGCTGGAGAAACTTCCTGAGGGTGAAAAAGCACCACAGTTGGCCAGAAAAAAATGTTCATATGTGTTATACCCTGCTTTGAGATCAAGAAGGCAGTGAGGAGAAATGAACATAATTTAACCAAGAGAGCAATTAAAATGTCTTCAAACACCTTAAAACAAACTGTCTCACTGCAAACTGGAATTACTCCTGTTCTGTAGGGAAGTATTTACTACAATCTAAGACAATAAATCACTGTTTTAAAAAGAACAGCTTGTTCACCATGCATGGAGCCAGAGTCAGTCCAGTTTAATGACTTGCAGTACACGAGCTCTAGAGACTTCTGGCTGCACTATTCAAGATTGATATACAGCCCTTGGAAGAGCAGAAACAAGTCCTCATGCCAGCAGCATACAGATGATATTCAGGTGGGCAGGTATGATGACACCGAGAAACAGATAAGCAATCACTCAGAAAATCCATGTCAGCAGGACCAAGGGAAAAGGAGCATCTGCCTGACCTTGGTTGGGAAGGAAGGTCACGTTAACTTATTATCCATCCCAGTGTACAGCCTGTCAGCATGGAATCCTCCAGCTGATCCCTGACCAGCCCCGTGAAAGAAGTTATCTCCAGTCTCTAGAGGAAATTGTTTGGAGACTTTTTTTCTGGCACATATCCTATTCATGCCACTGCAGTCTGTAAAGGGAAGGCACGGACTGAAAAGGCAGCCCCAGAATTAATCCTGGGCATAAGTCCTCCATGTATTGGATGAGACCAGTGGAGAGTAACTTTACCAAGACAAAGATCTGCCATGGGTCTTAAGAAGAGATGTTTCATGTGCCCTTAAAAAATTCTTCCATTAGTAGCAAAGAACTTTGTATGGCTCTAATTGCCAGATTAACAGCCTTTGTCAGCTTAACCATTCCCAAAAGATGCAGTTCAGACAATAACAGGATAACCATCCTCCTCACAGTCCCCCTGGTAGAACTGAGACACTACCCAGCAGGGAATGTTACTAGAGGTGAGAGAGTAATTGGTTTCCTGCATCTACCCCAATACATGGATTTGTGGTGAGACTGTCAGATTCGGCAGCAGCACTGCTGGTGCAGTTGGTGTAGACTGGCTTGGCCAAGGTAAGAAAACACTTTGATCCCTACTTGGCATGAGTTCTGGAGTAAAACAGTAGCGATTTATTGTCAGTTCCCTGAGAACTTCATCACATCATTAGACTCTTCCCTGTCTGGAATGGTTTGCTTTTTCTGGAGGAGTAAAACAATCCCTGGATCACCACATGAAGCTGCGACTGCTATTAGACATCCCCAGCACACCTCAGGAGTAAGCTGTTCAGTGAGTTTTGTGGGCTTGTTCCACTCTCTCTGACTCTACAAGCAATGTTAATTGGAATAAAGTCGACTTACCTGGCTTGCACCAGATCCCAGCTCTCCAGCCAGCAGTAAATCTAGAAATGTCCCACCAGCCTCTTCTCCAAGCCTCTAGATACCTCCTTCTCTCTCCCATACTACTTTAGCTTTTCCAGCCTCTCACAATAGTATGTGACTGCTCCATCCGTGAGACATCGGTCCTATCTCACAGGAACCAGCCACTTTCTGAGGCTGAGAGACCTACAGCTTTTGGATACAGGGAGCTCATCAGCTCAGGTTGCTGTCACTCACTGCTTCCATTTGTAATTCTATTCACTGAACTCCTACCATAACCTGAAGGAAAGATTTTAGGTGTACCTAAATATCTATTCCCTCCAAATACATTTCCTTCTCCCAGCAATTGATTTCCAAGGAAGCTGAGGTTCAGGAGCTGTTTCTTACAAGCTGACAGCAGTTTGGGTGTCCCCTAGTGGCACTAAATAGAATTTCAGTCACTAAACCCTGGATCTCTGTAAGAGCTGACACCCTTCCCAGGTTAGCACACATCCTTCCCTGACTAGTCATCATCTGCTTTGCTGTGGTCCCTTAGCATCCCCAGCCATGGGCCACAGGACCAAATCCTGACTAACTTCATTTGTGGCAGCCACAGGAAAATAAAATGATTCTCTCTTGACACCAGATACGTTAAGACATGAAGGGTCTGGTTATTCCGTGCTCTCTTGCTGAATATGAGCCTGAGCCACTCTTGTGTTTGTGGCTTTTAGCAAGAATGTTTGTCTTCAAACAGCTGCGTGACTGCGGGACCAAGGATTTGTCAAATACCAGAACAAAGGTATCTGCTGCCACTGCCCCAGAGAGAAGACGTAGGTCCACCACAGTGGCTGATGTCAGAGCAGGGCTTTTGTCCGTGGAGCCATCCTCCACAGCTAAGAAAAATAGGGACTTCAGTGTCAAAGAAGCAGAAGAGCACCTGCTACAAAATCTCTAGGCTACATATCTGTCTATAAGATGACATCATATTTAATAATGAAAAAGGGTTGATAGTATTACAGTATTGTAGTTATTTCACCTTAATACATTCCACCATGATTAGTAGTAATAATAAATTAAAAATTCTAAAGTGCAATATGATAGAATATTTCTGGTTAGAAAAAAGGTTTCTTTTTTTTTTTTTTTTTTTTCCCAGAGAAATTTTAAATGCCACCACTCTGCCATGAGAAGGAGCTTGGTGACAAATCTTGGTGGTGGAGATCTCAGCCCTCTGCAGCGCAGCCCCAGCTCTGTCCGCTTCACACGGGGGGGATACTCCTGCATTTCCTTGTCCCTAGAGAGCTTCTTTTCAGTCACCCAAAAGCATATGCTTTAGTGTTGGCAAGGTCAGCTCTATAATTACCCAAGTTCCAGAGGCTGAGTGGAAAAGGATAACCTTTCTTTAGCTTTTTTGCGTCATCCTATAACCTTTAAATTGGAACAGCTATCAAATTCGGTGGGAGATTTCATATAACTTTTTATGAGACTCATTATCTGGGGAATACATCTGCCATCAATTTTAAAGCCAGAAAGGATTTCTATGATCACATAACGTAATGTAATTAGAAAAGGGAAGGGAGCAGTGGAAGCCCAACCTACTGGCAAAGCAGCCCTCTAATGCAACTAGCTCTTCCCCCACTGCCACCCTTGCACCTTTCCTGGCCTCTAAATCCACAAGTTACCCTGAAGGGATAACCTCAGCGGGCAGACACCCCATGCTTCCATCGGTGGTGGCTTGGCACCACACACTAGTGAGGCAAAGGACCTGCCTTTCCCCACCGACGTGTAGTTAGTAAAGGAGAAGTGAATACAGCCCAAGCCTAAAAGACATGGCGCTGTCATGTCAACTTGCTCGTCCTGCTTGGGGAGTTCTGAAACAGCTGTACCCCGTAAAGACAGATGCATGGGCAGCTCGATAGACACTGCCTAATTCATGAACAGCAGAAAAAAAAAAAAAAAAAAAAAAAAAAAGCAAAGAGCTGCTTAGACTGTGCTAAAAAAGGGAGAGAGAAAAATCTAGAGTGTCCTAGAGTCAAAGTCTGTAGGCATAAGTATTTACACACCTGAAATAGCACTGCAGAGGAAAAGAAGAAAATTTAAAATAAAATAAAATAAATAAAAAATCAGGCATTCAGACTTTCTGCAGCTCACCTCTGAATGTATCCTGCGCCCTCTCCTGGAGTGCTGCCTTCATCCCAGCCAAGCCAGGGCAGAGAGAAAGGGAAACAGAGGTGTGTGATGGAAAGGATCAGAGCTGGGGAAAGGCAGGTGCCATTTAGAAGGGAGAATGTTCAGGGGATAGAATGTAATATAAGGGTTATACATGAGAGGAAAATGGAGCACTACACAACAGCTGGTGTGGGTGATCTTGCTCCCTACAGGGTGCCTAGAGGGGAAGGGATGGACAAAGGGGTTTGGGGCTATTTTAGCTCATTCCACAGCAGTGTAGGCACAAGAAGAGTCAGCCTGTGTATATTATTTTTTTTCTTCTCATTATTTCTTTCTGCTGCAGCATCCCCTCTCCATCCCATCAGCATTTCAACTAGACCACACCAAGTAGTTTAGTACAACTGGAATCCAATGCACCCTTCTCCCTGTATACTCCAAGAAAGGAGCTCTGAGACATCTGACTTCATATGTAAGGGCCATAGTGCATCTCACTCTCACCTGCGTGAGCTATGGTCATGGCTGATACAGTCTGGATCTTCCACAACCCTGATATCAGACAGCATCACAACACCACCAAGAATCATTAGCAGTCTCCTCCATCACCAATCCCCGGCTCCTCGCTAGATACACAAGTTTGATTCTCATATGGACATATAAAGCAACAGAAGGACTATATTGGGTATATAAAGTAATCAGAAAGTGAGCAGCTGCAGGAGATAACCAGTACCTGGTTGATTCGGAAGAAGCTACAACTACACATCCCTATATAGTGAAGCAGTTTAGGAGAGGAGGTGGCTTCCTGAAACACAATATCACCTTAAAACCTTCCTCAGATCATCACTAAACCTCTCCCAACCCAGGGATGTCCCTATGCTACCTTCAGCCCTTGCTTGACAAAGATGCGTACACACCAAGCCTCCACAGACACCTCCAGCTCCCAAACAACATTCAGGTGCAAATATAATGGCATATTTCGCCCTACTGAGCACTTGGGCTTGGATTCTCACTATTCCCAAGCTGCTTCTTTACAAACCACTGGGGAAGGGTTCCTGCTGTCCTTTACCCTCATAACTGCATGCCAAGAGAGAAAGATCAAGTGATCATAGCAAAACGAGTCTTATATGAGCATTTGCTACTCCCACAGGACTGGCTGAACTTGCTGACCCTAAGGACACCAGGCTGGGCTCACAGTGCACTCCAGGCTCATTGACTGCAAGCCTAATAGAGTTCGTGGTTACATGATGCATCTTTGACTATTACAAAGTGGCTTGAAATGGTCATTTTCTGGTCAGCATCAAAACATACTTTAAAGGGTGAATTTTTCTATTAATAACCAAGGAAATTATTGCCCTGTGAGTATGTAAATTGCTACTCAGGAAATGGCCTGAGCTATTAGGAGCTATTAATGTGCACAAAATCAATACACAGGCAGATTGTCTGCTCCATTCAGAGGCAAATACACCAGTCACATAGGCTTAGATTGGTCTGGGGAATGGAATATGATTTCTTCCCTTTTAAAGGAGCAAGAGTGTGCTATATATGTGCTATAACCTTGTGTTAACTGATGGTGTCACCAAGAACATCATCGCTTCAGTTCAATTCTTTGGAGGTGGTAACTAATGAAGACAAATTTGGCCAGATCACAAAGACAAATAGATGTGGAGCTCCCATCTTTCTCTGGAGAGCACTTCTCGTCTCCCTTCTTCACAAACTTCAGCCTCTCACCGTTGTGTCTACTAACTTGCTAGTTTCCCAGGAGTGGACCTTTGCTGCCTACAATAAATTTGAGAAGTAAGGATGAACTCTAGAAAGTGCAGCTAGTGTCCTTCAAGACACCGTTCAAGACTCTTTAACGGTCTGTGGACAAGTTATAAGGAGTTCATCAAGGTCACTAAGAAAAAAACAGTTAGTTGTCAGTAAGCTGATGTTTACTGTACCCCTATTCTCATCTCCACCAACAATAATTAGAAGATCTGCAAATCAAAAAAGATTGGAAAACAGTTATCTAACTCCATCAGAGCTTGGGAAAGGTCAGGTCTAGATCTGTTCAAAGGGTAAAAGCTATATAAGCCTATTTAATAACATTTACTATTGAAGTTGATCTGATTTTGGTTTAGATACAGGTTTTCTGTTTCTGCCAATCTTCTGCATTAATATTAGCAAGTCTGAAGAATGACCACAGACACCGAAAGAAAAATAAGAACAGAAAAAACATATATGACACCTCCCCATCTTTTAACAGTTTCTAGTTCTGGGGGTCTACTGAACCTGATGTGGTTTGGTTTTTTAGTAATCTGCAATCAATCTCTTTAACTAGAGATTATCAGCTCTCCCCTTATTTCCATATAAGTTTCTTGCCTCCTCACCATCCTTTGTAAATGAGGTCCCCAAGTTCTGTTTCTCTTTGCATGAAGTACCACATCCTTCTTTGTGTTTTGAACCTGGATCCCAACAGTCTTATTTGATTACTCCAAGTCTAGTTACCCCAGAATAGGGGGGGGTAACTCTTAATCCACACCCAAGCTCTTCGTGTCATCCATAATTAGTCCTCTGTCATACTTTTTCCACTACCCATAGTCCCTTTTCCAGGTGGAATAGTGCCAGCCCACTCACTCGCTCCCCAAACAGAGCTGTTGATGATTGATGATCCTCCTTGCCTTCTCCAAACATTTTCCAGTTATAGTCTGAAGATGGGGTACCAGGACTGCAGATGGTACTCAAACACCTAGCAGAACCTTACTTTTGATTTGCTGTCTAGACTGCTACTGAGTGCTGAGGTGATTTTTGATGGAGACATCTATCATAACCACGTAGTCTCATTCCTGATCGGCAAGGACCAACTCAGTGCCTATCACTGTGAAGCTAGGATTATTTTTTCCCCATACCCATCATTCTACATTTACCTACACAGAATTTTATCTGCCTTTTCATTGAACTGTCACTCAGTCTCGTAAGGTCCTTCTGCAACTCTTTACAGTCATTCCTTTTCCTTACTGCCCTGAAGAGCTTCGTATCATCGGCAAAGCTGATCACCTCACTGCTCACCCCCTCTTCCAGATCATTTATGAAAGTGTGGAACAGCACAAGTCTCAGGACAGACCCCATCCAACAGTGGCTTCTCTCCATTCTATCAGCTGGCCAGAGACTCTACCCACTGCTTCCCTCACATTTTTAACCATGCCAGGTTCTTCCCTCATCTCATGGCTGTACAGTTCCCTCTGAAGCCCTTCTGGAAATCTAACCTAACCAAATAGACTTACCATTATCATTATGCTTGTTTCCCCCTTCAAAGAAATTAGTTTTCTAAGGCAAAACTTTTCTTAACAGAAACTGTGTTGACTTTTCCCAAGGAATTTTTTTGTATTTATCAGGCATTCATTGATTCAATTCTCTGCTATGTTGTCTATTAATTTGCCTAGTACAGATGTCAAATTTATCAGACTACAGTTCCTTAGATACCCTTGTGGAAACATAAAGAATAGCACCGTGCTTGCTAGTCTCCAGACTTCAGGCGCCAATGGAAGTCTAAATGGATTATACAGTCCTATAAGTAATTCCACTATTTCTCTTGAAATTAATGAGTGAAAAACCACTCGGTTCTGGCAATTTGTCAGTATACATTCTATATGTCTGCAACACAATTTCTGCCACAGTTATTTAATAGGAGAGATGCTAGTCTGTCTTTGATTTCATTTCTTCTAATTCAATGACTCTCCAGATTGTATTCTCTACTGGGATCGCTAATTCACTTCTAGGAAAATCATTATAACAGGCCAATTATGACAGCAAATACAAATGCTGTAGTCAAAATTAATAAATTTATACTCCTCACTGCTCCTCCTTCTTCCTGCTGTTTCTTTTATACCTATGTTACCCACGAATGCAGTTATGATCGCATACTCCGTGGGCTCTGTGGGCCTTTATGGCAGATATATCTCAACTGATCAGTTAGCCTTGCACAGCTTATGCCTTCCTCAATCCTTCTGCCAAAAACAACCTCCCAAACTTACCCTGAACCCGATCGGATCAAAAAACTCTTTGGCTCATCCATCATACAGCAGTTACACTGCAGTAAGTCAGACTAAGAGGGTGTCACAGAACTTACCATCGTGTTTGAGGAAATGTAGGAAGACAGATTTCTGGGGTTCACAGACCCAGTCCTGGAGTAGCTGTATCTTCCACCAGGACTTCTGGAATCCTACATTTCAGAAGGAAGCCAGGTAATAATGTTTTTTCCCCTCTGCATCATTGAAAATGAAAAGGTACCTTTCCCTTCTTTTTGTGCAATTAGAGCACTAGCCTCTATTTCTGGCTGCTTCCCTCGTTAGAGTAGCAAAGATCAGATTGTGTCCATCAGCCAGGTTGCACGTCACGCTGTCCTGTTAAAAGAAGACAGCTTGTCCTAATAGATAAGGATGTAGCATCAGGAATGGTGCTGGCATCCAGGGAAGAAATGGCTAATGGTCTCATAGGCATGAAAGTGAAGCGTGCAGGAAATTGGGAATCGTTGATAATACAGCATCACCACACATCAGTGCAGTATGGTTCTGTGCAAAATTATGTGTTTCTGTGGGGTGACTTTTTTATTCTGTAAGTATTTACAAGAGTGGAGGTCAGGGCTAAGCTTACAGCTTGACCAGAAATGCTTTTATCTCCATCATCCATTTGCAGTTCTGATGACTTACCATCTACACGCAGCCTGAGAAAGATGAGATAACTGCTCCTCCCTTGGCAGTACTTCAGATCTTTGTGGCTTGCTGGATAAAATTGGCATTTTCATAGGAAAAACATATATTTTTTTTTCTAGGAGCATTTTTAGTTTTAATTAATAAACAGAAAAGGGGGAGAGGTGGTGGTGATGGGTAGATAAGGGGATTTGCATCATTGGACATGACTAGATCTGAATTGTAACCCAAACCTGATTAATAATAATTAATTTTTTTTGGCTAAACAGAAGATGATTTATCTGATACTATTGCCTGCAACATACCTGGGCATAACACATCCACCTGTAAAATGCTTTGGCAGTTGTGAGCAATCTCATACCTACATATTGCTGCAGGTTTCAACCACTGCTGATGCAGGGCTCGCAGTGATAGTGTCTGCAATGATGGGAACCAAGACACGTTTTGGTTCCTCAATGGTATCTGTACCATACATGTTAATGTAGAGATTTTGGGGACAGTAACTTTCCTCCTTCCTCCAAAAGATGAGTCAAGAATGATCTGGACTGAAAGAAGGGGAAGAAATGAAGCAAGTAGGCAAGTGGGGTCAGGCTGAGACTGTGGTGTAAAATAAGGCAGCTGAGAGAACAAAGGCTTTGTAAGATGAAAAAAAGATGAGCGTAAACTCAAATTTGAAAGCAGAGTCCAGGGCTCAAGGAACTAGAAAGACAACTAAGGCCCTTAAATAATGGAGTGTGAGGCTGTGGTTAGAGACAGGCAGGTCTTTAGATGAGTGACAGTGAGCAGACGAGCACATATACTCACTGGTAACCGCACTGTCACAGTGTCAAGCTAGAAGAAAAAAAAAATGCTGTGTGTGAACCTCTGCCCTTGCTTCACGCAGCAAGATGCAGACCACTGCATCCAGTGAGCAAAACAGGGTCTGGCATTTTCCTTGACTGTTACCTCATCGCTCTCTTTCAATGTGTTCGCAAGGCAGACAGAATCGTCCCCGGTGGATAAATTCCACAGACATGGACTTACCTTTGAGGCTGCCAAGTCAAGGAGCGAGTAAAGACGTGGGGAGCAATTTGGAGATCACCACTGAGCATTCTCAGATGCGGTGAGCTTGATGGAGCAAGCTAGCTCTCCAGGGAGGTAGCGACACTTAGAGAAGTGCCTGAGTCAGCTCGATTTTGCGTAGGTTTCCAACAAGACCCAGAACCTGGGAGATGCAAAAGCACCTCAGAGGTACCTTCAAAACCATCTTTTCTTGGGCTAGGGCTGGAATGGAGCCAGACATCACATAAAAAAGGAGAAAGTCCTTCAAAATGCATGCATCCTTTGGTATCTGTAGGGCCATGAGGTGAGAAGGGGAGGGAGGGAGGCAGCAGCAGCAGGTGTGATGGGACACACATCCCTGCCCTCACCAGCACTGTACTGATCTCTAGCCATGAGACCACTTCAATCTGATGTAAGCTTGAGCAGCCACAGAACGGAGGGACCACCCCTGCAGGACTAAGAGGAGGACATGCCACGTTACCTTTGTGCCTTTCCCTGTGGCAGGTGCTCAGTGCAGTACCGCAGGAATCACCTCTGAGGAGGAAAAGGTGCGCCTCTGCAAGTGGTTGTGAACTGTCCTGAGAAAGCTGCACAGCTGTATTAATTCCACATCGAATATTTCACATGAACATCATAAAGTCCAAGAGGGCAACCAGTCTTTTTGACATAAAAAACACACCACGCTTTAAAAAATATTGAATTTATTCGTATGTCTAGCCTATTTAACAGTGGATCACACTGGTAGAAACAATCACAAATATCTAGTTACATGGTTTCATCAAGTTCTGGCCTGTGCAACGTTGGGTTTGAGTCAAGCGCATATTATGGCATCACCAATAAGGACAATGATTGCTGTTCAAAGCTCGGTTGAGTCCCATCTATTTGGTCAACTTTGAAACCCAATAACCTCTTCTCCCACTGCATGTGGGATTCTCTACAAAGAACTTGTATTCTCAAAGTCTGAATCCAGCAGCCAGCCTGAAGCACATGCTCCATCTAAAAATTCTGTTTACCTCATGTCCTTTATTTGAAAGGCTTCAGGTTTATAAATCAGCCTAGCTCCAATAAGCAAGCTGGAATTACTTATCTCACCACCTGATCTGGCCTGCAAATCCCAATTGCCTTCCTTGAAATAACGCATCGGAGCAAGGTTTCCCGGCAAAAGAAAAGCGATCCTGTAACTAACATCCCTGCTGTTTGTGCTGGCACACAGCATGGCCTAAAGTCTCTGACCTGCCCGCCATGTATCTGAAGGGTACCCATAGACTTCTGCAGCACATTCACACCTTTCTAAAGGCAGCCTGCACTTAAGTTGACTCTGAAGACAATTGCCCTTGCAAAAAGGGTCCATGGCAGCTCTGGCTACCCGTGGTCCGTCACCCGGCCTTGCCACACACGTCAGGATACCCAGTGACTCAGAGGAGTCCCACACTGCACGCTGGGCTGCACTGAGACGTAGAGTAGATCTCTGTATTGTTTGCACCCAAACAATATGAACGCGGAGTGAATGTTGCCTCCTAAGGACTGTGGGCTCACATCCACACTCAGGCCTACTGAGCAGACCTGCTCCAAAAGCATCTTCGGATCTGGCACCTCAGGGTTTCTGTAGGCCCAGTCCTACAAGCCTGAGTCACAGGTAGTCAGAAAGTCTGAAAGTCCTCGTCAGAGGATCAGACCCTCAGCCAGCAGCTACCAGGCAGTACTACAGTCCTAGGCTGTTACAGCTGCCGAGAGCTGCCAGATTAGAGAAAGCTGCCTTCTACCTCTTTTCCCTCACACATTGACTGTGACGACTGCCAGACAGGCTAAAAGCCGCTCATGAAAATGTAGAGGGTGTTACTGATAAAGAGTCCTAGGGAAGTTGGATGCCCAGCATCCACCAGAGTACCTTCTGAAAATCCCAGTCGTTACGCTCAGGGCACCCTTTACACCACTCTTCCTCTCAGTCTCTCCCTTCCCAGCGTCAGTTCTTTCCACCCACCCTCCCACTCTCCTACGCAGAGAGCTGGCAACACGCACAGAGTGGTTCCACATTTGGTTATGGACACTTGGCTGCAGGACTGACCTTTGCTGCTGCCAAAGGGAGGGAATTCCAGGCCGGAGCACCCCTCTCTGCCCTTCGCTTTTCAGTGCTAATTGGGTTTTCTATCAGCTTCAGCACGGCACAGTGTGGACTTGTGGAGCTTGAAAAGCAACAGAGGTTTTTATCACAATGGTGCAATGGGAGAAGACTTCAGAGCATTTTCTGGGAACACTGCACACGACTATAGTACATTTTCAGAACTGTCTGGCTATTGTGCCTTCTAAAACACATAAAGGACTACAAACAGTGCTATTTCAGTGAAGCTCTCTACAGCCACTGAAAGTAAGTCACCACCTCTTTTAGAGCAGGCAGTGGACTCACATGTTCACAACAAGAATTGACTGTACATACTCTAAAGCAAGACACTTCATAGGCAAATGAGAAATACCTCTACTTTGGGCCCATCCCTTAGATATCAGATATTATGCATGAACAGGACAATTACTACTTGTACAGCTATGTGGAACATCTACCATTTATCTGAGTTATTAAAACACAGTTTTAAATAGCACAGTAATCCAAGGCCAAAAGACAGGCAGACAAATGGACACTTCAGCCACTTGTTCGATCCTCTAGAGAAAGCCATTTGCTCTTCTAAGGGCTGACCTTACGCATTTACCAGGACTGGATCCTCTACTTGAAAAAAGGGTTAAAATAAGTTTCAACAACAGAGCCTTTTGGAGGTGCCCTGTGACAATTTCCAGCTTCCCACAGGACTCAGTGCTTGTCTGGGGCTTTTGATGAACAGCTCATAAATCGTTGCTATTTAGCTACTCACAACTGAATCCTGCTTTATTTAGTTTTCCCAGAAATGAGACACATTTGAATCTTGTATGGGATTCTCCCTGCCTCCTCCCTCCAACCCTTGTTTACATTTAGTTTCTGTTTCCTGGAACTAAGAGTGTTAACCCGTTTAAAAACAACAGCAACAACAAAACCAGAAAGCAAGGAAACCAGTTTCCTGTCCATAAATGTTGTATTCCCCGCACACAGGGAAACTTCACCAACTCTACAGTAAGAAGATACAACAAGCTCCTTTGCAGCATCCCGACGTGACAGCCTTGCAGCATCCAGAAGCCAGCCTAGCAAGGAAAAAAAAATTGTTACGTGTTAAAAAAATGCCCCAAAAAAATGTATTATTTTGCACGGATCACAGTTAAGACATGTCAATCTAAGGGTTCATTTCTTGATGAGAATGTTTGAAGGGACTGAATTTGAGATATCTTGTCAATATAACTGCAGCTGGCTACATTTCTTTGCTTACCTTGACACCTACTGGGAGGCATTTGATTTATTGGGGGATTTTCCTTACAGCTGCTGGGAATTATATGCATCTCTTCTTGCATGAGACGAAATACACATAGCAGAAGGTTCCAAAGTTTGATAGGATGCATTGCAGTCCTGTGCTGCTCCAAGCGCGGAGACCCAAGGTCTGACCTTTACTGTAACTGGGACTTTGTTAATTCCCATAGCCAGTTTCTCGGTGTCTAATTTTAAGTCCTTTTAAGACAGATCTATATTAACAATTTGGCTTATAAGCCTCTTCCTCCATGCCAAGGTCAGGAAAGTCAGAGCAAGTAAGGGAATTTTTTTAATTTTTTTTTTTTAATCAGATTTGAAATTATTTATTGAGGCAACAAATGGAAAACGTGTTGGATCTGCAAGGACTTTTCTTCATTTAGAGACTCCTCACTGTCACACTTTGATGCAGCCCATTCTAGCTGCACCTAGGTCCATCTGTGCTGGTGACACATGAAACCCAAAGGGCTATTCATAAGTTACTAAAGACATCTGCAGTCCTCCACAACAAAGGAGAGAGAAAGGGAAGACAGAAGTGACGGGAATAAATGTGGCCCTCCTAAATTGGTCAAGGTCTGTTACAATCAGAAAAGTCACAAAACAGTTCCTCATAACTCAAGCAACACTTATGTTTCTTTTCCCTCTGTATGACAACAGTGCAAAGCCTCAACTCTGCCAGTCTAACATGCCCCTAAAAGTTACCTATTGCATTTTGCTTTACACAGGGTGGCTTATGTGTTCCTATGATACTGTACTGGGTTTGCACAGCAAGGGTTTGGTAGTGGGAAGGTGCTACAGGGGTGGCTTCTGTGAGAAGCTGGTAGAAGCTTCCCCCATGTCCGACAGAGCCGATGCCAGCCAGCTCCAAGACGGACCTCCTGCTGGGCAAGGCTGAGCCCATCAGCGATGGTGGTAATGCCACTGGGATAACATATTGAAGAAGGAGGGGGGAAACCCTGCACATTCTGCAGCCAGAGAGAGGAGTGAGAACATGTGAGAGAAACAGCCCAGCAGCCCCCAGGTCAGTGCAGAAGGAGGAGGAGATGCTCCAGGCGCCGGAGCAGAGATTCCCCTGCAGCCCCTGGTG
>JAVJGG010000024.1:6563594-6593558 GCA_035590195.1 Aviceda cuculoides
TTAGTGAAGTGGATCCCCTCTCTCCCAAGTCCATGTCGACCCTCAAACAGAGTCACATGGTCCAAAACAGCCTCAGAGAAGCCGCAGGCACTACCTGCAGCCTGGGACTTGCAGGGCTGCGTCCACCATCCAAACCTCCACCTGGGTGGATGTCTCTGCCCATCCAAACCTCCACCTGGGTGGATGTCTCTGCCCGGGGAAGGAACAGGATGATCCATCACCTGCTGGGAAAAGCGCCCTGGGGCGCATCACCACCATACCTGAAAGTGTTTAAGCTGATCTGAAGTCAGACGATGACCTCTTCTTTGCATCTTCCTGAGCAAGCCACTGTTCGTTGGCTGTGCTCTAGACCCGCGTTTTCGTTATGTTCCTGCAGAATAGTTTGACGCAATGAAATTTGTATTTTCTGTTGGAAAACTGTTCTGCTAACATACACCATCAGCCAAAGATATTGTGGACCATTGATAAAATGTGCAACCCGAGAACTGCCTTTTGAGGTTTTTTTATTTGTTTTGTTTCATACGGCTGATAATATCAACTTTAAAGCTGTCAAGATCACAAGGGAACCATTCAGGGAAGAAAAAGACAAATCTCCAGGTTACCCAGGCATTTAGGCAATGCAAAACCGCCATAGATACAAAGCAGCAGGGCCTCTGTTTTCTGAACACTTCCTTAAGTCTTGCAAATATTTAAGTGTTTTGCTTTGTGTTTACCCCACCTGCACTGGGCCAACCTGTTTGAACCATTGCCTTGCATTCACCTAAACTTACAGTGACCTCCAAACATTTATGTCCCTTTTGGCAACTGGTGAACTCCACCAGTTAGCTGACGAGAGTCCCCACTCCAACCATTCACTCTATGCTTACTTGTGGCACCCATTGGTGCTAAGGAATGGAATTATCTTCTTTTTCCATGGGATCTTTCGCTACTGAGAGCTAGCTTGAGGCTGCTCGTTCAGCTGTGCAGCATCCATCCGAGAGCATGCAGCTTTTCCCCAGCCGTAGATGACCCTGCAGCAAGGAGGAGCGGGTGGCAGCAGTACAGCAGGTGGCTGTGTTAATAACGGAAGAAATAAGGGAGAGCTTTTTAAAGGATATGCTAGGTGAAGTCTCTAGGGACCAGATTTCTTCACTGCCCTTTGTTACACCCCAAAATTCCCCAGCTGGAAAAATGTTGCTGTTTCATGCAGAATTTTTCATTTTGAAATTAAACATTTCAGTGACGCAGTCTGAATCCTGAGTCTTACCCAGCTCTGAAGAGCCTCACATGTTCACGCATAGCACAGATTTTCTGTACCATGAAGGAGTGATTCAAAACCTCCCAGGGCTCCTGCTGTGGAGAGCTGCCAGTAAGTAACCAGAGGGTTCTCTGCCTTTCCCCTTGAGATGGGCCACAAAGTTTGCCCTAAGAGCCATGGGCTGCAGGAACCAGAGGGCTCCAAGCCTTGGGACTGGCTGGAAGTGAGGCCAACTTCTGCTTATGTTTTTGCAGAAGTTTTCTGAAAGCAATGTGCCATAGGATGCTGCATTTTCAAAGTAATATTTTTCTATGAAAGCATGATTCCTTGGAAAATACTGAGGCAGCTTTCTTCTTGCTATTTCTTCTGCAGAGAAAGGTCAACCTTCTACCCCTCAAGAAACTCTAGCTACACTGACACAGGGCTGACTGACGGGAATGCTGCAGGCTCAGGTGTTTACATGAGTAAAAACTAATTTTGCAAAAATCAATAATCCGTTCTAAGGTTTCTCAGCCCTATTGACAATCAATTGTAATGTCCTTGCCTGTGGACTCAATAGGCATTTCATTCAATCTAACAGAAACAAACTCCTTATACTCCAAAACTGGCTCAGGTAGATGCTAACTTGTACATTCCCCAGTGTCCCTGCCCCCATAACCTTATTTTCAAAGCTGATGACCACCCAATATTCCCAGTTCAAATGAAGCCAAACTTTTTCCTGTCCTTTTTCTTCTTTAAGTTTTGATGTACCTTTTCAGCTTTTTTACAGACAGTATCTTGCATAAAGCATTGTTTCTTTAGGTGAAGAAGTTAAGGGGATCTGGTTGCTTTGTGGTTTGGTTTGTTTTTTTCTCATTGCCAAAAATATCTGGAGTTGAAACTGGAAACTGTCACTTCTAGAGGGACTGCTTATTTGGCTGTGATGATGAAGACCTGCATCATTAGTTCATTAAACAGGCTTCTTCAGAAAAATTGGGAAATCAATCAAAAAACTGTGTGAACTGGAGGACTAGAATTACAGAAGTGAGATGAAATAAATTAAGTATAACTGTATATTTAGAGATCAATAAGAATTTCTCCTCTCTACTATGTGTTCATGGACTGGAAAAGAATGGAGATGAGGACTCTACGTACTGCTTGATTACAGAATGATTACGAGACATCAATAGGACAAGACTATGATAGCGGTTAAGAAAATCCTAGAATGCATCAGGAAAGGCATTTCCAGCAAGTAGTAAAATACAAGTTACTTTGCACTAAGCACTGGTAAGTCTTCCTTTGCAATACTGTGTATATGAATCTAATCCCAGTGTTTGAAGAGGAGGAATTATAACTGTAACAGATGCAGAGCAAACACAAGTAGGATGATCTGGGAAGGAGATCATATGAAAAGAAACTAAAAAAAATACTTGCTTTATTTAGCCTAATAAAATGAAGTTGAAAAGGGGACATGATTGCTTCTTTATTTTCCCAGGAGGGAAAACACAAAGGAGGAGGAACTTCTAAGCCAAAAGACAATGTTGGCAAAAGAACATATGGTCTGTTTATTTACACTCCCCAAGGAAAAATGTGGGCTGAAAATTTGGGAGAAGCTTCTAACAATCCAAACTGTGAAGTTCTGGAACAGCCTTCCAGGAGTGGAGGGCAAAGGAGCTATTTTTGATACAGAGCTTGACCATTTCTTCAGTTGCAGGATTTAAGAGACCACTTGCAATACTGAGATACGATGACTAAAGGAGTCATAGGAGGCCTTGTATTCCTGCTCAGACTCCTGGTCCTCAACACTGCATTGGAGGTTTAAAAAGGGGGTGGATGGGGACAAAAGAGAAGAGAGAGGGGGTGAGAGACTAGTGGATGTTTTAACATTCCAAAAACAAAGCAAGTGAAGTCTTTATTCAATCTACAATGTAGATTAACATGGCTCTCCCTAATGTGCCAATATTTAATACGTGTGTGACATTTAGTCAGCATTCTACATAGTACAGCACTTTGCACATTAAAAGCAAGAAATTTTTGTGCATTACCACCAGTCTCAATTGACCAAGAATGTGTACACATTGTGTACGCACATAGTAGTACCTGCGGACAGACACATCCCAGGTTGGCATAATACTGATATTATATTACTTCTACAAGGGTATTGAGTGTGGAATAGCAAAGAGGCAGCACACATATAATAGGATATTGTTTCCAGAATCAGGTTTCCTGTGAACTTGAACAATTATTTCTTTGACCAGACAACGTAAAGGCTACTCTTCACATGAACTTAAATAACCCAGAGGACTGAGAATAACAACAAGAAGCAATAGGGGTTCCCCAGGAGGAACTATGACGCTGCTCATTGTAGAGCGGCTGCCAAATCTTGTCCAGTCCTCAGACTATTACCTGACCTGCTCTTCCATGTGAGCACCAATGATACTGCTGAGGGAGACCTGAAGCATACCAAGCGTGGCCACACGGCTCAGGGGGCATGGGGGCCCGGGTGGTGTTCCCCTTGATCCTGCCAGTGAGATGGAAGGGCTTGAGGACGAGCAGATTGATCCTGCAGGTCAGCAACTGTTTGTACAGCTGGTGTAGGCAACAAGGTTTCGGCTTCTATGACCATGGGACCCTCGCTGAAGATCAACCATAGCTTGGAAGGGACAAGACCCATGGGACCAAGGGGGAAAAACTACCTTTGCCAACAG
This sequence comes from Aviceda cuculoides, assembly GCA_035590195.1. NCBI lineage: Eukaryota > Metazoa > Chordata > Aves > Accipitriformes > Accipitridae > Aviceda > Aviceda cuculoides. The sequence continues at coordinate 6,567,519 of JAVJGG010000024.1, forward strand.
ACTGTCCAACCTGATAAGAAGAGCGTTAAAGTAAGAATGATGAAGGAGGGAGAGAGTGACCAGCAATCAAGTGAAGAAGCGGTGGATGGGGTTAGGAAGCAAAGAGTCTGGGATGATGTGAACAGAAGGGACCTTGTAAGCAACAAAACAGGGCTGAAGTGGGGTCATCTCAAGAATATGCACATAAATAAGGAAGTGCATATGGAACAGCATTATGAAGAAACCTCCCATACCTTTTCTGGGAAACCAGCATGCCAGGGGCCTCCCTGATGTGCCAGTACACCAGTGCACACACCACAGGGCACAGCAGGAGGAATCAGAAGTCTGTGTACAGTTACTGGGCTACAGTCTCATTGGAATCACAGAGACATGGGATAGCTCATGCAATTGAAATGCTGCAAAAGAAGGACCCAGGGTCTTTAGGAAGGTGAGGAGGAGGTACGCTTCATATGAGAGTACCAAGGGGGTGCATGGAGCTCTGCCTAGGAAAGGGTGCTGAGCCAGCTGAGAGCTTATGGGTCAGGACTAGTAAGCAGACCAACATGGGTGACATTGTTGTGGGTGTCTGCTACAGACTGCCTGACCAAGCAGAAGAAGTATATGAGGCCTTCAGACAAACAGAAGAAGCCCCACCTTCACAGTCTCTGGTCCTCATGGGGGACTTTTACCATGCTGATAGCTTCTGGAGGGACAACACAGCAGGGTGTAAGCAATCCAGGAGGTCTTTGGTACACATCAGTGACAATTTCCTAACATAGTTGATTGAGGGGAAAACAAGGAGAAGCACTCTGCTAGACCATATGTATAAGAGGAAGGACTGATCAGGAATGTGAAGGTTGGGAGCAGTCTTGCCTGCTGTGACCATGAGAAGGTAGAGTTCAGGATTCTGAGATGAGGAAGCAGGGCAAAAAGTAGGATTAGCAACCCTGGACTTCGTGTGAGCAGACTTTGGCCTCTTCAGGTATCTGCTTGGAAGAATCCGATGGGATGCAGCCCTGGAGAGAAAAGAAGCCCAAGGGATCTGGTTGATATCTAAGGATCACCTACTCCATGCTCAGGAATGGTCCATCCTAACAAGCAGAAAATCAAACAAAGGCAGCAAAATCCAGCTGGAAGTTAGTCACTAGTGCTGTATTGTAGGGGTCAATACTGGGTCTAATACTGTTTAACATCTCCTTTAACAACCTAGATGATGAGACCTCACCAGATCTGCAAATACAGAACTGGAAGAGTATGTTATATTGGATGGTTCCACTGCCATTCAGAGGGACACGGACAGACTGGAAAACTGGACAGAGAGGAACTTCATGAAGTTGAACAAAGGGAAATGCAAAGTCTTGCTCCTGCAGAGGATAACTCCATGCACCAACACACGGTGTGGGTGGACTGGCTGGAAAGCAGATCTGAAGAGAGCATTCTGGGGTTTATGGTGGACAGCAAGTTGACCATGAGCCACCAGTGTGCCCTTGCAGCAGAGAAAGCCAACAGCATCTTGTGCCGCCTTAGGAAGAACGTTGCCAGCAGTTTGACCTAGGTCATCCTTCCTTTCCACTCACCACTGGTGTAGTGATCTTGACCAGGAGAGCGCTACACATGGAGGAGTTAGCGATCCATACATCAGTTAACCTGAGCAGGCGTAGGTCTGTGCTGCAGGTGCGGCTTGGCCTTCAGTCTGTGTCAGGCTGCACAAACCCCTCGGCCTGAGGATGAGCTCAGCCAGCTCACGGTAACAGAGGAGCCTGGAGGCAGCTTCCACTTGACACTGGCGATCACACCACCTGTCTGGCCTTGCCTTTATCTAAATGCATGGCAAGAAGTTCTCGTGCAAACATCCCTTTTGTTTAACGGTGGAAATGCTGAAGAGAGTTGTCTTCTTTTAAGAAAATCCTACAGTAACTTGAATCACCAAAATGGGCTCACCCTTTCTATGGATGGGGTCTGCATGGCACGCTGATTGGAAGCCCGTTTAATGCTGCGTAACTTGGCAGTAACTTCGGCTGTAGCTGAGGCTGCTTTGAGAAGGAGGATTGGACTGGACAATCTCCAAAGGTCACTTTCAACCTCAACCATTCTGCAAACTCCCAGTTGGTGACGTGGCAGCACAAAGCAGCACAAGAAAGAAAAGGGTGGGATCCTATCGAAGCCACAGAGCTTCTGGTGGGGTACAGAGCTGGTCTCAGCTGTGCTGTCCCGTGAAATGTCTGCCTGGGAACTCACATTGTTCTGGGGATGCAACCTGGAAAAGGATGGAAAGGTCAAGCAATCTCAATGTTTTCTTTCCGGATAACCCGCTATTCAGATGCCCCTTAGTGCACCACAAGACCAGGATGGTTTGAACAGTCAGGGAACAGATGCCTTCAGAAAGCTGCTGAGGACACTGTCACAGACCAATGCAGGAACAAGCCATGGTCCATGGCATGACGAGAGCAACATCAAAGCCCTCACAGAGATCAAGAATAATAAAATAAATATCAAAGCCCTTACAGAGATCAAGAACAATAAAAGAAACAGGGTGCTTTTCTGTATCAGCAGGCACCCTAGAGCAGCATGAAGGTTAATCTGGGACAGTCTGGGTAGACAAGTCAGAGACTGAGAGATGAAAGGAGCAGCTGCTAAAAAAACCCTGATAAAGTAAATAGCTACAAGCAGGTATTTAAAGTTCTGAAAGGATTTAAGGATTAAGTGGCTGCACTTTTAATGAAAGCGGGTAAATCTCATTAAAACTAGTGGCACTGCTGTAGAACAGGGAATATCTAATACTGTACTTAACCTCCTGGCAGGGTGAAACATGCCCTGGACTCCAGTGATTAAGAGTTGCATTTTTACTAGCAATTACAGTGTTAAAGTTTTACCTTGGTTTCCTGGAATAATTTAATAGGACTTACTAAATAGTCCTTATTTCTTCAGCTATCTGACCTGAATGTTTTAATGTCATGAGGAATAATCGTGTGAGTCATGAGAGCAACTGCCCAAAGGTCCAACAAATATCCAGCAAGTTTTACCAACCAAAGGTGTGTAAAGTCACAGAAATACCTCCCACTTCTTCCTCTCCAGAGCTACCACCATACTTCATACACAGTGAAGAGGTGTCACTGCCTCTTTCCCACCCTGTGAGAGGCACAATTAATCAGCAGCTTTTATGACCTGCAGAATAGCCATGGTTGGCATAGTGGTCGAAGATGAGGGTTGTGGCATCACACCACTGCCAGCTATAGCTTGAGACCCCTGCATTGGTCAAAGCCCTGTCTCACGCGCTCTTCCCATCCACAATGCAACAAAGCAGCCCCTTTCCCCAACACAGGTCTCCTCTTGCATGTTGGGGTCTCGTAAGTCAAGGCAGAAGAAATTCAGAAGACCCACCAAAGGCAGACCATGGAAAGGGGATTTTATTACAATATTCCAGTGCCTACTGGGGACAAAAAGTTGAGCAACGGAGGGTTAAACCTTGAGTTTCAAAAACCAAAAGTCAAGCCCAAAAGAGCGGCAAACCTTGAGACTAGCTTAAGAAATTCAAGAGTCTTTCAAGATCATATGTGTCTGGACTAATTTGCCTTCTGGTTTATGAACCTTTAATTCACACTAGCATCATCCTTTCTAGCATTTCGTCTCATTTCTTTACTTTAACAAAAGTTCATAGTTTTATTGCAAGGTCTGGTATTAGCCGCAGAGAAATGGGAAGAACAGCAACTATCGCGCGTTTCCTAATAAAATCAAGAGGGCTGGTCCAACATGCATTGACATCCCTAATAGTCTGCTCCCCTGTCTGTGGGCAGACTGAACTGAAAAGTCTGTTTAGAAACATTTTTACTTTTGTTCAACTAAATCCACATTGCTGAAATATAAATGTAAGTTTGAAAAGAGCTGTCTAAAAGTGGAAGTGCTGGACACAAATTTGCACGGGAAATTAAAGAAATGTTTTGCAACAAAAGAAAGAAAATGTGTCAAAGATAGAGCAATTTCTTGGGAGTAATTTCTTCAGGAAACAAGACTTACAGATGCACAGTCCACGTGCAGTTTAGTGCAGGCATCTACATGCTCCACCATTCTGTCCAATTGCTTCTGGACCCATAGACAGCTCCAGCTTAGTCTGATACAAATTTAAAGGTTTCCATTATAATTAAGTTCATGCATCCTTCCTGAAAACAAATCAGGAAGAAAAGGGCTTTGTCAGGATGCTCCCTGAGCAAACAGACTCTATAATCTGTAAACATCAAAAAAAGAAAAGGACAGTTTCTGTTTCTTTCCTTAAGTTTATGCCTGGAGAGAAAAGAGGTCCAACGTAGTGGTTATTGTTGGGAAATATGTTTACATTGTCCTGAGCCAGAGTCATAACTATAATTAACATTAGAAGTCAGTGTTAAAATGCATTTAAAAAAGCACATAAATATGTTCTTTTACACATAAAACCTAACCTGAGAGAAACAAGATTAAGCAACAATTCATCAAATTGTCAGTTTGCAGAATCAACTTTAAAGTTTAATACCAACTTTGTTACTGTGTCATTTAATTGTCCTATTCCTTAACAAACTATATAGAGTTTGTGTAGAGTATCCCCACCTTGGGATATATTCTTGTAATATATTCTTTTCGGTCTACATAACTTGGTACTTACACCACAATATCATTTATGCTCATGCTTACTCTATTGTTCTAGCAAGTCAAAAGAATTTTCCTTCACAAAAAAAGATCAGTAGATGATGTCAAAAAGTGTTAATAGTCTAATATCATCCCAGTTAGAGTGAAGGAGCATGTCAGAACTTCCATTACCTTTTCACCTGAATAGCCAGAAAAACACATGCTTTGTATGTCAGGGAATTTCATGCCATCCTGTCTTAGTCTAATAGAAATTGTTGAAGTTTTCAAACTAAATAAAACTCATCACAGCCCTCCAAGCCCCGTTTTCCCATTTTTATATAGCTACATTTATATATATATATATATTCCCATTCATATATATAATTTCCCATTTTTATATAATAGCAGCAGAAAATTAAACCTCACATCATCTTCAGCAACTAGAAACCATCTTTTACAGTTCTCACAGAATGACTTCTTTTCCTTTTTAATGTATCTAAGGGTTTGGGGAATAATTATGCGGAAAAGAGAGTAGGGTAAAGAACTAAAGGATTAAGAGATAGATAAGCAGTCCATTTTTGTTAAAATTAATCTTAGAGGTATTTCTGTAGACATTGGTTGCTGAAGCCAGTAGCTAAAATATTTAACAATTAGCTCAGTGCTGCCATGGAAGTTGATGTGATTAATAATTAAAAAACCTCCTTAGGAATAGATTTTTGTTAAAAGTTCAAATGTTATACTTTTGTCTGTATAGCAGGATAAGATATGCAATCATACATAGTATTGAGCCAACTAGTAATTTATCATAGAAGATAATATTGTTCATTGGCTGAATCTTACTCAAGGCAGCAGGACTGGAATTCTAGCAAGAGTTCAGGAGGGATGAATGATAATAAATACCTAGAAAATAGAGGTGTCACAGAAATTAAAGTCTGACATCTACTGTACCACACCCAAGAAAACTTAAATTATATTCCCCAAGGTAAAATTTCTATTTTGTGCTTGAGCTGGTTGGAAAAACTTTGCCAAAGGTGCTGGTTTTACTGGTTTTTTTTTAAACAAAATCTTCTGATCTGAAACTATACTGAAATAAGAAGACTTCTTGCAGTCAGCCATATTTGTCTTCTTTTTTGGGAGAAAAAGAAAAGAGAATTCTAACAAACTGAGAATGCTGATTTGACATATTAGAACAAAACGTTTCAGTTTTAGGTTGAACTTTTCTTAACAGTTTTATTTTGGTTTATGTTGAATTTGAAGAGAAACGTTTTGAATGAACGACACCATCTTTTTCAAATTTCTTTTTTTGTAGAAAATCTTTAAAAGCCAAGCTTGCAACAATTCTTTTTGTCATTTTTACCTTCTAGTTCTCCTCTCAAGTTGGAAAAACCCCTATGTTTCTTCAATTGAAGAATAACTATTTTCTGCCACCACCAGTTGTGTTTAAGGCAGCTACAATTAATTAGAAGCAGCCTAGATATGTCACAGAGGACAGTCAATCTTCAGTTTGTCCAACTCTGACAGTATTTCTTGACTTCACTGTTCTTGAATGTTATTTTCTATTTTTTCTATTTTTTTCCTTTCTCAATATTCTTCCTAATGGTTTCTAAAAAAATGGTGTTATCCATGATTTAATTAAAAGCGTACAAACATTTTCCGCAATGGAAAGCAGACCATCACCAAGTAATAAAGTCCAAGAATTAAAGCATAAAAAGCCTGAGAAAGCTTAACGTGGATATGGATTTCAATCTCTCTCAGCATACTGATGTATAAATAAATAAAAAGTGGTCTGAGTTAAAAATACAGAAGAGTGTCAAAATAAAAACAGGCAAAGTTATTTCTATTAATATTACCATGCAGAAACACTGGCTTCCTATGGACTTAAATTTAACAGTAAGTTGACTTTCTAGCACTTGAGAGGAGTAAACTAGACTGAAGTTTTCCTTGTGGTGAGGTAATTTCTGCAAGTTCTCTCCTTTGTGTTGCTTCTGGTAGGTGAAACCTTCCTTTGAGGCACATCTCTCCCTTGTTCTCTACCTGACTGTCTGCTTTCACAAAACTTGAAGGCTTTTAACGGTAAGACCTCTGCTCCTCTCCGTTAGACCTGCTGCAGGGTCAATAAATGCTGAGGAGCAAAAGCACGTACAGCCTGACTTTGTGAACTCGCTCTCCAGAGGAAACAAGTAAAACTGCACGGACTGACTGAAAAAAATGTTTTCCTCCTGCAGATATATTTACTTTTTAAATAAACAATTATTTGATTTCTTTCAAAATAATTTGTGCTTTCCCAAAGAGAAATAAAAAAACCCCAAAACAACCAACCCATGAGGAATGGGTACCATTCCCTGCATTCACATGCACACGCACTGATTTTTGTGAAACTTTTCACTGTTATTTTGGTTTGGAGGCAGGGAAGGAAGGTAGGGGAAGTGTTCTGATTACAGTTTTGGGAACTCGTGATGGGCTGTCCCAAATCAGCACCCTCAAAACAAAGCTACACGTGCAGGAAACAGCATGAAATGACTGCCTACCACAGCATGAAACCACTGCCTTCTATACTCTCTTTCAGATGTGTTTCCGCTACAGGTGGCCTGTCTTTATGAGATTTATGCTTTAAATCTATTCTTTCCAAAACCAATGTCTGTCATGTTATATCAACAACAAAATCTGCTCTGCGTAGGATCGGCCAGCCCCGTTGCTGGGATGGTGCAACAAAAGAGAAAGTACACGTCAAGAAGGTTCCTTCCACGGTACCTTTTTCCTCCCCACACTTGGCATCCAGGGAACACATTTTACTCGTCTGAAAGCGATGTATAGCACTTTCTTCGTAACCTGGCTCTGGTCTATACCAGAGCACGCTGCCCTGCGGGACCAGCAGAGCAATCCCACGGCCAGGGCAGACCACGACCTGCCTGCAGCATTAAATAATTGCTGTTCATTAGCCCAGTGGTACCAGCAGCACCAGGCCCAGGCATACCTAGCCTCTCAAAATAAACGGTTATCACACGATCAAGGGTCAGCACCAGTTAAAGAGGCTTCTGCTAACAGATTCTGCCCTTCCTATGGCAACCCTTTTGCAGTTCTGCTTTCAGCTCTGTCTCGCCTCGTTCGCTTTTGTGCTTAGTGAAGTCTCACGACCCCAGACTGTAACCAGGTAGGGCCATTCCCCACACCTAATGGCACCCACTGCTCAGTCTCATTTAAAAGATGCTTTGACAGACTCCTGTTTGCCAGCTAGCTTCCTTCCCCCTTCCATTCTCTCCAGTTTTGCTCATTCCTGCAGTGAGACTTAGTGAAAAGTTGTAGATCACCCTCTCCTGACACAGTCACCTTGAGCAGCAGCACAGTTCACAACATACACTCTTAAATATTGACATTTCTCAGTGAAACTCACAGTACTCACCCTCACAGTATCATAGCAGGTCTGTACAAATGCAATCTGCCATATTTGCACCAGCAAGATATTGTGGAGGATTCTTCTCTTACAGTGAGAAACATTGGCTTATGTTTCTGATATGTTTAGAACTCTGGACAATTTGACACTGTCCTTGAAATACTGCTCATTACAGTGTCGTGCTTTGGGAAAAGAACCATCTCTGGAGGCTTCAAGCAGTCAGCTACTTTTACAGTTTCTATATAGGAAGGAAGCAGAAAAACAATATGAGAAAGAAAATTTTTATGTCCATTTGTTCAGCTTGTATCAAAGAGAAGGATGGAAGGATTTCTCTGTGAAGGATCAAACAACAAAGGAATAGAAAGGGGAGGTTGGTTTGTGCCCTGGATCTCAGAGCACTATCAATTGCCCTGGTTGGAGTATTAAGTAAAAGAGAAGTGGAACTGGTAGGACATTTTCTGCTGAGGCCTGGAGGGTGGGATGCTGGAGACAGTGGAAGGCAAAGGCAAGCTATGAATATGGACTGGCTTCTCCTTCGTGACATACACATGTTGCTGGGTAGCCCAAGAAGCCATCTCCAACTGATGCCTCACCCCTGCACAATACCTTCTCTCTTCGAGAAATGTTAAGCTTGACTCCTTTCTGTTCACCTTACGCACCTTTTGGAAGCGTACTGAGCTCTTAGGACTTGCAGATGAACTGGAAAAAAGCGTTACAGTCACACTGCAGGGTCTCAGCATTACGGAGCTGGGGTGATGGAGGGGAAGCCACTGAGCAGCACATCTGCTTCTACAGTTCCTCACATTCAGGAATGCACGCTGCAAGGTTGCGAGGTGTAAAACGTGGCAAACTGAGCAGGTTCTTCTCTTCAAGTCCATTGTAATAGATCAAAGCATCCAACTTTCAGAATAATTTCAGTTCAGTATCTTCCCGATCACCAGGGGGGAAGGAGGAAACTGCTGCTGTTCAGTTACCTCCCAGTTCCCGTGCATCTTTGCAGTCCTCCACCAGAGCAAATAAAATTCATATTGACTAATTTTATCATCCCACTGCAACCCATTGCAACACACTTGTCTGATGATAATAGCTTGAGTTTGTCACAGCAGGGCTGGGTCAAGCTGGGCCTCCCTCGGAAAGTCTGCCAGTTTGCAGTCTCTGAATCACGGCTGCTAACAACTGTATTGCTTATCAAAAAACGCTGCTCTGATCTTTTTATGTGCGAGGATGTCTATTCAAAGCAAATAGCTTGATCTGTTGACTGATTTTCTCTAGACAATCATGTATTTTCATATTTATCACACAATCACCAACTTCCTTACTGCACATGAACATAAACTTATTTGAATTTCAAGTATTGGGGAACTGCCAAATTACAAAACTAATAGTTTATTTTTTTTTGTCCAACATTACCAAACAAATAATGGCAACACTCATATTGTCTTTACTTCCTTAAAATTCTACCTGTAGCTGCCAGCACAAGGTAAATGAACTAGAATAAATCTTGTTTCCCTGTTCTAGAGAGCCCTGCCTTCTTTTGCCCTCTTTTTGTAGGCTTTAAAGACCATCCAGCCAGCACCAGTGAAAATAATTCTAAGGTTTCAGGAACCAGTACTTCCACTCCAAACCATACTGTTCTTTTAGAAGAACAATGATAAATTAAGGCTATTACATGTTCACTTACACACACAAGCAGTACCCATCACACACAGTTTTAAGGCACATTCAAGGTACATGAGGACCATACTTTGAAGTGAGGTGTACCCTAGAACAGCACGTAACAGCATATTTGCCCCATGTGAAGTGGGAGGCAATCGAGATACAAGCTATCTCACGGTGTAGTGCAAGATCTCACAACCAGGCAGTTACCCTAAAACTCACACACTGAAATTTCCTCTTTTCTTATCCCACAGCGCTAAGTGTGCGTGCCATCATCACCTTGTTCTCAGGGCTTTTTCCTTGCAACCCCAAAGACATACTTTTAATTGGGGGGTGGTAACCACAGACATTTAATATGCAGGGATTACTTGAGCTTTAATCTGTTCTGCAGGTTCTTCTAAAAGGAACTCACACCTTCAGGGAGAAAAATCAACCCTCACGACGCTTTTCTAAGTTATAACCAGAAGAATTTTTTTCCCTCCTAAAGAGCAACAAGCCCTGTCACAGCGTGACATAGGTAACAAACTGTGAATCTAATTAAGTGTGTAATTATACAGCAGATTGCAGCACCGTATGCTATTACTTAAATCGGCTGACTTGCATGCCAGAAGCACGGCAGTCCCAGAAACGTGGCACTCGACGCAGACCGAGCTGAACACGTTAGAGACCATTTCCAGTGGGGGTGAAGAATAAGCCAGGCTCAGTTCACCCAGGCTGGTGGCACCAGCACGCACCCAACAAAAAAGACGGCAGACGCACAGAAACGCAAAGTCTAAAGGAGATGCGGAAGCAAACTTGGGCAACCCTGCAGTGTGAGAGCTATCACACAGAGTTTTCTTGCATCATAGGCTTGTACATATTTGTTTTGGTCTTTTTTGGCTGTGGCTGTCGGAGTAGAGCTCCAACGTTGCATCTCTTTTCCTTGAAATATGGCGAATTGACAATAGCTTTTCAAAGTTGTCTAAGACAAGCATTTCCCCTTTATCAAGCTCCTCTTCCCCCAAAAGTAGTAGTTTTGGGATGCGTGCCATTACACCATGCAGTTCCTAGGTTTGAATACTGACGCTCACATAAATAACATTTACAGTGAGAATCTCTGTCAAACAATCCACACAGAACTGAGGGACATTTACAAATCTCCTTTGAACCACTGTAACAGAAATACACATGGCATTAAAAGCGAGCAGCTATCCCGATACTGAATTCGGAGCTCTGTGTGGCCACCACGGTAGGGCTCAGATAAGTGTGGTTTTGCTTCAAAGCTGCTGCCATTATCATTGTTGCTTTGGACACTTAGCAACAGATGGAACATTTCTGGGGAATTTTGCAGGCAAACACACACACTATATGGTACCTTTTTGCCTTGCCTGGGAAGGGGGTTTGAGAGGACTAGGGACCGCAAGTAAATTCACGGTGAAGAGCTGGAAAAACATGCTCTGAAGTAACAGCGAGTCTCCCCAAAATCAGAAAAAACCAAAAAACCAACAGTTTGAAATCTAATCTGAGATTACAAACATGACCGATAACTACCACATCTCAGCAGACAGAATTCACCAGCGCTGGGGAAGCACAAAACAATTGCTGAAATCACATTTGCTACCAGGAGTCGAGCCGAACGCTGAAGGGCCGTTAGCGCATGGTTTCAAGCACAAAGCTCTACGCAAAGCCCCAGTGCCGTACTTTGCAGGCACGGGGGGCAGGACATGACCCCCATCTACCCTGTGTGATTGATGGACCCTCTACCTCATGGGCAGTCTTCAGGCTTGAGTGGTTTGCTGAGGGTTTCTGGGTGGCTGACTGTGAGCAGCTCTACCCTTTAGTCCTCCCGGCGCTGGTAATTAATTGTCAAACTGGCGCATGTCCTCGCCTCACCTGGATTTCTCAGCAGAAGGGAAAAAGGCTCCCAAGTCTGCAGAAGATTTAAAAATCGTGTATTCATAGGTTATGTAGCAGAAAAAAAAAATTAAAACCACGCTGTGCTGGAAGATGTGTGCTGGAAAACAGGTATATAGCAGCTTAAACAGGGTGAATAAAGCCCAGGAATATCAAATCAAACCAGAGAATAAAGTGAAATACTTGTGTCTTGTGGGGGAGTGGAAAACTGTGCTGTGACAGGAACAGGCATAGTGCCAAACAGATGAAACCAGTAGTAAATGATCTAACTTTCTGAAAATTGTTGTTTTTCTGCCAAACTTTCCTCTGCTTAATAAGCTACTCTTGCTTTTGACGCAAGACAGATAAAATTTAAATAATCATTTGGTTAAAGGTTGCCCACTGATCCTGACTGGATTGCTCTCAATGCAAGCAGAGTGCTATACCCCACTGTTAACACATATGCTTAATGCTTCAAAAGGGCTAGTTTAACAAAGAAGGAGGAAAAGGAGGTAAATCTAAATTTACCTCCTGACTTTGGAAAAGTCAGGCAAAAAAAAGTGAATGAAAGCAGTGGGGGTTTTTATTATCTTATTATTGATTATCACAGTTCCACCACACATGGTTTGGCCAGAACTAAACAAATCCCCCTGCGACAGATTAAGTGATTCTGTCCTCCGATTTAGTTTCCCCTTAAAGAGACTGACAATTAATAGTCCCTTAAATAGCTCCTGTCTCTAGACTGACTCTTCTCCCCTAAAGACGCTAAAGAAAAAAAAAAAAAACTTTTTTCCTCTTCTAATTCTTCTTCCCAAGGTGGATTCCTGTTGCACAGGCAGTAAAGCCAAGCTTGCTTGAGCACAAAACCAAGGAGGAAAACTTTACTGTTCTGCAGAGGCCACAAGAGCTTACCTGCACAGTAGTATGTACCTCGGTCCTTTCGTTTATATTTGCTCTGAATTAAGCTGTCCCATTCCTTTGCAGCCACACATCCATTAAAACTCCTGCCTGTTATCTTATTATTTACTATCCGTCTTCAGCGGATGGTACTGCAGTATTCTCGTGTCACTTTTCAGGAGCTGAGGTGCTTTGCTGCATTTCTGAAAGTTTGGCTAATGACTGGTTTTCAGAAGAGATCCCGCTTTACGCTGTGCCGCAATCATAGCTGCCTTCTTGTGATACACCGTGGAAGTGGAGTCCTACCTCTGCTGCTGGCTTGCTGAGGAATCACACATCAGTTGCTTCATCATGCAGTGAATTTCCAGGTTCAAGAGTATTACTAGTGAGAGCAATGTATTACTACTGTAGCACCAAAAACATTGAGTTGTTATTTATGTCTCATCAAGCATCGCCAGAAAGTGCTAGTCTGAAAACTGAGTTCTTTCCTTATGGCTACTCTCATTAGAAAATTAGCCAAAAAGTCACTTTTGAGGGACTTCAGGAAATTGAAAAAACTCACACTTGAAATAAATCAAAATATTTCAAACATTTTGTTTCAGTGTTGACCCTTGTGTATAACTAGAGGCCATACACTAAGAACCAGAAAATCTAGACATTCTGAAACACGTTGATGTTTTCCAACCTCTAAGTTCAAGACGAAATTGTTCAAATGTCCATTACATTCTACTGAAGTGGCATATATGAAGATGGAAAAATGATTACATAAATACTTTTCATTCATCGTCACCAGTAAGCCAGATTTTCATTTCAGTTATACTGGCAAAATTCCCAATGTCTTCATTGTGCGTGCCAAAATGCCAGTCCTTTGACTTTGGTAAGACACACTGCTGAAGATGCAGAAAACAACCAGAGCACATATTCCTCTTTCTTCAGTGTTTTTGGCTTTGATCCAGGACATGGGAATAAAAGTTGATTTTAGAAAGTTAAATCCAATCTGGTTAAAACGTGGCATTTTTAAGAATCGATTTCGAGAACAGAAAAATACAGATGCTAAGGACCAAAGACCGTCCTTTAAAAAAGACCTTGTCCAATTCCAATTCTAAATATCAGGGCCAGGTTGTTCACATCAAGTTTACAGAGAATAGAAAGGAACAAACAAATCATATTGGATTATATTCAAACAAATATCCAAACATACTCTGAATACACTTTTTATTCAGATAAAATGCTTAGCATTCTTTTGATAACAAAATGACTTCTAGCTGAAACTCTGTATAGTTTCAATGAATTTATTTTACAGCAGACCCCTTTAACAAATAAGCGTAGGTCCTAGGAGCAGTTACGCCAAGAAATAGGACAGCCGGTTCCACCTAACCCTATTTCTACAAGAACTTGTATCCTGTCTACCTGGAAGTTGCCTCCCAGTAGCAACTCATGCTGTATTTTACTTAGTTTCTTTGACAGACATATGCTACTGCATTGGCCTTGTATTGGTTTGTGGAAACTATTGAGTTGAATCCCCTTGTTTCCAAGGGATTGACTGGATTTCATCCATGCTACCAGCTGGTTGGCACAAACCAGCTTCATATAGGTAAACATAATACAGCCTTAGTGTGGCATACTGCTGAATCTAATAAACTTTACTGAGAAACTGAATCATGTCCAGGCAAATTATAGGGACAGAAGAACAAAGATATACTTCATTTCACCCACCAGCACAAGCACATCTTGACAAGAAGTTTTGCACTATCTACATGACACAAGACAAGAAAAATGGTCCAATTCAGCCTGAGATAAACTCTGCATACAAGAGGAAGTAATCTCTTCTGAATTTCCATATCTAACTGAAATGCCAAAGTTGGAAAGTTAGAGACCTTAAACCAGTCTTTCATTAATGAGCAGGGACAGGCACTGCCAAAGGACAATGTAAGGAACTCAGCTGGGTTGAAACACTCTTAGACAGAGCTGCTTCTCTCAGGCGATAATAAAAGAGAGCAAAGACAATCCCTCTCCTAAGTGAGGAAACTCAGGGGGGTGATGCCCCACGAATGCGAGGAGACGAACTTGCACCTTTGTGCGAGCAGCTCATAGCTCCTGCAATAGCTGCTACGTTGTAAAATCCCATGTAAACAAACTCTTAAAATCATCGCTTTCAGTGCTGCGTTGTGAACGTAGCAGTTTTCAAGGAAAAAGGTCCTCTAGTCTAGTCAATGCTTAGAGTGCTGTGTCTTCTGTTCAAGGACTTTTGTCTTTCCCCAGTCCTTAACTGTGTGTGTTGGATATTGCACTTCTGTCCCGTGCAGGTCTGCATTACAAGTCTGTATGAAACCAAATTGTTTGCTGTGATTTCGAGGTATCTTTTAGTTCTCCTGTTGATTACGGCTGGTGCCTTCAAAAGGAGAGGAAATATGAAAGAAGCCGAGGGCTTTTAAATTTAGTGCTCAGTCAGGAAGCAATTCTCTTGGCCTTTACAAATGTGTCTGAGAAACACTAGTAGGTCACAGACCTGAAAGTAAAATGTTGCATTTTCCTCAGCCTAATGATGCATGACAGCTTATGGAACTCTCCAAGGCATATCAAAATATATTTAGCGGTTTATTTTGTGTCTGCTTTTTGGAGTTGGGGGGGGTTGCAGTTCTGAGGCTTTTACAGTTTAAAAATTCATTTTAGTAAATTTTAATACTATATGCTGTTTTGAAAGAAGACAGCTAATAACAGGTAAGAATATTCATTTCTTATCTCTAAGTCAACATTTCAGTACCAACTATTGTGAATGGTGTGGGGTGTGATTAAGTCAACTCATCATGCCAGAAGTGAGGATTTTCCTAAGGGATTGGGCTCCAGAGCAAACAGGATCTTGCCTGGCTCCTTCAGGCAGCCAGTTGTTTCACTATGATAATGCTTGTTGCACACAAGAAACCAAAGGTTGACTTTTAAGGTGGGTCTAAACCATCCAGAAACATACCTGCACCTTTTTCTAAGTTTTATGGTTACAGACTAGACTTAAGATATAGGAAAGCCCACGTCACCGGAATTTCTGGAGACCATGTACGTCTATATTATTTGGTGCACGTCACTGAAACCTTTGTCTTTCACCAACGCAACTCCTCTCTTCTCTACCACTCTCTCACAAGATTTGTCTCCTGCTCAGTTTTTCCCTGAGGGATACAGTAAACAGGTCCATACATTACATGTAAAAATAATTAATTATTAATTACATAAAGCTAACAAGGTTTGAACTGCCCGAGAGGGGACAAGCTGCATGGCTTCCCTTCCCACCTCTCCCCCCACCATCATCGCCGCTGCCCGTCTATCCTGCCCCAGCAGCGTGGCAGTACCTGTCTTAGACTAGCTGACTCAGCTAGTATTATCGTATTCTGTATTCCGAGGCACTGAATACGGAATATGAAAGTATCACTTGGGGTCTTAAGCATGTCAGCATCGGCTGGCATAAATCCTGCCGAGGTGGAGATAAGTGAACACGGCGCGAAGGCTCTAATCGCCAGCCGTGACCTGAGCTCTGAAAGGATGAGCCTCGCCTGATCTCCAACAAGGATTTCCAGGCTCAGATGCTGTTAAAGAAGCTGGTACCAGGGAGCGAGCAGGACGAGGTGTCAGCCCGCTTTTTCCTCTAAGACCAACAGGTCCCATGGGAAGGCTGGGAGGACAGACGGTGAACAGTGGAGAGAGTTCACAATGTATAGTCAGACCATCAAAAGCGACAGAGGCACCTGGGCTTGCACCTTCCCTGCCCCTTAGCTGAACTGTGGTAACCGAGCAAGCGTTTTTAGTCAGCCCGGCTAAAAATTAAAAGACTTAAACCTTTAAGTAAAAGGCTTAAACCAGCTGATTCCACCCAGACAGACAGAAAGTTGGACAAATAAGCGGCTATGGTTCAGATAACAAGTAAGAACTGGTTAAATTCTGGTAACTCAGCTCCAGTTGTGTGACCATCCCCTTGTTTTTAACATCACACGCCCCTGACGACGCAGTCACCTTCACCATAGCTCTTGCAGTGGCACCCGCAAGTCTTGAAATTGAGGCAACGTTATTCAGAAGCAAACTGCTTTGCGAGGGAAGTGTCTAAGGGTTCATTATAATGGGAAAGCTTATTGAAATGTGGGGATATAGAAATCCACCCACCTGCTTAAAATCCCAGTGCACGTTCAGGCCTTCATTCGCGGCTGTCTCACATTGCTCTAAAACTGGCAGGTCCCCACTCCCAGGGTCTGTTAGGTATCTATCAACTCTATTCCGTCGGGCACATAAACCTCCTACATATATTTCTCCAGCGCTGTGATAAAAGATGTGCTGAAAGGGAAGGTGACACTGCTGTCAGTGAATTAAGATACCAGGGAAATCTCATCAGCAGATGATAGCAGACAGTTCCAAACCTGATATTGAGAGGTTGTACAGCACCAGCATTCACTGATCTCTCAGTAATTAAACCAGGATGAAATTGACCCTATACAATGTCTTTCTGTTTTCCAATGAAAAAAAAAGCAAGATACTTACAACTGAATGGTAACCCTTAGCTTCCCTCCTACTGCGAGGACAGGCAGTGAGGTGTGAGGAAGAGCTCCACCTCTCTCCCATTCATCCCACTGATCTTCTGTTAATCAACAAGATCAGTCAGTATCATCATGAGGTCTCACAATTTTTTGACAAGGCTAAACCAAAAGCCTTCTTTTAATGCACTTAGATCTCCACGAGAACCTGCTCTGCTGCCAGTTGCATTGGGCAGCAGAATTTAATGAAATAAAGGTTAATATTCCCCTTCAGTATGTTGTGGTTTAAGCCCAGCTGGCAATTAAGCACCAAGCAGCTGCTCACTCATTTCCACCCCCCCCCAACCCAGTGGAATGGGGGAGAGAATCGAGGGAAAACAACCCAACACCCCTCTGCCCAAAACCTAGTGGATTGAGATAAAGACAGTTTAATAGGACAGAAAAGGAAAGGAAATAATAACAATAGTAATAAAGGAATATACAGAACAAGTGATGCACAATACAATTGCTCACCACCTGCTGACCGATGCCCAGAAAATCCCTGAGCCATGGTGCCCCCAGCCAACTCCCCCTCCCCGTTTATATACTGGGCATGATGTAATATGGTATGGAATACCACTCTGGCTCTTTCGGCTCAGCTTTCCTGGCTGTGTCCCTTCCCAGTTCTTGTGCACCCCCAGCTGTCACTGGCAGGGCAGTATGAGAAGCTGAGAAGTCCTTGACTTAGTATAAACGCTGCTTACCAACATCAGCACGTTATCAACATTATTCTCATCCTAAATCCAAAACACAGCACTATACCAGCTACTAAGAAGAAAATTATTTTTTTTCTAGCTGAAACCATGACACAATAGCATAGAGATAATAGTTTTGAAGTGCCTATTTCATGGCCCTGTGGAGGCTTGAAAGGAAGAGTTAGCAACAGCTCATATGAGAAGATCTGACCAGTTGCTTGCCTTACTTGTGGCAAGCGTGCATGATGGGGATAAATAATTGGCGTATTTCCAGGGACAGGGCCTTAATCAATACAGATGTCTTCTTTCAATCCATTTTTCATCTCCAGAATAAACCAGGAAATTTACTGTGAGGAAGAGCGATCTTGTTTTCAACTCCTCAGCACTAATTTTAGAAACTGTCCTGAGAGCAAGGCTACTATATTCAGAGCTCTGCATTGAATCCCAAAGTGGAAGATAAAGTGTGGGTTTAGAAAATAAACCTCAGATTACCTTTGTAGAAATAATTCATCACAGCCAAAACTCATCAAAATTAATAGTCAAATACCGGATCTTCTTTTAGTTGAGACAGAGTAGGTGTAGCTCTACTGAAATTAACAGAGTCTATTCAGCTTGAAAAAAGTGGAAATCTAATGAACAGTACTAAACTTCTCCATCTGTTTCTAAAACTGGGTTAACTATTCAAGTCATTGGACTTCAGCCTCTACAAAAAGTTATATGCCAGTCTTGGAGTCCTAGTAACCCAAATTGCTCATGCCATGGCTCGACTGTCCCTTCCATTAGGCTGCTTCTGCATTTTGACTGTCATTAACCAAACTAACTGTAAGTTCCATGCTTAACTTGCTGGGTTTATTGCTACCGGGGTCTTCTTCCTACAGGCTCCAAAGAGTCTTCACTATCTGCGAGAAGGGGAAAGGAAAGGAAGGAGAGACTGCGGGGTTCTGTAAGCCCGGAGGTTGGTCATTCACCGTCTTTCCCCTGTGCGTTGATGGCACAGCCGGCGTATGAGGAAAAGGCTGTGACCGATCGATGAACCCTTATGACAGAAGAAGGCTCAGAGAAGATAGGCAAGGACAATGTGCTGATAAAACTCAGAGAAGAATACAGGGAGTGACGACAGCTATTGTAAAGGAAGCTGGACTTATCCCGACAGCAAGGGGACCAGAGAGTGGCCTTTGTTGCAGACAAATGGCAGTATCAGTTGAGTGGGTCAACTGGTCATGTGCATCGCCTTCCTAAAATAATGAATAGAAAGTATTATCTTCCTGAACCAGCCAGACCAACATGGGGGAAAGTGTACATGTGGTTCAGCTCAACATAGAGTATAAAAACTGAACACCCAGAAAAATGAACTTTGGAGAGAGCAATGTGCTTGAGTTGGCTTCAACCCATGTATTCCTTCCCAGCAACTAGGGATGCCCAGCATCTTGACAGTAAGCATATAAAGCGCGGTAATGTGATTCCCATTTGTACTGTGATTCAACTGTATATTGCAAGTTCTATATTGTGCTCATGTTGTGACTTCAGTATATTGCTGTATCACTTTTCTAAATCAAAATCCCATGTATCTTCAAATAAGTAAAACTAAGAGCAAAACACTAAACCCTCCCCATGTGGAACATCTAAAAGAACTTGGTCAGACAGTATTGGACTCTGACAGAAGGAGTCTTTTTGCTGGACCCCAGTTGTTGCTAGGCCTAAAAGAACTGACTTTCTCTCTCCCTACATACTCTTGACAGCCCAACCTATCCAAATGAGTCCTGAAAGCCATGACTGAAGGACTTCAGCATTACCTTTAAGACTGTAACAGCTAGGGAGTGTCAGTTGGTGTGTTACTGAGAGAGAAAGAGAGATCTGGACCATACAGAGCCTTTTTGGCCTGAGAAGGGCTGAGAGAAGAACCATTCTCACAGAAAGTGAGACAACATGGACAATAGTCAGCCAGTGAATTCAACAACCCAGAGGTGTGTAAAGAGATTTCACATAAAACAGTACCATGGACATCACTAGCTAACAATGTAAATATCCATCATCAGCCACTTGTTTTGTCTCTCTTTGCAAAAAGAGTCCTACAGAACTACGAGGCACTATTAAACTAGTGGGCAACAGCAAATAAACATCAGCCAAAGCTGGAATAAGAATCAAACCAATTTAAAGTCATTGGGTATTACGGCTATCTAATAATTTGGCCTTATAAAGGGCCAAAAGTGTTGGCAGTGGAACTAAATATCCTGCACCATTCTTATGTTATTTCACTGCATAAAGTCTTTTTTCCTAGAAATGTAGTAAATATACAGAGAAGGTAGGCATTTCTCCCTTCCTCTTCACTAAACAGCTTACTGTTACCTGTCTGCTTTGTTATTTATTTCAAACAGTTGTATCCCTTTTCCTCTCAGAAATAAATTACTTGGTGGCTGTTAATTAACATGTGGCAGGCCAGAAAAAGAGAACCTTATATGGGATGACTGTGCCAGCTACACAGTTACAGTCCTTGTCCATCTCCCTCTCCCCACTTCAGAAACCCCCCAGTCTTCATAGTCTTACCATGCCATCTTCACTTCAATATGGGCATCCAAAATTGCAACAACATCTGCAGTTGATGCCTCCCAGCCAGAAATCTGGGCTTGTGTTAGGTCTTGTCTTTTCTGATGTCTGATGACCTTCAGCAGTCCAGGATGCTTTCATTGTAATTTGTGATATGTTCTCCAAAGGTCCGTTCAGATAATCTAAAACCAGGCCCCATGTTTTAATGATAAAAAAAAAAAAAAAAAGTTAATCAATATTAAGAAATGGAAAAGATTATGTAGGTAATGGCTTTCTAGCTTCTCCCAGTTCCAGGACAAAACCTGATTTGTTCTTTGCAACAGATCATGTACTCATGAATTCAAGAGGCTTATTTTTAAAACCAGCTTCCATTCCATCACTTCAGTTAAGTACCTAAATTTCATTTACGTACAGTGCTATTGTCTGGCTTCTAAATGGTACACAAACATAAGTATGTAGAAACTTTAGATGTGTGACATAAGAGCAACCAATTAGCTGTCTTAGTGCAGTAATTTCTGTGTGTATCTCCTACCATATGGAAAGGAAAAGAGAAAATAAACAAGCCCTGAAAACATGAAATGCTCCTATAAGAGCTGTAGGCATGCCAACACCAAAGAAAAAAATAGTGTCAGAAAAGGAACAGAAAGTTGGGACCTCTTAGCATCATTTTGGAAATTTACTTAAACCCTCAGCTCTACCCAAACTGACATGTTTTGCTAGCAGCTACAATGCCTTAGAAAAATGAGAAATCAAACACATCTCATCAGGCAAAAAACCAACCAACCAAACAAACAAACAAAACCCAAAAACCACACCACCCTTAAGATTAGGGGCATGACTGTTTCTTACAGATGATTTTACAATGCTTTGTTCAGCTCAATTTTAAGAGCAACAAAGCACCCACTGCTTCCCCTAGCAGTATTTTCCACAACCCAAGACACCACTTCTCAAGGAGTTATTTCAGATACGTACAGAGATAGTTTCCTTAGCATACTCTTACTTTGGTACTGTGCCTGATGAGCCAATGATGATAAATACTCTCCCACTTCAACGTTTAACCATTTCAAATACTTGCAGAGTATCATCCTGTTCCTTATTAGCTGCCTGTTTTCAGGCTATTAAGGTTTTTGGTTTTTTCCTGCACTCAATTTACTTTTTAATTTTGAGCGGTCTACTCTGTGTGCACCCAAAAGGCCACCAACATTCATTTAACACAATAGTGGCATAAATTAGCAAGACTCCTGCCTTCCCTGGGTCACTTATCATTTGAACTTCAATCATCTAACAGGATGATTTCTTTCAATAAATGAGAAGGTGTTCAGTTAATTATACTAGTAATTGCACATAAGATGATCAACAGTGCTTCATTCATAAATAGAAGTACAATACCGAATGTTGGAAGGTCTTTCGGATATGTTTTAATTTTATGGCTGTAATAAAGACCAACAACTTTAGCACAGTTTCTGAAGAAAGTCAGAGAGCAAGGCAGCTGCAAGAAGGCAGAATTAAGATGACAGGCTTAAAACATATAGTGAAAAATCAGCATAAGAGTAGGAAAAAAAGGAGTTCCCAAATCCAAGTTTCATTATTCGAGTTGTGTTAGGTATGTATACAAATCATTGGGCTAAAGTTGAAATTTCTGTTAAAACAAGAAGAGCAATTACTGTTTCTTAATCCAAAATGGTTATAAAATATTGAAGCTAAAGAATACAGTTAACTCAGCCAGTGATAATTAGCTTACGAGGCAGTGGACACCTGAGTGAAATTTGGCTTTTTACATTTACAGAAGGAGATGACAGTGGCCAAACTTGACAGCAGACAAAAGCAAATTAGATAATAATCCCTTTGTACGTGCAATGAAGAAGAACAAGGTAGGCCTACTCATACTTACAAACTGACATGCGAGAAGGATTCCCTTGGACAAGGGATCTCTTTAGAAATTCTTGAAAGGGCTTCAAAAACCCTTCTTACAGAGTAAACCAGGCCTTGTGCAACTTCATGCTACCCCAGAATAAATTGTTCCCAGTACTGAAACAAACTTGTTTTGCGCTATTTGAACACCTCTGGTCTTCCTGCTTACTGCCAAAAGATATTACTATTTTTTTAAGTATACATTTGGGATATTCGTCAGCTCTGCTAATTAACATCCTGGCCGCCAGGCAGACGGGGAGGACTGGGTCTTCTTCGCAGTGCTAAGCACTAACTCTCTCTAGAGCGGAGGAGTCGGACTCTCGGGCTGACCTCTCCCTCCCCTTGGAAGCACGCTGGCGAAAGCCATCCTGGGGCCGGCCGAGTCGTACGGCCACCCGCCGCCCTCGGACGGGCTCCTGCTCCTGGGAGACCTCTGCAGCGGTAACCGCGCACAACTCTCCGACGCGGCCCCACGGGCGCCCACAGTCGAGGGCAACTTCTTCCTGCCCGTCCTGGGTGGAACCGGCTCCATCCAAGCAGTACCATGAAGATCCAGTTGCGCAACCTGCTGCTTTACATCTCCCGGAGGGCTGCCAGTAAGACAGCTCCCCTTCTCCCAAGTGCGACATTGTTAAATCCCGCCCAGTTTGCAACCCTCTCTGCCCCCCGTATCCTTTTCCGAAACGCTCCATCGGATTTAGTGCAAGCAACCGTAGGTGCAAAGGTGTAGGCTTGCAGAGTATGCGTGACATTCTTCCGCATTCACACCAGTCGGTTCCTGTAAAGCTTACTATTATCTTTTGCAATAAATTGTGTACCTTATCATACTGTACAGAAAAAAAAAGGTGCTTGCTTTTTTAACAGATACTTGTTCCCAGTGAGGTTTTTAATGGTTACTTATGCCAGCTCCCATAGTATCACTGGTCTGCTTAAAAAATATTATCTATTGGCTTCAAGAATCAATGAATCCCTGGAAAAAATCCCTTAAGCTTGCTCTTACGAAGTAGACTGCTTACCTACATCTTAATGCTTTCGATATTTAGCCCACTATATTTTTCATGTAATTAATCTTCAGGCTCTTTGATAACTTGAGAGGGAAACAGAGAGAGAAAATAAGGCTATAAGGAAACTCACAGTCACTGGTCCAGTATGGCTGTACCTGCAGCACTAAAGGTAAGAGTGCCAGGGATTCAGTCAAGGGCTGAATCTTCCCTCACCCTTCATGGGACTCACTGGCCAATAACTATTTCCAGCCACCTCTCCTGTTTAATTTCTTTTAGTATGCAGTATAGGTATTCCCCACTTACGGTCTACAACATAGCTAAGAAAAACAAGCATTGTGTTAAAAAGGACAGAATTTTACAACGTAGGGGTTTGCTCCTTGGGGGGTGGGGTTAAAAACCACCACTTTGGATATCTCAGCATGCCAGAGGCTTACATCGGACAACACAAGAGACAAGACAAAGCATGCTTCAGATGTCCTGCCTCTGGGGCTTAAATAGGATGTAAACAGACCAGAAGGTCTCATATCTTCCGAATACTATGGTCGGGTTTTCCCCTTTTTTACTGACAGTTAGAAGCCCTATATCAATTATAATGTTAACATTACATTCTTTTTCCTAGAGTGTCTTCTCTACACTGTGACTTCTTTTTACAGTCTTTGGAGTCCTACAAGTCTGAGCAAGATTTGGAAGAAAACAATCGAAAAAAACCCTTAAACAAACAGAGGACAAATTGAGATCTGTTAGTGGATTATTTTAACTTAGTCTAAAGCAACGCTGATCCCTTTCCCTTTAATTTCATGGCTCCTTGTAATTGTAGAGAGGGCCTATACTGTACGTGGGAGATCTGGTGTCTCTGATAGGTCAATCCAGAGGTAAATGATCACCGAGATAAGCATTATACCTGTAACTCAAGAACAGATTTATTATATTATGTGATACTAGGAGAGCATCTGGGGATTGTACAAGACTTCTTATGGGATGCTTAGGAAAGGAACTAAAGGCAGGAAAAAGAAAGGAACAAGGTGGTTTGGGGAAGAACAAACATGGAAGAATGAGTAGCTGGCCAGTATGCTTGTCTGGCCATGCCCTGCTCCTGATCTGTCCTGTCTTCTTATTAAACTCCATTTCTAAGCATATTCCTGGGTGAGGGACTCTCCATGTGCATTTGCATGCTTGAATGTCTAAGTGCCAGCAACTGGAGATCACAGGTCCGAGGGACCACTTGCCTGTGGTGCCAGCAACTGGAGTGACCAGAGTCAAATCAAGTCTTGGCAACAGAACTGGTGACCTGGAGTTTATCACAAACTGATAGTTAAATCTCTCTCTCCTATCCAAAACCAATTGAAGGCTATAAAGCATAGGAGCGCACATATGAGAAATGGGTAAGGATCATGCTAACAAAGTTGGAAACAGGCAAACACCTTGTTTTCATTTTCACTCAGTTCTGCCACTATGCCAAGTCACTGCTTTGTTGAACACTCTCCTGGAACACAGCCCTGTACTTTTCCCAGGATGGCCTCAGCCTTCGGAACCTCACCAAATGCAGCGGCAGCCTCAGCTATATTTTAAGCGACAGCAATATCTGTTTGAGGTGGAGTTCCTAAGAAAATTCTATCTACGGAATGTGTATGTGTTCCTGTTTATCCACCCTTCCTCTACCAAGTCCCAATCCTGTTGGCTAAAGACAGTAGGCAGCTTCACAGAGAAGAGACCCTGCCATTTACCCACTTGCAGAAAGACTACAGAATAAGTTTAAGCCTTACACGCCAGTTAATTCAATGGCAGAGAGACATCACAAACACCGTAACAGGGACAAAACGAAGTGTTGATGCCCCGTTAGGCACCTGAGAAACCAAACACAAGACACAAATCCAGAAGAAACTAGATTTCTTTAGGTGAGAACCTTTCAGCTGCTCACTGAAGCTCCTGTTTACAAAACACTCCAGGCCAAGGAAGCTCGGACAACCTTCCTGATTCTGTAACGCCCACGGCAAATTTTTTTACACAGCAAAGAGTCAGAAGACTGACTTACCGAAGAGATGCAGGAGCTCCAGGAAGAACTTGCAAACGCAGGGTGACAGTAGCTTCGCAGAGCTCCCAACACCACTGCTGGAGAGCCAAGCTGACCCCTCTCCACACCCGAGTCCCCCCCCCCAGGTAGGGCTTCTCGAAGTAGCCCGTGGTCACCTTTGCTCTCCGCCTTCCCGGCAGCCACCCCTGGCCACGCTCGAAAGGCTGCAGGCACTTGGGCAAACGGAGGCGATCGCAGCGCTGGGTCTCCGCTCCGACTGACAGGTCTGCGTTCGCTATTTGACGGGACAGACTGCTTTGATCGGGGACCAGAAGCTGAGTGGCATCTCCTCTAAAGAGAGTCAGTTTGCAATAGCCAGGCTCAGGGATAATCTTGAGACAAGCGAACTCCATACTTTTAAAGCAAGGAACGGGCACCCTCTATTGCCAACATGGACAAGTTGCTGTTGTCAAAGTTCGCTGCTGGCCAAGACCAGTAAGTCCATGGTAGAGAAAAATCATGGGGTACGACCACACCAGTAAATAAAACTTCATCAAGGCACAGGGTCATTCATTTCCCAATCATTGCCAATGCTGTAATTGTTCATGTGCTCCTGCCTGCACCATCTAAGACTTTCTCATAGAATACGTGCCACAATTCGCCGAGTAAGGCTTACCAGAGACATCTCCCCACAGGAAAAACTCGAGGTCAGTGAGTGCGTTCTGGTCAGCATGCAGGAGAGGAGCTAGGTGTGTGTGGTGGGTTGACCCTGGCTGGACTCCAGGTGCCCACCAAAGCCGTCCTATCACTCCCCTCCTCAGCTGGACAGGGGAGAGAAAATACAACAAAGAGCTTGTGGGTTGAGATAAGGACAGGAGAGATCACTCACCAATTACCGTCACAGGCAAAACAGACTCAACTTGGGGAAAATTAA
>JAVJGG010000024.1:6594509-6748546 GCA_035590195.1 Aviceda cuculoides
ACCTCCCTGGGCTGCAGGGGGACAGCCTGCCTCACCGTGGTCTTCATCACCAGGGGCTGCAGGGGAATCTCTGCTCCAGCGCCTGGAGCATCTCCTCCTCCTTCTGCACTGACCTGGGGGCTGCTGGGCTGTTTCTCTCACATATTCTCACTCCTCTCTCCTGGCTGCAGAATGTGCAGGGTTTTTTCCCCCTTCTTAAATATGTCATCGCAGAGGTGCTACCACCGTCGCTGATGGGCTCACCCTTGGAGCCGGCTGGCATTGGCTCTGTCAGACATGGGGGAAGCTTCTCACAGAAGCCACCCCTGTAGCACCCTCCTGCAACGAAAACCTCACCATGCAAACCCAACACAGTGTGCCACCAACAGCTTTGTCCTCGCACTTACTTCCGAGGCCCAAGAACAATCCCTCAGCTGGTCTTTCACGGTAACACAGAGGTAACTCCGTATGCAAAACACTGCACCTCCTTCTCAGTGACGCTGGCCAAGCCAGAAAATTAGATGCCCTATATTTCATTAACAATACAAAAGAATCATGAAAAAAATAAGCAATGGAACAGTTTGTTTTGGTTAGGTTTTTGACAGCTCCAAGAATATGCAACTTAGACATGCCAATAGGTTGTTTGATTCATACAAGCTAAAAAGCTGACCTTCCGATGGAAAGGAATAATGGTAATTTGCCTGATTTTTTTTTTCCTGATGCATAAAAGAAAGTGTGCTTACCTGTGCTAAGGTACTCCCGTTTCTTTTAGACTTTCAGAACCTTTTGGGGTTTTTTTTGGGGGGGAGGGGGCAGGGTGGGGAGAGCGGGGAGCAGGGAAGCAGAAATAAAAAGATGAATCCCAGCATCACATTAGGCTGGTTGTTTTGGAAAAAAAAAAACAAAAACAAAAAACCAAAAACCATTTCAATTTTACTTTTTCCATGAAGACTTACAAAGATAAGAGAAATGCATTTTCATGAAACACACAGATTATGCTTTTATTGAAATTTTATGGAAATCCAGGAAAGGGAAAAATAAAGGACCTCTGGACAGAAATAGGGCTAGAAAAAAGTGACAGAATGAGATTCATCTTGGGAAAGAAAAAAACCAAGCTAGCAAGAACATAGCAGATTGTATTGTGCAATTCAGTAAACTGTAACAGTAAATGAACAACTGCTATCAAATTAACTACAGTGTGAAATGCTACAAAGAAAAGTTAGGGCAGTTCAGGGTTCGCATGCCACCACATACAGCAAGGTAAGTCTCTGGGCTGCAAACTCTGCTCAGACCATAGCTGAAATATTATGCTGATATTACTGCACAGCCCATTTTAGAGCCATTTAAAAAAAATATAAAAGAGAAAGAGAGAGAGGATCAGAGGGAGCAAAGAGCACCTTGTACCTGTACATGTCACGGTTAAACCACAAGTACTGTACTATGCACTGTAAATGCATAGGAATACCTTAATAGTACAACTGTAGTACAATAGTATTTAAATACAGTGTAATTTAAAATATTTATTTTTAAAATACTCAATATTTGGTTAAAAGTACCAACAAAATACCTCTTTGGTAATAGGAATGTTTTCTGCGTGGTTTGGGTATACTGGGGTGAACAGGAGAGAGATAAGCACACCTACAACAGCTGTACCATTCCACTCACTTTCCAGATCAAAGAATGACCCTTCACTGGTCCTGTGTCACAGCACAGATGCCACTGTGATACACTGAAGAAAGGACAGAGGGGAACCAGTTTCTAAGAGGCAGAAATTCTGGGGCTGCTGGTGAGCACACTCAGCATCCTCCACAGCTAACAAGGAAACACTGAGCACAAGTCCCATACCAGCTGAAGTCGGTGGCATTTGTGCCAAACTCAAGAATTCTTACCCTTCACGGTAGAAACTGAGCACTGTTGGAAGGAATACATATGGATGTTCTGGAGGCAAAGAGCTGGAACACTGCCAGGATCCATTCATTTTGTAATTAAATTTAAGGATATTGACATATGTATACCCCAAATGTTCTACATTCATTGAGGTTCCTCCATCTTGCTTTTCGTAATTTTCTGTATTTATCTACCCAGCTTTTAAAGTAACACAAACTGAAAATTGCTCAAAATTAATGGGCATAGTCTCCATAGCTAAAGATTGAACAATGTGGTTTCCAGCTTATTCCCAACAATACAGGTTTCACCAGAACCGATTCAAGAATTTTATTGAACTGTTTTTATGAAAGAAAACTTTTCAACTGGAATAGAAATAGTTGGGTGCCCATGATTTTGTTAACCTCCCTATTTTGTATCCTGTGCTGCATAAAAAGTCCTATTGTATAAAGAGCCCTACCATATCCTGGGCTGCATAAAAAGTGTGACCCTTTACTCCCATGAGACCCCATCTGCAGAACTGCATCCAGCTTTGGGGGGGCTCCGGCACAGGATGACGTGGACCTGCTAGAGCACATCCAGAGGAGGGCCAGGAAAATCATCAGAGGGCTGGAACAGCTCTCCTATGAAGAACACCGAGAGCTGATCAGTGTGGAGAAAAGGCGGCTCCAGGGAGACCTTTTTGCAGCCTTTCAATACTTCAAGGGGGCTTACAGAAAGACAGAAACTTTTTACCAGGGCCTGTAGTGAAGGGACAAGGGGTAATGGTTTTAAACGGAAAGAGGGTAGATTTAAATTAGGTATTAGGACAAAATTCTTTACTGCGAGGGCAGTGACAGACTGGCACAGGTTGCCCAGAGCAGCTGTGGATGCCCCATCCCTGGCAGTGTTCAAGGCCAGGTTGGATGGGGCTTGGAGCAACCTGGTCTGGTGGAAGGTGTCCCTGCCCATGGCAGAGGGGTGGGAACTAGATCATCTTTAAGGTCTCTTCCAACCCAAACCATTCTGTGATTCCTCATGATTTTGTTGTTGGGTTTTTTTTTTGTTTTTTTTCCTCTCCACATGAAGGAAAAAGTAGTGGCACAGGGAGATGAACAACACAGTAGAAATACAGCCATGATAAACCTTATCTCAAAAAATTACTTTATCTTTCTAACTGTTCTGCAGAAGCCATCTCCTTCCTTCTTCCTTGTTGAGTTATACTTTCTTGTACTGCACCAGGAAAGCTTAAGTATTAAAAAATCCTATCATATATACATAGAAAACAGAAAGCTTTGAAGGAAAGTATTTAATGACTTTTTAATCAGTTTTGTCAACCCAGAAGATAAATGTTGGCCAACAAAGTTACAGAAAAGGTGGAAAACCTAGAAAAGTATTTGCTAAGCAGAAGCTCTGACTACTGGACCATTTAATTCTAATCAAGACTGTGGCAATACAGAGGTTAAACTAATGCACATACATTGCTATACATGTTTCTCAAACTGGGCACTCTATGCCCTGCTCCAAATCAGAATCCCAGCAACAAAATCCCTGCGATCTGGATGAGATTCCCTAGTGACAATGAGAAAGGTGATTTCCATTTTCTAGTTTTTACACCACCACCCTGGCGCCCCCGCCCCCAAAAAAAACCCCCACAAACAAGCTTTGCCCATTAACATTAAACCATTCTCCAATATCTTGGAAGTAGATCAGCTGTGATTAATTGTTGCTGATTTATATACAAGCCAAAATGGAAATGTGTGTCAAAACAGGCCTGAGAAAGCACAAAGGAAAGCAAAAGCAGAGATTCACAGGGATCCAGAACTAGCTTCATTCAGAATTTCCTCCAAAAGGTCTCATTTGTTTATTACAAAAATTTTGATCCTACCACCTTTGTAAGCTTTCTCAAGAAAGGTGTTTAGAGTGAGTGAGTCCCAGGCTGTAACTAGTCATTAGAAGGATAGAAAGAAGCCACAGGAGCACACTGGCACCATTCTCAGCTCTGCCACCAGCCTTCCTTTGCCATTTCGTCAGTGTCCTTCACCTTCTGCCTCCATATCTCAGAGGCTGCAGTAATACTATCATGAATTACTCACGAGTTCTTACAAGACTTTGAATTACTTTAAATATAGCATTCCTCTGAGCTCCTCATTTCATATAATGTGTGTCCATGCGTATCACTTAGGGCAGGATGAAAGGAAGAAAAGAACAGCAGGGAGAGGGAGGTAACTACAGAATAATTACTGCCAGTGTGAATGCTCTTCTCAGTCGTTACCCACCTGCCCTCCAAGCAACTGAAGAATGTTTTAAGGCTTTCCAAGTAAGACAAGAAAGAAAAATTGAGAGGTAAGAATAAAGCAGCAGACAGACAGGACTTAAATTCTATGCAAGTCACCTGTTCCTGTTGGAGTGATACACTACGAACAGCATAATTTGAGTGTTACATTTTCAGCTTAAATATGCACATAATTAGCAGTAAGTCCAAACCAGAGTCCTAACTGCTTAGGATACATACAGTCTTTGAAGAAACATAAGGTCCAAATCCTTCTCTCCACCCTTAGATGCAGATACTATTCCCACCCACACAAACTGTTCCTAAAATGCAAGTATCCTCCAGTCCTACTTGCAGGGGGATCTCAAAAAGCAAAGTGGGTTAAGTTTTCTGCTTTTGCCATCTCATTCTCCTTCCTCCATACCAACCTCCTTTCATACTAAAAAATTACACTAGCTGTTACCTTTCCAATAAAGGATAAAGGCTATCAATATTTCCCACACAAACTCAAACTATAGAGATGCTCTAATGTATATGAAGACCATTACCATTAAAACAATCTCTCACGATATTCTCCTACTCCTTACAATTTCTCTTCACATCAGCCAAGACATACTGGTGCCCCAAGGCAGCATACAAACCCAGTTAACTACATTGAGCAGAAGTGTCAGTTTTTCCTTTGAGGGTAGCTGAGTCCCAAAAGTGAGAAGTGATGTTTTAGTGACACCTATGCACTGTTTCCTTCTCAGTCCCAGAGAAACGCATATACTTTCCATCACTGTCCGAGGTTGGGTGGGGCTTGTATACATACATATCTATGTACATGCACACACGCACAGACATATACACATATATCTTACACAACTGCCTGTATGATTGCCTTCACCAACTCTTCCGCCCTTAAAGGTCCTTAACCATCTGTCTCCTAAGCACGCACGCACACTTACACAGCCATACAAATAACTCATCTGGTCTGTAAAAAGAGGTTGCTAAGGATCTACTTTCTCACGACACCCTCTAGAGCAGGATGAAGGTGGGCTATAGATTAGTTTATTAGACTATGTGCTGGGAAAGGACCAAAGCAGGTTCCCTTTCAGCCAGAGATGGTACCAGTGCCATGTATTATTATACCACTCTACCTAAATTTGTCGATGCACAGTCTTGGGCCTGACCTGAAAATCTGGCTGCGTTCAGGCAAGGAACAGAGACGTGAAGTGGCAAAGCCTGAGCAGGAGCCAGGCTGCAAAAAGTAGAGGCACTCAGCACGCTTGAAGACCATTCCCACTTTCTGCTCTACCAGTGACCTCTGGTGGGGAGGGTGGAAAACAACAGCCCCCTCTTTCCCTTTCCACTTTGAGCAACACCCGGGACAAAGGTGTTAAGCAGGAATTTAGAGTTTACCCGTTTAAGGGACCTTCAGTACTTTGCAAATTGCAGACTGGCTGAAAAACAAAACTTGCAGCAGCAGCAGCTGAGCATCAATGTGATACTCCACTTTACCAGTATTCCCATCGGATGTGGCACAGGCTGCTTAAAGCTAACTTTTCATGGGTATTCATCACCTGCATGTTCTCCGTCTAATGACTGTCTGAATTAAGATCCTGTAGGAGTGATCTGTGGTACAAATGAAGCCACTGGAAAAGCTGTGCTTTGAATGGGAAAAAAAATGATAATAAAAAAAAAAATCACTGCATTACGGTAAGCATTCCCAGAATTGGCACCTAACATTACAGCGTTAACTTTAACAGTTTCTTCAGCCACAGTTTGCCATCTGAAAATGGAAACTGCTTGTTAGCCATGCAGAATATCATGATAACTGCATATCTCTGTACTCTATGTGTACTTGTGAAACAGTTCAGAAATACCACTGTTTTCGCAGCAGGATGTGAATGACACGCAGTAAATCAAGATTAGGGCCACACATATTAAATGAGCACTAATAAGGCTACTTAATTACAGTTAGGGTCTTACGGATAAAAGCTTGTAGTCAGAAAAATAATAAAAGTTAAGGATCAAATTATTAACAACATGCACTTCACTTCCAGTCTGTCCTATCTTTTGAATTGGCAGATTTATTTTAAAACAACTGAACTTATGTTATCAAAAGAAAAATAAGCAACTCATGAGAGACAAATTGAATACGCAGTAGGCAGGATCAAAAAAAAAAAAACCCATATTATCACAAGAGCCTACCTCTTCCCAACACAGTAAACATTAGCAGCAGTAGGTTTTATGTGGAAAAGCAAAATGTGGAAGCTGTTGAAATTTAAGAAACACTTTGTCCAGGAGCTTCCCAGTAGTTTGACAACAATACAGAAATAGTGAGATTCTGATCTCTGGCTCCGACAATCAGTGTGATTTCATCAAGAAACTTCTGTGCTTTCCCTAACCTTGACCTTTGTTATTTTCAATCTGTTCTCTCTTTCCTACTCTCCTTTTTCATCCCATTCTCCACTTCAGATTTCCCCTCCACTAGGCTTCTACCTTTGATACCCTTTGTCCAACTTGTCCCAGTTCCTTCCATCCGATTTCACATTCAAAGACAAGTAGTAGGAAGCTTGGAGATGAAAACACAAAGTGTTCTGTCACTCATTTTATCCCCTCTCAGCCCCAATTCAAAACTGGTTTCTCATCAATCTCAACTCATCCTAGTTAATGTGATTTGTCCCACTCCCAGAACTAGCAGCTGACTCCTCGATTCAAGAAATGTCTTCTTTCACATTTTGAACCCATCAGAACACTGGACCACATATAGAAAGAAGATCTAGATGTCTCTTTTCAGTTCTGTGCACAGACTTTTCTGCACCCTAGCAAACCCTGCCAAAATTTAACCAAAATCTTCCAGCAACTCTTTGGATATGGAAACAGAAAGCACAGTTCTTGATCAAATTCAGGCAGGGATCTTTCTTTGATCTTAAAATGATTGAAAATATTTAATCCTGAAGCAAAGCTTATCCTTCTTACCAAAAGAACGACAATATCCCAGCACATGAAAGCTTTGAGCATCTAAAAATAATTAGACTTTCTCATGTAAAAATGGAAGAAATGACACATTTCCTCATGTCTATGAGCCATAGCACACACAATGACCACAAGAGATCAGATGACATGTAGTAACTTGTTTACGTGTCTGATTGATGCTCCTTGACCTCAGAAACAGCTTGTGCCATTTTGGTTGGCATTTTCTATAATAGTTCTGCTCGGGGCAGAAAACAAAGCTCAGAAAAGTCAAGAACTTAAAAATGGGGTTTTATCTGAGACCTCATAATCTGAATAGGTGGCAGTACCAGCTCTCCCTATTGGAAAGGACATGTTCTAGGCCACGTCGTCCTGAACTACAACGTACTTCAAATTGCTTGAGCGCTTACTAATGCTCACGAGCTCAGCAACAATATGTAAATTTTTTTTCACGACCTTTTAAAGAGAAAAATTGCATTTCAATGACAGTCTTCCATAATTAAAAAGACAACACTGGTAAAATACAGTTTACATGATTAATATATTTTACTTAGTATGTACACAGTTCTCCAAACAAAATGGGTCATACAAAGGCAGTTTAAGAAGCATTAAGTAACCACCTTATCAACTGTTACATGGGATACGTCTTAGCTGGTTTTGCTTCCTCCAGCTCAGCGTCCAACCAGCGGTATCTGCGGTGACGGCGCAGAACTTCAATTGCTTTTTGTTCTAGAGATGTTGGCTGAATACCCAGGTCTTCCAAACCAGGAAGGTCAGGAAATGTCATGTCTGTTGTGTGAAACTTTAAAAAGACAGGGGAGGGGGGAGAAGTGGGAATTCACTTGATAGAATGAACAGCATTACACCCAATGCAATCATTCACATACTAAAAAAAAGTATTGTATACTTGCACCTGCAGTCACCTTTTTTCTTTTAAAGAAACAAAGTAGCATAAATCCATAGTACTAGAAACATTTCACGCATCTCAAAACGATTTTCTACAAATGGCAGCTCATGGGAGATTCTACTATAATTTCAAGGCTGCTGACATAAGACTGTTTCCCCCAAGAAAGAATCCCACAATACAATACGCTGCTGCATCCTGTAGTAGATCTGAAGACCTATTCAAACAGAAATATGGACTCAGCCAACTGTGTGTCATTCCCAGTTCCTTGACTGATTTTGGCTCAGTGTTTTTCCTTGGGAGAAAGAAAAGATTCAATGTGGCCTTACAGAACTATGGCGTAATTATACAAGGTATTGAGTACCCAGAGTACTTCAACAGGAGATACAGATGTTCTGCATCTGGCAAAAAGTCCTTCAGGCTTCAGATTTAGATTCAGGAATAAATAGCAGTGAGCCATGCAGAAAGTGTCTTCATTTTTCTCTCTGTCAGGTATGTATTATCAGGAAGATTACTGCACTGCAACCACAAATTCAGGCCAAATGTGTAAGGACATATTTGAACTGTAATTAGATACATTCTGCTTTGTCAAGAAAATGTATGTTGAATTATCACCTTTGGTAGGTTGTTTTTCTCTGTTCATGGTTTAGAATAGGATCCTGTATAGGACAAATACTTAATTTTATTACCGTATTTGCCACACATATGACATGTATCTTAGAAAATGGAGATTTCTCTTATGCTATTATTCCTTGAAAGGTCTTAACTCCACCACATCTAATTTCATTTAGATTACTTCAGGATGAAAAGCTGGGAAAGAGGAACAATCAGACACAGAAATGACATGGAGAAACTCCCCTCTTACACTACCCATGCTATAGCTGAATTACAGTAGTTTTAGTGATTGGGTGCAGGTGTATTTTATGAAATGAAACTCTATAAACTACAAAGGCAGCTAGAAGTAAGGTTTTCAGGAGATGTTACATCTATATCCTGGGTCAATATACAGCCAATAGAATTACAATGCCAACTCTCTCTAGCATGGGAGATGAGTCAGTGGTTTGGGGGAAAAAAAAAAAAAGTTTTGCACTAGACCGTGAATAAGCTTACCTCCTTTATTACACATACTGTCCACAGTTTTTCACAATTATTTCTGAACAGAATAGGAAACCAGTTTATTTCACAGATGGAGAAATGTAAACATAGAAATTAATTGCTTGCACCTATTCAGTAAGCAGCTCTAAGTATAGGACCTAGTTCTCCCCGATTCACAGTAGTACCCTATATCAAATTCATTTGGGACCATCAGGTCAAAATAGGCTATTGATACTGCATCATAACAAAAGGCATTAAAACTCCAACTGTGCAGAAGAGTTGGGAGAGTACATTCAGAAACCTTCAGAGAGCAGCAAGCTTAGAGACTGTCAGAGTACACGACTATCTTTGCTAACCTACACATATGCCAACAGTTTTGACATTAATATTTGCTAAATCCTACTTTCTCCTCACTTGCAGTTCGTTTTTTGCAAGTTATTTCTCCACCCCCACTTAGACACTCTGAGAAGTTAGGAATAAACACGAAGCTGCAATGTGTTCATGAGAAATGCACTCTAACGTTAAGTGAGAATTTGGGCTGTATCCAGCCCCGTCAGTTCAACTTGAGTTGTTAAAAACGCCATTATCTGGATGCTATAAGTGATTTTAAGGCATCTAGAGGTATATAAACTCACTAGTTACCTAGAAATGGGGAGCACCCCCCCCCATCACTTAGCTGCACATTGCACATCCAATCTCTACTTTGTGCTATTTTCAATAGCAGATGTTTTGCAGGAGGGAGGCAGAGGCACAGCAAAGCATGCAGCCTTGACCACTTTTATCAGTTAAGAAGGTTGGGCCCTTTCCGTACCCCCATCATGTTACTTCTTGCTACATAACCCTCTCACCAATTGTTTCAACAACTTTCTTTAATGTATTTAGAGAAATATGTTAACTATTCTTGCTACGCCAATGCTACTGGAAAGACTACATCGTAATGATGCCTTTTAAAAAAACCATTTCTATTAGTCCATCTCTCTTAAGTCTTCGTAAGACTACACCAGAGGAATCTCCAGACTGCTTTGACAGTGTATCCCCTTGGCACTGTAACAGGTCTGGACAAATAAGTTAAGAGCAAGATTGCAGAACAGTTGCTGCAGCAATTGTATGGCAGGAACCATAATTATTTGTGAGGAAGGTTATACATACACACCTTTAAAAATTTAAACTTTTGTAGTATCCAAACAGTCTGAAAGCAATTTTTTATAACCAAATTCTAGCTATTGAAATGACTGAAATACTACACCACATGATGTACATGCATTTCAGCACTCCCTGAATGCAAAACTACAAGTGCAAGTTACAAATACACAGTGAAACATTTCCCAAGAAGAACTTGTGGATCATCCCACACTTACCCGGTCCACTTTGTCTCGTGTTAACCATGGTTCAAATGGATTAATCTCAAAGAATCTTGCAACTAAACTGCAATCAGAAAGAGTATTGCAAAAGTATAGTCATTATCCAGATGCACAGAAGAAAACAAGAACTGATAAAAATATTTCACACTTAACAGACAGTGAGCAAGAACTTGTTCTGTAGCTGTTCTTGCAAGTTATGAATTCATTAAAGCAGTGAACG
Source organism: Aviceda cuculoides (assembly GCA_035590195.1). Classification (NCBI taxonomy): domain Eukaryota; kingdom Metazoa; phylum Chordata; class Aves; order Accipitriformes; family Accipitridae; genus Aviceda; species Aviceda cuculoides. The sequence goes on from JAVJGG010000024.1 coordinate 6,605,162, forward strand.
TGCCAGCCAGCAAGTTCTTAGTTTCTGGTAACTTTAACTGTTTGCTACTGAATTATTCAATCTGCTGTTCTTTTACTTCAGAAGGGAATAGAGGAGCAGATATCTAGAAGTAAAAATGAGTGTTAGCGGGTGAGGAAAACAAACCTCCACATCCAATTCCCCACACACCAGAGAGTTCAGTTTTGCCCCACTTTTCCTCCAAACTCTGTTCCCTAGCAGTGTAGGCAGTAATCCAATTAGTCACGAAGTTTGATTCAATGCCTCCATGAGAAAACATGCTTGTTGACAACTAAATGAGCTAACAGCCGTACAAACAATATGATGGAAACTGGAGCAATCAGCATCTATAAAAAGGATGAGGATTAGTATATTTGCAGTTTCCAGAAATTAAGCTTCCCTTGAGAGAAAGAAAATCTGGCAAAGGAAAGAAAATAACACTACAGCTCTTGCTCAGTGTCCTGGGACCAACAGTATCCACGGCAGAACCTCTTACTGAAGTGCTCACCTGGGAGACCAGGGTGTTATTAAGTTACTGCACATAATCAGAACTAAGTTTATCTGCCTTTAGATGCACTCTTTTCTCAAAAATATGAAATATCACTTAGTTTAGCCCATAAAGAAAAGAGCGTAACATGGACTGCAGCAAATGTGAGTAAGACTAATAAGCACCCACATACTTACTTTTTAACAAGCTGCTGTGTCAGCTGAGCCATGTTAACCTGATGCCTGTACAGTCCATTCAGAAACAGCCACAACAGTTTAAAAGGTTGTTCTAGCATTATTCATCAGCAGTTACATGAATCCAATGTTGAATCCTATTAGCATATTGGTAGGAGGGTTCTAACACTGGTGACTGTCTTAGCTTATTAGTTTGCATTGTACTAACAGTGAGGAGGACCAGCACCCCAAACATTAACACATCTCAAGCATGCTGAGGGCAACTTCTGAAATGGCATTTACTGTTTGAGGCAGCTTCTCAAAAGGATATGATTATGCCTTAAGGGCTAGGCCCAGGCTCATATTTGTATTGCACTTTTGCATACACTGTTACTCTGTAGCTGCATTTCAGCAAGTCAGCTTCTATCCTCAGTGCTCCCTGAGGCCAAAATGTACAGCTGCAGAAGCTCAGTGCGCACAGAGCCTTTGCACTCCATCCACTGTAGCCAACTGAAGCGATGCTACAACTTTCCCTTCTCATCTCCCAATTCATTACCATCTTCTAAAGATGTTACTGCCCCCATATCACAGACAAAGAAATGCTTGCTCGGAACTGCACTGCTCAAATTCCCAGGCCAAGATCTCAGTACAAATTTACCTGCAACACTGGCTCAAGGACTGAACTAGAAAGTCAATCAATACCGTCAATCAGTACCCATACCCACCCCTACCCCAACTCTGCTTCCAGGGTGGCAGTGCTCACCAGACTGGAAGGACAGCTGACAGTAAAAATATCTTAAGCTGCTGCAGAAGAATCTGTCAGAGCCTATGGTCAGCAACATATACAAAGATTTTCCCTGTGGTACTCTTAAAAGTTCATTTAGTTTGCTACTGATTTGTCTCTACTTAGGACCTTTTGCTTCTTGTGTCTGCAAAGCTATTCAATGACTCTGGAATAAACAGTTATGCTAAGTTTATTACAAGTACACCTCCACACACTAGCTCATGAAATGCAGGCCTGTGCCTGAGCAGAAGATTCAAAGCTAGCTAACGAGCACCTAAGGTAAGCCAGTTTCTACAATCCTACCATGTTAAATAACAACTGGCAATATTAAATAACCAATGTAACAGTTATTTATGCTTCTGTGCCACCTGGTAGATCGCAAGATCTTAGTGAAGGAAGGGTCCCACTTACCGGTAGAGAGGACGTGGAAGCGGATAGGGAAGAAAGGTTCGAAAGCAAACTGCATAGATGTATTCTACCATGTCATACAGGAGGTATCGTTTAGGTCTGAAAGAAAAAGTAACAAACATTATAGGCAATTAGATATACTTAAATATTTGCAGCAAGAGACAAAAATTTTAAAGCCCTCCACCCCCAAGCCTACCAAGGGCCTGTTTTCTTCAATCGAAATGATTTGCCAGATTTGTCACTTTCCTCACAAGAAGGGAACAAATCTTGGCTCTCCAGATTCTGTACTGTTTGAAATAAAGAAGGATGAAGTTAGCAAAACCTATCATCTGACATCAGCGATGGTAACGGTCTAAGTCACAAATTGAAAAACTGTTTCGCCACTGCATTGGGTGCTGGTGCCCAGGCACTGGGAGCAGTGGCTACAGGGACAGCCTCTGTGGCGAGGTTGGGGCTGCCCCGTGCCTGGCATGGCCAGCTCCAATGGATCCACCGCAGGGCACAGCTGAGCCCCTCAGACAAGATGGGGGCACCTCTGGGAAAACATATTGAAGGAAGGGGGAAAACGCCACATGGGAAGAGACGAGAGGGGAAAAAAGTGTGAGAAACAGCCCTGCAGACACCAAGGTGACAGCAGGAGGAGGTGTTCCAGGCACCCGAGCAGGGATTCCCCTGCGGCTCATGGAGAGCCCACACTGGAGCAAGTTTATCCTGAAGGACTGCAGCCCGTGGAAGGGCCATGCTGGAGCAGGGGAATGTATGAAGAGGAAGGAGCGGCAGAGAGGAGCTGTTACAGACTGACTCCATAACACACTGTTCCCCCATCTCCCTGCGCTGCTCGGGGAGAGAGGGTAGGAGAGTTGTGAGTGAAGGAGTGAAGTTGAGCCTGGAAAAAGGGTGGAGGGGAGGTGTTGTTTTATTCTTTTCGTCTTTATTTCACACTATTCAAATCTATTTTAATTGACAGTAAATTAAATTAATTTTTCCCAAGTCGAGCTTGTTTGGCCCATGACAGTAACTGGTAAGCAATCTCCCTGTCTTTATCTCAACCCATAAGCTTTTCATACTATTTCTTCCTGCTGTCCTGTTGAGGAAAAGGAACGACCAGCTAGGTAGGCATCTGGCTGTTGGCCAAGGCTAACCCACCACAAACATGCTGAATTAAGTGTATTCTGTGTACTTTTAAAGCACACCTTTAACGTGCCTCCTCCATGATGACTCAAATTCTGAACACAAGATTTTCAGTGCTGGGACAGAACTGAATTTGTACAAGCCCATTTGGCACTTTGTAGTAGAATGAAGCCAGAAAGCAAATGGTAAAATTAAGAAACATTTGTTAACAAGACATCCCATCTTTGGTAGCAAATGGCTGCAAGGAAATCGATTCACATGCCTTTGCTCAACAAAGAACATACTGTTCTCTTCAAAAGCAAAAGGAAGAAACCAATACAAATTCCCCCAAAAGAATGCATTCCCCATCTCAAGACAGAAGGAAAGAAGCAGTCTATCCCCTGCACACCTGCAGTAGTTTAAGAGAAACATATACCACTGAGAGTTCCCATGCCTTTCTTGTTCAGACTTTGCCTTAGCATTTTAATACGCTATCTTTATACGTGGCTCAGACTGAAACAGATACCTTGGCTTTCAAGACAACTTACTGGTATTCCAAAAATCTTCACGACAACACACAAGAGCACACTGCTGAGCACCGGTGTGTCACTTGATGTTTCAACCTTCAAAATTACATCCTGCTGATCATGATCAAAGGAGCAATGAACACACCAAGAGTGTGTGTCTCCTAATGATTTGCTATACTTTTCAGCTAATGCAGAGACCCCAGTGACATGACAATCATCTTGAGACTGATTACTTCCCAGGTAGGGGCCTTCTAAAAATAAAACTCTGTAGGCTTTCTTCATCTTTTTTTAAATAGGAGACACTGAATTACTGTTGCAATCTAAACCTCCACAAAATGAAAACATGCTAGAGTAAGACTGTCTAAGAATACAAAACTTCACACAGTCCAAAAATCCAAGACTGTGATACAAAGAACGTGCATTTAAGTTTGATAAACCCAAGGTCTCAAAGATATCAGGGTCTGAGGTTGCATGCATGAAAACTGAGCCTTCAATTGACATGGTCTTCAGAAAGAACAGCAATGCTAATAACCACAAACAAAAATTGTTGATAGATACTGGAAAAAAGACATAACCCCAAATTACTACTACTGTAGTTTGTGAAAGAAAATTAGGGCAAGACATTCTAATGGACATACTTAAAGGTAGGTCAGCATATTTGGGAGAATTCAAAAGAATTCAACACTCGAAACTCCTTACCAACTTCATACAGGTGGCTGGATTATAGAACCTGAGAGCAATCTGCATCTATGAAGTTACACTAAAGGACTACCATAAAAAACAAGATAGTAAGTTCTCTTCTGTTAATAGAACTTACAAGAGAAACACAGCCAAAAGTGGTAATGTCAAATTTACTTACTCATCTGAGAAAAAACAAACAAACAAACAAACTTTGTTTTCATTAGTTATTAGCTTTTTTTTTTTACCAAATTTTTCTACCCTTACACTTTAACATCCTCATGCCTAACCAAAAGTATTATAAGCCAATTTCACTTTTATCCTCATATGTAAGAACCGTGTAACAATGTATACTATAGCCAAACTTAAAAATGTGAAAATAAATACTGTTTGTTCCTTTACGAATTACCAAATATTAACAATACGACTTCACCAAGAATAGCATCACACTGAAGTATCACTACATTAACCACACTACCAGCAGGCAGCAAGCTCTAGACAACATTAGCAATAAAGACAGAAGATTTAATGAGTAGATGAACCAAAACCGATGCCATGGGGAACAGCTAAAAAAAACATAACAAATCTTCAGTCATTCAGAAATAGCAATGATACCACTAGCTGTCATAGTTAAAACTCTATTCCACCATATAGTAGGAAGGAAAAAAAAACCCCAACCAAAAAACCCAAACAACAAAAAACCACCACCACCACAAAACCAAAACCACAGAAATAGAATGTTCTTTTACAAAATTAGTATTTTAAACTCAAACTAGTAACTCTTTTTAAAAAAAAAAAAAAAAAAAAAGCATCTTGTACAGCTTTAGTCAAGGGTTATGCTGCAGAGCTCCTTTGGTTTTGCAACACTGATTTGGATCTTTGGTTTATACCGTCATTTATTCAAAGTCTTTTCAGTCATTGTTATATGTCTGAAACTGTATTCCTTGCAGTGAGAGCCTGGCATCCTTGCTTGAATTCCTGCCTCTGAAACCTGGGCACTGAACTCCTGGCCTCCTGTAAATTGCCAAAAAATGAGACTTTGAAACTGTAAGAATACATTCAAAGTTGAGCCAACTGCCCTTCCATTTGGCTGCAAACAGTGTTCTATTTAGTGTGCAGTTCTCAATTTCTCCTGCAGTTGGAGCAGCTGCTTCTGCTGACACAGCGATGAAACTAAAAAAGGGCACCTCTCCATCCTTTTGTGGCAGGCAGTTTTGGATACATATTGACCTACCTTGAAGTTTGCCCAGAAGAGATAAAATAGTCACTCAAAATGTTAGTTTTGTCACATTTTTTGGTTTTGCATTAGTTGTGTCCATCTGACGTCTACACATCTACTCTCTTTGATGAAAAAAAAGTGGTTTTGAATAGCTGTCTAGCATTTGTTTCCACTGGTTCTTTAGTGTGAGGCTTCATATCATCCCAGTGATCTGATAGCAACTTCAAGTTACTTAGTAACCTTATTGTTGCTCTTAGTAGTCCTTTCAGACCCTTGGTAGCTTCTTTCTCTTATTTTGCTAGTTTTTGAGCAGAAGTTCCTCAGCATGATCCAAAAGAAGTTGAAGACCTGCTTGCTGCCTTTTCCAGAACGCCAGCACACAGCACAGCTAGCCTAGCTGTCAGGGTAACATCTTCCTCAACAGCTCAGTTACAGCACTGAAGAAAGTGACATCCACGAGTAGAAGATGCACCAGCAATGATCCCTGCACTACAGGAATAAAGAGCTGTCACTGCAACAGCGTCACAAAATGAACATGGAAAAAACAACGTAACCTCAGATAAGCCTTTGCAAAATCCGGACACTATGCACATTTTCAGTATAAGGAGGGGGAGACAGAGATACACAAGCAACAGGAAAAAAGAGAGCTATTCAGCATCTTTTGTATCTTGACTAATTAGCAACCGTTTTCTTTATCCATGAATCTAATGTTCCTTTTACCACCTATATTGGATGAAGACCAGTTCCAGTGCTATGTTACAGTATCCAAACATGGATCCATTACCTTGTCATTTGGCATGTTCATTCTTAATGCTAATGACCTATTTGACTTGGAGCTTTTGTACACAAAATATTCCAAGAGATGCACTGTCTCTATCCATTCCCAGTCCAGGTGGTTTTCACGCAGCTTTAGCAGAATTTTCTCCAAATCTATGTTGTCTAGCGCGTTTCCCCAAGATTGCCTATTTCTTTGTGTGCACATACATAACATTAAATGCAATGGGGCCCAAACTAGGATTTTCAGAGTACTCACAATAACAGCTTGAGTCATTTTTCCTCCCAAAAAGGAGGTGGAATTTATTGCAGCTCAAACTGTGTGCATGGATGAAGAAATTAAATGTACTGTGCAGCATGCCAAAAAATGACACCAAAAAGAAGTACTTCAGTTAATTAGAATCAGAAAAGTAACCTACCCAGCCAAGGCGTATGTTTTTCCTTTAGCATCAGGATCCTTAATTGCATTAATAATTGCCTTTGCTACATCAACCACCTGTGAGAAACAAATTCAGACAATTACCAACAGAAAATAGGAATGCATGCACACACTCCTACTTCAGAAGTGATTTAGAGGGTGGAAAGAAAAAAACCCAACACACACAGACAGAGGATTTGGGATTGTCTTGTTTTATTGAAAACTTACATATACCGGTTGCTTCGCTGTTTTTTTGCCCAGAGAAATAAGAGGCACACCACCAAACCAGCGCATGTCTGACAAAGACACATATATAACTTGAGAATAAAATCTGTGAATCCTTTCAGTAAGCAAATAACCAATATATTTTGCACTACACTGAGTGTGGATCTCTTCTGAAAACTGACTAAAAAAAAAAAGCGGCATGGGAAGAATTACTATCCAATTCCAGAATTCCAGTACCACTTTTTTCAATGCACATTTAGTTTTCTTATTAACAACAATGGGAAGGCTGTATTTACTGTTTACTTACGAGTGGTTCAGAGATAACTTAACTTTGCAAGACAGAAACAGATTCCACTCTTCCCTGTCTAGCAATTTTGTTGGCAATACATCAGAGTCATTACTGTTGCTTCTGAGCCCAGAACAACTCAGGTCGGTTTTTACATTCGAGCATTACCAACTTTGAAAACTACTTTCAGGGTAAACTACTTTGAGGGTTAAGATGACCAGACCTTAGCTCAGAACAATCTAAATAAAGAAACAATAATACCCACCCCCCCCTCAAAAAAAATAAAACAAACAATAACTAGATTCAGAAAGAATTCAGTCATGAGATGAAAATGTATTATGTTTCCCATTACACACCTCCAGCTAACAAAACACATTTCTGATAAAAACATACCTCTCTGCTTTTCAAAAGCAAATCCCATTTTCCCTTGTTCTCTACAGACAGGTATAGAAATCATATACGGTTTTATTATTTCAAGAGTACATACTTGCATAATGATTGAGAAATCGGTCCTCTCTCCCAAACATCTCAGAGGGCTTCAAAATTATAGCATCTGGAAATTCTTCCCTCACCACATTCTCTCCAACAGCCTATCATTCAATTAAAATGAACACATTCATTAGATCCATTCTGAACAGAGCAGAAGAGGATGCCTCTTCAGAACTTAATGCATCCTGACTAAAGCACTGAAAGAAATGACACCATCAGTAGCACAAAAATTTATATCTGAGCCATTTGATCTTTGAGATGCTATGCTAAGATAAAAGTCTCGCAGAACATCCCAAAAGTCCCATAAACATGTAGATAATTTCTTCTATTTGAGATACAATACAGTCTCACTAGTGAAGTGACACAAATTTAAAGTGAGAAAGTTCAAAAAGGAAGAAGCCTAACCTAAATACTTCTCTTGCTTACATCAGAACAGAGCTTGGAAGAAGAGAAGAAGGTTTACATAACCCCTACTACATTATCAGAATCCTCCAAGTACTGCTTAAGTACAGTTAGAAATTTCAGTGGCAGCTATCTACTTTCCACATGGGACTGACCAATACAGTAAGGCCTAACTATCCTACAGAGTTGTTACACATTGAGACCTACCAAATTTTAACCCTGGTTTTAAAAAGTTTTTATACTAAAGACAAGGCAGAGTACAGTGAACTCAAACAAAACAAAACTGAAACAAAACAAAGCTGAAACTGGGACAATAGCTATATTAAAAGAGAAAAATCAATAATAGAAAAATTATACCTCCTAATAAGGAAAAAAAATAATAGGTTACCAAACCCACACATTTTTTTTCATACAAGAGCAAGTAACAATCCCGAACCAAGGGCCTGTAATTGTGATATTCATTTGTCTTTGCAGCATTCATTTGGTATCAGCCACTTACTTTGCAAGGTCATTCCAGCCTTAGATGTTAGGCCTGATATTGGATCCCAAACCATCAAACTAGTTCCTCTTTCTTAATGACAGCAATTTGACATGCATAGATATTCAAGGACAGAAGAAAGAAAGTTTTCAGCAATACAAGATCTACCTCCCTTCAAAGCGCAAGAAGTACTAAGAGGGATTTCTAGCTGCAATAAGCACAGTAACTCAAAAATTCCTCAGCTGCAGAAAACTTTCCATAGTAAATTCATAAACTGATTTCCTTCAAACACAACCAATTGGCAGGGGGGTGGGGACAGGGGATGGGGGGTACCAACAACAACAACAAAGTAGGCTCTCAGAAAATATATTTGAACAGACAGCAAACTTACTTTAGTCCTGAGGTACTTGGAGGGACTCTTCATGCTAGCATTCAGGTGAGAGATATGAATGAGTGTTTCCACACCAGCTTCCCTAGTTATCTGCGCAATACTTTTCGGAATATTTACAAATTCGTCTTCAAAACTGAAGTTTCTAAAACAAGGCAAAAGACAAGTTTTACTTTAAGAGGCATCGACAGTGGCTGCCTACCAACCAAATAGCAATCATTACGTATTACTTTAATATATTTCAAAAACCTATCTTGATGCTACTTGTTAGAAACAAAGTTTCTTTTCATGAGGGACTCTTCATAAAATAAAAACTAGAGGCAAGTGAAATGCAACAGCAAGCTTCAATTACAGCTTTAGTACTGTCTGCTTTTTCACCTGTTAAGATCAAATCAGTATGAAAAACCCTCTTGCCCACTTGTCTGTGACAAATAGAAAACTCTTCCCAAGTGAAAAATAGAATTTTTTTTATTTAAAGTGCTGCATCTTGAAATCTGAGTAAAGCTGTCTTTTTACACCACCTGTTCAAAATTTGACTTGATTTGATGCACTCAATTACACTACAAAGGAGCTCAAAAATTCTGAGCAGCCTAAGTTCAGGCAGATGCTAGGCACTGGGGAAGTGGACAAAACAAGACCAAAGAACACACAGGTGCTTATGCAAATGAAAAATTTTACATTGACAGAACAGTTAGAACCATTTCATAGCAGCTGTGAGGGACTTCAAGGAGAAGCATGCAGAAAAAACAACTACTCCACTCACTTATATGGCATTCAAGGGGCCTAAATTAGGGGGTTCAACTGTAATCTAGTTTGGCATCTGATCAAGAACAATTCAGAAGCTCTGTCTCCAAGCAGAACTGACACTATAGGCTGGCAACAATCCCAAAATTGTTTCCAACTATCCCAAGACTGCAAGAAAGAGAATTGGCTTCTTGGGTCTTTATACTGTCCTTGTAAGCACCCCGCTCCATCTTTTCCATTTGCTCTGGGTAACAAACATCTTGTCCAAATGCCTCTCTCTCTCTGTCCTTATCTACTCCCACAGCTCTTCAGATCCCACTGGAGTCTAAAGAAAGCCTTAAAAATAAAAAGTTATTTTTGACCCTTCAATAACTAATCTGATCCTGGGAACCATCACTCCTGTTCTACTCACAAAAATAGATTTTAAAAACACACAAGAACGAACAACATCCCTCCTGTAACTATGGAGTTTTTAAACAACATTGTATACACAGATGAGACTGTACACTAATGTTAGGCAAGGAAGAAAGTACTTCATGGCAGGCTTTACTTTTTTTGACTGATCTCTACTTCTAATCTTACTTTTTTTTTCCTCCTTAAGTTTTTCATAGACTTCAGGATGATTACAATGGTTAGTCTGACCTCATGTTTAACAGACAATAGAATTTTATCTCAGGGTTCCAGCACCACCATTGATACCAACATGTATAAAATGCATGATAAGAACACTTGTGCAACACAGTGGTAAGTCCCAAATTCTTTAACATGTACCGAGACTCCTCTGCTGCTGAAGCTGTTGAAACTGACCAGTGACAAGGTTTGGGGGGTTTTAACTAGAAACTCTTTGTTATCATCTTCACACTTCCTTTCAGTAAAATAGAAACCCTCCCTTATATAAATCATACTTTTTACATTAGTCCAGAAATTTTAAAGGGGAAGTACACGAAATACATATCTGAAAGAAATACAGACTACACTGTCCTTGGGCCAACTATACAGACTTCCTTTTCTTCCCGCACTCCCACATTAGAGAAATTTCTTCCATTTTGACAGCAATAAGTGTTTGAACTCTTACATTCATAATTCAGTAACAGCACAAAACAATCCTGACAGGTTGGTTTGTGTATTTTTACATATATCCCAAAGTCTGAAGAAGATACAAAAAGAACCAAAAACCTTGTCAGATGCACAAGACCGAAGTTAATTTACGTTTGGTGGGCTTTTTCCCAAATAAACTATGTTACAGACTCCAACAGTGGGACAAGAAGCTAAGTGACTATCAGAAAAAGAAAGTACCTCTACGAGTTTGAATGCAAAATCAAAGTGTCTCCCAGAAGTTATGTATGATATTTGACTAGACAAGAAACAGCTGAAATAGTATGTCTGTTGGCAAGCATCTATTTTGGGAAAAATAACTGTACAATTTGAGACTATTAATTCTATTCTATTAATACAATTTGACTACTAATTCTACAATTTGAACATCAAATGGCTCTTCACAAAAACAAAGAGCAACAAAGGCATTAGGCTTGTAAACATAGATGAAACTGATATCTACATTTCTTTCTGTCTACTACGATAGCAAAATTAGGTACTGTATAAAGGCAAATCACACAACTAATGAGTTTTTGTCTGGCAGCTCTGCACAAAGCTTTAAATAAAGTGGACATAATTGTACGCACACACACACAAAAATGAAGCTATTACAGGTATTTTTAACCCAAAATAAATATGGGATTTTTTAAAAAATGGATTTCAAACGGGAACTATTTTAAAAAATTATAGCAAAAAATGCTTATGTAACTAATACTGTCTGTGCCAAAATTCTATCAAGGAATGATGTTATTAATCATAATCTTAGGGACTCTCCATTAGCTATTCCTGTTTATTAACATTTACCAGAGAATAGGAAAAGCTTGATCATAGCTTATTCTAGTAGGCTATAATTCATCACTATGCCAAAGTGGCAGGACAAAAGCCCACTTCTGTAATAACGTAAATACGAGCTCACAGTGAGCCTCGTGGCGAGTCTCTTTCAGCTATAGGAAGGCACCCACGAAACATCTGTAAGGTGTATGAAAGCAGCACACTGAGCCCTCTGACAGAAGAAAAGCTGTACACTAGAAAATTATAGAAAGAAGGCACTTTTCAAGAGCAGATCATAACCAGGACTCCAGTTAACCATTTAAAGAAATGGAAGAAATTTTATATACAAAATTTCAGTTTTGCCTTTTCATAGAAGCCAAGAATAATGCATACCGTACACATACTGTAAAATATGGCTACAATGTCCAATACCTGGTGCAAATCTATCTATATAGGGGGAAAAAAAAAGAAAATTACTTTGTTTCCCATTCCTTTCCAACAAGATTAATGACCACATTGCTGTGTTCCACGGCTCTTCGGATAGAGTCTTTGTCCTTACAGTCCCACTCCTGTAACCAGAGCATCAAACGGGAAAAAGATGAGATAATGTGTAAATAGGTATAATCAAAGAGAGCTCTTTCACACCATTTCCATTTAGAGGCTAAACAATAGCTGGAGTTCTGACTTTGAGAATGATTAACAGACTTCCTTGTATAGCAATGGTATTGTATTTGATCTAAAGCCAAAGCAAAAAAGACTTACTAAGAAGAGAAGTTGCCCCAGGTCACCCATTGGCCGCAGATACATGAGGTCATACTGATCACAGCGATAGGGTATGATTACTTGAGATCCAATGCGACCTAAGTGTTCAAAAAAAAAAAAAGTTTCATTTATCTCAAACTACTACATAACTCTAAGTAGATGAACTTCTGAATATACAAAACTTCCTTTTTTCCTTGGCATTAAAGCACAACAAATACACATAGATATCTTGAATAGCTATCTGCAAAGCTAAAAGTAGAACAGAAGTACGTTTTTGAACCTACATCATTGGAATTCTTAAGCAGTGACTTACCTGAATATTTGGGCCTGTAAGACAAAACATAGAAGCTTGCAAGAAGTTTGTTAACAACAACAAAAAAAAAATCAGTGTGTGCTATAAACATAGTACAATACCTAAAAATGTGTCACATCTATGCATATTTGCATTTTTTAAGTTGCATGGAAAGAAGAAAAAAAAAAAGCATAAGTTATTTTCTAAAACTTAAATTCAAAAGGGCAGTTCTGAAGAATTCCAATTCCTGCAAACATTTTAGTAAAATGCACTAATAAGGCCAAAACCAGAAGAATCAAATGCATGCTGTACCTCTCCTCAGATCTGCTTTTTACAGACTGAAAAGCAGTACTTGAAGGAGAACAACTTATTTTAATGACTTTAACAATCTTCAAAAGCTTCCAAATTTCCTGGATTAAAGCAGTTTTTACTAATTGTCACATCTTGGCACTTTAGCAGACCAAACACTATGAAAGTATCACAAAAACCACTTTTAAAATCCGAAGTGCCAGAGACTTCTAGATCCTGCAACCTGAAGAAAAACTAGAGTTTTGTTAAACACAATTTTTTTTTTTTTAATTAGCACTCCTGGGGAACATTACCTAAATGGTTGACAACATATCGTCCTAGGAAACCTGTAGCCCCAAAGACAGTGGCCACGATGCCACTAACAGAGGATCGTCCACTTCTTCCATGAGGGATCACGGCATGATGAACTTGGTGGTGCTGCTGCAACACAGATGGTGCTGCAGCTAACACAGAAATGCCAGGGCCTACAACACAAAACGGGGGAGAGCATGTGATATAAGCTAAAAGTTAGTAGTGTCAATGCATAGTTAATGTTATTTTTCTCACTACAGATCCATTTTCTCTAATCTCCCTCAGCAAAATTTCCCATGTTAAGACTCCTGACAGGCTATTTCAGAGACATCTGGATAGGTCAGAGGACAGCAGGCTTGAGGGAGCTGTTGACCAAAGTCAAAGACCAAACTAAGATACGAAAGGAACAGACTAAGGTTATCAGTTCCTAAACAGCAAGTAAAGCTTAACTGGCTAGCATTAGGACTTGATGTATAAGGTGAAGCACAGAGGTTAAGCAAATAAAGAATACTTGCTACAGGCAGGTCCCACTCAAGTACATCCACATTCTGCTTCCAGATCTGGGAACTGTGGGACAAATGACTTCAGAATCAGTCCATATTCAGTTAACTAGACTTTTTACCCCAGTCTAAATATAGCAGACCCAAATGTTGGAAGAGGCAGCAATCTTCCTATATCACAGCTCTGGAGTGAAGGGAAATGAAGAGATGCAAAGAGCCAGATCCATGATGCATAGAATATTGCCTCAAAGCTGTTCCTTTTCTCAAGGAGCTATGAAAACTTGAAAGCCACAGAAATAGGACATCACTAGGATATTGACATAAATTGACAAGGTAGCACCAATAGGGAGTTTGAAAAGAAGAAACATATGTCCTCTCCAACCAAGTTAGCCAAGAGCAAGAAATAAACTGCTTGTAAAAGATTTTTGAAATTAGAAGCATTTAGTGTTACTACATGTCCATGCTCATAAGAAGAAAGGAACGGATGAAATAGAGTGCATAAACACACTACAGACATCAGGCTGTTGACAAGAGCAGACCGTAAGAGCTGTCATTGGAAAACTAACTTGAGGATATAAGAGAAATCCAGTAACTGACCTTCCAACTTTTAGTAAGTCATGACCATAAGCATTTTCTGGATAAAAATAAGCAAGTTTAATCTTCCCCCTATAAATCTAAGTAGCAAGAATCATAATGAAAACAAGATTAGTATTAGATATCAGAATGACGGATGCATTAGGAAGCAACAAAAAAAAAATCCCACTTGTACACTAAAGGAGTAAGTCTTATCCTGATATGGTTAGGTATTACCAGTTACACAGTGGCACTAATGCTGTAGCCATGATGCTAAGAAGATCAAAAGGACAAGGTATGTTAGGACATAAATTATATTTTGTTAGATTAGCTGATAGAATTCAAACCAGAAAATCCAGCAAGATTTCAGTGCGTGAAGGAGGCGTTTCGCTGCCCAAAAGTGTGTCTATCCATCCTCTCTCCAGACCCCACAGATTGGAATAGTAAAAGGTACCACATCTCCAATTTTGTCCTGAAAGGTAGCTTGATACCCACTTAACTAAATAAGGCAATCAGACATATACACTTGTACTTATCAAATTAATATACTATGCCTAAAAACTGTACTCCACTTGGCTGACAGAAACAGGTCAAAATAAGATATTACCTACACAAACTTCAAGTAGGTATATGACTACCTAAAAAGCAACTCTCCTACAAAACAGGTCCAAGCTCAGGAACAGTTAAACTGGGCATGGTATCTGCCTTAAAGTGGCAGACATGCAGGGCCTCTCCATTACTGAAGCACAGACCTAGCTCGAGGTTAGCTGGAGACTAACAATGAGAAAGAAGGAAAATACACTCTATGATAAGGACCCATTAAAAAAAAAACAAAAACCAAACAACCACACACAAAAGAACCACCACCACAAAAAACCCCAAACAAAACCACCAAAAAAAATAATAATAATAATAATAAAAAAAATCAATCACACCATTTGTCAAGAGCTGCTGGAGTTTAACAGAAGTACACACTCATGTAGCATCCAATTAATGTCTAAAAACTTGACATGCAGTTTTAAAAGTGACACAATGTGTTCATATTAAACTTTATAACACCTCAAACTGAAATTTTAAGGAACATGCCAACTCATCATTGCTACATTCATCACTTATCTTCAGTCTCTCCTTTTTCTATCATCCAGTTAATTTAACATTGCCCTCTAAAATCTTTGTGTATACTTCTGCGGAATTACAGTGAAGGTGAAGACAGTCATTTCAATGGATTTCCAATACAGCACATCTTAAAACACATTACCACGTTATCCTTACAATGCTGACACAGACAACACAAACACACAGCCCATACCCTAGGTTTTTCCATTCAAAACTGTTGGAGCAGGGTGGTTGCTTTTCCAACCACCCCCCCCACTCTATTCTTTTAAAGGACAACGATAGAACAAACTTGCAAATGAAATCACCGGTGTATGCTGAATACTTTGTACAATGTAATGGGTAGCTATGTAATGGGTACCTGGAGAGTGGAGATTAACCAAGCTCAGTACAAGTGCAAGCATAAAGGGTAATACTGAGGGAGACAGTTGGATGACCTTGTTACCTTCATTCTTGTAGTGTTCTAATAACAAAGGGTTTGTTATTTAATTTTTTAGGATAAGCAGACTCACAGAAAAATGACTGGGTTCTTTATAACCAGCAGGATCCCTTCAAGTATGCAAAAAAGCTACATAGTATGCTGAGATGGTGAAAGGGAAAGCTTGATGACTATACTCCTCAGTACTTTGTTTACATACACTTCTTTTTCTAAGGGTTTGTAAAAAAGAAAATAAATTTACAGAATATTAATATTTATAGAATTAACACTATCTCTGTTACTTTTAGATAGGAACACATTTCAGTTCTTACAATATAAAACCCAAAAGCAACAAGATTTCAGTCCACTGTGAGCACCTGTTGAAAAAAGTATTATTATACAGATCGACCCATGTAAGAATGACAAGAAAGTTAATCTGGAGAAAGTTATACATGTCTTTCAACTATTTTGTGGCTTTTTTGCTGTTATTTCTGCAAAAGTTATCAGTCACAGGCTCTTCGTGACGCTAGAGACCGTCGGCACACTAACAAGTAACATCCAATTACTGTTTTGTATTCTCCCACCTTTGTGTATACACCTGTTGTTGACACAGTGAGGTCTTTAGTGCTGTACATCTTGCCTTGTTCCATAACTGTACAAGATCTGTCACAAATTATCACTATCTATGGCTACGTGCCCAGTTACTACTCTATTATAAAAAAAAGTTGAGATTTAAAGGTATCCATGAGCCTCAAAAGAAAGCAGGCTAGATATCTTCACATTGATTCACAACCAGTAAAGGACCTCCCACGTGGTGTGGAGCCCTATCAAAATGCAACACTGAGTAAGTCAGAACAACGTAACTTAATAGAACCATACAGCTTTCACGGCCCACGTTAACACCTACAGACTGAGCAGCACTGCTTAAAGCTCTGTGCTCCCATGTAACACAGATTTGCACAGGGATTCTTTCCCAGGGCAGTAGGATTTCCTCTTCTTCACTAACCAGAATCTATTTATAGTCACTGGAAGGTTATTGTTACAATCCATATTTGAAACAGTTTATAAACACCGGTTTGCATTAAACCTCAAATACCCACAGTAAACCAGAACCAATTTTTTGAAAAGACACATTGCTCCAATTAAAAGCATGTTAAATTCCTTCCTTGCCTTTATCAACCAACAAAACCTGCTTGCCATCTCCCACTTTACTCAACAGAGGAGCAAGCACACATTGAATCAATTTAACTAAAAATCGGTTCTGTTTTGGTGGCAAAGGCACAAATACAAGCTTTAAATGTAATCTTGGTACATGAGTCTGCTCATAGACCACGGCCAAAATGTCAAGGTCACCTAAGAAATGGTAAAACGAATCCAAACGTTTAGCCTACCGGGTAGCACTTCATCTGCTGAGATTCTGACAGTCCCAGTGAGACAAACCAACCGCGCAGCAACACCGCTAGCCTGAGCTAATCCCATGCAGCCCTTCGGGCTACAAACCCCCGTTTCCTCATTAGAAGGCAGGCAGAAAACCCGCCGTTTCTGCCGCAAGCAGTTATTTTCGCCAGCTGCTTTTCAGGCGCTGCCCTGCGAGCTGCCTCACCCAGCCCTACTCCGAGGCCCCGCGGTGAGCGAAGGGAGGCCCGCGGGCTGGCGGCTGCCGTAACACCGTGCAGGCTCGGGCAGAGAGCTCAAGGGCAGCCTGGCTCCCCGCGGGGACAAGCGGCGGCCCGGCACCAGCCCCTCGGCGGCGGTGACACTCACCTGCCCTTCGCAACAAGAGGCCGCGGGGAGCCCGAGAGCAGCGAGCTGCGGCCGCCATCTTGCTTTACCCACCAACCCCCGCGGCGGACGGCACGCGGACAGGGCCAAACCCCTCCGCTGCGTGCGCAGGAGTCGCCCAGCGGGCGGGAGGAGTGCGCCTGCGCAAAGCCGCCTGCCGTAGCGCGCGTGCGCGTCGAGGGGGCGCGCTCCGTCTCTTCTCTCCGGCGGGTGGGGCGGGGGGGGAGGCGGGGGAGGGCGGGGCTGCGGCACGTGCGGCTCCCGCCTGACGGGTGGGCCACGCCCACCCTGCCGCTGAGGGGAGGCGGCGCGCGGCCGCGGCTCTCCTCAGGCGGGGTGGGCCGGGGGGTCTCGGCGGGTCTCCCCGCTCCTCCTTCCCCAGCCCCTCAGCAGGGCCGCCGGCAGTCGTAGCCCCTGGCTGGTGCCGAGCTGGAGGCAGGGCGGCCGGTGAGGGACGGGGAGGCCGGGGGGTGAGCTCCGTGGCAGGCAGGGTGTGGTGGCCAGGCTGGGGCCGACCGGGGAAGGACGCTTGAGGTCGTAGATTCGCAGCTCTGGAGGGTGGGACGGCAGTTTGGAAGCACCCAAGAGAGGGATTTCAGAGGGAGCGTGAACCCCCAGCGCTTGCAGGTGCATTTGAAAACCCCAAGCTTGAAATACTTGCTAATCTCTGTAGGGGAACTGCGGTTCGACAAGGTCCCTGCGCCTGCTTCTGAGTGCCTGTCTAGTGGGAAACGAGCCAAAGTCCAACAATTAAATGATAGTAACTTTGGCCATTACTGAGCTGGACTGGTTGAAAACATTTTCAGTAACTCAATACTTACAGCTTGATTTACCTGGCCTCATTAAATTAGCCTTAAATGGGAATTAAACAATTTTATGATTTCAGGCATGCAACCACTCTAAAATGCCTAACTCCCTCTGTCATCTCAGATCGTCAACATTTCACCGAGACTTTTTCCCCTAAGCAAGTGCTGCTGTGAATGTTGCATCACGATCACACACAGGGCACTCTAAATCTGCCACTCGCACTATTATAGCCTCGTTTTTCCCATGGGTTCCCATTGCTTTTTGGTCTGCATTGAATACAAATGGCCATTCTTTTGTAACCTGGCTTACACCACTGTAGCTGGTGCTCATATTCACCAAAAAGTTTTTAAAACATCACCACAGTAAAAGGCAGAACAGTCAGGGAATATTTCCGGTGATTTGGACAGATTCCAAGATACTCGATTTTAACTCAACTTCTGACGCAAATCCAAATGGCAGTTCTGCCAGAGCTGTGGCATAGCAGGTGATTTGGGGTTTGGGGCAAAAATCTGGATGCTCTGTGAACTCTGGCTGTCTCCAGTTCTCAGCCACAACACACTTTTTTTCTTTGATGTGTAAGCCAGGTGCACACCAAACTAAACGGGCTCATCTCTTTTTCCTGGTAGCTGGGAACCACAGCAGCAGGTCCCCTCTCCCACCTCCAAACTCCCCACCCACCACTGCTCTTTCCACCTTCATCATGCCTGATGGTCTCACCACAGCTTTTCTGAGCAGCCCAGCCTGCCTCAACGCCTTCGGGAAATCCAGTTTGTACGGTTGTGCTTAGATACGGTACAAAAAAGCCGATGCTCACAATCTACAAATGTAATGGGTGCTCATGGAAAGGGGTGCGAACATACCAAGCAGAACTGGGTACCGAGCCTCATTTAAGAAATGGCGCGCAGCTACATAAAAGTGTCTACCCGATTCCTGCATCTCACGCGCGCGTCTTGTTATTGATCCAAGTCAGAGCCTCTCGCTGTGGGGACTTGACCCTTAATTGTTCTGTACAGTGACATAAATGTCCATGGGAAGTGACTTTATAACAAATTCTAAGCTTGGACTAGAAGGAGAAGGATGAATTAAGGCTAAGGCAAAGGACTGTAAATCGGGAGATGTGTCTTCTGCTCCAGGCTTGCCACCTCCTGATTTCAGGAGAGATGAACCAGATCTCTGTGGTTTCCACTCTCCATTTTTAAAAGAATGTTTTCCTATTTCAGCAGTGCTATTGTAGGGATAAGATGTGCTAGTCGACCAGAGATGCTTATGTCTTACGGTGATGTAATCATAAAAAAAAGCACTAAGATAATGGACACATCCAACTTGTTACAGCTCCAATTACAAGCTAACTAGGTTAAATGTTCAATTTACGGGGAGCTGAATTTGATTTTAAAAACAATTTGGAACATCATATTGCCGATTAAGGACTATCTCACCGTATTTGCATCCCAGGGAAGCTAGAGCCAAACATCTAAAAGCAGCCTTAGGGCTACTGCTCACCTAGAACGTGTGAGGATTTATTAAGGGTCCCGTGCAGAGTGCTTCTGGCGTCCCTCAGCTCTCCCGCGTTGGGGAATGGCAGGCTAGCTGCAAATGCTGACTTTCAGGGCTGGCAGGTATGAATGGCATGCCTCAGTTCCCACACAACCCTGCACCCTTGGTCTCCTTGTGGCCTTACTGTTGTTATGGAAATACTGATGTCACTCTGCTTTCTGGCTGGAGCGAGATAAGCAGGAGACCAAAGAGCCTCTCTGGTGAGAACGACGGAACAGCTTAGCTGTAAAACCGTCCTCTGAAAGCTCCCTGGGCCCAACAAACGCACCGGTGCTGCTGAGGTAGAAAAGTCCAGTCGATTCTTCAGATTATTCAGTGCATGTAAGGGATAAATAAGAACATGGGTTAATGCCTGGAGACCCCATTTGCTTTCTGATTTCACCACCCTTTGAATTCATCTGGGTGTTTCAGTGGTTTAAGAAACCTCTCCAGACTGCTCGCTTCTGAGACTTCCCCTCACCATAGTCTCCCTTGTCCCTAACGTGGCTTTTTCGAGAGGTGTGTGAAGAACAGCCGGCAGACATTCTCCTGTCTCCGAAAACTCCTTCTTCCTTTTCTGCTGGGTTTCTCTGCCGAGGTGTTTGGGTGGCTTAGGCCAACGGTCAGGAGGGGTGCAGGGTGGAAGGCAGGAAGTACCTCTGCTCTGTACATGCTATGTTGCATCTGCCTCGTGGTATCTTGCATCTGTCTCATTTGCTAACTCCCTGAGCCGTGTTTGATTTGTAAGATGCTATGTAATTTCCCCTAGGTGTTAACTTCTCATGCTGCAATTGAAGCACCCCGTGAATCAGAATGAAAGCCATTTCTGAGTGCAAGAAAACAGACATATGCTGCAGAGATCTTTGCGTGATAGGTTGTTTCCTGTGATGCTACTTATGAATTTGACTCAGCCAAAGCTAGACTATATACTGTAGATGGCAGAAGGGGATCACAGCATTGCCAGTGGATCAAGCACAGGGTTAGCACTCAGGAGACCAAGGGTGTGTTCCCAGTTTTGCTGCTGGTCTGCTCCATGACATATAGAAGTCATGTCACGCTGTCACATCTCAGCTTCCCCATCCGTAACACAGAATAATGATGTCTACTTTGTGAAACACTTAGAAATATGCTAACGAAAAGCACTGCATTAGAATGATTGATATTATTGTTATTGGGTAACTTTACTTCCTATAGATAGCATATTTTTAGGTTAATATCCCAACCCTTCAGCTTCCTCTGTTTATATAGAATTATAACTTTTATAACACCTGTTTTGTTTTTTTTAAAATTGTTTTTTAGTAGTGCGATACTGTTATTGTTTCCTTTATCCTTGTAAGAGTGGTATCCTAAGTTATCCGAGCCTCCCCACAAATTGTCTTTCTCATAATATGCAACAATAAATAACTTTGAAAAAACCAAATGTGATCATCTCACATGAAGACCTACATAAACAAACTATTTTAGTGCTGACAATGAAAGCTTGTTCTTAGATAAACTAAAAGCTACAGCGGGTTAAATTCAGCCTTGGTTGAAACTGATGTTACACCTGCATGTGGGGCCTCTAGGGCAGAAGTTTCACAGCAAGAGGAAGGTGAGGGCACACAGCAACCACATCTCCTGGAGCTCAGAGCAAGGTGCAGAGGGAACAGGGGGTGCCCACAGCGTTGTTATGCCAGCAGTGTGAATTTCTGGCTACATCTTGCTCCAGCGGTAACCCCAGGGAAAATGCTAAGCACCTACATCCTTTGTTTTTCCAGTAGATCTTGGATGTAAGCTAAGAGGTAGTTGATACTTGCGCTCTCCTGGATCCCACTCGGCACGTCTGACCCAGTGTCAGAGTCCAGTACTCTCTAATTAGGTGCTTTTAGGTATTCCAGACTGGGGGGGGGGGCAGTGTTTAATGTTGGATACCAGATTTACTTACCTGAAATTATTTGACGTTACATGGGCTTTTGATGTAGCAGAACGATACGCCAATGTACATAAATCACAATACAAATACAAATTATACTCGGCAGACTGTAGCAATTGCAGTAGACAGCCGACTCACAGTACAAATGTGTTTCTCATCGTGGGTCTCTATAATTGGCTTACCGTCATGATGGTGGGCATCCTCTGCTGCTGGGAAGTAATACATGGTTTGAAACCAGCTCAGGTGCGGGACAAGGAAGACTATCATGAGAAGTCTCGGAAGCGAATAGTCTAGAACCGTTTCAAAGAGGTTTCTCCTGTATACGCTCCTCATGCTGGTCTGGCTAACAGGAAGACATTTGCACTCTTGTTTAAGTCAGGGATGAGCAGTTCTACAGCCAGTCGATTCACGCAGCTGATGTAGCCGTTTTTCCAGAACAAAGGCCACCCTCCAGTCCCTTTGTGTCAAGGGGAAGTTCAGGTTTCTGTGGAACAGCTGTGGTCGGTCACCCCACGCGTTCTTCCCGGAGCTTCATGAGCACGCTGCCCTCGCCCGTCACTTCCGAGGGTTTTGCCATTGTTGGGGTTCAGTGATGGGTCCCACCCAGGATCTGTGCAAAACGTTGCTTCAGACAATTGTCAGAATTCCTCTATTTATGTTCTCTGTAATCCATAAACCTTAATTTCCAGCAGTTCTTCCTCAGCCAGCACTAACTGCTTTATCTGGTAAGAGATTCACTTTCTGGATGGGTCGGGGTGAATTAATCTTCCTTTACAGTTAGGTTCAATGGCAGCAAGATATTCCTGAGGTTTCCCATTCCCATTTATCCTCTTGCTGAATTGCACTGGCAGAACTGTTTTTCTTGGTCCCCTTTGCTATCCAGCAAGGTAGGCTTCATGCCACCATAACTTGGTTGGAATTAATTGAGCTGTTGGGGGTTTTTTTCTAGTTTAAAAGGACACAATCAACTTGAAAATTAGTAATTTCTAAAGTAAAACTAATAAAAAGAATTACAGCTACCATAGCTGTTCTTCAGATTTCCTTACCCGGATTTTGTAATCCAAGTTGTAAGCATTTTGTCCCACCTCTAGTAATATGGAACACCCAAATAAAGTAGGAAATTGGATGAGAAGATGACGTGGTTGAAAAAGCAATCTAAATGTATGTCAAATGCACAAAATACTTAATAAAGAATTCAAATTTCTCTCTTGGCTACTGTTAGTAATATTAGGTGGTTTTCATAATGTTAAATAAATGAAAAACATCCATGGAAAAGAGAACGACTCTGCAGTTGGCAACATTCTTCTATTTCACTGTATCAATAACCAAGCCACTGCAGCAAAATTAATCCAAATTCTGCAGCAGTAGTGCTGCAGACTAGAATTTCTGTGGAATTTTATGATATTTTTAAAAAATGAGATTTCATAAGTGCGGTAGGATAAGACAGCATGTGTTATGTGAATGCGGTAGCATTCTCTTTCAATCATGAACATTTGCTGAAGTACCCTTTGTGGACAGGCTCACTGAAATCAACAGAAAATCTTCCAAATTGTAAAATTAACTATCTGCAGAAGACTTTGAAGGATCTGGAGCATTTAAAACTTTTGAGGCCAAATCTTTCTCAACACTGTTGAATAAAACTAGTGATATAATGTCTGCTCAGTTAATTATATATTTTGGTTTATACTTGGCCGTAATTGCAATTGTTACAGGGTAGTTAATATAGAAAGTGGAGAAAACAAAACAAACCAAAACAAAAAACCAGAAAATTCCTTTGGAGAAAGATGAACATAGGATATTGGGGCAAAAGTATTTCATATAGCATGAAAGGCAGGTGGCATTTGAATTATGCATGCTACAAAAAGAAGAGACTATCATAATATTTAACGAAGTGAGTGCTCTCTCTGCAGAGATTGATTTTCAGACAACACGTATCAGGGCTACTGCTTATGCACCTGGGAAGGTAGGTAGGCACCTCAGTGTGCACGGGGTTAGACTTCTGGAGTACAGTGTTTCAGCAAATTCATGCCATTGGACTAAATGAGAGACCAATTAAAGCCAGCAGTTTATCTACATCTAAGCTGTCACTTTTTACCAAATGAGAGCAAGAAAGAATTTGATAGGTTCTTGTTTTGCCGCCTTTCTCTTTTTCACACTCCTCAGTTACTATTTCAACATCTAACGAGATTTTCCAAATGCTAATAATATTGCTGCATTTGATTTATGTTGTTCTCAAATGAATTGTGACGCCCCTAGTAAAGATAAAAATTAGCAAAGCAGAGTTCACAACGATATTGTTAAAAGATTGTTAAAAACAATTTTTGTCCATTTGAGACTCTAATTATATATGCCTGCCTACAGAAGTTTTTCTTGGAAATGCTCAGGAAAAGCTCAATCTTTCAGCCTGTTGCAGGAATAAAAAGGTAAGTTATTTCAAAAACTTAATTTAAATACACTCATCTGCAGAAGAGGCAAGAGGCATTTTCTGGAGCTAAGGCATTAAATTACAACTTTCTACCCCTTTAGAAACCTGTGTGTAATATACTCTCTTGCTTGAACTTAAAAAATTGCAAGCTCAGCCTACAAAAGTTTCTGGGGTTTTTTTGATACTTGTATTTTCATTCAGACAGAGATTTTTGGAAGACCATCATTTTCTCTGAAAAATCCCAATTTTGGTGTGTCAGTCTGTCCATAAATGCAAATAAAATATAAAACTACCAAATTAAATTCTGACTTCTCTCTGGTGAAAATCCATAATTCACTACATACTGCAAACACTTCTTTCCTCTTCATATCCATGCCTTTCTTGGAATTTTATTTCTTTAATTATTAATATATGATAATATTGACCGGCTGCAGAGCCAGAGACCTCTGTTAAGCGGATCATTGTATTCTTGGAGGTAAGACAGAACAGAATTGGACAGTAAGAAATGTGTGTCCTTTATTTTGTATATGCATCTGCATGTAGAAAAAGCACCCAAGAAAACAAGAAAGAGGATTGTGTCTGGTTAATTTTTTTTTTTTAAGTTACACCTTTTCCTTGTTAAATTTGTTAATACAAGGAACACTCTCTGCTCCCAAATACCAAATGTTTGTATGTGTGCAACACAACTTTGGATTCTTCTCAATGCTTAATTTTAGGACTGCTATCCCTTGAATGTAGGAATGTCGCTGTTGCTTACATACGGTAGTTATTGCTGCTTTGCAGTAAGGAATTTGTTGTCTAAATAAGGGAAAGCAAAATTCTTCAGTTTCTTGTACTGTAAATTGGGTAAGCACATGCAGAGAACTGAGACTTGGAGTTCCTCATCTGATATATACATGTTTTCTTATCAGCCAAAGTAAACCACTGCATACTTTTTCAGACCATGTTCCTCAGTGCTTAATAACGTTATCCTTGGCACAAGGCAGGAGTATTTGAATTAAGATTTAGTGTGTAAATCAAAACCAAGTAACTTTGAGCTGAAGCTAGACCTGGGTAATTCTAGACTAGCTCTTTCAGACCTCTCAGCAAAAGTGCTCTGGTTTCTTAGAGGAACTATAAAGGGTCATTTCCTGTATATGAGGACTTGGATGTCAACTGGGAGTATTTCTAGAAGCATGTGTAGTCCAGTCTGCATTCTCTGTGTAGCAATCGCATATTCTTTGACACAGTACTAATTTTCTATCTCTTCAAATTCATGCAGCTGCATACCTGGAGCTTAACAGAATGTTTGGGGTTCATTTAACTTCCAAATACTGATACAAAGATTGATAGGGGGAAAAATGGCAAAACTCTCTGTTGTGGATTGTTTGCAATGGCTTTATAGTGAAACTACTCCAGGATAACTGGAAAATCCCGTTTCTAAGTAGAAACTAAAGAAGAAAGAACAGGGGAAAGGAAAAAGCAGTAGAAAGAAGAAGAGGCCGTGGACAAATAATGTTTTTTCCACTGAACCTTTATGATAATCTGGTGTTTCAGCTTGCAATATGTATACACCTTTCACAAACAATGGAAAAGGTGGTGGAGTTTGGAAGGAGCTTGTCTGAGGAAGGTAGGAGAAAGGAGATCGCTCTGTTCAAAGGAGTCACTAAAAAAGGAGAGATGAGAAAATAAAATGGAACATAGTGAAGGACTGCAATTCTTTATCCTATGTTCACTGGTGCATGCCAGGGTAAATAAAAAATCTACAACATTCAAACAGCCAGGTAGGCATATAAATCTATACTCTATAACAGAAACATAAGGAGGAAGGTAATGATTTGTGGCACAGCCGCAGCATGGAAGGTATCTAGCTGAGAAGATGCAGCTGGCCACTGAAGTGGATGCCAAACATACTGACTGTTCCAGCTAGCAGAAATAGACCCTTAGGTGCAGTCAGAAGGACCCAAATGTTGTTTAATGCCAGTCTGAAAAAAATGAAGCTTTCGGACAATAAGGAGTGGCACAGCTGTAAGCCGCCTCATATTTCTGCTGTGGCCGTGGAAATATTGTGTAGATCAGAGTGCCACTGGTAAAATGGCTTATTCTGAATTCTAGCAGGCTAAATCAAGTCTCTGCCACTCCGTTGTTACCTGAGCTACAAATACATAAATCAGCTCATGCCTATCTTGATGAGCATACCTGTGACTATGCCTACAATTTTGAAGTCTACCACAAACTTATGCTTGCGTCAGTAATAAGTGTGAAAGATATTCTCCAGCTGCAAACCCTTTTTATGCCAAAGCCATTTTTAGGCATTCAGAGGGGATGAGCCCAGGAAATTCTGCCACTAGAATTAGTGTTGTCTGCTGAAATGGAAGAAGGAGTGGACATACGACATACCCACATGCTGTGTCCCCATGTTTTTCCTAGTACTCGCTGCGCTGTTTTTACTGACATGTACACGATTTTTCATACCATCTTGCTGCAGATGCTGACTCGGAAGCAATGCTAGGCTGGTTGTTCAAGTCCCCAGGCAGGCTCAGAAAATGCAAAATATTCCGAGATACCTGTCCATAAATCCCCGCACTGTTCTAGGTTTCTCTTGTCACTCTTTCCTTTTTAAATGTGTGTCTCCTTCATTCTGTGGAAAGACATACAGTTGGATTAGCTGGCTGACTGTACACTGATTGTGAGAAACAAAACCACAGAGGAGTAGTGATTTATGGTTTTAATCTAACCTGAAATTAGAAGTCTCCTCAGTAATGAGGCTGCAATAAAGCCTGTCAGATAGCAGTAACCATCACTTGTGGAGCAACAGTAGCCCTCAACAGAAAAAAAATAAGAAGCACTAAAGCTTCTTTGAGCTTTGAGGTATGATGACAAAGCCACCTAACCTTTATTCATACTAATAATCGCATAGTTTATGCCACTGGTGGAGCTAGTTGCTACCATTGACAACATACTGCTGAGACCAGTATACATACTGATCCTTCTGTAGTCACCAGGACCAATCAGAATTTCACCCAGTACTCACACACAACCTCTTGATGTGGAAAGAGCCTTTGTGCCAAGGGACAAAGGTGTGAATAACAAATCATTATGCACTGAAAAGCATAATGGTGATGGAAATTCAAGACAACCATCTGCTGAAGGGCAGAGCTTCCAACAGTGCAGTATATCACCAGGAGGATTCAGTGTCTGTGGTGAACATACTAGTGTGGATGCCACCAGATTTTCACTTGAAGATGAAAACCACTCCAAATCCAAAGGAGCCAAAGGGCGCAGAGGATGAGGCCACTACTTGAAGGCAAGTGAGAGTTGGGAGAGGTTTCCTTTTATGACAGGACTCTCTAACCTTATCATTGCAACAGCACATAAAGACATTAATGAGAAGTCAGATGGCCCTGACCCATGTTTTGCTGTTTTGGAAAGCCTAGTCAAAAATTTGTTGGACTGGGTACAAATAAAGATAAAAATAATCCATCAGCAAATGTTACTCATGTCAATACGAAAGAAACTAAATATGAAGAGAGTCCACCTTCCAAGAAGATGTTTTTTATAAAGAAATAAACCAGTCTTCCAATAGAAATGAGCTTTTCCAGAAGTGAAGGGTAGGACAACAGAAGAAGGAAAAATGCCATTACAAAAAAGTTTTGGCCAAGATGAATTTGCAAATAATTTAAGCAAAGAGATACTAATTTATGCAAATAATGTGGTTTCAGTCATGGTGGTCTCAGTTATGAAGACCATGGAAGGTCAGGCAAATTACTCAAATATAGCTTGTATTGTGCTGAAAACCTGTTAGTGAAGCACTCTAAGGCTGTGCTTTCAGGCTTAATAGACTCCAGTATGAAAAGCTTTCATGACATAGCAGGCAAGCTCTTGACTAATTCAGATTTTGCTTCTTCAGTGAAGCTGACTCCATTCACCCTAGGCAGTCATAAGGCTGCAGAAATTGTACAAGAAATGTTGAATCGTTTTCATTCTACCTTGATAGTGCAAAAACCTAGAGGACATAACATCTAGCCTGTGCCTCTGTGAAGACAGGTTCAAGAACAGATGCAAAGGCTCAGAATTGAGGTCTGCAGCAACAAGGACTGAAACATTGCCAAAAGAAAAAGAAATGACCTGTGCAGATGCAGTGGGTAACCACATTATTAAGCAAGGGTTTACCCTCTGGCATGAAAATCAAAACCAATGCATCCAATGCTCAAATTCACAACCGAAAAGGGAGCTGAAACAAGATCACCAAAGAACATGCCCTGGAGATCAGAAATCTGGGATGTAGCCAAAACGTTACCACATTCATGGGCTTGATTGTGATTGCATTAATGCCCATAGGTTGTCATCTAGTCTAGCAGAAGAATGCCAACAAGAAAGCAACAGAAGGTGGCAATGCTAGCAAAGCAAGTCCCACTGCCTTTGAGTTGTTATTACAGAGGTCCCATGAACCCACCTTCAAAACATTTTCAGAAAGATGTCAGGATCCATCAAAAGAAGCTGAAGAACTTCTGATTCACAGAAGTCAGACACGGAAAGGCAGAAGCCCGAGAACGACATGTCCAGTGCTACGTTAATGCTAATCCAGAAGTTAATAAACAAAAATAGAAGAGGATTTTTTGCTTGCAAAGTAGAAAGCCAGCCTGGAAATCCAGTAGTTGGTGAAACAAACCAAAATACTGGCAAAACCACTAAGGGACACATTGGCCTTTCAGACACTGAGCAATCCCTTGAAGAGGTCATATCTGGACTGACTGAAATGCTTACCGATCAACTCGATCTGGGCAGAGAAGACAGCAGCAGCACCCAATTTATTGTCAGTCCGGTGGATACAGTGCTAAAGCTGTGTCTTATGATAGTTAAATACAGCAACTCTGAGCCACTTCTGGCAGAGTGAGGGAGCAAGCAGGATCAGTGGGCTCTAGGGGCGTGGGAACTGCTGACTCCGTGGCTGGATCCAGTAGAGGTGCTGTATCAGGACACAGCGTGGTCGTGGTGGATCAGAATCCTTCTGAAAATGTGTGTAACAGCTCTGAGCCCTCTTGCAGTGGATGGTTGCCTCTCTGGCAGGTGTGCCTGCGCTCTGCTTCTCAGAGGGTGATGAGTTCATGAATAAGCAAGGCAGAAATTAGAACGTGATCAGACTTAGGTATTTGGTTGGTTCCCCCAATCTTGCTGCCTTATGGGGAACAAAAATCTTTTTCTTGAGAAAATCTTTTGTAGACATTTCTCCTCTTAAGCTAGTGCCCTGAGCAGCAATGTGGGCTACTACTAATCTACTGTCTTGTTACAAAACAGTAAAACAACAGGAGAAAAAGACGTGCAGAAAAATGCATTCCTTGAGCTCAGCACAAAGGTGGTGCAAAATTATCTTATATGCTGTATTTCCCACAAATTCAGTGGGTCTAATTTTAAAGGTAACAAATATATTTGCTTTCAACATTTATTACATAAATTAAGATGTTCACATTCAGGAATGTTCTAATGGCATTGCCATTTAATAAAGAAATATTCACATTCTAAACATCATGAGTTGTTCACAAACATTTCTACCCATGTTACTGAATTGCTATGGATTCTGAGTATCAAATAATTCAGAATCCCAAATTACTTTTCACTCTTTATTTATTACATTTCTTCCAACCTGGACAATGAAGAGCAGTCTGAGTCCTATTTAGAGTCTTCTCCCCTTTGCTAATTACCTAGCAGGCAGCGGCTTTTCACCTCTTGTGATCATTCCGTTTGGCAGCCTCCTACAGAATCCAGCCATGGAGAATGTAAGTCTCCAACAGCAGGATGGAAGTAGAGGACCGAGATGCATCTGCTACATCATGCTCACTCACAAATCAGACACATGCACGTGTACAATCTCTTCAGTTCCCCTTTAAAATAATTGACCGTATCGGGACATCTGCTATCTCCCACCTCTGTACCGCTTCGAGTGTATAACACATTTCTGTTCGGTTTCTGGTTCTCTGCAGCTTCAGAAACCGTCAGCAGCAGCAGTGGAGAAGGAGTGCAGAGCAGGAGGAATTTTACCAGGAACGGAGAAATAGAAGAAGGGAGGGCAGTCTGGCGAGGCTGCAGGCAGCTCCCTGCAGCCGCCAGCCTCGGACTGCCTGCTTAATAACTCCTGAGCAGGGCCATCGCCTCACCTCCTCACCAGCAGCACGGTGCTGGGCCAGCCGAGCACGTGCTGATGCCAGCCAAGCACTTAGCAGAATTCCATCATCTCAGACTCATTTATACACCAGCGATTTGTAGAAGCTGATACTAGTTGTACTACTCCCGCATGGCAAACGTATGAATTAAAAAAGCATGCAAAATAGCTGGGGAAATATGCCTGAAAAAACGTCGGTCACAAAACCTACCGTTTACCTGCCTTCTTGAAGAATATTTTGTGTGCTCTCCTTGGCTGCCTCCGCCACAGAGTTCCCGTCCTTCCTCAGTATCTTTCTCCAGGCAGAGTTTGGCCCAGTGCGTCCAAGGAAAGGAAGCTCCTTGCTCCCTGGAGCGACTGGGGGTTTGCAGCAAAGCAGCCTGTGGCTCACGCGCTCCGTCCAGTCCTTGTCCCACAGCAAGCGCTATGGTTTTAGCACTCCTCAAACTTCCCTCTTCATCCACTTGAAAGCGTTTGCCAGTTTGAGACTGGTGTCTAAACGACTGAGGTTTTTGTTCTGTAATGCGTAGTCTGTTCTTTAGAAATCTGCATGGTGACGTGGGAAAAATCACAGAGATCCAGGGGGGAGCACGTTGTAACACCAATTTAGGGACTGGAGGTTAAGAGTGATTTTGCGTAATGTGGAAAATAGAGAAAATAGTATATTACTGAAATTTTTAGATAATGCCAATAAGAAAAAGACAAAAAATACCACTGAGGACATAGAATATGACCTAGAAAAAAATTACATTTATAACATAAGGAGCGATTGCATAAAGTATCAGGAGAGGCAGTATAATATAGTATTTATAATGTAATTTATAGTATCAAGAAAGACAGAATTTAGAAAAATGCAAGGCAGCTGTAAAAAAACCTGAAATACAAATACACAGTGGAAAGCAAAAGCCAGGAAAACAGCACCAAAAGAGACCAAGGAGTGACGGTGAAGATCAAGTGAGATGTGTTTTCAATACACTATTATACAGAGGCAGAGAGACTATAGGGAAATACTTTAAGGCCTGACCTAACAAAGTACAAGGGTACCATAGTCCTCAGTTGTACACCCCCATAAGATTGCTCCTTGAACAGTAAGTCTAGTCCAAGAAATTACTTTAACAAAAAAAATACTGAAATAATGGAGGAAATTTAGAAGACAGAAAATTGATAATGGGCTATGAGATGTGATTTTTTGAATAATTAAATTATCTATGTGGGTTACAAGATTTCATGTGAATGGACATATAACATGATGTCTGCTTGTGCAAGAGATCTTTAAATATTAAAGCAAGAAGGGAATTTATTTAGAAATGTACTAGAAGGCATAACTAAAATAACAGAGGTAAAGTAAGTACCAGTAAGTAATCACTATAATTCACCAGGATTTATAACTGTGTACTTCGGAGCTGATCCTGGCCAGTCATTTGTGTTACTTTATGAACATTTACATAGCCAGCAGATATACATTAAGGTTACAAAGAAGGTCAGTGAAGTGAGAACTCGCACGTTTCTGTTCCTTGCAGCCTATTGAATGCATTTTTGCCCAGGTTTGATCGTGTTTGCACTGGCATTAAATCTAGAATTACTCCGTTGAGTTCAGTAACCAAACTGACCCTCTGCACCCTAAAGGGCTCCTGTGACAGAAATAGGACCACAGTGGGGAGACAGCACGAGTCTTGGGGGACCCGGGCTGTGTCTTCCCACGCGGCTCAGCTCCCTGCGTGGGCAGGTTCTGCCAACACAGCGTTTCTCAGCAGGAAAGGGGCATGGCTGGTGCCAGTGGTCTTGCTGTGTTTTCCGCCACTGAAGGCCCTCAGGGAGGATCCTGCACAATGAACTCAGTAAATGATTTTGTCCCACACAGCTTCTCTGCGCTTAATCTGGTGAAACCCAACATCAGACCCTTTCCATGTTTTCATAAGATACAGTGATAGAAAGAAAAAATATCAGATAACAAAATTCCTCTCACAGTGAACAGGAAAAGTTTCGTGGAGAAAAGCATCCTGCACAGCTGGAGGACCACACAGATCAACCTCATTTGCCAGAGTGGGGCGATGATCTCATTTCAGTGTATGATGTAGTTAAAACAGAGAGGTCTAATTAAACCTTGCTTTGGATGGAGAAATAGTATCAAGAGCAGGGAGAAGTGGAAGGATTGGTTTACTCTGTGGCTGTCAACAGAGCTAAGAGGCAAGACTTCTCAGTCTGTAGTTAGTTCATTTGGAAACAGTACCTTCTGTTTCCTTCCAAGAGGACAAGTAAGAGCGGTCAAGAGCCCGTGGGAACATCCAATTGGAACAGTTAGAAAAGGACACAACAATCACAAAGTAAGTGTTGGAGGCAAAGGGAACCAAGCTAATTTTTATATCTGGTAATGGGACATCTAACTCCTGCATGTGAGCTACAAATAGGTTCACTATGGGAGTCCGTAGATCTCGCACAGAGCAAACACAGACTTTCCCGTTGCTGCCGTCAGCTGATATAAGATCTTTCATGAAGTCGTTCTGTGCTTGGACTTGTGCTTATGGCAGGAGCTGGTGAGTGTGCTACTGACAGAATGGAAAACTTTGTGTTAAAGAAAACATCTAAAACAAAATTATTGCTCCTGGACTCGGAGGAAATAAAAGTCTCCGAAATCAATATGTTGTTTTTCTCTGTAACTAGGTAAAAAGGTGCTGCCAGCAGTACACCGGGTGGGGTGTAGTATTTCTGTCATCTCTGCCTACCAACATTTTAAAGTTCCTTGCATAAGCAAGGGTCTGGAGTTCAAACTGATTGCTCTTATCAGGTGGAGAAGGAATTTTCCTCAATGGCTTTAGATCTCCTTGTGAACAAACAGGTAGCGAGCATAGCTGGTAGCTGGGCAGGTAAAAAATGATGTCTAATAACTTGCAAGAATAGAAAAACTAAGAGATTGTCAATATCTGCGTTCATGGTTTTTTTTACCAGTTAGTCACGGCTGCTTTCTATGATTTACCTGAATTCCTCCCCACTTATTTGCCTAGTTTTTTCTTCCAGCTAGTCTCAGAAATTTTGACTATCCCGTCTTGGTACAATGCTGTGTCCATAGAAGCCAGCGAGAGGAATTTTGATGTTTACTAATGTCAGTGAATCAAGACCTTGCTCAGACTGCCTTACCACACATGAAGGGGGGGGTGGAAGGGTGCCCGTTACCTTACTCCCTCTTGGAAAAGAGTGTTCAGCCAGACCGCCCCCAGGCCGCGTCTCTGGAACTGGCTGTTGGTCTCCAGGTGAAGCTTCAGGGACTCAACACCAAAGCTATTGCCCGGGGCAGGTGGTCAGTTTAATTTCGCATTGTAAAATAGCATGAACGTCGAAACGCTTCCAGCCACATTTTCAATAGAGGTATAAATCAGCTGCTAGACTGTTACCGTGAGTGCTGGGGGATTTATTGTGTGCCTCAGTTGCAGCAGCAGCAAACCTGAGTTTGAAAGTCCCAGCTGAGCTCCATCCATTACGGTGGTGCTTTAAACACATCAATCTAATCTGCTGTCCTCAATCACCCAGAAGACTCCTTTGTAACGTAAATGACTTCCAGGTTTCGCTTTCCCACTGAGGATATTATTTCAGATTATATTTCCCCAAGTATGTTAGCATGCATTTTCCAAGCTGAATCCTGTTTTATTTTCAGCCCACATTTCAAATGCCTGTGTGTTATTTCTCTGTCATCTTTCATTTGCAGTTCTTCATCTCATATGTATATTTTCTTAAACTTTAGTTTGTATTTAAATGGATTTAAAACATTACCATACACCTTCCCAAGTTTAGCATGTTCTTGGCTAACACTCCTTTCTGTTTGTAGACACAGAATCAAAGAAGACAAATTCGCAGGAGACCTGAAGAGGTTTCCCGGTCTATTCCCCTGCTCTGCCATAGCATCAGCGCTACCTAAATTGTTCCTCGCAAACATTTGCCTGATCTCTGCTTAAAAGTCTCCGAAATTAAAAATTCCATGATTTCTCTAAGCAATGTATTCTGTCCTATTCTGTTAACCAGCCTTACCAGTAGAAAAAGCGTCACAGTGTTTAGTTTGACTTTCCCCTGAAAGACTTGCAGTGGCTGAATAACCACCAGTTTGATCCTTCATCTTAATCAGTTTTCATTCCAGTGTCTTCTTTCAGGTTGACCTGAAATCTGTGCCCCCTTAAAGATATGCTTCTAAGTAATTTTCAGTGAGGGTGAAAGAAGGGAATATTACCCATTCCTTAACAGTCTCATTATTACTTTTTTTTTTTTTTTTTTGATTTTCCAGGTTTAGCTTGAGAGTGGTCCATAACAAAAGAGGATTTCAGAAGAGATCTCAAGGAAACGCTTTGACTTGCCATTTAAAAAAGTTTAACAGCACAGCAACTACAATAGCTAATAGCCACACAAAGACATCTTAGGAAACATTTTACACAAAAGACACAGTGAGAGCAGATTCTAAGAAATCTCAGTTGTATTTGGCAGTGTAGTGGTTGTAGGTCAATTCTTGAATTTTTATTTTAAAGCAGCAGTTCACTGCTGGTAAGGGAAGTCAGCCTGACAGGCACAGTGACTTCAGCCTGCAGCCCTCTGGATCAAATACCTTTCGGAAAACAGAGTGGGATTCACATTCATCTGACTGTTCCTCCAGACCCCTCAGTGGGGGGCACGCAGGGACTGATAAATTCATTCTTACTGCCTTCATGCCCTTTCCTTCCCGGTCTTCTGACCCCAGACCACTATGAAGAATGAAAAATATTTTGTGTCTGCAGCCATTGGTCACTGAGCACGTTACTGCAACCATCTTTTTGCTTAATGTGACTCAGTGAATAGCCATTGGTTGGTAGCAACTTCTGGTAACTATGGGCCTCAATTGGATCTCATCCAGTCTCTCGCAGACCAATTCAGCACTCAGAGAGACAGAGAAATCTTTCCATCGACTTTAAAAAGCATTAGCTTGGGCCGTCTCCATAGACTTCACCTTCTATCACGATTTTCTGAGCCACTTAGCTGTTACTTGTAGCCTTTTAGAGTCTGTCTGTCACTTAGCCACAAGTAAAGCTAAAGACTTCCTCTAAAAATGCCGGAAAATTATATTTTAATTTTATCTTGATTCATAAATATTTCACACTGGTGTGCTGCCGAAGGCAGTCAGGCCCCAGACGCTCCAGAAGTTTTTAGCAGGATTACATTAGCACAGGTCAAAGATGACCCCTGGAGGACTAATAAATGCTGGCATAGCGGTATGCTGGGGATAGAGTCGCGCTGGGTCTTTAAAGAGAGATTCCGCTGCCTTTAACCGAGTGCCTGACAGCTTCAGATTACTGAATGCTTTTTAGGAGTTCACGAGCAGGGAACCAGGGCTGGCAGAGAGCCGGTGACGGGCAGGAAGGTATTAGCACTGCTTCTCTTACTGGGGTCAAGGGAAAGCTTTGCTTAGCCTGTTCACCGCTTTCTCTGTTTGAGCCACTTCCAAATCTCTTTCTGGACAGTGGGAAACTGCATGCGTCAGCTGATCTGGGGATGACCAGTGTCAGTCCGTGTTCAATTTCTCTTCTACCATTCCTTTACTCCCTTTTCTCACTTTCTTCCTTTCAGGCCATTCTTTCTCCCTATCTTTTCCGCTCCTTCACACTCTTTCACCCATATCTCTTTTCACTCCCATCTGCACTCTTCCACCAATTGCTTTGGTTGTTTGTTATAATCTATGTATTTATTTGATATTATTTCAATTGCAGTAGTGCCAACGGGCCTGAACTGAATTCCCATTGTACAGTTTAAATGTACAGCAAGAGACAATCCCCACTCTCAAGAGTTTATACTATGAGTGGGCAAGAAAAGAGAAGTAAAATGAGTTTCCCAAGGTCCTACAGCAGGTCAGTGGCAGAGCAGAAATTAGTGCTAAAGTCTCTCAGCTTGGTCTCCTGAGTGTCAACCTAGTCCTTGTCTATTATACCTGTTACTTTTTGTCCTCTTTTCATGTGTGAAACTACACACTTTGTTCCTGGAAGTCTTGACAATCTGTCCATGCAGGATCAACCTGGGGAATGGTAGGCAGAGTTTTTGCATTATTATTGTATGGTGTTGTCTTCCCACACCTTCTCCCAGAACTTTGTCTCCAAATTTGAGGCATCTCCTGGGATTTGCATGTAAAAGTGCTATGCTGTGTCTGCTTTTGCTCCAAAGCCTCGATACACTTGGTGCACCGTACGAGCAAGGTACAAGCCTGTTCTCAAAGCCAAACTTGTCCACTGCTTTTCCAGCATGCTTATAAGCTTTTAGCACTCTCTGGAGGAGGAGAGTTTGAATGCTTTATGCTCCTTAAGGTGTGTCATAGCTCCTTTATGTAAGGCATATGGCACAGGGATGAGGAGAAACAACACAACCTATGCTATTTACATACCTTGGGTTCAGCTTGTGTAACCTCAGGGTAGATATTCTGAGCCCTGAGCCCGGCCTGCTTAACCCTGCTTCTCACCTCTCAATACTGCTGTAACACCAGCCATTCCTCTGCTTACCACAGCAACTGGGAAAACTCGGGAATTAACACATTTCTGGAATAAATTGCTTCAGAGCTCTGTTTCCCTTTGAGAATGAGGGATGAAATTATCTTCGTAACTCCTTTCACCTTGCCCTTGCCACCTTTGCCACCTCAGCTTTTGGTGGAAACTTTGCAGGCGTACTTCCAAGAGCTCATATGTGAAATAACCAGGGAGGTCCATGCAAAAAAGCGCCTTTACAAGACTAATCCTGAGAGATTTTGCCCTCTCTCTCCTCCTTTTTCCTAAATATTCTCCTCACTGGATCTAAACATAGGGTATTATCACTTCAACAGTCACCAGGTAAAAAAAAAGCCTGTATTTTCAGTCACTTAAACAAGTGCTTGTTTAAATGGTCCTTTTCCAGCTGTGTGGAAAGAAAGCGGAATTTGTAATCAGTAACTTTGTCAAAGTCATTCTGGGCCATATTAGCATCTAAGAAAGCAAAACAAAGAAAAACCCCAAACCCAGCACACAAGCTTATTTGAGTGGCAAACAGAAGGCATAAAACTAAGAAAGAATCTCCGTGGATGGTTTCCTCTCCACAGAAAATCCTGAGCTTGGAGACATTTTGACAAGCCAAATGCTGAGGTTGTATGATTATAGGTGCTGCTGTCAGTAGATTTATTTTGTGGGTTTCTTCAGAGATTATCTCCAGTTCCGTGGTTTTGTATTCTGATGCAGGGCGCGTTTTGTATTTCGATTGCGTATGTGTTGGAGATATTCATTAGGCTTTCAGAAGGATATTCCATAGCTGTAAGCCTTTTAAATCACATACAATGTGTTTCTTATTTCCCTATGGCATTCTGCTTGCATCTGCTTGGTATGTGGAACGTCCAGGCCAGCCGCATTTCAGTGGACCGTTTGTCTCCCAGTGATGGAGCACGTGGCTGATAATACAGGGACATGTAAGCATTCATGGTGCTTTTCTTTTGAAAGCACGTGCCTAGTGTTTAACACAGTCAATACTTTTAGGGTCAAAAACAAGACAGAATTGTCCTCTGTACCCAAGAAGAAGGGAAAATATTGGAGCATTTGTGCTTGCGGAAACTTTGCATTTAAGGTTCATAGAAAATAGACTTGAAATTCCTCCTCCTAAGGCAACGATGAGGATTCACAAAGAATGTTGATTATGTTTGCTAGTTTATTTGCTAGTGAAAACCCTGGATCTGTCTCAGTGGCTACAGAATCAGTGCATTCCTGCTTCACAATGAAATAGTTTATCGAGGGCTGCAGCAGGCAAGCAGGGCGAAGCCTGAGGAGAGAAATGCTGCAAGAATATCCGAGAGAGCAATCCTCCTGCTCTTCCTTTTTTTTTCTTTACTGCACTCATCGCAAAGGAGCAAGGAGAAAAGCCTAAGACACGGGCTGGGATTCCTTAAATTCCTCAAACACCATGCAGCTGCCTAAATGCCCTTGCCTCTACCGAGTGTTTTCCCACAGGTCACTAAGCATCCGAACATCTGCTGCTGGGTAGCTGTACTTCACTCCTTCCCCTGAGCAGGGTGAGCGCACTGAACCCTAGTTAAGCTCTATTAGTCTCCACAGGACCTCTCCATGTAGTTCAGCTGCAGAGTTGAGTCTAATCAATGTTTTCAGAGCACACTTCCTAGGTGAGGCTCCACGCACGGAAGCCAGAAAAGGAGTTTCTTTCCTTGCCTCGTGCTGGGCACTTGGATGAAATAGTTAACATCCAGGATCAGATCTCTCTCTTCTTCTCTCACCAAGCACGGGTGTGTTCACAGCTCCAAAGCAGATGGTGAATGTTCAGGTCGAGAACTTCAGACGAAGAGACTAAGACAGCCTCCCTTCCACAGACAGCTCTGCGGCTGGGTGTGCAGCTCAAAGGCGGTCGCTGCAGCAGGCAGAGCAGGGGCTGGATCTGAACCTGGCGTTGGCCGGTCCTCTTGTAGAGGGCTGCACCTTGCAAGCAGGAGTTTTCTTGGCTCAAACACAAAGCTCCAGAAGCGAGCTCATGGGTGGGAGGCCTAAACAGGGATGGATGCTCTCCTATAGAAGACTAACATTATGCCATCTCCCATTTATTGGTGACTACATAGGTGTCTCCCCTAGTTTTTGGAGATGCCGTGTTTTGGTATGCCTGACTCTCCGCGTGTCTTTTTTTCTGGGTGCCCTGCTCAGTCAAGGACTCTGAATTCCATTGAACACTTTGGGTGCCTAAAAGCTATGAATCCTTTCATGGATCTAGCACAGAAACTTCCTCGCGGGACTCAGTAGACCTGCTAGAAGAACTCCACAGAGTTATGGGGACAGCTGTTCTCCCCGCCTTCCCTTTTCAGCGGTTTCCAGTTTTATGTAAAAGGGACATCAGGTGTATAGCCTGCTGTTTCCAAAATGAAGACATTTAGTGAGATGGAGACTCGCTGCATTCAGCCATAATGCTTCATAAAAATTGTGAACGTCAGTTCATATTCACTGAGGAACTGCCATGGTTTTAGTCTTTTTACTGCTTATTAATGTTATTCAAAGTTTAAAAAATCCCAATATTGTGCTTTTTAACGGGGAAAACTGCAGTGTTTTAGTAACTCTGAATCTTAACAAGACATAACTGTACCCATTTTGTTTCCCCACTTAAAATTTTGCACGGCATGACGGAGCAGGAGGCGCCATCAAATGGGCTCAGTATCCCCTTTCACAAATAAAGCGTGTACAAAGTGTGTCAGCATTTCAACTGGGGCCCTTCTCCCGAAGGCCGTTAATTAGTGCAGAACGCAGACTTCAGTTCTTTTGCCAGGGTAGATGAAAATGATTTTGGAAGACAGCCCAGACAGAGGAATTTGTCATAGGTTAGAACTGTTCCAACTCTAAGAACCAAGTGTACAGCTTATGCAAATCACTTTGCTAAACACAGATTCTGTGTTAGTTTTTTGAAGGCTTTTTCTTTGACTAGTAACAAGAGCTCACTTGCCAGATCTTGTCTGAAATCAAAAAGAAATGATTCCTTCTCTGCGCCCAAAAAAAGAAAAATGTTTCTAGTCTAAAACATGTCAAGAAAGAGCTGGGATGTAAGAATAAGGCAAATGTTCATAGGAAGTAGAAATGGAAAAGCCCGATGACATCACCGCTCCATCTGCCCAGGGCCGTCGGATTCCTCAGTACAATGTGCTCCACAGTACATTGAAGATGGGGCTGGAAGGAGCACTGAGCAGTGTCTCAGACTGCACTGAAGAAATGGCTCTACAAATTGAATGTCAGACCATTTTCCTAATAACTGGCAGGTGGCATCACCGTTCCGTCCAATAGAGCTATTCATAGCACATAAATCTGAATGCAGGTAGGTCTGGCATCTGTTTCAAATTATTAGTGCTGAATTTTGTCAACTTCTATCAAGTTTTTTGGTGCTTTAAAATTTACCAAAGCAACATTTGAAATACTGACAAAATCAGCAAGAAGGCAAAGCTTGAATGTGAATTGCCCAGCTTCACATTTTAAGTTTTCTAAATGTGGTTACAAACTTACATCGGAGATGAAATTCAGCTCGAAAAGCAAGACCTCGTATACCTTGTTCAACCTCACAACTATTATGCCTCCCTTTAGAAGTTCCTGAAAATGCCTCAGAATGGCAATACTCTGCAGGGATTGGCAATCACTAGTGTTCAAGTCAGTACAGAGCATCAGAGAGACTTGCAGTGTGATCATTTGCAGTAGGAAATGTCTGC
Organism: Aviceda cuculoides; assembly: GCA_035590195.1. Taxonomy (NCBI): domain Eukaryota; kingdom Metazoa; phylum Chordata; class Aves; order Accipitriformes; family Accipitridae; genus Aviceda; species Aviceda cuculoides. The sequence continues at coordinate 6,645,672 of JAVJGG010000024.1, forward strand.
TCATTTTCTTTAGTTGACACGTTAAATCAGAGTTGAGAGACTTTGTCACCACAGACTTCAAAACCTCATTAGATTAATTTTGTTTCGATGCTTCCATTGTACCACCTTAAAAACTGCTTTTGAACCCTAAGGGGGAATAATTTCATTTTGGATCCACACAAAACTAAATCACCCTATCCTGAATAAATCTGGAGATTCAAATGGGAAACTGACCTCAAAATATAACAGGTGTTTATATTCAGGGTTTAATGTATGAGCCACCTATTGTAAGGATTTAAGTGTCTCTTAATTTATTACAAGCCATAAAATACAGAGTAAATATATCTAGTAAAACACTTTCAAATTATTAAAATAGCACTATTATGATCTTTGGGAGTCAAAGCTTTGGCAATTCCATATGAATTATACATACTCTTGTATGCATTCTTTTTAAAGAAATATTTGTTATTTTCCTAAAAAGGAGGAATATGACACAAACATAGATGGTACTTAACACATTCTTCTACTTTTACATTCCCTACAAGCTTGTGAATCTAATTTCTATAGTAATTTCCAGATCTAATGACTACAATAATTTCCAGGTACAAGGTTGTATTTTAGATTGAAAATGTTAAAAAAAGAAGACCTTTTTTTGCCACTGTGACTCCATGTTCCTATGGTTCTTTACTTATTAAAATCTTGCTCTGAGGTCTACAGGAAAAGAGTTTGGTTATACTGTCACAGATTGATATCTGTTTTCTGCTCCAAATCTTATGCAAGCTTAAGGAAATGCTTCCGCCTTTCATTGCTGCTATTCTTCATCCCAGTCTTTTTCTGTCTTCCCCATTTAAACTCAGTGGCCTCCTGTTCAGGTGAAATCTGTTTATATAGGACCTGGACAATAGGACTCCAGTCATATTGGCTCCTTGCGTGGCTACTGTAAAGCTAATCAGTAGAATCACGGAATCACGGAATGGTTTGGGTTGGAAGGGACCTTTAAAGGTCATCTAGTCCAACCCCCCTGCAATGAGCAGGGACACCTTCCACTAGATCAGGTTGCTCAGAGCCCCATCCAGCCTGGCCTTGAATATTTCCAGGGATGGGGCATCTACCACCTCTCCGGGCAACCTGTGCCAGTGTTTCATCACCCTCATGGTAAAAAAATGTCTTCCATTTTTCTAGTCTGAATCCACCTTCTTTTAGTCTAAAACCATTACCCCTTGTCCTACCGCAAAATACCTCCATAAATCTTTTTAGTCTCGGTACCAAACTGTACGCAAGCTTTTTCAATTGCCAGGAATTGCGTCTTCATCTCCGTAACCCTTGGGAAGCGGTTCCCGGTCTTTAAACACTCGTCGAGCAGCAGTAGCTGGCTGCGGTGGATGCCCCTGCGCTACAGGCGCGGCGGCGCTGCGCGGCGCTCAGCAGACCTGCCCGCATCCTGAAAGCCAGCCGTGTGCTTGCCTTGCCTGGTGTGCCAGGCTCGCCGAAGCCCGTCAGGCGAGAAAAGAAGTGGGAAACCAGCAGGAGCGGTTTTGAGCCAGGACGGCGCTCCCCGAGCATCCCGTCCCTGGGAAGGGAGCTGCCTTAAACCCGGGCAGGACTCGGAGCTGCGGGGAATTCCTGAGGTCTGGGGAACTCGTATCTAAACCCAACTGTGGTGTTGAAGTTCTGACAATAAAGGGTAGCCGTACGGGTTAAACTGGGAATATTTGGTACGTTTATAAGCGCAAGGCCTGAAATCCTAACATTACCGGTGGCGGTGACAAAAATCCCAGCAGATGGTGCCAGCACTTCCCTCAATGAAAACACTAAACAAAATTCCGAAAACAGGCACTGAGTGTTCATCAAAGAGAAACTGGATAAAGGCTCTAGGCTTTGCAGCCTGTCTGGTTCAGCAGAGGCCGTGAAGTGATGACACTGGTGTGTATATAATGCCAGGATATATACAAAAGATATATTAGATATATTCTCCTTTTAAAAAATTTAAATTATTTCAGAAATATGTTCGTTTCTCAGCTATTTTTAAAACAACTTCTTTTTTTTCTTTTTTTTTTTTTTTTGTAATCCACAGAATCTTTTCAGGAGAGTGCTGAGTTTGGTGAAAGGAGAAGACAGACCTGGCTTTGAAGCAGAGATACTGTTATTGAAAGTACGATTGGCACCACAAGCAGTATGCCATAAACACATCAAGGCTTAAGCAAAAAAAATCACTAGTTGAGGTTAAACCTGAGACTTAACAATGATCAGAAAATACGTTTTTAAATTTCATACCTTTACACTAGACACTGGTTGGCATTTAAAGCTCTATTAAGTAACAGTGCTTAACTATTGCAGGGGGTTTGTTTGTTTGTTTGTTTTTTCCAAGTCCAACATCAGCAAAATTTCAGAAATGCCGTTTTTATACTCTTGTAAAGGCAGTGGGAGGAGAAAGAACTTTATTCAGATTTAGCCACAACTCTGTGATGGGGCTTTAGAGGAACGTTGTCTTGGTTTCTCTGCTTCCCATGGTGTTTTCTACCAGAAGGGTTAAGTATTTCCTTCTTTCCCTCTTCATCTCATCCTTCACAGAACAGCAGAGATCTGAAGCAAAACCTCCAGTTACATCAGTGAGGCTACGTTTTGTTTCAAGGTCCTATTAGAGCGACATGTGAACTTGCCCCATCCCTTACTGCATTTAAGCCATCTCAGCTGATTGAACTTACAGGCATTTCAGACGAAGAAAACATAGGTACTGACTGCTGCTGGGGACTGAAAAAAAAAAAAAAAAGACATCAGTTGCTGCCTTTTGCAAAGGAAACGTGTCGGTCAGAGAATAAGCTGCATTCCCAGTAGGATCTTTGAAGTTGACACAAAGCATTTCTAGGAATTATGCATGTTTCTTTCGATGGCGATTCAATGCGTTTCTCTCTCTCTCTCCCCCACCTGCCCAAATCTTTAGCTTCAGTTCGACAGAGTGGCTGAGAACAGCCGTTGACACCCTTCCCCAGACATATACATGTAAAAAAACCCCTGAGGCCCGATTGTATCTGTCATTTGCACCAACACTCGTGGGCTGCGAAGGCTGAAAACAATCCTCCCCCCTCCTGTGCCAGGACGGCGCGGTTATTGTTGTTCTCGCCGTTTTGTCCTGCGGCGCTGCCCCCAGCGTCCCCCAGCCCGGAGAGACAGGGAGCAAAACCCAGCCCAAGCCCTGCACCGCTCCCAAATCGGGCGAGCGGATAAACGAGAGGGAAACGATACTCGTTATTTCCATTGCGGTCAGAGAAGCCAGACCCAGAGGCAGCGGCACCAAAAGGCACCCGGAAAGCTTCTGGCAGAGCCAGGAGCTGAGCCTGGAGCTTGTAGGTCCGTTGGCCAAAGGCATCACCGGTCTCTCCCGAAACAGCTCCTGCCTCTCCTGCTGCTCCCTGCCAGCCCTCCCGGGGTCCCGGGCCCGGCGGGTAGACGAGCCCGCGGGAGGTCGGCTGCGGCACCAGGCTTGTCACGGCGGCTGCCAGCCACCGCCGGCAGCTGCCCAAAATTCCCTTCGCCCCGGGGCCGAGGAGAGCGGGGGCAGCTATCCGGGAAGACGGTCCTCGGGAAGAGCAGCTTCTGTGTGTCCGGAGCAGCCGCCGCGTTTCCCGTGTCCTCAAGGAGAGCACGCGTACATCTTCGGTTCCTAGCCAGGCCGAGTCAGCTGCCATTTGCCACCAGTTTGAGCGGTCCGGTCAGACTTCCCGACACAACCTGAGCGGGCTCAACCTCTCCTGCCTGTGCTCCGCAGGGCTCCCTGCAAGCTGTTGTCTGCGGCGAGCGCTCCTCCTTTCCCCTTCCCCAGCTCCTGCACCTTCCCTGGCGTCATCTCACCTCCCAGCGTCACCAGTCCTCCTTTTCGCTTGCCCCGTAACCCCTCCCGTGTAGCACGCACTGGCATTTTGGGCTCCCTGCCTCGCGCTCCTCGCCTTCTCCATGACCGCGCGCTCCCGTTGCTGGAGTGAGAGCGTTCCCCGCTGCACCACAACTCCCTTACGGCTGTGCCTCCATCTCTACTTTGGTCTCGTTTTACAACATATGAACTATACCTTCCCCCTTTCCCTCATTTTCTTTTCTGCCGCTCTTCAACTTTCTGCCTTGTGCATATCCAATACTTGTATTAGTCTCTTATATTTTCTGTTTATGATGTACGTACAGTTTAATTCCTATTGCGTCTATTTAGTTCCTATATAAAGTGAAGTTTATTGTTGGGGCTGATCCAAAACTGGGAGGAAAATGCCTTCGCTTTTTTTTTTCCCCATCAAAATTTGAGGTTTCAGATTCAGCTTTCTGAGTCGGTGAGAGATTTGCTATTTGCCGAAACATTGTAGTCAAAACCTCCAACTCTGTTGTCCAACAAAATCTGAAATCGTGCTGAAAGTTTTCACTGAAGCTTTGAGTTCTGCTCTTCTGCTGCAGTTCTAAAATAATGTCATTTTGTGGCCATTTCCTAATAAATAGCTGCCAGTTTGGGGGGAACACGGTCCATTCTCTTTAAAAGGATTGCCAGCCCTGCAGAGTCCATCTCACGCAATAACAATAAGATGCCTAAAAGAAACCGGAAAGATGCCCCAGGTTCAACAGACCCAAATTTTGAAGGGAATTTCAAGATTGGTAAATTCTGTCAACGGGCAGAGCAAGGCTCTTTGCAAGCAGCGTGTATTCTGTTTCCTGTGTTAGCTATGCACATTTAGCACAGGAAAAACACTTTGAAATGTCATCATTAACAGCAAGCAGAAGATGAAGCAGAACTTCTTCGGAGGTAACAACAGCAAAAGCAGCACAAGTTCAGAGAGGTTTTACAGCTTATATCATGGGTAAAACCTGCTTTTCTGCTGGATTCATGACCTTGCTTCATTACAGGGTGGCTGAGGCTCCTGAAAACGGGTTGGGAAGACATCTCCCAGCACAAGGCAGGATCACCTGGGGGTATACTGCAATGGGCTCAGGTGGGTTTTGCTACCTCACAGCTTTAAAGTTCATCCCTGCAGCTCCCCGGCCTGTGCTACAGCTCGCGCTCCCGTGGTTCCGAGCCAGACATCCCATGTGGCAGGAGTACCACATGGTGTTACTGGTAGGTACAAACACACAGGCTTTGCACGGTGGATCACTTTTAAGAAGTGCGTGTTGCTGTGCACCCTACTGTTTCCAGGAGGACTAGCAGAAGTGAGGACCTTAAATCAGATCATAACAGTTCCAGGTGTTAAGGCAATGAGCAACAAGCATGTAAGATATGACATCTTCACTGCTTTTCCCAGCTGTGGAAAAAAAATACGTGTGTGATACTGCTCACGCGCGTAACGCTGAGGAGATCTGACCGTGACAGCAATGAAAGACCCAACTGAGCACTTAAGCGCACACCAAATTTCATGAAGGTGCTTAACTGCCATTGTTTTCTGTGGGCTGGATTACTTTTTTATACTTTGAGAGTGCTCTGCCAAACTGAGGGACTCAAATCACACCACTGAGGTTTCCAAAAGATAGACCAAAGACTTTTAGCCTAGAGTCCTATGAACCCACCATACCTATAGAAGAAATGACTGGAAGAGAACCCCATCATGGTCCTTGTCACACGAGGCCCTCGCTGGGCACAGCAACGTCCCAGCTCTGCATTCCGCCTGCAGCTCTCCTGGCAGCTGCTGACAGCAAGGGGGGCTCTGTTCCTTCTCACCCAGGCAGGAAAACAGAAGCACGGTGAAAACATAAGCTACTCGGACAAGGTTAAAGGCAAGCCATGTAGGGACAAACACCACAAGAAGCATTTAGGTTTCCTTTCTCTGTGCCCTACTGCCTTGAGTGGGTGACACTGGGACTGCTGAGCTCACCTCCACCTGTACGGCCATTTGTGGGTTCCTTGTCCCCGCTACAGACGTGGAAATGTGCTGGAGTCCTACCTGAGCTCAGCTAGCAGAGATTTCTCAGTAAATCTGTGAGCAGATTTGCAGCTGAATGCAAGGACAGCAGCATTTCCACCACTTACTATCATAAAAGAAGTCACTGAGACAGATCCCAGTGCTGGCCACAGAGCTCTGCCAGTTCGTACCAGTGCTTGATCTGACTGACTGTGCTTTCCTCTAAATCAGAAAACAAAGTCATTTCCACAAGTAAGCAGAGGGGTCGGGAGGAAAAATTATAAGGCAGAAATTTTCAGGCTATTTCAGATTCCAGCTTTTACGCAGAAGCAATTAACAAGCAAATACGTGTCATATGTCTGATCTGGGCAAATTCTGTCCCAAATCAGCACAGCGCTGTGATTAACTGAGTGGGTTGCACTGCATGGTCTGTCTTGTAACAGTTGGAAGAACAGTCTTTTCCCTTGATAACGCCCGAGTGTCAGGTTCAGGGAGCCCGGGTAGATTTGGTGGCCGTGCCTTCTCCCCTGACTGAGATTAGCTACCATCTGGTGATGCTGCAGAGAAGAACCTGTCCCCATTGTCACTTCCTTTGCCTGATGGCCTGTAACATCTGACCTCTGCTTCACAGGTCGTGGCCTTCACCTCCTTGCTTTCCGATAGGAATAATGACAGCAGGGTTAAGTTTATATGATACCTCTGGTAAGTGCTACTTGTGAGCACTGGGCTTTTGCAGCACTCCTACTTTCTTTGATGCTAAAGTTTCTGGTTTGACCTCCTTGCGACATTAAATCAGCCTACCCTATCTGCCACCAATCTGGCCCCTTGGTTTGCAGGGATCTGCACTTCTTTTTTCTCTTGGTCAGGTCTGAAAACCCTGAGCCGAAAGGTGCCTACCAGTTGTCTTTGCAAGGGTAAAAATTTTTTCTTTTCCCATAATCAGAGCCTTAAATTCTCTCTCTCACTCAATTATATAGCTCTTATTTCTTGGTCCATGTGTAACTGATGGACTAAAGGGCCACCAACCATCAAAGCAAGAGAAGGTCTTGGCCCTGAAGCACTTTGAAGTCAAAAGGGGGACATTTTTTAGTTGTTTTTTTTTTTTAAATTCAAGGACTGAATTCCATGGCAAGACTCTCATCAGCTACTATGAGAACAAGATTTTGTGTTAAGTCACTTCCTTAAATTCACAGCAGAATGTTCTAGCAAGACAAATATGGAGTCCTAAATTCCTGAATGTCTGTCCTGCCCTGTAACAGCACAAGTGCATCCCTCCTTATACAGACCCTGTGCCAGCATCACTGACAAGAGCATTTCCACTTGCAGGCTTCAGTGTAGTGGGACACACTGTGTCTTCCAGTGTCACTCTTCCTACCGCTGTGCAGTGTCTTCCCATTCTCACTACAGAGACTGAGAAGCTCAAGCTGACAAAGAAGAATTTAGGGTCCGTATGAATGGTAAGCTGGACAGCCTTGGAAGCAAACATCTAGACACATAAAAGAGGTGTAGACATGGGAACAGAAATACAAATGCTCCTTGTGTGAACCTGCCGATTCCTGGGGCTTGGGGTAGAAGGTCTCCCTGTACGATGATAGGGTTTTACTTTCCCTGGCCATTCAGGCATGTGTTTTTGAAGAATTCAGACAGATGCTGGTGCTCTGCTTCCCTGGAAATCAGTTCAGGTCAGACACCTAATTGCTTTTAGGTCCCTTATCTGCCCTGAGAGTGGCAAGAAGAGATGCTGAATGCGCTGGCAGTTTGACGATACACCTGCTAGCATGCTGGGAACCAGACTGGGAAGTCCCGCAGCCATCTCTTGCCAGTCCCTGCCGCTGCCTGGGATCACAGAGCGTGAGCAGCCTTTGGCTCACAACCCTCCGCGAGCTTCACTGCCTGGCCCGCAGCAAGGCTGCGATTACACAGGTGAGCAATCTGAATCCCCAGCTCCGGCAGGAAAGCGAGGCAGGAGAGGTGAGAGCGGCCATCCCTAGGTCACCTTGGGAGGGAGCTGCAAGCCCAGGACTGCCGCAGCCTGTGATGGAGCGGGGATCCTCGCGCATCCAGTATGTACCAGTCCCAGGGAACCTCTTCCCGAGCTGCCACGCTGCTCCCAGTCGTGTGCGGATGTTGGTATGCAGTTCCTGGCCGGGGAAGGCTGGTGACTCCTGAGGGACACTTCACCGCAAAGATGCGTTAAAGAGGTACGGCCAGACAGTGCCGTCACTGTGATCAGGGGCTGCATCAGGTGCAATTTCCTTCCTAGGTGCTTTCCAGCCTTGTTTCTCTGACACGGCTATGCAAGTGCCACACAATCCGTTGAAAAAAAGGTGTTCTCACCACTGGTACCATCTCTTTGTGGACGCTTTGCATTTCATTCCCTGCTCTCTCATTGCTAGGAGCTGAGCTGGAATGCTGCTGCTGCTGCTGCTGCCCCTTGGGCTGGTGGGGGGAAATCTCTTTCAGGCATCCTTTCTTACTTTGGAAAATATTCTCCAAATTATTAGTGAGGAGGCTTTTAAAATTTTAAAGGTTTCGAAATGGAACTATTTCCAGTCATTTCAACAGAGACGAAAAGAGCTCGAACTGGATTTTGGAGGAAAAGGAAAAGAAAGAAAAAAAAACACGAGGCTGTTCTTGACATTTTGAAATAACGCCGTGATTTTTTTTAAACTCAACCAACACTACCCAGCACCCTCCCCAGGAGCTCGGCTCTCCGGTGATTGCGGATGGGGTCTGGGGGTTTAAGCTACCTGGTCAGCCTGGGCACCGTCCCTGGGCGTGTTTGGGGATTTCTCAGCTGAAAAAGAGAATCGGGTTGTCCCAGCTCAATCCCATTGCCAGCACAGCAGAGCAACAGCCTCAGCGGGGGTCTCTGGCTGCTGCTGTAGCCCCCCAAAAAAGAACAGCGAGGAGAGCAGCCTACAGCCGAGACCTCTGCGAGAGACAAATTTTCTGCGTTCTCTTTTCCATCTGCTTTTGCTCCTTCTCTGCTTTCGCTTACCTGCTGAAACCTGAGCTGCTGGGACGGATTCTCTTCTGCAACCACCCCCCCCTTCAGCAGAAGACCGCAGCGTAAAATGGCTTACCTTTCCTGAAGGGCTCCTTTCTGCTGCCAGCGGGACTGGGGGATCTTTAACAGGGAGTGAAGCCCACTGGTTTATGACTGCTTTCGTCTGGTGTCCCCGAGTATTGGCTGGCATTATGAACAGGCCAACCCAGACATGCAGAACTGCTCGACTTGCATACAAGTAACACAAAGCGTGCAAAGATTTACTTGTCATCTTAGCTAGGGGATGCCCACTTAAGAATACTTACGTATGTTGTACACAAGATCTCTTTTTGCCAGAATGGATAATAAGACGTTTTCTCTGTGCGTCCAAGAACCTGGAAAACCATGGGGAAAATATTCCAGGGCATCTCTCTTTGGATTTGGCATTTACTGTAGCATTCAGAAGTTAACCACACAGCTAATAAAAGAATGTGCAGTAATTCATTTTTAATGATCATTTCCTGGGTGTGGTAAGTGGTTTTGTCGCTTTAAATTCTTATGCAAATAAAATCAGGCTAATCTTCTTAAATAGGTAGCTGTAGCTGTGTCAGCCTATTCTGAGCTGGCAGGAGAGCTGCATAATACTTGGAATTCTCTAAATTGTTCATGTCAGTGGGATATCAACAATCGGCACAATAATAATGATAATAGGCATGTGTTTGCTTGCAAAGAAATTATTGCATAACTAAGGGCCTCATTAAGGGTTTTCAATACCTCAGAAGAATGCCCCTAACTTTCTGATTGTTTTCATCCTATTAATACCAACATCACACAAGCCACTCCCCAAGAGACTTCTAACAAGCATGTTGTTTTAATCACTGGTTAGTTAGGAAATTCAGATGCAGCAACATCTTTGAAATGCATTAACAGTGCAGTTATGCCCGGAGTGCTTTGAATAACAGAGAAGAGTACCCGCTTATGAGGCTGCCGTCTCTCCAAAGTAATGCTCTCTCATTCCGGCTTTCTTGGATCATGCAACGATGCTGCTAATGTGATTCCAGTCATCCCGCATGAGAGGCAGAGGAGCAGTAATTGTTAAATGTAAACCTTCCAGTAATTTCTACAAGGTGCCTCTAAAAAAGTGAACAGTACCAACACAGCTCCACCCCAGCAACACAGGAAACCAATTGACAGCTCTGTGGCATCGAGGGGAGATCACCCACATCAACGAGGCCGGGGCACCCCAGTCACAAGCACCCTGCACTCTGACCAGTTCCAGCGAGTATCCGTGCCCTGTCCTCCCATAGCACGTGTCACAAAATGCTCCAGCACCCACAACGGTCCAAAAACCTTCGCCACCAAACCCGCTGTGCCACAGGGAAAGAACCAGAGGGATGAACAGCAGGGCCAGATTTCCAAACGGCACATTTAGAGGGATTTTCTTTGGTGGAGATGCCCAGATGGCGGGGCAATCTGAAGGATGCTGACAGCCCTGAGGGTGCCTTGTACGCTTCTGAGGCTGGAGTCTCTGCACACAGGTACAAAGCGTGATTGTATGAGGCAGGCCTGCGACCTGCAGGGCTGGAGCTGCTTTTCCACTTGTGGGCCTAGAGCCTGGGTCTTTAGCATTTCTTAAGATGGCAGTAGATAAACTAGGAAGCCAACCGCAACCCACACTGCAAAGCAAGGAAAACAAAAACAACACCATCGTCCCTGCCAATGTGACCTAGGGCAAAATTCCTTCCTGACCCTAGATCTGGCGATTGGTTTAACCCAAGTATGTGAGCCACACCTGCCCACAGGTACTTGAGAAATTTTCCAATACCACTACAAGCATAAGCATGCTTGTCCAGCCTCCTTTTTTTCAGCCAGGGCAACACCGGTGCTTCAAAAGTGAAATTAAACTCTACAGGGCAGGTGATAAATCATAGCAGTTGTGAAGACGATTTCTTCCTAGTCCTCAGGCAGCCAGCAGAAGCACGAAGCATGTGACTGACACAAGATAAATACAGTGCAGAAAATGGCAACCGAGCCACCTCCGAACTCCTTTTCCCCCCTCCCCACCACGACCTTCAGAATAACAACAAATCAGCCCCCACACGCCCCAGCCACGTCCTGATGCCTTTCCCACTTGCAAATACAAAGCAAAGGGGTGAAAAAAACCTACCTGGCAGGGAAAGTAAAACAGCAACCTGGAAAGAGCTGACCGAGCCGGCACTATGCTAGCTAACTGTCAGCCCCAGTCCAGTACCACCAGCACGGCTTGCTCCAGCACGTGTAGCAGCCCTCCTGTCGCCACCGTCGGTGGTCATGGATGTAGCCACCGGCATCTTCCCCGGCTTGTTACTCTCCACAGCCTCCTGATGAAGCTGGTTGCTGCCCCGCTCCCCTGGTTTGCTCTGCGGAGGCATCCAGCCAGTGGTCTCCGAGATATTCCCCACAAAGCCTCCATCCAGACTTTGCGGAGTCCAGCCGTTAGGTCCGTTTTGCCCTCCAGAGGGGCATGGTTTACACCGGGGCTGTGCCACACAGCCAAAGTAGAGCCCGCGGCCCCTGTACCATAGGAAAACCGAGGCAGGGGCCTCTGCCTGCACCACTGCTTTCAGCCAAAGACCTCGTGATTCTCCTGGGTACCAAACGAGTCTTTAGCACAAATACTCCCGGGTAAAACTTCTCCCATCCTTTCTAAGGTTGCTGCCCTCAGGAGTCCTTGACGGCGGGATAGCCTGTGGTGAGCTCTACTGCCAGACGCATTAGGCACAATTTTTCCGTCCGTTCACATGCAGTGTGAGTGACAGCACTGGGTTCACTCCACCTTCACATCCTCGCACGAGTGTGTGAAAAAGCAGCACAACGGCATGCAGCTGAAGCCTGGCCCACCCAGTCAGTTCCTCACTCACGCCAACAGGAGCCAGTTCCCACCACGGAGGGCACAGAGCTGGGCTTTCTCTGCTTCTGAGTCCTTCTCGGCCTCTGCTCCACCAGCGTCTTCGGACTGGTTGCAGATAGGGCCAGATTCTCTTCCCTTTGAAGTTAAGAGCAAAACTGCTTCGGTCTTTGCCTCTGAACAGGCTCATTCCCCATGAAGTCTGTGGGATGTAGGCTCCTAAAAGCCCAAGTCGCATGTGAAATTGGTCCTTCAGCTCCAAGGTGAGGTGGCTGATTTCGAAAGTTTCTGTCCTCCGTTCCTCAGTTAAGGCTCTATGACCGTAGGCAGCTCATGGGACAGAAACTGTGTAGCTCATTTACACCTTTGGTGCTTGTCCTTCTCCTCACCCTGAACTTGCCAAGGACTCGTGTAACACCTAGCACAACCATAACTGTGTAGTAAGTACTACAGGCCTCGTACCACCAGCTGTGAACTCGCAATACAGCCATTGCGCTAAATGATAACAACAAGAAGCAACTCAATGTTTTATCATTCTCTCGGCTTTGGTTACCCCATATCTGAAGGTTATGCACAAATACCAGCCTACCTGTGCCTTTACCACATCTGCTCTTTAAATGGAAGATAGCCCCTTTTCCTCTTAAATTAAAATGGGTGTTAGCATAAAAACACGCAAAGCAGATAGGCAATCACAGCAGTTTGTGATAATTGGAAGATCTGTGTTCTGCGTTTTAAGCCTATCAAGCTGTATTTAAAAAGGAAAAAAGGAAACTGGCTGCATATTTGTTTTGAAACTTTTTTTCTGACAGCCGCGGATAAGGTCAGGGCTAGGGGTAGGAGCAAGGCTGGGGAAAGAATTATGGTTAAGGATAAACACATCTGGGACTTCAGAAGAGAGGCAAAATGAGCACGCGCAGTTCCCCTTAGGTTATCAGGGATCTCTGTTGGTAATCCTAAATATGCAAAAGAGACCAGATAGCCGGCAAATAGAAATCGGATCATATTATTAATGAAGCCGTAATTTTCATGTATCTTACAAACCGGGTTGTGTGTTATAGCAACAGGCAGGAAAATGATAACCTCCTGATCAGCGCAAGGCAGTTTTGGGAAGCAGCCCCACGCTGGTTGTTACGAGCAGGATATGAGGTGTTTGGACTCAGTTCCACCCTGGCCATGAACTTGCCGTGGGAACTCCATCAAGTCCCTCACCCAGGCTTCTGCTTTCCCCAAACCTTTGCTCTGGTTTTATTTAGTCTGCAAGCCTGGGAACAGGCACTGCCTCTCAACGTGCGTCTTCTTCAGCGCCTGGCACGACAGAGTCTGATTTCACAAGGAGACTACATCCTACAGAAAACATGGATAAAAGCTGTACTAAAAGAACATCGTTTACACCGTGATTATCTGTAACACTGTGGTCCAGCAGTAAATAAAAAGAGGGCAAAGTCATCTGCCAGGCAGGAAAGGGGATAGACTCTGCCTCGTCTAGAAACAGATGAGCTCCCCTGCCCTCCCTTCACCCCCTTTTCCACTGCTTGGACAATCCGGATCCATCCCTACCTCACCTTCAGACACATGGCTGTGCCAGCTCAGTAAGCCTGGGTTTGTACCTATTGCCCTTGGATTTATTTAGAGGTAAAACCCTACAAGATCTGCTGTGTCAGAATCCTACTTACCAGCCTCACAAGGGAAGAGTTTTGTACCCAGAATACCTAGAACTGCAGCATGGACCTCTAGGGCTTTGTCTTCAGGACCACCTGTGTTCAGTCTCAGCAGAAATACACTTCAATCCTGGAAGCTCCGGAATGGTTTCTGCACGCTGTGTCAGTAGGCCTAGGATGGAAAACCAAGGCCAGCTGCCTCTGTAAGAAGTTACCACCAGATATTCCCAAAGGAGCACCTCTGAAGTGAAGTTTCATACTGCTCTGGGGGAGCACAAGCGTCCCTGTTCAGTGGCATCATAGGAGATGCTAGGATTTTCCTGACAGTCATGGGGAAAGAACAAAAGGATTTTTAAAGCTATTTCTGTACTAGCTAAATCTATGTGGGATTCCTTAGGATGCAGCAGGGTTTCCCATGTCAACACTTCCCTCGGGTAGATTTCAAAGATCCACTGTAACAAGGGAAAACACAAATACAGGTCATCATTGCTCGATCCTGTAACGTCAGCAGCAATAGCAGCAATGTTGTGCTCTGAAGACATACTCGGCAAGGTCAGCAGACCCAGTTTGGAGCTGACAGTGTTACTCCAGTGAAGCGAGTGGAGTTACTCCTGTGCAAGTGAGAAGAGAAACCGGCCAGTATTTTGGCCTGTGGAGCTGGGGCACCACTAAGAACACTGCTGTCTCCTGCTTTCTCTGTAGGACCACGGGTAACATTGCAGTGGCAACAGCAGCCACCCTGAAACTAAACCCAAATACTTAGATTGGGCAACAGAGAAAAAAAAGCATGTCTCAAAGATAGTGCCTGTGACGAAGTCTTCAGCAACTCAGTCTTTCAGGTCGAGTAGCAAGCTATCGACTTAGTGCTTTACGCACCAAGATGTTTCTAAGATAATATCTTCTTAGAAAGAGATCAAACGTGAACCTGTTTTGCACGGCTGTGTTTTGCACCGGTGCGTTGAGAAATTCAGCAGCTCTTTCTTCTTTCTTTTGCTCCAGATTGTACGATGAGTGTCTCACACCAGGTGCTTCTTAGACACCCTTTTAATATGAGCAGGATATTTGAGGTATCAAACTGTATCCTGTGGGAGTTGCAGGATTAGGCCACAGAGCAATTTATATGTCCTAAAGGACCAATAGCGTTTTATGTTTCTTTTGTTCATTTAGCTATGAAATGGTGACCCGCTCCACGAAATTTTGGCTCGAATGAGCAATCATTTGCCTTATCTTGTTCTCCTAAACTGTCTCACCCCATGTGGTTTGCGCTAGGATGGTGTACTATACTCATCATCTCCTGATGCAACAAATACATGGGAGCAAGAACAACCTGGCGTGTGAGACTAAACATCAAGGATTCAGTATCTGGTCTTTTCAAACATTAGGCCTGAATAATCAGTTGGTTGACTTTGAACTTCAGTCTTAGCTTTGCATACAGTTCAAAGCAGGAAAACCACGAGCCCTCCGGATCACTAAAGGACTGCCCTGGAGAATTTCTCTTTTCCCCTTATGCAGCATATTAAGCTTCTGGCTTTTGCCCTGCCAGACCAGACGCTGGTGAATAGTTATGGTAATTTTTGTGGCTGACGAATTATTCTGTGGAAGAATTCTTGTCCTGTTACTATTATTTATTATTTGCTGAGTGCTGGCAACATGCTTCCATCTCGAAAGAGAAACTTTACATGGGGAAACTTCTTTATCTGCACATGCATACGGATACGTGCATGAATATGCCCTCACTTCTACCTGGAATTCCAGTGAGTCATCATTTCTCTGCGAGTTTCTCTATGAAGTGCCCCTACAGGAGCGATGCCTGGATGGAGAGACAGCCCAAGATGGTACGTATGGACTTGATCAAGAACATTAGCGCCTATCTTCTGGAATGAGTGCTCTCGTGTGGGAGAAACTCATCAGACCCGCCTCCTCCAGCTGTGCAGAGCAGCCCCAAACAGGAGCCACATTTTGTGCAGTCAGGGCTGACTGCGTGCCAGATGTAGCCACTCTGCCCATTTCCAGGCCCACGCCAAGAACAATGGCAATCCCATTGTGTGCATCTCTTGGGGGAGACGCAATGGTCCCAGGGCACTTGGAGACCAATATGAGGAATGGTGGGAAGTGGAACAGCTCTTACCAGCACAGGCTTCAGATTACCCCTGCTGTAATTTTAGAGTACTGTGCTCAAAACCATGTGTGTCCCATGGACAGGACCAGACGTTATTCATGAGAGAGCTCCCTTGATCCTTCTGGACTTGGGAGCCACAGCCTAAAAGCTCTGGGGCAGCTCTCTTTAAACCCGGACTGGAATCCAGCATGAGCATGAATAACACAAGCTGCACATTAGCCTCTATTATTTATTTTGATATTGAAGTACATTTATCTTAGCCTTTCCCTAAACATCCTCAGCAGTCTTCCAGTGAAGTGGGAAGAGCAGCACAAGGAATACCGCAAATACCAAGGTAATGTTATCTGTTTTTTCTAAAGCAAACTTGGCAGATTTTGAAAGGACACCCACTGTGGCAAATTCCAGGCTTCAGTAAAACCTTCTGATAATGAAAGTATGAAATCTCAGATATTGATAATGGAGGCCAGATTCTGCATTTTGTTGTGGCCTTTTCGGACTGGGGCAGAAAAGGACCCATGCAGCTTTGCAGCAATGGAGTGGTGGGAGAGAAGCTCAGGGATGTGCCCTCCCCTACAGCTCCCGAAACAAGGTGCTCACCAGGGAAGTACGGAGCTGTGATGGGAACACATAACTTCAGCTGGTTAAACAACTCATGAAGGACTGGTAAAAATTGGCTAGGGAGGCACCAATAATATTTTCTCTTTGCACCACCACCCCATGAAACCCAATCATTTCCAACAGGATGATACATGGACTTTGTGCTGGATCGAGAATTTGGCCCCTGAACTGCTAATTAAATATTTCAGAAAACTTTTGACTTTGTTAATTCTGCCAGTTCCTGTCATGGTAGGGGTACTTGTGAATACTTGCTCCCCCCTTTTCAGGCAAACGGATGCAAATGTAGCACATTATCAAAACGGAGACAGCTTAGGCAGAAGACTGGGGAAAACCTGATGATGAGACGTATTTGCCTGCTGAGTAGCGTTGGTGTATAAAGAAGACACTGCATTTGAATCCCCGAGGACTTTAGTAGGTAAAACCCTAGAGCCCACATTGGGGCAAACCAGTCCTGCCTCGACTGGAAGTGAAGGGTCACACCGTGTGCCCTAACAAATTTTTCTCTCCCAGAACACGCCGTATAGAGAGCTCTGAAGAAGAAACCTCTGTCTCTGTTCCCTTTTGTACGAGAGCTATTGTATGCATGCTGAAAGTAGGCTGTGTTTGAGTCGGCCGGAGATAAACCAGTCCCTTTGCATCCGTCGATGTGTTTGTTTGCACCTCTACCTAGCCGCGGGTACCATAGCGAATGTTTCTAAACAGCAGATTATCAGAAAGCACGAGGTGAGGTTGCAGCCAGACTGTGGTTTCTCCTCTCTCTCTTTGAGGCAGAGAGCATTTGTAACCACTTTCCTGTCTTCACAGAGCTGCCGATGACTGCATCTTCTTGGAATTCGCTTGCTCGTGCTGGCGCACAGCGGCAGGCAGAACCACCGCAGCCGCCGGGGGCTCGCGGATTGTCTCCCTTCTCCCGCGGCTAGCCGGGGTCGCTCCGGTTTCTGCTTCCAGGGAAGGGGATTCCAGGGGCGTGTGTGTGATCTAGCTCCAGCTAAACTCACGGTGGATAGCGGAGCCCGAGGAGGGGAGGGAGGACATGGGAGTGAAGAGGAGATGAACTCCGCTTGAAGCCCAGCGAGGCGCCGAACCACACTGCAGCGGCTGATGGGCGGCGGGGTGGGTGTGGGACATTTGGCCCTTACCTCTCCACATCAAAGTTCTTGAGAAAAACAACAGCATCCTGAGAATAAGGGAGGGTAGTTTGACAGTGTCACAGTGCCTTCCTACGGAGAGCGAGCACTTCCAACAAAAGGCAGCTGACCGGGGCAGGGGTGACTGAATGCAGCTTAGGGAAGACGTCTTGGAGCTGAACTTCCTACGAAATCATTGCGTGGCCTCAAAGGTGCATGGCTTTTCGACCTTTCCTCCCCCCGTAGGGGCTGGTCACACACTCAGACGGATGCAGCAGCGTGCAGCAGACACGTGGAAAGGCTGGCTGTTGGCTTCAGCACACCGGGTCAGGTCTCAGCTGGGATGAGTCCTTAGCCCCATTGGCAGGAGGGCTTTCCCATTTCACTCCAGGTGAGGATTTGGCTCGCCTCCTGCGGTATCCATTCGGTAAAGCCACATAACCTCTGTTTGGAAAAGCATGTCCTGAGGAGTTCCCCCTTTTTGGATGAAATCTCTGTCTCGCCTCTAATCTGACTATCTGTCTCGCTAATCTTGCCTGCCGGGATATAGCTCTCTCTATCACTGCTTCCATCTAAAGCTGGTCTAACCATAGCCCTTTCTTTTTTTTTTTTTTTTTCCCCAATTTAATTATGTCCAGTTAGAGATACGTGTGTTTGCGCTGGTGCTGCTCCCTGGTGGGAAGCTGCTAGGGGGTGCAGGCTCTTAACACCCGGAGCAGAAGTTCGGAGGCTGGGCCCTGTGGACCACCTTTTGCAGCTCCTTCTGGCCAGGCTGCTCGCGTGGGCTCCTCGCGGGCTCTGCAATGACTTGCGCAGCCCACAGCCTCTGAAGAGCAGCGGCTTGTGGTAGTGAAATGACTGCTTGGTTTTGTCCAGGCCTGCTCAGCCTTTAAAGTGCTTTTCGCTTCTTTGCATAGTCTCTTTAAGCACATGCACCAGGGTGGGCACCAGCTTCTTCTTGCTAATCCGTTATCTGGTTTAGCCTGATGCTTTCAGGGAGGGAGTGTGTGATATGTGGGTCTCCCTGTCTGATGACAGCCCCTCACCCGTGCCAGCATCCTTGCTTGAAGAGCTGTGTGGGAGTCAGATCTGGGGCCTGATCCACTGACAGGTAAACCTGGGGTGGTAAATTATTTGATTTCAGCCAGGGTAGTTCCCCCATCCAGCCGACCCTGTCGCAGCTCGAGATCTCACAGAGCTTTGACACGGGCAGTGGGAAGAGGCAACCAGCAGCGAGGCGAAGAAGGAGAGGACCACCACTTTTAATGGCTTCCTAGCTAAAAGCCATTCTACCTCAGCGGCAAACGCGGCATCCTCACCGTCGCCTTCATTCTCAATACCCTGAGTCCCAAATCCCGCTTCTGCTCTCCACATAGCCCCATCTGTCCTCTCCCACCCAGCAGCTCTAGGCTGTTCACTCTCCCCTGGGTTTGGATCTTCTGCCTCCTCACCTTAGACCTTGGCTTCTGATGTGCAGCTTTTCTCAATCTTTTCCCAGTGAATTACTCCTTGAAGGCTCAATATCGCCACAGCTGACACAATTAATTGAAGCTGCACTGGCCAAAATCCCTGCTGCTCTCTGCCAAAAACATCCTGTGCTTTTAGGACAAGAGAATACTTGGTCCTACGGTACCAAGCTAGAGGACAGTATGAGCAATTAATGCCAAGAAATGAAACAGGAGGAGAAGATTCCCCAAAAACCCCAAACCCCAGGATATTGGGCTATATACAGGTCTACCGCAAAAAGATTGTGTCTGTGTCTCTGTCAATATGTACTGATGACATATACCTCTGATAAGCGCAATGGGGAAACTAAGATGTAGCCTTAAAAAGCACATGGGAACTTTCAGCTTTCTTATCCTCCAAACATTTTTACAAGTTTGACATCTTTGAACACTCAGGGCCTGATCCAAAGCCCTGCGAAGTCACCAGAAAGAATGCCAATGATATCAGAGCCTCTTGGACCTTGCTTGCCTGCCCTGGCCCCTGGAGGAGAAGGAGAGGCAGAGTTGTTAGGGGAAAAAAGATTCTCATGCTTCAAGAATTTTTTCTGGATTCCTCGGGGCGTGTCAGGCTCGCAGCGTGCCAGCAGCTGGGAAGTGCACACACTCTGAGTGCTCTCCTTTGCCATAACCTCCCACCGTGAACTGGATGAATAAAGGACCTTTGCTTCATCTGACTTACTCTGCAATGCTATTGGTGCAAGCCTTCAATAACACTCTTGAATCGTAAACTCACTGCGTGGTTTTTGCCCAAAGTGCTCTCAGCCTGGGAAAAAATGGTGTTGTCTACTAGATCAAAACACCGTCATCTCTTTAGAGAAGAACCTTTAGGTCTTGAGAACGGGAATGAATGAAGAAGGCATCCACTGCACATTCTCTTTTTACTCCGTTTCAGCCTTAAGTCTCAGTTCAGAATGATGGAAACATGCCTGCCTCTTTTAGGGGCAGAGCCCAATTCTGGAACATTAAAGACAATCCCCAAGTTTGCCGCCTGCTTGCACTAGAAACCTCTTGAGATTTTTGTTAGCATACATGATCTCCACCAGCACAAGCAGCAAGTGAAAAAAAAACCACCAACATTTCTAAGAGTTTGAGAACCAGACAGAAAAGAAAAGAGCAGATTAAATGTAAAAAAAGTGCCAGGTCGAAATGTCAGACACATATAAGTCCTTCGCAGATCAAAGACTGCAATACCCTGGAAGGCAACAGCCACCCCAGTCCTATTTAACCTCCAGTGGGTAAGGAGAGGAATTCAGGTGTGACTCACGCAGGTGAGTTAATCTGCAAGCCCAGGGCTGTTCCACACTTGGAGTAAAGTGATTAGTAAAGGCACAAGTGCTGGAAGAGGGGCACACAAAAACTTCCCACAGTCTCCACTGGGTTTTCAGAGATGGATGCTGGTTCTTTCTGAAGTCCAGGACCATTCAGAGCAGTGTCAGGAAGCTGGGAACACGTAACAGCTTCCCGATTGTCCTCTTGGCTCCCCGTAAAGGACTAGCCTCCTCAGGAGTGCTCTAATCTATAGCCAGAGCACAGGAGGTATAGCTAAAGGATGCTAAAGCATGCTCAGGACAGATAAACTAAAGGGAGGAATTTCAGTTTGGCAATTTGTAAACAGACAGTTAAGCGTGAATCCTCCTGGCGTCAGATTGAACTCCTCTGCAACGGCACGCGTGCCCACGCTGGAGCAGGAGGCACACAGGCCAGCGCTCTCCCCTCTGCATTTGGGCTTGCGTCAGTCCCTCCAGGCACACCTTCCAGTTCAAGCAAGAGGAGGGAACGGGCTGGAGTGAGGCCACATGGCCGTGCTAACACAGAGAGGGGCTTAATCCCGCTCACACCAGTACCAGTGACAACAGAGCGAGCAGGATCAGACAGCAGTGGCCCCACCACGTGTGGGCGTGCTGGTGGGCCCACGGAAAGCAAGGGTAAGAGTGTGTCAAAACTTGAGTCCACAGCCGGAAAGAAAAGGCTAACTAGCAGAAACAGGGGCGAAAGTGACGCTCTGCTGGTTTGTGCACGTGTGTGTAAGGAGTTGCACGTGTGTGTAAGGAGTTGCACGTGTGTAGTCTGCTTTGTGTGTGCGCGTACGTGTGTGTGTGTGCATGAGGCATGCCTCGGCCTCCATCATTTCGAATTATTTTCTTCTGCTGTTGCCGGCATGGGAAGGCTGCCTCCCACTGCTCACCACACCACTCTCCCCCGTCTCTCACCAGCCCAGCGATGCCGCTAATGTTTTCAGCTGCATCCATCTAACCGATGCGAATATTTGAAGCTGTTAAATTGATGGGCTGAGTAAATAGGATTAGCTCCGTGTGCCCAAGGGGGGAGAGCCACTGCTTGCACAGACTGATAGGAAGACAAGGGGGAAGGCTGACGAGGAGAAGATTGCTTTCAAGCCGACAAGAATATGCTATATGGGAGGTACACAGATAGCTCCCAATCTGCCAGTGATTGGATTAGACATGCTCTTAAATGTGAAGTGCCTATACAAGTCTGAGGCTTAGCTGGTGCCGGTCTGCTGAGAACCCGCCGAGGTTCTCCCCAAGGATTGCTGCCACCCCAGCAGGCCCTGGAGACGTCTGGCTGTCGGGGGGCAGAAAGCCCCCGCTGCTGGGCCCTGTCTAGCCCACCGTCCCAGGCATCAGCTCCCCAACCCGCTCCCGGTGAAAGCTGAGATCCTTCGCCTCCATCTGTTCACATGAGATGGCTGTACAATCGCCCCTGTAACCTACCAAAGGAAAGCGTGAAGTGATCTCTCACTGCCTGGTGGAAGGAAATCTCTCTCTCCCTCCATCTCCCCCCCTCGCCCTTTTTTTTTTTCTTCCAGATGAAGAATTTGAATGTCTTTCATGGTCTGTCTAAAATACGAAGTGGGTTCTTGACACATTTTTTTGAAGCCGTGCTTGTCTGGGTATTGATTATTGTCACTAACAGCAACGTCAGCCAAATGCTTTCCTTTTTGCCCAAGCTTTGATAATAACCCCAAGAACTTTGGCTGCTTTTTTATGAAGTCAGCTTCAGAACCAAAACACTAATAAAAAAGGTTAAACCTGGCCTGTTATGTAGGATAGCAGTGGATGGCATTGGGTGAGACCTTTCTTAGGTTTATAGAAAAATAGCTCCAAATATTTTTAATTGGAGCAGAAAAAAAATTGAGCAAAAACATTGTAGTTGCTGAACAGAGGAAAAGTGAAATTAATTTTCCAGCTGCAAATCTTTTACACAGTGTGCGATTGTGATAACTGGGGTTAATTACATGGGTATTATCCTTTACTTATTTTCTAGTCAGAGGGAAAATATTGGTGAGGAAAACCTTTGTTTAACACCTATTTTGACAGTGGTTAGGCAGCACTCTGATCTCCGTGTACTCACTCTTAATTAAACACTGTCCTTGTTTTTGAAACAGATGCTTGCCCTGATATTCTATAAAGGTAAAAGTTATACATCTTTATTTTCTTTTTTCCTTATTTTTGTTATTCTGGCTGGAAATAACAATAGCTCGCCTGTGAGGTCTAAGCTGCAACAATAACTTGGATGAATAGAAATAGCTGAGAAAAATACAGGAAGGACCATGACCTCTGTAGCCTGTCACAAAAATTGTTCCTGGTTTAGCCAGGGAGAAAAAGGAGCAAAGATGTGATTTGGCCTCGAGAAGTGAGTTATGGAGCCAGAAGCTAAGTCCAGGTGTCGGTGCTGACTCCCGACCTGCTGCTCTAGTTACTTGTCCTGGTTACAGGTAAAAGCGTGAGGCAGGAGTAGAGCAATGCCTTATGGGCACGACCAATATTGAAGTGCAGAATTTCTCTCTGCAGGAAAGGGCTGGGCTTCCTTATCATCACTCAAAAGCTGACTGAGAAATACATCTCGACTTTAGGGAGATACTCGTGTCAGAATAATATCTAGCTATGTATACAGGTGTGGTATACAACATAGATGCTACCAGTAAATGATATAATAAATAGAATGCAAGGACGTTCAAACGTGATGAAGTTTCTTCACCACATCATGGTGAACCCCATCAAATAAGGTACAGAGGAGGGAAAGAAGCTGGCCAGGGTGCCCCCGGCCCATGGGGAGGAGACACCAGAACCTCCCAGCTGCAGAGACCAAGCTTGGTCTTGCTGCCCTAAGGATGAAAAGCTCGGAATGGCCCACAGCCAGGCTGCTTCTGGCAGTGGAAAGAGAGGAGCAGAGGGAAGACAGAAAGGAAGACGCGAGTGACCCAAGCCCAACCGCCCAGCCCAGCAGCAGCTGCTCCCTTGTCCTTTCCCTCAGTACCAGCAGTAACAGAGGGCCTCCTGGCTCTTTCATGTCAGCAAAGCGGGCAGCAAGGTTACAGCGAGTTTGCACGCACACCTTGCCCACCCCAGCTGTGTAACCGCCTGCTTCGCCC
This sequence comes from Aviceda cuculoides, assembly GCA_035590195.1. NCBI lineage: Eukaryota > Metazoa > Chordata > Aves > Accipitriformes > Accipitridae > Aviceda > Aviceda cuculoides. The sequence goes on from JAVJGG010000024.1 coordinate 6,668,814, forward strand.
GTGCCTGGGAGCGCCTCCCAGGGCACCCCTCTTTGAAGGTCTGCACGCTAACATGGTGGGAAAACAAGCTCTGAGCCAAGGAAGTATCGCATTTTTGGTGACGCAAGGGAAACCTCATCTCGTTCTTTGTCTTAGAGGAAATTACTCTGCACTGAGGGACAAGTGCACCTTTTTAAATGAGTCAGCAATACACAAAAAGGAATGTTCTTCTGAGCCCTGATCCCATGCTCCGTGTGCAGATCCTTTCACAGGCATCCGTCGGTATTAGACACCCCGTTTCCCCCCAGCCCAGCCCACACAAACACCTGGACCTCCCTGGGTTCCTGTGCTGGAGCAGCAGGGCAGGGAGCACCAATCCATGAATCAGCCCATGGGGACTTGATTCTCATCACAGACCAGCTTCAGAGCAGCAGAACTGGGCTCAGCTCATCACTTGCTCTTGCTTCATGTTTGTATACCTAACAGATGAATCCAACATACCTTTTTTTTTTTAATTTCCCAGATGTTGGCATCTCCTGATATAATACTTCAGGCCCGTTGCTCACCATAATGGCAGGTTGAATCCAGGTGCCCCATGGTCACCAGTAGACTGATGGTAACATTGTTGGGAAGAGTGGATCCCAAGCAGCTTCTCCATTGATCAGGTCTCTGCTTCTGAGATCATGAATTAGGTCCCCCTTGATTTAGGAACTGTGGCGACAACACGTTTGGTTGCACTGTTTTGCCGTTATGCATGGGGGTATCTTGAGTGGGCCCGATTGTTTTATCTTGTGCTGGAAATTGAATGCTGACATCTAAGCATTCCTCCTTATGTCCTGGGGGCTTGTGCATATCTGATACCCACTGCCATTTCTCTTTATTTTCTTCCTTATGCTTCTGCTCAGGTAATTTCTCAGTCACGGCCACCTTTCCATTTCTCGGGCAGTCTCCACCATTTAGACACCTCAGCTGCGTTTACTCCCTTCTAATTCAGCGCCTTCAGCCATACATTTGTGGCCAAATTCCCAAACTGCTTATGTTGTGTTGTCCTTTGAAGCATATTTGGGCATCAGAAGAGGCCCCTAGTCAGAACCCGGTCACTGGGAGAAGCTTTAGACCACGTACCCTCCGGGGAGGAGGCAGAGCAGAGCAGCACCCCAGCTCACTCACCGAGGACCAGCTCTCACCCTCGGGCCCCAGAGCTGTGTCCAGTGCCCTGCGACCACTACGTACATCAGGCTTTTTCAAAATTTATGTCTCGCAGGCAGTGACACCCTTGACCTTCTTCTGAGGAATAACTGGATATTAACATACACTCTTTACATGAGATGGAATTCCCCTCCTTTCCCACCTTTCTATCGAGTTTAATTTTAACTGATAAGCTAGTAGAACTGAATGCAGAAAACTGATACTTTCTGTACACACTTGTGTTTCTAAGCTCTCCCATGCCATCGTCAGCCTTCGCCAGACCTGTGTGTGGATGTGTGTACCCGGCTGTTCCTCTGTGGCCATCCATCCCTCCTCCTGGTCTGTCTCACTCCAGGCAGTTCCACCCCACTGCGACACGTACCTCAGTCTACAGCAGGCAGAGGTGCAGGTCTGCCCAACAGGACCACTTCCCCAAACGACTGCAGTCTTAATTCCTCTTCGTGCTTCCTGACACCATCTAATCTGAAGACTACCTACTTCTTTCTGGTGATTGAAACTACTGACTGCTCTACTAGTTCAAATCAACCTTCTGATTCCACCCAGCTTCTCCTGTCTTAGCAGGGTTTCCATTTCTTTGCTTGAATAGCACCACAAGGACCTCTGTGGTCCCCTGAGCTGACTCCATTTTTTTTCCTTTTCTGGCCTCATTAAAGCTGTTCTTGATTTTATCACTTCTTCCTGCACTTGTGCACTTGAATGTTATGTAATTAGATCAGATAACCTATTCAAACAAAGTAAGAGGAAATTAGAGGTGGAAAGGCTTCTTTAGGTCCATGAAACAAGCCCCACTCCCTTGGGAAGAGGGCGGGAAAGGAACATGCACTCCTAACTCACCCAAGTGGTGTGGTGCTCATTTCTCCCTTGAGAACCAGCTCCAGTCTTAGACCTCACTGCTAGGAAGAATTCCCTGATACTTTACCTAACACTTCTGCTGCTTAATTCGTTGGCCCACACCTAGCCTTGCTCTTCACCACTCAAAATAGTTTCTGAAGGGTCATTTACGCTCTAAAAGTGCTTGTTCACATCTACCCCCATCACTATTCTGCTGAGGTTTACATTCTCTAAAGTCAACAATTAAATCCTCCCACTGGTTTCAGTGGCCTTTTTCTTGGCTTCTTATCCTTTCCTCCTAAACAAAGGGCTATTACCACATCTTTCTAATGCACCTCTCTCTCTCAAAGGTACCAATGCAATTTGCTCCAAGGAGAATCAGATTCCTGAATCCACTGCAGTGATTTGTCTGGATCGCTACAAGACTCTCCATGAAAGGAAAGATCCTTGGTTCTTCCCATGGAAAGCTTTCCTGCCATCAGGGAACACTTGGGAGACCCCAGGAACTCATCTCAGTGCTCCACAAAACTACATCATCATGAATGCCTGTGAAACTACCTACTTCAATTGCAAATTCCCTTTTTGGAAAGGAAACCAAGATGGGGGGGAGACATAGTCAATGGAGTTATTTCCTTAATTTTCCCTCTGGCCATGGCAGTCCGGGGAGTGGCTCACACTAAACCACAGTCCACGTGTACAGTTGGCAAACAGCCTGTGGATTTGCAGGATTCCCTCTAGGCTTCTGCTTGCTGTTCAGACACCTTCCAGAGCACGTCACTGTGGGCCTCCTTGGCTCTTTGAGACTATTTAGAGTGATAAGGACAACCCTACACACAAATAAAACTGCATTCAGCTGCACGGAAATGGGTGGCAAAACTACCCTGTCTTTGGAAATGAAGGCAGCTTAGGGGTCTGCTGAAGTCACAGAGCAGAGACAGGAGACATCCAAGATAGACCTGACTTCACGGACATTAGGCTGGCTGCTCTGGTAAGAAGCCATTCTGGCCATTGGCCTCAAAGAACAGCAGTGCACTAGCATGAATTGAAGCTAACATATCAGAGAGTTGAGAACAAAGGATTTTGGGATTAATATAAACTCATATATTGACTCCTGTCATCTTGTCCCTCGCTACATTTTTGCCTAGGTTTATTTCTCTGTGTAATAAGCATAATATTTATCTACCTTATCCCATCATTGTGATGTTTCATTGGATAGTGTCTGCACAATGTTACGCAGCTGCTAAGTATTGTACAATGGAGGTTGGAGATGGTAAAATGCCATTGAGATCAAAGAGAAGAACAAGTGACCAGACACAGCAGAAGCAAAGTGGCATAAAGTAACTGCTGATTTGTGCCTGTTGAAAATCGAACTTCAATGAAGCAAAGGTGAGGAGTAGCAGAGCAGGAATAAGGTAAAACAGGACTCCTTCAAGAGGAAGAGATGGCCACATTCAGGTGGGTTGAATGTGAAAGGATGAGAATAAGCAAGATGTTAACTTACCAGGAAAAGAAATAAACAAATGGAGGGGAAGAAGAAAAACCTCAGGCTTCAGAAAACTAGCAGGAGATAGCACGGATAGCTTAGAAACGGAAGACACATGAAGAACAAGGAAATGGTGGAAAGCAATAAGCTACGAAAGACAATTTGGATTGCTGCTCCTTCAGAGCAGGAATTATTTTGTATTGTCTTTGTACAGTGCCTTATACAGCAGGGTCATGTTCTGAGGTGGCTCTCCAATACTACCACAATGCAAATGAATTAATAATCAGCTACAAACTTTCAGTAGCTGCATCATCTAATTACAATCACTGTCAGAATAACACTTAAGGCAATTTATCTTATTTATACATGTTATTTTTAGCCTTAACAGCTGACCAGAAGTCGTAGATGCTGAAAAAGGTCTTGAATGACTGTTTCAATCTCTGTTAAAAGTTTATTAAGTAGACACACTAAATTAGAGAAGAAGAGCTGAAATGCCTTCAGAATGTGCATATGACCTAGCTAACAGAAACCAATTTGACTCCTAGATTCAAAGTATATTTGGTGCAATTATCCTTTTAAACTTCTGGACTTCTTGCAATGATAGTGGCAATACTACGTAAATATTGAAGTATGTTTTTACAACATTTACTGGGAAAAAAAGTAACGCATTTTGGAGAGCTGTATCACTCTGGAAGTGTTTGTTTTCAACGAGCATTCTAGAGATCATATTTTATTTTCTCCGGTATTAACCAATTTCAAAGACACTTAGGCAATACTCTGGAGTTATGGAAGGACACACGCAGTAAGAATTCACAAGTTTTTGCCCAATTCTAAAAAGCCACTTAGGAGCCTAAATTCAGCTGATACCACCAGTGTAATTCTAATGCAGCTCTCACTGGACTGGTATTAACACCAGCAGAAAAAAGAGCAGAGTTAAGACAATATTAAGCATTTTTCGAGACCTTATTCTGCAGGATTAAGGAGGACAAAAGAATGTGACTTACTGAGACACCTACACCTATTTGCCCACAGATATTTCAGGTATTAAGAAAAACTGTGGGGACAAATTTGCGAAGGTTCTTAATCCCATCAGTGTCGATAGGAGTCAAGCATTGTCGCTGCTAAAAATCAAGTTATTCAGACTTTGGGCACTTCACTCAGGCAGTTGTTCTTTAACAGTAATTCAAATCCATCAGCAGAACAAATTGGTTTCTCTTTTTCCTATCCTTTGATCCACCAAGCAATTACTCATGATTCACCATTAAGAAGGCATATATACCTACCCATTACTTACAATAGTAATAGTCACGGAACATGTTTTTATGGCATCTTCCATGTAAAGAGCTGTTTCATTATCCAGCACCAGCACCTGGAGAATGAACATTTTTCACATTTCGTGGTTAAGAAAACTGACACCTAGGAGGATTAAATGACTGCCATAGGACCCACAGAGTACTTAAGACAGGTAAGGATCTCTTGGATACATAAGTTTGTTCATCGCCATCTCAGGCAAAACTGTCCTAAAATTCCCTCCTAAAACTCATCAAGCACCACCTTAATTAAACATCTTAGACTTTTCTGCCCCCATGCCTCTAGTTGTGGCTGAGCCCCAAACTGTGGTTTCTATGTATTTATACAGGGCTTGGCTTAAGCACAAAATTTAATGGTTTGCTGAACTGGGTTTCAGGTTTCCTGCCACGTATTTGGGGAGGTTTAGCATTCAAGCAACAGTGCCTCCGCTTTGCTCAGAAACGCAGCTTCCCGGAGGTGACCTCGGGACGGGGCATTGCTCTCCGCCGGCCAGACCGGCCGGTAAAAAGGCAGGAGGCACAGCAGAGCTTTGCTGAGTCCGTCCCCCCCCGGCCCCCCCGACACCGTCGAGTCACCCTTGGCTTGCCGCGTGGATCCCCGCCAGCCAGCCACCTGAACCGCTCCGACGCTCCCCTCGCCAGGCACTGCTGCCTCCTGCATCTCGGCCTTCGCATTCCACGCCGCTGGCAAGCACGTGAATAATGCATGGCATTCCTCTGGTTGCTCCTCTCTGGCCTCCCCGCTTTACTGGAACTGAGAGCTTTTGCCGTAGGAGGAAATCCTTGGAGATCCTAGTAGAGGTTCCTTTGGCTGGGTACTGTTAAGAGTAAAGGGGCTGAGTGGTATTTCCCTTCCTAGCAGGGCCCCAGACTTGCGCAACACAAAGCAAGTCGCTTAACTTTTCGAGACCTTATTTTCTCTTCAGGTGAACTGAGAGACGTAGTACCTCACGTTAGTATTGGGAATGCCGGGGTGGGATATCAGGGCAGAGCTTCAGAATCCCCTGAAGGCTGCCACTGATCCACAAGCTGCTTCCCGCACCATGGGCTATGAAAGACCCACATTTCTCATAAATAGAGCACTGCCTTCCCAGGATTTCTGGGAAATCATTCTGGTGCAAAAACTGCAAAAACTGAGATCAGAACTTGGTCTACTGAGTTTCCTCTTCCTTCTCCTGGGTTGATGTTAAACAGCAGCGCTCCAGATTATTCTGTCTTCTTGTCACTGATGGAGTCCTGATGGCATTTATCTTAAAAAATAGGTATATATCCTTTCCCTATCAGCAATGCAACTCTCACAGTAAAGGTATTCCAGTTACCTAAATGTGCCTAAATGTCTCCAAAATCCTCTGCTTTTCATATATGCCCCAAGTCGCCTGAAGTCTTAAGTTTTCAAGTTTATGATACACTTGAGCCTCTGGCTAGATAAGGAACCCACGGCTGCTCACTGCCCTACTACAAAGCAGTACTCTGGTACCTCTCACGGATCTGCCCGTCTCCTCCTCCTCACCTCCTCACTTGCCTCTTTGTGTAAAGCCCCACATTGCATTTATTTCCTTCAGCCGTATGACAGTGGAAGCTCATGTCTGTTTTGCCTTTATCACCCTGGAGTGATTGCTTTCCAAATTCCACCTTCCTGCTGAGTAGTTAGATTTCTGAATATTTTCTCCCAGATGTGTGAGAAGCTTCTTTTCAACTAAACATATTTCCAGTTCTCACTGCACTGTCTGTCCATCCCCACCACTGTGCTGTTGTATAATCCGCCAAAATTCTGACCTTTTTACTCATATCAGCTAGCAATTGCAGAAGTTTTGGTAGCTCAAGCTGTCCTTCTATATCCATTCTGCACTGTAAGAGACACCAGCATAGCCTTGTAGTACTGCTTATCCCGCCCCACGCTCTTTACAGATACAGGTACAACCAATTTTAACAGCAGTCCACCTCTGACCCCTATCAGACTCTGGTACACTCTAAGTACTACCCCTTGCACAACAACTTTCAGTTCCCTGTATGTATCTGACTACCCAGCTAGGCTAAATTTATTTTTTACCTTGTTTATGATACAAATTTCATTTCAAGGTTCTGCCTCTCCTGCATCTTTGTTTATTAATTAGGTGGACGGGCTTGGACATGTTTATCTAAAAGGTTAAAGATTTTAAAATTGTGCTTTGATTATGAGAACTTTGTATGATTTTAAAGCTCTCGGTTGGGTGAGACTTCCTTTGGGATTTATCAAAGGAGAAATAAGCTCATATAGAGTTTTCTATAGCTAGCCAAAATGCTGGTTTTATGGGTAGATGTCCTCGCTGGAAGAGGCAGCAAGCCAGAGAGCGTGCTAGAGCTCCACAGCACCCTGGCCTTTTTACAGTGGAAGGTCAAAATTTGAGGAGTCCTCGGAAAAGAGCAGCCTGCACCATTTCCTTCAGGCAACACTCAGAGGTCAGTTCTCCGTTTCCATATGTGAACGCATGTAAGGAACCGTGGCTTTCTTTATGACCTGCAAAGTGATCGCATGCCTGAGTACTGGAGGGCAGGGGGTCAAGCCCTTACTCCAGTGCTGGCCAGCTGGCAACTCTTGTGCTTCAGGTAGCCTGTGGGAAAGTTTGTACAGCCCACAGGGACCAGGTCTCTGACTCCTTTTCCTTTCCCTACTTTTCCTGGAGCAGAGTGTCTCCCATCTCCCCACAGGTCTCTGGACCCTTGTCCAGTTTGCATGCTCCAAGCCCAGCACAGTGAGTGACCGACAGAGCATCTTCCATTTGACTGCAGAAGGGACCCAACAACAACTTGCACACAAGAAGTCGTGACCTAGCCACAGGAGAGTGAATGAGCCTGCTCACTGAGAGCAGGACCACCAGGAATGAATTTTTGCATGCCGAGCACTCTTGGCACTTGTCCTCATCCCCTCCACTGTCACAGTCACCCCGCAGGCACCAGGGTAAAGCCACTCGCAGTCCTGCCTTTGCAAAGCCCGCTGTTTAATAAGAGCATCCCATGATCAGCTTACCCTTAACGGGATCTTCATCAGCTTCCCAAAAGTAGCTGCTGGCCCTTGGTCTCTCTGCCTAAAGGACTGGTGATTTCATATGAGGGTCTAAAGGGGTCTTACTACTAACTTACACGAAATTGCAGTTAGGGCCTTGGGCTGTGACAGAGACAAACTCCTTACCAGTGTCACACCATTTATATGACATCTGCTCCTTTCCTCATCAGGCTGCTCTATACCTCTCTGGGTACAGGTGTAATTTCTTTTTTTAAAAAGACCATCCACTTTGCACTGCTGTCAAGTCTGGTTGAATTTCTACAAAGATGCCTAATATCTCAGCAGATGCCCTTGTCCACAGGGAGATTTCTGCCATAAATACAGAGAACTTTCACCCCAACACAGCTGCCCTTGTCGGGGTTGGAGAGGATTACCTTCATTCTCCCTGTGCAGTTCCTAACTACAGCATCTTTCTTGTGCAGGCAACATCCTGGTGATGCAGGGATTTACATATATTTTCTGCTTCAAACAACATGAAAGATGGTTGTATAGAAACTTGTCTTCAGATCTTTCTCAAGGTGTTTGCCACACCGTTTGCTTTCTCTTCTTACTTCACTACTCCCCCTGTGTGATCGGTCCTTCAGACGAGATGTTGTAGGACGTGGTCCAGCCAGCATTTCTCCCCTATGCAGGATGCATCAACTTTTATCAAGCACATGTTCCGACTTCTGCAAGAGCATCAGTAGGAACGTTGTCTTAAGGTATTTATCACAAACAAACGAAAGTGTTTGGAGGAGTGAAATCAGAGTTCATCTGAGACAGGCTTCTGAGACAGGAATACAGGAACGAGTTACCACGGGATGGATAAATTTGCAGTGCAACTCTTCCTCAGCAGCAAAAATACACATGCACGCATTCTTTACTGGGTGAGGAGGAAGCAAAGCCGCATCGCCATCCCGGAGGGTACGCTGGTGGACAGCCAGGACACAGGTGGTGACGGCGGGTACAGTGGAAGCTGGCACTCGACCCTCTCGGTAAGCGCTTCCATCCCCGCAGAAGCCATGCCTGCCCCGCTCTGCCCCTGGCCCGGAGGCGCACAAAGGCAGCGTCTGGCTTGCAGAGACCCCGGTAGAGCTCAGCGAGCACCCGAGGTGCCGGTTCCAGACCCCCTGCTAGCGGAGGAGAGTGCCTGGGTGGGATGACCCAGTGGGCAGCGGCACCTGGCAGAGGGCAGGGGTGCCCACGCTAACGCACCCCCCCGCCCGCCCTGTGGCCCTTAGCCCCCCACCACCACCCCAAAAAACACCCTGCATCGCCTCTAGGCTGGCAAGCAAGGTGCACATGCAAGCCTGCTCTCCTTCCCTTTGCAGCCCTAATGGCGGCAGATGACCAGTTAAGCGCTCGCCGACTGCTAACTGGTGTCACGGCCCGTTGGTTCTCCTGCCACTTGGACAACCCTGCGTAAGAAAGCGCTGGGGTGGAGAAAAAGAGGGTGGGAGTACTTCTAAATGCCATTCCCGTTCTGGGAAAATTGGTTTTCTCAGGGAAAAAAATAAAACCGTGACCTAGTGGTTAATGTACACGCAGAGGAGTCAGAAGTCAATTTTTATGTGGTTTGAACTGGTTCATTCATATCTAATTAAAACAGAAAGGGGAGGGTGGCTCATTTTATGCTCAGTTAATCAAGAGACTGCAGAAGCTACTTCTTTTCCTCTGGGGATATTGATAACTGCTGGATTCAGCCCTATGGAACTAGATTGGTTAAACTGTTCCTCTCCATTTAAAGTAATTTTAAGAGACCCTTAGAGAACAAGGCCAAGGCAGCAGTACAAAATCCGTGAAGCTTAAGTCCATTTGAAATCTCATTCCAGCCCTGAACCACATCTGATTCCAGCCCTCAAGCCCTTCTCTATTCTGTTCCGTTATAGATAACTGGTCCTGCACCAACTGGTATACAATATACGAATATTGGGATTGCCAGAACTTGGCTAGAGAAGACCCTGAAAAACCTTTTTTAGAACAGAAATGAGCTCTGCTCTAAGTGGGGCGTGGGACTTCAGAGATGTCTGTCGACCTAAATCATTCTGTGACTTTCTGACTGTATGGCCCACATCCTGCCATTCATATACATGCTAGATATACCGTGTGGGAAGGAGCTAGTAAGAAGGAGCTTCAGCCCTTCCAACCCCTCCTGCCCTGTCTCCCCATGCTCACAGTGCAGCCAAGAAACCGTTGAAGACCACTTCTCAGCCTAACGACGTTTAAGGAGTTCCTTGGGCGATAAGGTTGAAGCAAAAGGGAAGAGCCGGGCAGAGGACCCTCTTGACGCTTTCAAGGGATCTACACTAGAAGAAGAGGGTGCAGAACCAGACCACAGTGCCTCAGAGCATGCAAGCACACTCATTGCCGCAGTGATGCTAGTCGTGCTGCTTAAAGCTAAGCACAGGCTTATGGATTTAGTTGGATGAGAATCGTATCTCATATTGTAAGTGAGGACCTTAGGGTGTTTCTACAGACCTTCAAGGATGAATTGTCACGCCAGCCAGGTAAGCACTAGTTTCCTACTGACAGAAGCAGAAGTAATCAAGATCTGGCTTAAGGTCTTATAACTACAACCCATCTTTTCTTAGAAACTATAACATAGAACAATAAATGCTTAATTACAGCTAAAACTTTGTCTTTAAAAAGATTAGAAAAAAACTTTATAGGTGGCAAACTTGCCAGCTGCATTTATAAAAGGTATTTTCTTTTCCTATAAAGCTGACCTCACTTCTAAGGACAATCACATGCAAAGCAGCAGAAGTGATCAGTAGACCAGAGTAAACTGATTAACTGAACTGATGAAAAATGGGCTCTAAATTCCACTATATTTTCTTAAAAGCTGCTCCTCTGGGAGGCATATGTGAACAGCTTAGTATAAATAGTTATAGAATCACAGGACCCTGCTCTGCTTTCACATCAGAGTAATTCTGAAGTAATTCCATTAAAGTGAGCAGAGTTACACTGATGTGAGATCACAATCAGTTAGAAATGGAAAATTCCTAATAGCTTATCCAGTTCATAACCCTAGGGCTAGCGTACAGCTATTCCTTGCACTAAAACCGCATTTAATTCTTTCAAATATAAATAGTGGAAAATGGTGCTTGAGAGGTGTTTTGGTCATTTTGTGGGGTTTCTTTAATTCCTCATCCAATTTCTCCTCTTGAGAAAATCCTTGTTTTTGACTGAAAGCCAAAACCTCAGCTACATTGCTCAATAAATGAAATATGGAACGAGGTAGATATGCCACATTATGAAAGTGTAATTCTGGGTGCCTCATGTTTCCATTCTCCCCTACCAGTTGTGGATGACTAGTAGGCTAGTGGTACGTGGAGGTTTTAGAGAAGTTATTGTAAAGACAAAGCAACATGCCAATGGCAGACAGGTTGGGTATCGCCTCCAGGGCTCTATGGCAGAACTTCTTGTGAGTTGCATTAGAATACCATGTTGCACGGCTTGGATTCTTTTGTCAGAGACATTTCTGTTTTCCAGTGAAATGTCTAAATATCCTGCAGCATGAAGACATTTCTCACTGAAGCCACTCTTCTGTTAGATCCGCTCTGTCCGAAACGCCTCTTCCTGCAGAAGAACAATTTCAATAGAAACATTTTAACCATACCTCATGGTAAAGAGGTTTCAAACAGAAGAGCAACTCTCTCTCTTTTATCTTAGGAATACCTAAATACAGCTATTTGACTGTTTTCAAACACAAGGGTTTTGCTGGTGTATTTGACACGGGAGCATCGCAGGAGGGGAACGCCGCTTTACTCTCTTCCTGCTTGCTTTACACCCGAGATGTTTGCTAAGAGCCATTGCTGTCGAGGGACCTGGGGCATCCCACGGTTGGTGTGTGCTGCTTCCTGCATCCGAAGGGCTCCGTGCCAGCTGCTGCAGAAGAAGCTGCCAATCCCAGACCCTGACAACGGCACTCCGACTGCAGAAATTAGTTCCTGACTGCTCAGGGCTAATAGACATAGAAGTACCGAGTCACCGGCTTCGACTTCCAGAACTGCTGGTCACCTCTGGCTCTAGCCTTGCCATTTCCCAGCATTTCATTGCAAGTCTCACGGTCCTTGTGTTTCAGGAGAAGGAGCTGGAGTGAAGAAGAGGGTTTCTGGCAGAGAGCTAGAGGTACTCTTGGAATAAAAACACATTGATTCAGAGGAGGGTCTCCGAGTAGTTGGGGCTTCTGTACATCACAAGGCTGTATGTACATCCATGATAGCAAGAATTTCTGGACACTATTGGAAAAATACTTTACCTGAGCATCTGATCCCTCCTGGTACAGTAGCAGGCTTCTAGCCCTTTGGTGCATGGAGAACCTACCCACCCCCAAACACCAGTTTAAAGCATATTAGAAGAAATGCACAATCATCAAACCCCTGAGGTTCTGACACAGACTTCTGAACAGAGTCACAAGGATAAAAACTCTACCTACCTTTAAGATGAGCTTGATGTTGTTATAAAGTTATATTGTTATACACAGAGCTGGTTATTGTTATAAATGATGCAGTTGCCTGTGACACAAGGGGAGTGAAATCATTTATCCATTCATCCCTTAGCCTGTATGCCCATGAACTCCAAAATTCTGAAGTCATGTGATTTCTAAGCAAAAATCTCACAATCAGGGAGACTTACCTGGATTGAACAATAAAAATGTTCCCACAGAGCAAACTGCTTAGTAGTTTTTACAAATCAGGATGCCTGCTTAGATGCTAAACAAGGTTTCACAAATAACTCTTTTATGAATGAGCCATTTGTCTTACACCTTTAAAAGCTGGGGTCTAAAATCAATCTGCTTGTGAAAGTCCTTGCTAAAGCGTGTGAGATAAATGCGACAGTAAATCACACAAGCCACTAAGCAGAGTTGATACCATTTCCCTGTGAACAAAAAGCAGTAAGAAATCTCACAGCTGCTGTTCCTGCCCTTCAGCAACTTTTAATTTTTCTTGATTGACACAACACCTACGCACCACATCATCCACAAGAGGCATCAGGTCTGTTTCAGGAAAAGCAAATTATTCAGTATTGTCAACGGCTGGCAGAGGCCACCAGGAACTCCTTCTTCATTCATTTGTTTTTCTCAGACACCTATAAAGAGCTGTCATCACATAACAAACAAAGCAAGTGTTGGGCAGCATGTGTGTTTCAGTGCTGGCATACAGGGCCTCTTCCTCCGTCACTGGGAGGCGTGTAGTAAGGCATGTCAGCCATGACAAGCAAGCGAAGCAGGTAGAGTGGGCTCGAGCACAAACCTTTCAGAGTTGGTCGCCTTTGAAGATCACTTTTGCTGTGGATGGTGATGGCAACAGGACGCGGAGGAGAATCTGGAGCTATTGAGACCAGGCACACTGCCTCATGAGAAGCTGTATGGGATGGAGGCTGTTGCCTCTGTGACACTAAGCTGCATTTGCATTTCATCGTGAACTGATGGGGGCAAAAGGAGTTTGCACGATGAAGTCAAGAGCTACCCCCTGGCACTATTCACCCTGAGATAAACTGGGCTTTGAGGAGTGTGATGTTCTTTTTACCTATGCAGATTTCTGATTAACATTTGTGGGAGTACTGTACATGTATGGGCAGGACACACAGGATATCCCTTGATATGTATGAAAAATGGTATAGGAAAAAAGTTTTGTCATGTGTGTGCAAGCCATTTTGGCCAGTATTAAAGCCAAAAGGCAACTTGAAATACTGCATATCCTTACTAATGCATTGTGCTGCAGTAGTGAAGAATAAAGTGTTTCACTGAAGTAACAGAGGGAGCTGGAGGTGAGCGGAATACATTTTCCATGCTGGAATGTGATCAAGATACTGGGTAAATGCCGCTGCTGCTGAGAAAGGACCACAGACATTTCAAAAGCCATAAGTGGTTAGGAACTTGGGTTTCTCAGTCATGTCCAAAACTCAGCAGCTTTAGTAGAAGAGCCCCCCCGGCTCAGCACCGCATGCGGGCACTTGGTTCAATACTGACTCAGAGGGAAGAATGCTACCCACTGAGTCACCAGCCCTGCTTCCTCCAGCGCTGCTGGTTACCCGCTCCAGCCCAAACATGCTTAGCCTACAAGTGCTAACAGGACTGCAGCCCCGAGAAGGATGGGTGGCACAGAATGAAAGCCTTGTGGGTGCCAACGTGTGGAGGTAACCCACACGAGAGTGGCTGTTTCTGAGGTCTGCTGTGTGAGCTGAACACCGCGCTCACCTCAAGGAGCCACAGCACGCTCTAGATGTTCACCTCTGCTCTCCAGCGTCTCCGCAAACATGGCCTGCATGAGGGTTGCGTTGACAGGTTGCTGAGCCCGAACTTGTGCCATGCAAGGGAAGGATTCAGTCGCCTGAGGAATGCATCTGTATCCCACCCCTCTCCTCTGGAAATGGCTGAGCCTCCCAGAAAGGCTGAGGAAAAGCACAAAACCCATGCTATGCTTGATCTGAACTGTGCTTAGCCTATCTCTTTTCCTTGAAACTATACTGAACTCATTTGGGGTGGTGAGAAGAGAGCTTGTGCTAGAAATAGAACATCTATATTTAACACATGGCCCTAACACAAAATAGAATCACTGTGGCCCCTCAAAGTTAGGAAGTTTTGCTTGGAAATGCATTCCAAGGTTTATCAGATTTCTTTCATCTGCAGCATCCAAGAGAAAAAACTTCCTAGATACGGTGTACTTGCATGCCCAACAGACTGGACCCAGATACATACTTTGGTTTTAAGATTAAAAAACCCCTCCACTCACACACATCATGCACATGTGAGTAATTTGCAGTCTTCAAGTACTAACCCTTCACAGCCTGAAGCAGGGGCAAGTTCCTTCTCTATTCTCACAGGCCTGTTATCGTTATGCAAGCTTTCATTCTGAAACTCAAACTCACGTGAAAAATACCCAGGTTAGTAAATCCGAAACTCAGCCTAAGCAACTCAAATGAAAATGCTGTGTGTCTGTTAACCCATTCTTGTTTCTCTTCTGAGGGGCAGACTCCTTATTCTCCCAGCAGCCCAGCTCATCCTGCCATATATGAAGTTTTCTGCAGGTATGATGGTTTGTCTTGAGCTCCTCGGACCCTATTCACATGTCTCTGCCCTGCATGCTTGAACCTGTATCCTTCCATGTCTCCAAGGAGAGATGGCAGAAAGGAGATTCCTGGATCTTCACAAGTATTTTTTCTGCACTTCTCATTGAATGGCCGCAAGTAGCTATCTCAGACGCTGAAGGCTGTGCTTTCTTACACAGCAGTCCTCAGGCAAGCTGCTTCTGCTGCTGCCTGGTGATCTAGACATGAGGAAGAGTTTCTGGGGCAAGTTCCGAGTGATGGAAGACAAAGAGTAAAGTACGGTTGAAGCCTGCAGAACTCCAGTGCCAAAAATGTTTCCAGGAAGGTTTAGAATAGAGTATCGCAGCAGTAGAAGGAGCAAAAGAGTCTAACAGACTGGCTGCGGGATGGGCTGAAGGAGACGTCAGATCTAACGATGAATTGCTTCATGGCTTTGATCAAACTAGTCAATATTTCTGCCTGTATTTTTTCCACACATAAAATGGATATAAGAATATCTACTTTTTGAGCTCTTGTAGTATTATGATTAAAAATTTCTTATCCTTTTTGAAGCCCTATAGAATATGCGTTATTTAGATACACAGATGGGAAAGACTGCCAACAGACGTTAATATCTAGTGAGAAGACAACGAAATGAAAGCACAGGTATTAAAGGTGCCAGGAAGAATAGAAGATGGAAACAGGAAGGAACTAAGATTACTAGAGACAACTAAGTGCTGGACAAAAATGGGAGAGGAGGAATATAAGGAAAAGATAAAGGAAAGATAACTTTTCATAAAGAGAAATGAAAAGAAAAAGAGCAGTAACAAATATGAGCAAAGAGAATAAAGCAGTGAGGGAAGAACTGAGTTAAGAAGGAAGATGGGAGTGGTAGTTCCCCTTAGTAGGACTTGTTACCACATCTGTACCGGCAAGTGGGTTGCACATGAGAAGGAGAAGACAGAAAATAGAAAAAGAAGCAGGAAAGCAGATTATCAGGAAAAAAGTACAAGTTGAACTTAACATTTTAATGATTTTTTAAAATTATTTTGTCCATAGCTGTGGTTTTCTTTGGGAAACCAATGTATTTTCTTAAAAATAGTTTTCAACAAAGATCTTCGTTGTTGGTCAGAAAGAAGAACATAAAACCTAAGATGGGTAACCCAAAACCTTTCTGCATTACACTTAAAACTTCTGTGTTTTCAGGTTTTTTTATGAAAACCTGATGTTTCTGTGGGTAAATCATCACTTCCCAGACACCTCTACTTTTAGGCCTGTGCTCTCAATTAGCCTGGTACTCATTTGCAGTAGGGCTCTTTGCAGCGCTGCTGCAATATGGTATACCGAAGGGTTACAAAGGAGCCTGCCTGGTATTAAAAATCCACACCGGTGACTTTACAGTAGCTGCCAGCCAGCCTTTCTTTTTCTCTCTGCATCTGGGAAGAGAAGTATGGGATGTCAAATCTTCCAGCGGGAACTTCCTATGCCACAAAATCGTGATGGGAAAGAAAGTGAGAAATGTACAAGAATAACCTTAGCAAGGTTGAATCCTGACTTGTGCTTTGGATACGCGATTGATCCCCACATCATCCACAAGTAATCCTTTTGCTTTTGCTGGTACATGTCTGAAACATCAGCTAAACTATCTGCGCTCTGGGAGAGATTCTGTAATGACTGTCAGAAGAGACAATCGCAGTGGTAAATGCGAATAAGTCACTTGAGCGTATCTGTTGCTTTCTGCCCACAGAAATTTGTCTTAGTGGCACCGTTCCCATTTACAAGCTTTGTGCTCGAGGGGATGAGAAAAGCTGCCCAGATGATCATGGGAAAGTTTATACACACAGCGACTCAGCCAGCACAGCGCTTGGCGCAACACGCCGCGAGCGTGGTAGCTGCCCATGGAACGGGGCTCTGCGGCATTCAGCCTCCGAGCAGGTTGGCTCGCTGGGGCTGTGGATCCGCTCCAGCACCCGCCCTACGTTGCCGACCGGAGCAAAACAGCAGTCCGAGGGGCAGGAGGGCACCGGGCAAGAAGTTAACTGCCAAAGGACTCTTGAACGTTTCAGTGGACAGACGTATCTCCCTCTGCTCTGTAGTCAAATATCAACTCAAAACCCGGGATTGGCAGTTCCTCGCTGCGATGGAAACCTAGAGATTTGCTCCTCTGGGCTTCACCTACCTGGCACAAGCGAGCTCTTGTATTTGTCATCGTTGGCGTTGCTATGGCCACTGCAGGCAGGTATAAAGCTTGCCCAGGGGACATTGTTATGGGAGAGTAGGGTGCAGGAAAGGGTACTGCTTTACTGACGTGATTTATTTTCACGACCCATCCGGGCCTCTGGAGTTTATCCATTCAGTTGCTTTTGCAGGAAATCTCCTCGTGACAGAGCGTTAGTGCATTCAGTAATAATATTTTACATCTATATTGGGCTCTGTGCATTCCAAGTGCTATACAAACACAAACTCATTCATCTTATCTTTTTATCTCATGACAGTTGCCTGCAGTGCTGAGTTGGTTTGATCCCAGCCTCACAGACCTTTCAACAGTGGAATTGTTACCTGACTAATTATCTGTCTAAATCACCACGAAGGACTGGTAGCTGGGCTCCGCTCTCAGTTTTAACCAGCAGCTCCTGTCACTTCGGTGAGAGGCCTCTAAGTTTTTCTGCTGCTGAGGACAGGAAAAAGAAAATATTGGAGGCAATTTTAATTTAGTTTGTTTTCACCATGAGGGTGTTCACTAGGGGCAAAACTGGTTTCAGAATTATGGATACACTAGCCGTTGATTCATGGGAAATGCAATCAAGCATCGCTGTATCAATTTTACCCACAGGCAATAGGGAAGTGAGGCTAATACAGGGCCAACTTGTATTGCTCCTACCCTTTCCCCATTGCTATCTCCAAATTAATTCATACCTCCTTGGATGAATAATCAATTCAGAGTAAGTTACTAGGATTGTGAAAATAGACTAATCAGCAAAGACGGCTCTGTCTTGAAGTCCAAAACATTTAGAGATTAAAGTGAGAATTCTTCTCCAAGCTGAGCCGAGTTAGAGCATGAAAGGAAATTGAAACAAGTAGCAGATGTTGTTGTAGAAAGAGGGAGAACATGAGGCAGAGATTAGGCACCTCTTAGACATGGTCTAAAAGCTTTATAATTTCTTTGTGGCTGTCTGCAGCCTGGATAAGATCGAACATGGCAGTGAAAAGACAGTATGGCAAATGGGAGGGACTCCATAGGTATGAAAGTGGTTTTATCCATTGCAAAAGCAAACTTGATGAAGCTCAGTGCACCGAAACTGGCAGGAACAGTTAGGCTCCAAAATGCTGCAAATACTAATACGTAATAATTCAGTGCAAAGTCTAAGGCCATGCCTTAAGAGAATTTTCATCCTAAACTGATGGGTTGTTGGTTGCAAATAAGTAATAATATTTTCCATAGCAGGAGCTCTTAAGAGGTCCTCCTGCATGCTGCATGCAGCTCTGGTCACTCAGGTCCAATGCTGATGAACACAGACTGGAAGAGATGCACATAAGGACTTCAGTGAAGGTGTACATGGAATGGCTGCAAAGGATGGGAAGAAATGAGTAATTATCAAAAAGTTAGAACCGTTATAAGAGTGATAATTTCCAAAAGCAGAACCGAGTTAGTTCTATCAAAGGAAATTAAGACAAATGGAGCAAGTGATCTCACACTAAAAAGCCAACAGAAGGTGGCTTATTTAGCTTTTTGAGGCCAGGAAAAAAAATCTCGTCAGTTATATGACTTTCCTTTCTGAAAATAAGGGAAAGAGAAGAGCCTTTTAAGCTAAAGACAATGTTTGCACAGAGTAATGTATACAAGCTACCCTTAGAGAAATGTATGCAGGAAATCAGAAGAATGTTTCAAACCGTCAGAGGAAGGAAGTTTTGGAGGAGCTTTCAAGAGCAGCAGCAGGAGAAAACTTTCTACCCCATTTAAAAAAAATATCGATCAACGTATGAAAGGATTACACTGTGTGGTTTTCTGTGACGTCAGGAAACAGGACTCGGCTACTTCAGATGTCATTTCCAGACCTATTTCCCATGTTCCTTCTCTTTCCCTGCCACCCCAGACATTTTCAGGTTAAACATATGATTTAAAACCTTGGTCTTTGACATTAATGCTGACCACTAGCATAACAGATACAAGTAGGAAAAAATACTCCAAGCTTAAGTCTTCAAAAACTTTCTTCATCTAGCTTTAGGAATGAGAAAACACATGGGAAGGATCTCTTACTAGGCATCATCTCTCCCATCATGTTGGGTATCTCCAGGACCCTGCTTCATAGCAGAAAAATGAAACAAATCAGCAACATAGTTATTGGTTTTTAAGCAACTTCCAAGAATTTTCTTATCGGGATTGAAATGAAGCAAACTACTTTACATAATGCTGTGTAGCCTGGGTCCAGCAACTCTTCAGGCTGCGAGAAACATCAGCTGTGTAATACAGATGGGCTTCTAGGGAAGACTGATGTATGCTTTTAAAAAACTCATTTGGAGATTTTTTTTTTTCTGAGAGGTCTTTTACAACTTACTACCCACAGTTTTTGCTACGTCAAAATGGCTTCAACGTGGTGCTTGAGGAAGCCTGAAGTTCAAAACTCTAATGGTCGCCTCTGAAATGATGATCCGCTGCCCCTAAAACACAACTGTGACAGTTCCCACATCCCACCCTCCTGTCAGCGTTTGAGATGACAGCTTTGACATCCATCAAGAAGGCTGTCCTTACTGCCGTTTGCTTTCAGTCTGAGTGAGGGCTGATCTGTGGGACTCTCAGTTGAGCAAGGCTGTGCAAAATGACCCTCTCGGTTTGGCAGACCCAGGTTGGTGACAGCTCAGCTTCCACTGGTAGCCTAGGGCACAAGCTCTGCCTACGAGCCTTGAACTTCACCACCTAGCTACCCGAAAGGTTCTCCCACTTGGGGAGGCGCTGCCCTGCCCAACCTTGCCCCCGTGCTCACACCTGGAGAAGGAGGCTGGTACCACGGTTGGGGACCATCTGCTGCAGCCTACCTTCAGCTGCCAACTGTGTTTCGGTGCCCGCGGGGATGTGAAACTGCTGTTTGCGCACAAGGTGTAACTGTTTGACGGCCTAGCCTACTACGTCCTTGTTGCTCCATCTAGCACTGTTATTGCTGTCCCAGCCTTTGATAAGGCGAGGGCCTGAGATAGCTACTGTACTTTCAAGTCTGCCTCCAAATAAGCGGCTACCTTTCATCTTTGTTTTATTGCCAAGGACAGAGACAGACAGGCCAGACCACTGGCTGGCTAATAAGTAATAGGGAACTTTGCTGAGTTCCACAGTCCTTCTCATCAGGGGATATATTTTTTATACATATAGACCTATACATATATATTTTTCTATCTATAGCCCCTATAGCGTGAGAAGCAGGCAAGGGCCAGCACATGGTGCATGGGTATGCATGGAAATGCACGCCTGCAAAGGGACTCAGCTGTAACTGAGTAACTTGACAGGTAGAACAAAGTCTTTCAGCCCTTTGCTCTTTCCAGTCCCCAAATATGACAGCTTAATCATTTTCTAGATGCAGAATGTCACCGAGATAAAGCAAAGTTTATAGAGGAGGACTGGTCACATCACAGAAAAATCTGGTAATATATCAAAGCAAAGAAACTCAAAGTTCAGGAAACATTTGTTTTCCTCAGAGCTTCCCCCTTTCCTCTCTCTCAGCACTCACAAAGCTGGAAATTGAGCCTGAAGGTTCCTTAAACAAATATAGCTCTGTCCTTTACATCACCATACGGCTCACCATCAATGCCACATTTGGTAAACTGTGAAAGTCAAAACCCAGTTGCTTTGTTCCAGCTCTTCAAAGGTACACAGGCACTGAAATTTTGCTGAAATAACTGAAATGGGAGTTTCCTGTGATAATGAGTTTATGGCTTTATATGGCTTATAGTATCATCAAACACATTCAAATTTAGACATGATTTTCTCCCCACCAAAGTGAGAACGTCTCAACACTTGCAAAGCCACATTTCAGCTGGCGGGAGAAGCACCACCTCTCCATGAGGGACGGGGTCATTGCATTTCACCTCCCTTCCAAGGACATCACTTAAAACTCCGTGGAGGCCCGTCAGCCTCTCTGCCCAGATTCCCATCCCACTAGTCTGGGGTGTATTGCTAAACTTCAGCTAGGAAGCCAGGGTCAGCTTTTGTCTTCGTGTGCATAACACTGTCAAAGTCACCCACATGAAACACCACCGCACTAAAATCAGCATGGGCAGGAGGCAATTCTGGCCTTCCACATTTCAGTCTGTGCCGTTTGGTTTTTCCGTTGCCTGTCTAGCTATTGTGCTAGGTGCTGTGCAAAGAATAAATGACTAGGAGAAAGAGCCCAAAAGGAGGATTTTGTTCTTCCGAGCAACTCATACCCTTCTCTCGAAAACCGCAGAGCATTTATCATCTACCTTGAGAGGACAAGGGTTGGTTTTTGTAAAGTATGTAATTATGTGCGTAGACTGTACAGAACTGTCCCTGACCTCTAGCATAATTAGTCATGTGGTTTCTTGTAAGTGCTTCTTGGGTGTTTGGATGAATCACCAAATTTTGAGGTTTGTCATCGGTAATTTTTTGGTAACACATCTTAGCCAGCAACAGGATTATCCATATTTCTTTGCTTTTTTTTTTTACACTCCTTTACCAGAAGACCTCTGGGGGTTGGTGGCTTTCTAGAGTTGACAGTCTGAATGGTAAGACTGGGCTTACTAGCTGTGTTTATTTGTAACGTCTTAGCATCCGTAAAAAGCCCCGAGGCCTGTACAAACTTGCTGGAGGATGCAGTCCCAGCCCTTGGAAACTTTCATTCTCCATCAAGAGCCACAGGGTGTGGAAAAGCACACAAACAAAGCTATGAGAACAGGGACAAAGTTAACCACATCAGCCATGGCTTTCCAGAAGTATGTAGATGCTCAAAGATACATCAGGTACTGACACAAATGCACAATAAAAATGCACAATACAATGTATTAATGTGGTTGGATGTTTAACTTCCATGGAGGGTTAGCAGAACTTAAGTGCCTTCTCCCCTCTGTTTTGTGTGCCATCACAGTGCCTAGGTGGCATCATTAGATACCTGATGGCTTTTATAAACCTGCATCTATTTTTTTAATCAATTTTTTAAAGTTGAGATTTGATAGATTTATACTAGAAAAATAATCCCTGATGGAGGCATTGTTGGAGATGGAGAGAGGACAAGAAACGGATGTAGAAGCAGTGCAGAAAATAAAAGTGAGGGAGGGGGAGTAAAAAGAGCAAGAAGAAGAGAGAGGGGTTAGGGTGGGATTTGCAGTGAAAACAGCTGAGTGTTTTCAGCAGCAGAGAGGAGCAGGATAAAGAAATCAGGAGCAAAGGCAGTGCGGGAAAAAAACCAAAGAAAATATCCATATGAGTCGTGAGACTAACAGGCCAGTTTTGCTGGCTTTCTGCAGCCCAGGTCTCAGGAATAGCTATGAGCTTTACAGCAATAGCAAAAACTACCACCCCACCCCACCCGCCCCCTCAATCAAAGCAAAAGCAGCAGGTTGCACAGTAGAGATAAAAGCACTTGCCTGCATATCCAACCCTGAACCTACCTGCTGTGACTCCTTTGATTTCTTTACTCCAAGGACTGTAACATTTCACACTGTTGCAGGCTGATATGGACCGTATTTGCTGTATAAACATCAGTGGCTGTGGACACAGAGCTCAGAAACAGAGAATCTCCTTGGATCCAAATACCACACGTCTGTCCCCCAGAGTTGCACCATTACCTCGGAGATGTGAATGAGACCATGTTTCCCAAGCAGAAGCCTTGAGTTTGCTGTCTTGGAGAAGATATTTGGGATGCGGCAAGGGGGACTGAAGGGTGGGACGGAGAAGAAAAAGAAAGGGAAGGCCAAGCTATTGCAAGCAGGCACTCATGGAAGTCCTTGCCCATAACAAGGCTTTTAAGCCATGCCATTAGAAGCCTGTAACTCCACAAGTGGCAGCCTCACGCCCCGGCAGGCTCAGGCGACGTGCTGGGACTGGGACTGACAGATGGGAAATGGCAGAGGGGAACCATCCCCTCTGTGCAAGGACCTTAGGCATGCATGCCTGAGGTATGGAAATACTTTGCTTAGCACGTGTTCGTGCCGGAAAACACGTTACAGTAGGTCTGTGGCCTCGGTGACGACGAAAGAAGGACGGATGCCACCACCTCGTGCATAACCAGACACTTCTCTCGCAAAGCAGAAGCGAGCGCCCACAGAGCGGCAGGCGCTGCGCGCTCTTCCCTCTGCAAGGGCTCGCCAGGCAGTGCAACCAGGCGGTGCAACACAACCCTGCCAGTTTGGGCTGGACTCCAGCTGCCGCTTGAAGATTTTCATCCAGGTGACTTTGTGTGTCGCCAAGCTTTGGGTTTTGGGTGGTTTTGGGGGCCTAACAGAGCAGACCACTTGGTGAAATAGAGAAATGAAAACTTTCCACTTGGGAAAGGAGAAGAAAACTTCATTTGCAGAGCCAAATTGTAAAAAGGCATGCTTTTACTCCAAACCTGTGCCTAGATCGGGTGGTCAGCAGTGTCCTGGAAACCAGGAACATTGAAGATAGCAAGAGACAAGTCCAAGTGCAGGCTGGAGAGTAAGTCTCCTCACATCAAGTGCTAGAAGGCAAATAAAGTGCAGACAATGCTCAAAAACTCCTGCACTGTTCTTTCTGGTGCTTTGACAGCAGGCATTGAGAAGCTAGACAGCTACAATAATTTCTCCTGCTGTGGTCATTGTCCCTTGTTTAAAATTGAAAAGTCAGGACAAGTAGTAAGATGTGACTGGAGCTTGAAACACTGTGCTTTTGGTTTTGAAATTTCTGTAAAAAGTAAATACTTTTGATTTGGAGAAGTCCTGATCACATAGTATATATTACAGCCACAGAGGCAGTCCCCTCCTTTAAAATCCTAGTTTGAAGCTACCAAACTTGCTCTCCACTCAGTTTATTCCGAACAGAGTCTTAACCGCACACAGGACTCGGCCAGCCAGCCACTGACTTTCACCTCTTGATACTTTCTTAATCTCCTATAACTCACTGCTGACCATACTGTTTTGCCTTTTTTTTTTTTTTTAAAAAAAAGCGTGTGGGTGCGTATTAGCTGTTAAAAAGCAATTTACATACCTTAGCTGCACTCAGCCAAGAAGCAGCCACAGAACCCAACCCAATAAATCACAACAAGGGGAAAACAAAGAGCAGGCGATGGGGAGGTGCGGAGCCGGGACAGCGGGGCACTCACGCTGCCTTTGGGGCATCGGGGGCTGCTGCCGGAGCTGCCAGAGCCACCCTTGCCCGGCTCTGGTTCCAGCAGCATATGTGCCCCAGCAAGGGCAGCTGCCATGGCCCTGGTTGGGCATGGCAAACAGTTTCAGCCCAAAGGAAGGGGAGATGAGTGTTTCCAGCAGTTTCTGAAAAACAGTACTCGCTTATTCAAACTCTGCCCCAGCTCTGCTCCAGTGTGGTTTCTGTTATCTGGCCAGCTCTCATCAGTAGTTTCTTCTGGACCCATAAGAAAACAGGCACATAGAAAGAAAATACTTTCCTGATAGAGGGACCGGGCTCTTTTCAGAAAAAAAGATAAGAGGGAAAAGAAAAGAAACTGCTTTTTTGGAGCATGTTTGCCACCCACTTCCCCTTCTCCATCACTTCCGAGGAGACCACACCTCATTTCAGTGAAGGCAGGTTGTTTCACGGTCTCCCTTATCACAGCTCCACTAACGAAAACACCATTGAAAAAAGGAGTACCAAAGGCTAGAGAATAACTGGGGTGAACACAGCCACGAGCTCACAGATTTGCCACCATATATGGGGAAATATGTCTTTCCACAGAAAAAGCCATGGAAAAGTTTTTATCCAGCGTCTACCTTAGGATATAGAAAAGGTCTTGCTTGATTTGAAAGCTTTTCTGGTTTCCCAGTGCAATCAGGAGGTCTAGAGAAAGAGACTGTCATCTTATACCCTTCGCTTCACTTGTTGTCTTAGATGGTCATAACTGTACCTCTGCTAGCTTAGAAATACCAACAGCCTTTTCCTCTTCCTGCACACCAGGGCAGTGGTCTTGGTGAGGTCTCCCAGGTGCCACTCACCAGTCACCCTTCTCGGAGAATATCAGAATGCTTCGCCCTCTTGGGTTGTGCCAGTTTGCCAGCCAGAAAGCAAAGCACAAGCCAGCCAGCAGAATAAAATGCAACATCCTCTGCTTCTGTGTTAAAAAAAATCCCAACAGAACAACAAGCCTGGAAACTGGGCCCATGCCTTAAAAAAAATAAATCTTTAAAATCTGTAGAGATCTGAAAAGAAGCATACCTTATAGTGGTCTTTATGTAGATTTTGCCTATCCTGAGTTTTGATGGTGACCAAAGCCTTAAACTTTGGCTTTGATTTTAAAAACATTCTAGCGCTTGGGCTGTTTTTCAATGATGCAATAAATCCAGCTTTGGGGCTCCTGGCATGGGATCAAAAACTCCAGAAGAAATGAGGCACGAAGCTGTGATCTTATACAAAATTCACTCTGCCAATTCACTTTCGCCAAGAAAACCTGATAGTTAGCATTCCAGGGACAGGCTTTGTGCTGGACCAGGGCAGGCCTGGGTGATGGTTGGCATAACAGCAATGACCTTGGCATATCACATACTCTGTCTCCTTTGGTAGAAAAGGCACTAGACACCCATGCCTAATTTGGATCTTGCAAGGAGGGTTAGTGAGCAGGGGGGGCACACATCCGATATTAATGATGCTGGAAAGATGGTCTCATGATGGGCAAGTAATTACAGGCAGAGCTATGGTCCCTGTGGTCTGCTGTTGCACGAATGTTTTCCCAGTTAGCAAAACCAACATGAAGCAGTTTGACCCTTAGCATTTCCCCACCCAGCCCAACCAACCCTTCCCTCCCTGTGCTGCAGGTCACCACACCAATTCTGCCAGTATGAGCATTCACCGCAGATTGAAACGAGGTACATGGAGAAGAGCACCTCTAACAGAAGTGGTCCTTTATTCATGTATTTATATCTAACAAAACCACTTAATTTAAAAATACATATTAAAACATTTATTTTTAATTAAAAAAGCTCAGGCCTCAAGCTGCTATATAGGGGAGGGTAGTAGCTGTCATGTCTTGCTCCTCTTTCTCTCCCCACATTGCCCAGCCACATGCTCTCTCCCCCAGCCTCGTGCTCCAGCACTTATCGCTTCCACTTCTGTGAGCCACTGTGACTAGCTCAACAGAAAGCTACGCAGCCGGGCTCGCTTTCCACTGCCCTAGCACATCACAGCAGCCCAGACACCCAGACAGACGAGCAGCCCCTGCCCAGTACCGTGGGAGCTGTGCCTTTAGCGTGCAGCCGACTCGGACTGAGAGTGAGCTGCTGTCCATTCCCCGCAGCCCATCTATTCCCATTCCTCCCACTGGTGTTCAGTGGAGTCATCAACCCTCCACGGAACAAGTCATCTTGGTTCCCTGGTGTGGAGGAACTCTATTCTTTGCTGTTGCCAAATGAGTTTTTGGTCAGAAAAGCCACTGGAAGTGACTCACGCAGTGGCCACACGACAGCTACTTTCAGTCTGCAAGGGGAGCAGAGGCAGCACGTACCCGAAGAAGTGCAACTCCCCTTAAAATGCACAGCTCCCGTTCAGCCCACTCAACCTAATTTAAGAGCTGCTCTGGGCCCTGGCTCATTCCTGTCCATAGCTATGCATTTTTGGCCTTTCATTTGCGCCAGCACTGATGCTCATCCCACACAGAACCGTTTCAGCTTGCTAAGCTGGAAGAAAACTAGTCAATGACTTTTTTGCAGGGGTTTGCTGCAGGTTTCTCAGGCTGGGCTAGCTTACCTTGCGGCTTACGGAAGGGGACTGAGGAGGGGCAGAGCAGCCCGGGTTCGGATCAGCAGCAGTCACTGTGGAAGCTCAGCAACAACCTGAGCCCACAGCCAGTTTGGAATGAACCATGACACTCAGGATTTACCCACTTGGTTTCGAGGGGGATGTTACCTCTGAAACTGCACGGTGGTCATACAGATAAACTCTCTGGCTGCTGGTAGTTTTATTAGAAACATCCATCTAACAGGATAATCCCTAACTCAAACAGCTCTCCCCAGGGTCAGAAGCCACAACTATGCTCAGCCCATACAGAAAAACCTCAGGTTTTCTCCACAACGGCTTCCTGTAAATGTCACACATTTGTCAATACAAAAATCTGCTGGATATTGGAAACAGAGAATGTGGAGACAATATGAAATTGAATACAATTTAAAACAAGTAACACAGGGACTACCACCAAGTGTACTATTGACTTTTATACACAACCGAGTGAAACCCACTGGACTTTTCCTGTTTAAATGAAGCTGACACATAATTTTGTGTCTGCTGCTCCACGTGTCACACATTTTAGGAATGTGGGAAGAGACTTTGGCTCAGTCTTGGCACAGAAAACCCAAGTTCAAGCACAGAAATGGACCAAATTAAATACAAATGGAAAATGACAA
The DNA here is from genome assembly GCA_035590195.1 of Aviceda cuculoides. Classification (NCBI taxonomy): domain Eukaryota; kingdom Metazoa; phylum Chordata; class Aves; order Accipitriformes; family Accipitridae; genus Aviceda; species Aviceda cuculoides. Next base: position 6,696,208 of record JAVJGG010000024.1, read on the forward strand.
ATAACATAGGCCCAAATATTCTTTAAGAGCAACCAGAGAGGAGAAAATGGAAAGTGAGGGAGAGATAACCAATGAATAAAATGTCTTCCTGAAATGCTGTGAGTTTTAAAACAAGACTCATCCACAGGAGTATTAGAAACAAAGCAGAAGCAAGTTGGAAACAGCAAGTGACGTTGTCCTGCCTGTTTTATTTTCACTGAGCAAAAGTGCAGAGAGTAAACAAAAAGTGCAGAGCGAGAATGCAAAGGTTATTTCAAAATGCTTTCAGCTTTAAATTATCAGCAGCACATTGACCAGAAGCTTTACCTCCATATGTGTCTCTCTGATCAAGGGAAGCTTATTTTAATTCTTCTTTTTTATTTTTTTTTGAGTGGTCTGAAATTCTGTCTCTATTTGCATCATTGCTTGGTGGGTTATTCTGACACTTTGCTTAGCATGTGCTTGCCTTTCTAACAAGCCAGGGCAGCCAGAGCAACGCGCTCCTCAATAACATTAAAAGAGAAGAAAACCACTCCAGAAATACATGGCAGGGATGAGTAAGCAAGCATTCTGGTTGTTGATCTGCGATATACTCAGCAATTCCAGCAGAGGAAATATTTATCTTAGAAGGGTGCGTAGCTTCCGCTAGGTTTTCACTCCAGCACTAAAACCCGGTGCTGAAAGCTTTAATGATCAGATGATTTTCTTTCCCCTTTGAGGCACAGCAGTGACTTTCGCTGTGTGCTTTACCTGCTTAAGCAAACAGCGAGTGCTGTTTGGTGTATTTCAGGGGCCGAGCAGGAAATCTCTCGCAACACGCAGTGACAGCGCAAAACATTCGCCTCCCTTGCAAGTTAGCAACATGGATAAATAGCAGAGCAGATTGGCTGGGTCACAGGTAGGCGACCTCCCCTCCTCCAATAAAATCTGCCTTCCTAGGCTGGGTCACTGGAATCCTAACAGTGCTGTTAGGCCAAGAGCAGAGATCCTCATGCCTGTGGTATTTGCTCAGAGGGCATGACCACTTTGGGCAAGTCTTTCATGTGAGTCAGCTTTAGCTGATCCATGGGAAAATTCCTTTGTGTTGTCAGGCAGGGTTTGCTCACAGTTTCAAAGGATAATCCGACCTAAAGGAAAATGCATCTGAATTTTAGCGTATTTCGGTCAGCTCTGCGATTAAACCTGGTGCAAAGCAAAGGATGCTCAGTTTTCTTTACAGGTCAATTTTAATAAGGACAGCCCTCAATAAGGAACCTGCGCTTTCTGAAATATGCCACCCTCTCACTGGATTCTCCGTCATCTCTGACCGTACCAAACGTCCTAAGTGCAAATACCGTTAAAATAGAATCAGAAGAAAAGTATAAGTTCTGACTGTGGTGCCTGGAGAAAGTAAATTAAAGAGCTAATCCTGCAAACATTTATTCATTTGGCTACCCTGTGTCCTCTCAGGTTCTTTAGTCACCTAAGAAGAGGCAGCAGGGTCAGGGCAAAATCAGGGCAGAGGACCTTCCACTCCCCTTCCATGTTCCTGCGTGGGGAGCATCCCGAAGCCTGCACTCCCCCATCACTGTGGAAGAGCTGTTCATTCAGAACTGGCCAAAGGCACTGGAAATCCTTATGTCATTTTATTGCCCAGTCAATGGCTGCGACAGTCAGGTCTCAGTCAGTTTAATTCATTGCTGATAATGTGCAGCATGAGTAAGAATGGCAGAATACAGGCTCACCTTCTTCTTACAGAGCCTGCAGTAATACACGCCTTGTCCATCCTTGGGGTCCTAGGCACTACTGCCATGTGAACAAATGATGGTCACTCTACAATGGTAAACACATACTGGGCTTTCAGAGCCATTCTGCACTGTATCTGCAACCTGGCTGAATTCTCTTCTAGTGCAGTTATTGCATCCCTAAAAAAGGCCCATTCATTTTCCATGATGCCTCACCTAAAGACAAGGTCAGGGACTAGAAGGGTTTCATATGCGGTCAGCAGAGAAATCCTGCTCTTCTGACACAAAGAAGCTGAAGACACCTGTAGGGAATGAAGAGCTTGCAAACTGGGTGCATGGACACAGTAGTTTAGTCCCAGGCACTTGGCTGGATGACCTGTCGTAGCCTACTGACTTCAGTGGATGAAGCTGTGTTGTTCTACGCCAGCTGAGAAGGGCAATATAATGTATTGTAATCACTCAGTCATCAGTCACGTCAAGAAATAAGTTGCTAATCACACTTTTTTTTTCCAGTGTAAGTTGCCAGTCCTTTTTTTTATGAAGATAACCTTCAAAATGCCTTCAAACTCACTACCGCTGAAAGTCTGTCAAGGTGAGCTTTCTCACAGAAATCAGATTAGTCACAGCTCCTCTTACTCCTTCTCACAGCAGGCTCTGAATCTTCAGAAGGTCAAAAGCAGAAGATCCAGAGCCTGAACCACAGCGAAGCCCCTGCATCCTCACCAAGTGAAGGTGGTTCAGGGATCTGGGTGCCGATCGGAAGATGCATTGCTGCTGTTACTGGACCTCAGCCAGCTGGACGAGTCACTTCAGGCTGACACGTGGAAGAAGTTAGCACAGCTCAGCAAGTTACCGGACATCCACTGAGCTCTAAGGAAAAGCATGCTTTTTTAAACCTCCTCCGTAGGAACTTCAGCATTTCACCTCGTGCATGCAGGGAGTTCTTCCTGATGTGGTAAGTCACAGGTGCGGTGAACCCTGCGGGAAGATTTCCGATGGCCTGCAAATGCAGAGAGAGTGCAAATCCCACTAGATGTCCCTCTGTCCCTTTATGCACTTGCATTGCCTTAACATTCTGAACTGTCGCAGCTGTGTTCAGGTGCTGGACCTGTAAAATGGGATCAGTAGGTACTTCCCTGTTACACGGAGCTTAAGGAAGGAGCAATACATAAAGAGCTAGGAAGAGCTTGGATACTGCAGTAATGACAATTCATAAACAGCTCCTCTATGCGCCTGATGTCTGATGGCTACCCTTGCAAATAACTACAAATTGCTAGATTCTGCCACACTTGTTTCTCAGAAAAGTATCCCTGCAGTTTCTCTTGTCTGATACCAACAATACTATTTGCAAAGAAAGAGGAACAGCCTCTGGTCCTCTGGTGCTGTAGAGGATATCCTGTCAGCTGCTGGAACTCTCTGTATGACCAAATACAATATTTGGTATCCAGCCCTTCTGGGGATACATGCTGACTATAAAGACTTCAGTGTCTGCTAACATTTTCACTATTTAACAAAGGTTTTATGAAAATCCATTTCAACTTCTAGGCTGTTTATGAAGAATTTCTTGTGGCTACTATTTGCATACTTGCTGCTCCCACAGATGTTTGCAAAGACTTTGTGTGTGTGTGTATGTTACTTGCTACAACGTGAGGAACGTGAAAAGTAAATACAGTGAGAATTTCAGGACATAATGTTCTTCAACACAAGGCAGTGGAAAATCGTTTGGAGGTAGTGTGTCTCACGTACAGAGGTTTCCAGAGGTGCTCTCTATAAACTCTGTCAAAAGCCTTTGTCTTACAAAGGCTCCTATACAACCAATCTGAAGCCCCACGTGTTCAGACCCTTCCAGTTGCATGAAGCTCTCAATTAGGCTATTGTTTTGGTACCATGGCCTGTCCACTCAAATTTTAGTAGACAACTGAGTCAGTCCCAAAGTGTGTAGGTGTCTAAAACCCATTGAAATCATTGACAATTAAATACTTAACCACACTAAAGAACTGGGGGTTTGGATAGTGTATCAGATGGAAGAGGGCACAACATCCATATTCACAGATGCAAACAGTAAATGACAAAATGACAGCTGACTTTGGTATTATCCTAGAATTGGGATCAAAGTGATCAGTTGCACAACAAATTAATTTGTGAACCAGCAGGGGCAAAACCCCCAAACAAATAAATGATTGCTGAATCAGATACAGCTGTAGAACCAGCATTAGATTCTCATGCACGAGAGTCATGGGACAGTCTTGTGTGAGAATCAGACTCAAATTTCTTTTTCATAGCATTTTTCTGAGGTGCTGTTAGAGTAGGAGGACTCTCTGGAAGCTATCAAGAAGTCCTACCACCGTTCATCAAAAAATGAAAAATGAAACTGCTAAGCCAGAGAACATTTGCCTTGTATCTCAGAAACTGAGTTCAGTTCTTCTGAGATAGCATCCCCCCCACAAACCACCTCTGCAGGGATTGCCATGTATTTCAAGACCCTGTGTTCTGGGCTCAAATGCCGATCTATACAGCTTTGAACTTTTGGTCTTCCACTGCTTATGTCCTCCTTTGGCAGTCATCCTTGGCCGTCTTATATGACCAGCTCTCTGAATTTCATCCAGCAGTCCCCCAAACCCTGTTCTGTAGCTGAGAGAAGCAGCCTACATCAAACTTTCCTCCCTCCACCACCGGAGTCCAGCACCCAGCTATACGGCAACTTTGGCTTCTCTGGAAGCGAATGTAGACTTCCTCTAAAGACAGAAGAATTAGAGGATTAGAAGACAGGTGATTAAATAACTAATCATCTAACTGTCTTCTGTTCTGAATAAGTCAATTGTTTTATGGAAAGATAACGCGTGGTCATACAGGTATAAGCTGTATTGTAACTGGGCTGGGATGAGAAAGGAACAGAATTGAACTTGCATCTATAGCCTTGACTCTGACTTTTCCCATCTTTTGAATGTGAGGTATTTTTTAGACAAGGTGTTTTCTGTGATAATTACTATTTGCTTACTTAATTCCTTATTGAAGGGACCCATCTCTTTGGGGTGATTTTTATGTTACCTATTGCACTTCCCGTGACTGTTGAAGATTATTTGGAAGTGACCTTAGTGTAATTATGAAAACATAATAGCTCGCCTACTAATACTGCAAACAAGGCTGTATTAAATGTACATTAAATGTAATTAATACAATGTAATACTTTAAATGTATTCATCTGTTTCATCTTTGATACATGTAATTATTTCTGTGTGATTTTTTCAGGCTTACAAACTATTAGTAGTGCACTTTCCCCAGTCAACAAGTCAGGTAGCCCAACCAACCCTCACAAGCATATTAAGTGTAATTAAAGCTAAAAGGTGTTTAGAGGTATGTGCTTACTAGTATTTCTGATACTGGGGCTAAGAATAATTTGCATATGAGATAGGATCCAGTGCTCAAGTTCGGGCCTGTAGAACACATGACTTTTGCCATCAGTTGTGAAAGCAGGGATTGCTTTCTGGGGTATTGGGATTACTTTCACAGAGGCTGGGGGGGGTCCCAGAAAGTAAAAAAAGCCACCTGTCCGCCAATGCCCAGCTTCTTTTCGAGACGTTGTTTGCACTACAGTACTGTCCAAAGGCCGTGCTAAAAGACAGAGCCTTGGGCTCCCGGACTCAGTAATAACGAGACCTGGGAGGCAGGGCAGGGAGGCAGAGGGCAGGGAAAAAGGCTCCATCCCAGCACCTCTGAAGGAGGCAGAGGGGAAAGAAGCAATGGGATCGAGAGTCTCCGTTGTGGGGGCCCGCTGCTGAAAGGCTGTAGCCAGAGTCCTGAGTTTGCCACTCAGTTTTTGGCATTCCCCCCTCTTCCTCAAAAACTCCGCAGAACAGCTGTATCAAGTCATCGAAGTACCTGCTTGCAGATGACTGTGCCTTCTGCAAGGCACCTGACCTCGCAAAGGCATGTCTGCGATAGTTGAAAACGGTGGCCAATTTACCTGAGTAGAAGGATATAGAGTAGAAGACTCTACCCCAGCAAGATTCTGGCACTAATAAAGAGTTTTCTGAAAGTCTGGAGCGTTTTTCTTTCCCCCTTGCTTCCCACTTAGATCACAGCTTGGGCTTTTCTAGTGATGGCTGGGAGCCAAATTCCCTAAAACTGCTAGAAAGGCAGTTCTCATACTATTTACAGCATAACCGGAAGCCAGAATTAGCAGATATCTCATGAGTAAGCTCATTCTCATGAGATTTCTGGTCCAACTTTGCACACTGGAGGAGATAGAACAGCAATAGCAGGACCATATTAAGCTCCATACAAATATTACATGCCCGGACCAGTGTATTGCTTTACACTGAAATATTTTAATAAAAGGTGTGCCAGCACCCAAGAAATAGAAGTGAGGGAGTTCCCTAACAACTAGGTTATCTCATGTTCTGGCAGGGAGAGCCTTTCAAAGCCACTTGGCTATGCACTACACACAGATGGGGCCAGAAAACAAGGTGTTTACTGACTGTTTTTGATGAGGCGGTCCTTTTCCAGGAGATAGGAGATGTGGTTTTGATTTCTCTCACTTTTTCCCAAACAGACCTCTTTTTTTCTCTACATGAATATTTAATTATTGGGCTACGAGGAACAAAGAATACACTTCCCAGAAAAGTCGGTCCATTGGGCTGATTCTGCGTGCCAACTTTTCTGAGGATCCCTCTGGTTTGGACTCAGGTGAGACATGTTGGGGTGAGAAGCTCAGCCCACGTAGGAGAACAGACATGCTGACCGCTTCAGGATGTGGGGGTTTGCTGCATGGTCCCCACTATAAAAACTTCAGTGCCAAGGGAGCTTCAACTAAGCTCTGCACCTGGAGAGCTAAGATGCAGTAAGAATGAGTATTCCAGAGTCTCAGGGTGCCCAGTGTTGGACTTGAGGACCAAATAAACATATTTTATTGTCTTGGACCAATATGTGCTTCTCTTTTCCAGTTTCTCAATTTGCAGATCGGTGTCTGCGTTTGGTCCCGGTTTATTTTCAGGTAGCAAAAGTGAATACCACACAATTATTCTAGGTGAACTCCCTAACTAAACTAAATTATCATTTTCTTTAATCTGAAAACACAAGATAAACCTACATTCATAAGAGCTTCTTCTTGCTATATAGATACTTATTTGATGATTCACCAACACTTAAAGTTCTCATCTCAAACTTTAAAGCAATTTGAAATCATGAATTATGAACTACAATGGTATGCAAAAGTCAAGAGACACAGAGAACTTCAGGGGCCTTCCTCAACAGCAGCAGCAGGACTTCCATTTATTTCAGCGTGTTAAGACCTAACTTTTGAATTTTGTTCAATGAAGAGGGCTTTTTTGTTACTTTTTTTGTTAGAAAGGAAGATTTGTTCCTATGCATACTAGAGGCAAGGGCAAAATTCTTCTTCTTTTTTTTTTTTTTTTCTTTAAATATGTTTAAGAGCAGGATCAAACCTCTATTTATTTATACACCAATTAAAAAGTTCCATCCTTCCAGCTGGGAAAATGCTGTCAGACCAAATTTGTTATGTACTGTACATTTTATTTTTGGAGCAGGGAGCTAACAGTAAGTTGAGAAGTTTTTTTCCCAGCAGAAAAGATATAGCAAATGTTTTTAGACATTCCTGGAATTAGATCAAGTTTTGAATTGGAAGCAAAATAAAGTGGCTCACATAATGAAAAAAAAAAAAAAAGAAAAAAGAAAAAAGAAAAGCAAAACCTGTGCAATTATATTAGGTACTCCAGTATTAACAGCAATTATTGTCACTTATTTATTGACTGATACCTATCTCAATTGGCATTCATGAGGTAAGACTGATTTACATCTACCTGAGAGACAGATCTTTGTGTTTTCAAGAAAAATGTGGCAATTTTTCAGCAAATTCTCATTCACTGTTTCCAGCACATCAGTTTTAATTCTGCAACTCACTCATTCTTGGTCTTCATAGTAATCAGTACAGTGAACTTTTTATGGAAAAGCTTTTCTGTTGCAGGGTAGGTCCTAAGCAAATGCTGCAGAATAGTTCCGTGAACCAGCTGGGATGCACATTTGTGATTTGCTTTAGAAACCTAACTGCAGAATTTACATTCCTCAGGGAATGGGAACATTAGCTCTGATGACATTTTTCCAGTAAACCAGCTTGAAGTTCAAATATTTGCAGCAAAATGTTTCTGTTGACCATTGGGGTATGTGTGTGAATCACAACACTGATGATGATACAAATAAATTTTAAATAAGTCAATGAGACAACTTCTAGAGCTAGTTAGGAAACAAGGATTCCATTCCACAACTAAGAAAAAATTGACACCATTGAGAAAAGCACTTCATATATCAGTGAAACTGCATTTCCCAACAAAAGCTGTTCAGCAAAAATATGTGATGACCATTTGCAAGTCAAAGGAATGGAGGTTCATCAATTAAATTATTCCTTTTACCTCAGTTAATCTTAGTGGATAACACTCAAATCATGTTTTTTGAATCACATTCTGGAAGGAGTTTTCTCAATCTGAAATAGCTGTCTGGCAGGTCTCTTCTCAGCTCAGGACATGAAGAGAAATGGGGTAGCTAAAGAAAGTATTATTTTTACAGTACGTTCACAGGGTGTGGGAGTACCTGATGCCTGAGCAAATGCTCAGAGGGAGGGATGCCCAAATCTTTTTATAATGCCTACAGTAAACCCATGTAAACTCATGCCTCTAGCTTCATTAAACTTGATACATTGGATTACCATATAAAGAGCTTGATGTAAAATTCTGAGGAACTCTCGTATTGCTAGTTGGGAAATGTTAGAACTAGTGAAACTTGACAAATATAAGAGCACCCTTCATTTTCCTCAGTCAATGATGCTGAGAAGTGAAAGCTTTCAGCCAAAGGAGAGACAGCAGGACTCTTCAAAAGCACCTCGTGCTCAATCAAAAACAAGTTCTGAAGGAAGATTTTGGACATGTATTTGTGTGTATCACATCTGTGCTGGTCATGCAGCTTAAATGCAGTGGGTTCATTCTGGTCCCCCTGCCCAATAAAATCACCAGCGCACCTTCAGAGTTACATTGGTATGAAAGCAAAATCCAGCCTCACAGATGCGGTCTGTCTGCACCTTCCCACTGAGCAGGAGATGGCATTACTCCACCCCCAGGACTTTAGCAGGTTAGCAAAAAAAAAGCAATACTTTCAACATTTGAGAATGGCTTTATTATGAAAAAATTTAAATCTTGGCTAGTTATTATTATTCCCAAATCAAAAGCAGGTCATCCTTTCTTTTTAATGCAAGAAGCATTTTTTAATTAAAAAACTTCTAACAAAATTACATGTTTGGGATTCTAAACCTCTATAAAAATTCACCTTTTCCTGGACCGAGACAGGAAAATATCCACCTCAAAAAAAGAGAGCTTTAGAAAGCTGTAAACGTCTGAAATCAACATGTTTTAACAGATCACTGGAGTTCTCAATGACAGCAGACCCAAAAGGTGTTTGCTACAATCAGGACAATAAAACATTCCCATCTCAGTTCAGTATACCACACTTTTTCTCTTTTTTAAAATCTCCACACATTGCTTGCTTTGGCAACCTGAGAAAGGCTTTACAGTATACACATCCTGGCCCCTAATATTTTTTTCCAAAATCTTAAATTTCTTTTGTAGGAAGGATGAGCTGCTGGTGTGAGGAGGAGGAAGAGGAGCAGGTCTGTTTGGGTTCTGGCCATGTCACCTGGTCTCTGAAGTTTTAGTCAGTTTTTGATATTGTCTTGTTTTGTCAGTGCCAGACATGTCAGTTTACTGATTTTATTAAAGCTAACCTAACTATGCAGTCCATCACTGACCAAGCACCCTTGAGTTGGATCACTGGGACTGTGTAAAAAAAAAAAAAAGCTCAGAAACTTACTTATTAATTTCTCTCAAAGTCTAGCATTTGTCTGAGGAGGAGCTTGACTCTGCTGCTTTGCAATAGGAGAGACAAGTATTCATTGTTTGCGATCTGATATCTCATAAGCACCGCTCGAAAGGAGGCAGTGGAAAAGTTGCTTAAATATCCCGTCCTGCTAATGTGTTGATCCTGCACCGAGTTGTGCTCTCCCCCTGCCATCTGTTCGGTGAGGAGTCAGAGCACCGTAAGAGTTCTTCGTTTCAGCCTGCCAGATCGAAAGACACTTTTATCTGGGTGAAACGTGCCCTCAGGGGGAAACACTAAGAGATAAGCCTTCTGCTAAGACTGTGCTTGCTCACACACTGGCATCACGGACAACATTCAGGAGGGCTGAAGAAAAGTCGTATTAGAGTAAAACTGCTGACACATGTTTGAATGAGACATACACAGGACTGTTGGTCAAATGACACATTGCCTACATTTGCATCTATTCCAGGTGCATGCCATGATCGGTCTCCACGGGGAGTAGGGGTAAGCCAAAGGGAAGCAGATCACAGAGTTCGCTTTTGATATCCATGGATATGGTCGCACAGCCACACACGAGCATGACCTTAGGCTACCATATGAAGGGAGCATCTCTAGGAGGTAGATTCATCTCCACAGCCCGGGTGAGCAAAGGGAGGACCGGGAAAGGATGCCAGTGCAGGAAGCCAAAGGCCTGCTCAACCGAGAGTGTCTACAGAGGCTGCTTCCATCATACAGCCTCAGCCTGGAAAGACAAATTTTGGGCCAGGACAGCTATTGCTAGAACTGTAGCAGAGCTGGTTGAGGGCCAGAGCGGGTTCCTGGTGTCCGTCCCACCATTTCCAGTGCAGGTTTGTGTTGTAGTAGGACAGCGTTACCTCTGCACCCACCCGGCTGCCTGCTAGGCCCCAGTGCACAGCCCCGGGGTTCGCCTGCCTGTGCCCAAGGCCAGCTCAGCTGTGGTGCAGCTGCGTGACCTTGGATCTGACCGCTGGGAAAGAGCTGTGTGGGAAAGAGCTGGGAGAAGCCTCACTGGGAGACTCTCCTCTTCCCTTGGGAGCCGCCTTTACGCCCAGGCCCTCGGTCTCCGTCCTTGCACGAGCTGCACAGCAGCTCTGCCTCTGCCCGGCCTCGCACCTCACTGACCTGGACCTTGACTCCACACCTGGGTCCTGCCGCGTTTCCCCAGGCTTGTCTGGCCATCGTTGGTATCCTGGCTGCTCCTCGCCACCTGCGTTCAGGTTCACTGCCCCTTCACCTCCGGGGGCTGCCGGACTGCACCCTGCTGGGCAGCACGCCTCCCTGCCCGCCATGTCGTCACCACCAGCTCCCCATCGCCCTCCCGGGAGCAGTCCTCTCCTGCTGCTGCCCGACACCCTTGAGCTCTCTGCTGTAGCCGCCTGCTTTATCGCACCGGCTGATGGTGGGGACTCAGGACAGGGAATAGCTAAGCCAGGTTTATTTTTCACTGGTTTAAATCCGCTGGATTTAGGGACCTGTTTCTGATGCATGGTAAATGGAAGAGAACCACTGTATGTACGTTAAGGTTGGGAAAGGCTTGCTCGTTTGTTTTTGCTATCAGTAAAGTATTGTTCCCTGCAGTGGATTCTCCAGACACATGTCCTGCTCATCTTGACTGAGGGACTGGAAATTTCATCATTTCCTAGGAAGAATATCATACAGCCTAAAAAAATCTTTGTGTTAGGAAATACTAAGAAAGCAAGCATTTTGTGGAGAAAAGAAATGTGATCAGAAACCTCTGAATTGAGCTGCTGGCCCAGTAACTGTTTCTGTGTTAAGCTGGGCGATATTTGTTAACTCTGTGACCCGTGGACCACTGGAGGTGTGGCCCACAAAAATCCCAGAGAAACCAACCAAAGTGTTCCAGGGACCAGGAGAAGAGGCCAGCTCTCCCATTGCCAAACGTGCAAGGACCACGGAAAGCCGTAGGAATTAGGATATCTGAGTTGACATGCCTGTGCATTCTCATTGGTTTGAAGACTCAACATGGGCTCCTAAGCAGCTTGGGGACCTCCACGGCTCTCCCTGTTGCCTTGTGGTTTGTCATAATTGTGGTAAAAGTGTATTTCAGGCAGATTTCATGGATGTTCATAAAGACATAAGTTCATAAAGTTTAAGGAGAACTATCTTCATGCAGTTCATGAAGACCTGATCTTCAATTAATTTTTCTGGGGTTTGACCTGCATAACAAAAAAATAGTCCCATGCAACCACTTGTTTTCTTGTTTCAGCGACCAACCCAACCTGGCACGGTTGTCCTCAAGCATCCTTCCCTTTTTAAGGCTATACACTTATTATCGCCTATTGGCATGGTATTTTTTTAAGCATTATTGTTGCAAGAAGGAGAGAGAAAAGAGCTTTCTTTAAAAGGCAATGCAGTGCCTGCCTGGAAGCCCCTCACCCAGTCCCTGTCCAAGCATTGGAGGGTATGTTTCTTTAAGGCTGGTTATGTGTTCATGTAACAGGGCAAGTGCATACGTGAAACAAGCTTTTGCTGAAGCCTTAAGTCTGCGGGGGAATTTTCTAATGATCGTTTTTAGTTAATAGGCACAAGTTGTTAGCCTGAGCTGGGAAAGCCTTTTTTTGTGTGTGCCAATTCCACCCTCTCTTTTTTTTTGTCATGGATTTAGTTCCCACAGCTAATGCACCTAATAATGAGACTGGGCAAGCGAATGCCAGCGTAATGATATGGAGCTTGTTTGGCCCTGACAAAGAACACAGAGAGCGGCTGGATGGCCTAAACGACAGGCCAAGGACTCTATTCATCCCAAATGATCTCTCGCCTTGCATGGCACCGAATCCCGCAGAAGGAAGGCTACATGGCCGGGCTGCACCTCAGGATGGGAGAGGTGTCCAGCAGGGACTCGGCTGTGCCCCACAATGCCCCCTGAGCCCCTGTCGTGGGGCTTTTCACTAAATGGGGGTCAAAACAGAGAAACAATCAAGGGTTAAGCCCTTGGCTGAATATTTTAATTGCTGTTTCCTAACACATACACACCAACCAGTAACAGAGGGGGAAAACATCCTTTAAAACCAGACAGGTTACAAGGGTCTTGCTCAGCCCCAGCTCCCCCAGCTTCAGTGGAAAGCAGGGAGTGGTATTCTGTCTTTTTAAGCAGCATTTTCCCTTCAGTGGTTTTTCTCTTCCCTTCCCCTCCTTCTTCAGGCTGAGTTAATAAACACCTAGCAACTTACTCCATGGCGTCTGTGTGCAAACAGCTCCCACTGAGCCAGTGAAAACTACTCCTGCGAGAATTCCATTAGAGCCTTTTCCGCCTCGGCCTCCCAGAGCACTCCACAAAGGAAGGTGGTATTCCTGCGTATGGTCCATTTCACCGATCAGGCCAGCCCAAATCCCGTCCCATGGTTCATGTCCCATCAGTTCAATCACTGACGGGCCATGAACCAAGCCTCCTAACTCCCAGCTGTCCTCTATTTCGATGACTTGGCTTCAGTTTTGCATTTGTTGCAACCCACCAAACCCTCCTCAACTCAAGGAGCTCTGAGTGGGCGAGAAGAGCAGGTTAAAATTACTGTGGGCACAAAAGGCATTGGGGTGGGGTAGGGCTGGCAGTAGACGAAAGCTTAGTTGTGTCTTGGAAGGCCCCATTAGGGCTCCTTCTCTTTAACAGGGATCAAAACAGAGGAATTTGTTATGGGCTAAGCCTTGAAGTGATAATCAGAAATATTCTGTAGTACATAAAGTATTTTCTAAATGGTACATTTTCCCATAGACAACATTTTTCTGAAAATTTTTCTTCTTGCAGAAAAATTGCCTGATATTTTAAGAAAAAAAAACCCAAAATTTGTTTCATCATCTGTAGATCTTCTTTCAAGAAGCAGAATTGACAGAAAAAGTCCATCTAATACTCTCTCTTTTTGTTCTAGCAACATTTTTCGTAGGAGCAAACAACATCTTTTTTAAGTAACTCTATGGATAAGTAATTTGAGAGAAAAAATTTAGTTTGATGTATTTTACTGCTTACAGAATATCTGCCAGCAAATGGTCATATTCTCCATACTGTACAAAAATACTCAGCACTGAGGAGATTTTTGAATAATTTACATAATATTGCATTATTTTAAACAGATTTCTCTCTTTGCTAGAGGAAATAACTTGCTTTGGTGTAATTGGTCAGCTGAGTCGATGGCATATGTTTCTTGTCCCCAGCTGGATGACCATGTTTCCCCTATGAACATAAATGTTCATGTGTGGAAATACTGACCTATCCAAGGTTGGAATTTGTACAGACTGGTCGTTTGTGATAAATAAACTTAACTATGTGAATGCTCACAGAAAGCTGAAATGAGTGGAATATTAGTACAGCTGAAGCAAATTCGTGTATAGATTTTAATGAATGCTCATGGAGTAATGTTTGCAGAACCAGTTTGATCTGAAAGTGTCTGGTGAGATGCTTCTGTGCACAATCAGTGCTTGACACATCCATCAACAGGATGTCTGTAAAACTGTCTTGCACGCTAATTATGATTTTGTTATCAGGCATCGCATAAATGCCGTTACACAGACACATTAGGTCCTTGCTTCTCTGTGAAGAAAAATACTAATTCGAGCATTGCCTATGGTTATGACAGGCAGGTAGATTTCACATGAGGTTATGGATTCTGCTTTGCTACTACATGCTCTAGAAGGAAGCTCTCAAGAAACAATAGTCTGCGTTAGAGGTAGTATTTGAGGTGTAGCATTATTTTATTTTAATCAGAGCCTTTTACTGTACACTATAAGAAACCCCTATTAGCATTTTCTTTTCAGATGCTTTTCTGCACCACAGCTGCTATGACTCTGCAGTCAGGAAAGCAGAACTGGTGTGACTGCACTTCAGGAAAGAAGTTGAAAAGAGAGAAGAAAAAAAAATAAGGCTTTCTAAGACAGCTAGAAGAAAGCATGCCAATTAAATTTTTAAAGAGAGACAGAGGGTGGGAAGAAAAAAAGAGCTAAAAAGCTGGAGGAACCTGGGGAAAGTTGGGGAGGGGAGAGGGGAAAGAGCACAAGAGAACCATAGAAATGAGAAATGGGATGAAGGATGAAGTGATGAAAATTAAGGCACTGTACAGCAGCAGCACAGACATTGAACCCAGTTACTGAGGGAGAAGGAAAGGAGGACCAGAAGAAGACATGTGGTGAAACAAGGGAAGAAAAGTCCATGCAAGGAAAGAAGGGGATCCACACAGAAAAAAAGAAAGAAAGCAAAGAGGAATGTGACCAAGACAAGAATCCTTTTTTAGAGTGGTGCTGTCTTACCAAGCAGGGAGGCAGGGAACAAGTGACAACCAATACACAATTTGTGTTAATAATGCAGTAGGTTCCCTGCTTGTGTTCAGCCTATATACTTCATTGCAAATTTAAGTGATCAGGAGTAACTTCAGATGCATTTCTTGGATTTGGTAGCATGCTTCTGAAAAGGCAATCTAATATTAAGAGCATTTTACCAAAATGAACACAAGAAGACTCATCGTTCATTATAATCATGTTAGAATGGATACTACGGCATATGCCAAGAACACACCAATGTTACTATTATTTTAGAAAATCCTAAATAATTTGCCACAACCTATTAAGCTAGTACAATGAAGGAACATAGCTCCTTTTCTCCTTAGGACAAGCCTCATGTATCATTCAACACAGTTAGTTGCTTAACTTTACTCACAAATAATTTGATCAAAGACGATGTGATTTCTTGTTCCCATAAGGCTAAGCACATACAGAAAGCTTTGCCGAGTCAGAACTTAGACTCACTGCCACCAAATCAGCCACTTTCCATTAAAACCTTCAGAACTGCATATTAACTCTCAGGCACTAAATGATGGATCACATGCAGATATTAATTTTCCTAACTACATGCTATTACTTCTGTAAGAAAGTCTCAGAAGTCAGGGCTGATAAAAAGACTGGAAGCATATGATGTTGGCAAGATTCACAGTTGTGCTGAAAGCTAGAGAAGGATGGAGCTTCGCTTCATCTTCTTGTGATTAAGGAGCAATATCAGAAGCAAGAGAATAAATATATCCCAGGAACCATTCCCCACAGACACACGCGTTTCCAACAACTGCTGAATTAGAATACAAAGTCCCGTTTTCAAAATTCTCTAACCTACTAAAGATTTTAAATTCTAATAAAAGTCAAAGAGATTGGGGCCCTTTGCCCCACTTACTTTCTTTTCAGGAATATAATTGACACCTAGAAATTCTGTTCTCCATGTATACCATGTATTTTACTCAATCATTACCCTTGTACTGCAAAGGAACTTGATACTAAGCCTTTGACTGATTGTTCAAGCTAAATTTTTCAGGTGTGTAGGTACTTAGAAACAAAGATGAACACTAGTAGGATCTAGAAAACCCTGTCGAGGAGAGACCATCAAAATTACACTCCTTCCCCTCAAAAGAACCCAAGACCAAATGCGTGAAGAAGTGTGTGCAGATGGACTTGTGCACACAGCCAAATACATGGTTTGTTTGTGACAGAAGAACTTTGACTGCTCTTCCTATCCTGGCAACCATAAATTCAGATTTCCCATGAGAGGTGGCCTATAGTACCACATGTAGCATATACAATCTGAGAATTTTCCCTCTTTGAGGAAAACTTTGAAATACTTTACACAATTTCTTGTGCTTCCCGAGGATTTCACAGTAGCTCAAATACACCCTTTACAGGACAACAAAACATTAAAAGAAAATCAACTATCATCTGATTATAGTGTCATATATTTTGAGGACAGGCGTGAACACCAGTCCATCTAAGCCGGCCCTATTACAAGCCTCAAAATTTCACCCGTTCCTTAACCCTGACTTGTCAGAGAAGAATGAAGTTTGGTCGCAGCACCAGTGCCTTTGAACACAACTCTCCAACACCGCATGTGAGTCTCCAAGAACCCACAAGTTTTTATAAGCAGCACCTTGTTTTGATCTAGCACTTCTCATCCAGAACTCTCAACTACTACCAGTAAGGTCAGTGCCTTCTCCAGTGCACAGACAGGAAAGCAGAGGGATAGGAAGGTGTACAGCCCGATTAGCCCAAGAACGATACTGAGCTCCTGTCCTCCTCTTTCTGCAATCTTCCTATGCTCTGATATCTATATGGAGCATAGATACATGGTCCATTTTGTTTCGGTGGCACCAGAAAATCTGAAAGATTTCTTTTTTACCTGTCTCCTACGTTCACTGTCCCTTTTCTACCTCTCTTCTTTCTCCTCTGACTTTATATATTTTTACCATTGTAATACAAGTTAAGGATTTGTGTTAAAAGACCTGTACTGCATAAGCAGCCCTGTGATCGCAGATGTCAGCTAGACCTGTACATGTTGTAAATTAGTGTGTATCTGCTAACAATTAGAACAGTTTAAACAATCTGAAGATCCTGTTGACTTACCACCAAGTTCCTCTGCAGTAGGAGGGTAATAATTATTGAGTATAATATGTGGTATGCATGAAGCACAGAATTTCCAGGCATTAATGTTTCTTGGAGGTTGCTGAAGCACTCAAATGAAAATGAGTCATTACCTTACAACAGTATTAGGCAAAGAGCTACTCTGTTGGTTTGAGGTTTGTTAAACTAAAGCACATGTTGAATGGAAGCAGTAGCTCTGAAGGGAGCGTCTCAAACATAGCTGGAATCCCAGCATAGTCATGTAAATGGTTTGCACACTGCTACCAAGAATAAATATTTATTAAGCCTTCCTTAAAAAATGTAACAATTGTTTTGCTTATCACTATTGTAGATTGCAGGATGTCGTGTATAAACATTTACATTCTCTCATTGTTCCCACCAGCAAGCATTTGAATTTCACTGTAAACAATTGCTTTGCGTTTGGTGGGGAACGTCAAGTTTCACATCCCACCGGTGGTGGTAGGCACAGCCGTCCACGTTGCAAACGTGGGTGCAGGGAGCCTGCCTGCCGGCAACCTCACGGCTGGGCTGAGGAACCTCTCCAAGGAAAGCTGTCTCCAGGTGGGACGGGGGTCAGCCTGCAAGACTTTGCTCGTTGCATATTCTCTGCAATGCTCTTGGCAACGCTGCGTGTAGCACAGGGATGCGACACGGTACAGCCCCTCACAGAGTAACTCCGGGCAGGGTAGCTGGGCTGTAACGCCATTCAAAGCAGCTACTGGGAAACGACAGGATTCAAGTTGTACTGCCTACAAATGACATTGCTGGGGCTCCCTCGGATTTCCCACCCAGCTCCGTTTAACTGCATCCTGGGATCGCAAGAGGGGAAAGGGAGGCAGCTTCTGCGCTCCCTGTGCCTGTCTCAGAGAACCTCTGAGCTACAGCTGCTCTGGAGACCTCTCCTTTGGCAGGAGCAAAAATCTTAGGAACAGACTGTTGAAGGTATGTGGGCACCTAAAGGTGTAGCCAAACACCCACAGGAGTTTTCAAGAACACCTCAGCTGCCTCGGCATTTTCAGAAAACTCTCCTAGTGCCTATCTGCATCTTTAGGTGCCTAATGCCTTTGAAAAGTTGGCCTTTAGCCCCTTATCCTTATAAAAGTATTTCCCCTGGAATAAATGGCTGGCAATTAGTGTAAGAATGAGGCGCTCCCTTTTAAATCCAGTACAAATAGCTAGAGTAGATAAATCACCACAAGACCAGTGACTCCAGATAGACGTTTTGCCAAAGTAACTCATAAGAATACAATTTTTAAGCTGCCTGACTGTGTTAATGTACGGATAAAGTGTTTAAATCCTGTTACAGGAAGATTTTAAATATAGTTCTCACTTAGCAACTGTTTTCCAAAATTAAGGTACTAATGTCAGAATTAAGGAATGTTAAAAAGACGTTTCCTGAAAACTGATTTCCACAATGGTTTACTGAGTCACAGAAGTGAATGAACAATTAGATGTTTAAAATAACAAAAATCGGATAATATAGAAAAGAACGGACATGAGATCCATTAACTAATTGGGGCAAGGAAGGAACTTCCTTCGCAAGCACAGTAGTGCAATGTTCTCCACTATAATGTATGTTACCAACTCCTTTCAAAGATATCAAACCAGGCAGATACCTGATCAGATGCAATGTGATAATCCCCACAGAGATGTTTTTCACAGGTACTTGAGCAGTATCTGTGTGTTCTCCTTGCACAGTGAGCTGCTGTGATTCTCCAAAGTTATTAGGTTTTGAAGTTCTGAGACCTTTCTACACGCTACAAATTTCCTGCAGCTGAATGAACAGCCTAGAGTTTGCACTGGACTTCTAATGCCTTTTGGTATTATGAGAAGAACAGCAGAGCCCATAAACCAGGCAGAGAAAAGGTAAATGCATCTTCACTAAGAGATCATCATTACAACCACATCAGAATATAGCAATTATTTCATACCAGAAATATGCAAAGGAATGGAAAAGCACTTCTCAAAAATTGTCATTATGTTTTTGAACTTGATGTTGTAACAAACACACAAAGAGAAAGCAAATATAGCGTACCCTTTCTACGTCAGGTCTATATCCAGGGCAGCATGTGCTCCTTTTTTATATCAGGACATTGATAATTTTCCTGCCCATCTGGGAGGGAAGAGAAAGGATATCATTCTTGCCTTTCCCCAACATTTAGTAAGAAGCTGTAGCAGAGCAAATGAACACAAAAGGGGCAAGGAGGCACCTGGACCTCCTAAGCATGATCAACTCATTTTGAAGATGAATGTCTAAGGCATGAACACACTTCTCAGTATGTGATTAGTCTAGGCCACACGCTTCTCTTTCTCAATAGCTCCAGTTAGGTGATGAACTGGAGAACTTTGCAAACAAGCAGGACAGCATAATGTGACGAATTCACCATGGCAGTGCCCACACTTCCCAAAGTACACCTCACATCATGGATCATGTGCTGGGTTTGACTACTACAGGCACATTGATATCCTACGGATTCTTAAAAGATGCTCTAATGGAGGCACAAGGGATTTCATCTGTAAAGCAAACAAAACAGAGAACAAGAAGAGTCCAATATGGCTTTGTGATTGCTTGTGCCAAGATCTCCAAAACAGAAGAAAACCAGTAGCAGAGAAGAAGTAAATCAACTAAGGATGGCTAATTTGAACACCAGTTCCCTGTACATCATAGCAATGGTATCCATCAAGACAAAGATTGTCCTTCCTTTGATTAGCAAGTCATTGTTTTACTTAACCAATCCCATTTTCTATAATTTTCAGCCAACACACTGCTCCTGAGCACCTTCATTCACAGTCAACGTTCACATTTTTATGGAGTGGCTACCACTGGCCATCTATAGCATTTTGGATTACTTCCATGCTGCAACTAGATAACTGGGAGTATAAATGGCAAAATTCATTGCAAAGTCCTTTGAATTATCAAATGTTTCCCCAGCCAGAAATCATATTTATTTTCAAAAAGGTATTTCTGAATCATTTGGTGTCATACCAGTTCTGGCTCACAGGTGTGTAAAGGGAAAAAAAAAGACACATATATGTCAACAAGTTAATTCTGACAAAGCGGGGGGGTGGGGGGGGGGATAAAGAAGGTATTGAAATACGCTCAGTGTACTATACTATCTCGATATTTTTGTGACCTATCATTACCTCCCACCCAAACACTCGTTCCTCTTGTGCATTCAGTGCACCTTTTCTTAAAGTTTGTAAGATCTGTGAAGCAGTACCTACTGGCTGCCTAGAGTGGACCCTGATCCGGGTGAGCTCCCTTGGCACTGCTGCAGTACAAACATTACTAATAATAATAGCAATAAAAATACCAAAGTTTACGTTCATCTCTGTTATTGCTCATTGTCAAAGATTCCCAATGACCACCAGTTATAGAAAAAAACCTTCCAGCTAATTCAGGCAGTCACAGATGACTAACTGCTAGGAAGGAATGAAATACATTAACAAATGAGGACGAGGAGGAGAAAAGTTATTGCTGAGTTAAAATGAGCAACAATGAACTCCTTCTCAAAATGTATCATCAGCTGCAGAAGACAGACAATAAGCCGGAGTTCTCTGTAAAGGAATGAATATCCTGTGAGTATAAACTGTTGGTAAATGGCAGGAAAGGGAACTCCTGGCACTTGTGAACATGTATAAAACATCTGGTGCTGGCGATAGGCGTGCCAAACCTCAGCTGACATACATCGCATAGTGACACCATGGACTTCAGATGGTTAAGTAGTCTGATGAAATTACAAAATCAGTGGATGAGAGGGTGTGGGGGATATATTTGGATTTTAGTCCATCATGTGTCTGTCCAGTGAAATAAAAAAAAAAAATTAAAAATCAAAAGTTCTTCAAGTTTGCTGGAAATTGAAAGGTCTTCCTTAGACACAAAACCTGCTGAAATCCACTGAGATTATATTTACCTTGCTATAATTTTAAACCTTTTGGCTTCAAAAGCCTGATGCTGATTTACATCTTCTGAGGTACCAGCCCTATTTCTAGAAAGTGTTAAAAAAAAAAAAAAAAAAAAAAGAAAAATTCTGAGTGTGGGAGAAGTCTAATGTCTTGATTTAGGTTTGGTTGCATTTCAAGGATGCCCAAAGGGGGAGAGGAGCAAAAAAATGCTGTGGTATGAGTTGTGAGTCTCTCCACATCAGGAGAAGAGAGGATGAATAATTGAGGAGAGAGGGAAATAGTCAAAAGAGACAGTTCCATTAAAAACACAGATAGGAAATAAAATAACTTTGTTTGGAAATATGTTTTCTTTAACTAAGAACTTTCCATGTTTTATTTTGACTGATTACATTACTGGGGAAAATAGTTTGGGGTACTTAGAAGAGAAGTGATGATGAGAAACCAACATGAAGAAAAAGACCTTGGGAGAACAAAAGAGAGAGACACAAGAACAAGAGACATTGCGGACAAGTGTTGTGACAGTAAACTTCTCTTTACTGGACCATAACCATAATGAGATCCAATGGCTGGAACAGAAAGCAAGGCCAGCTTAACAAATAAGACATAACATCAAGGCTAATAATGGCAACCACTTGCCAAGGGAACTTGTAAAGACTCCAGCATCATAAGTATTTAAGTCAAGCATGTTCTTCTAAAAGCTTTGCTTTCAGTTGTCTGAGGTGTGTGGACTTCTGCAGAACAGAAGCAAGCTCTAAAGTCTGCACCATCCAGATGATCACAATGGTCTTTTCTGGCCTTATGCCAAGACCACAAGCTTTTAGCCCTGTTGCTGGGAACAGCATCCTCAGGTGGATCCCTCACAGTGGTCAGTCACGCCTCCCAGACCCATTTACTGGCTGCTGAAAGCTCTCTTGAGTTAACCGAAACCCAGGGTGTCTCCCAGAGAAGGCCTTATCTGAGAAGAATACTTACACCAAAAGCTTCATGGTGGGTGCAGAGTACACAGAGGCAAGGGCTGGAAGGCACCATGACGAATTCAGAGCTCCTTGGTTGCTGGCACAGCTCCCAGCTCCCTGCAGTGGCACCAAGGAAATTTACCTGTTGAAATAACTGCACTTTGAGCAATGATGACTGTCTTTCCTGAAAGTGATAAGGCTCCTCAAAAGAACACTCCTCTCCATTTCTCAAGCTGCAGACAAGATTTTCCTCCTATTACCAGGGCTATTCAGCACAGCTCCGCAGAAACACATGGAGCAACACCGGTGTAAAGCATGTGCAAGTGAGAGAGAAACCAGGCTTCTTACATTCGGTCTTCTCCACTCAGAAAACAGGACAGCAGCAGAGGCTCAGCATAAAGATGTGGTGTGTGCCGTGGTGGCCTCAAGCCACAGACTCTGGTTATAGATGCATAGTTCAATGTAGAACAAACCACAGTTGAAGAACTTTTGTGCTGGAAATGTGCTTCAACCTCATACCAAGACAATAACCTTCTGTGGAACCCAGATATAGATTTGAATTTACTGTTCCTCCAAACCATAGGTACGTTCAGCGAACTCTGTATTTTGTTTTGGTATCATTTTCTAGTTACCTAGCACTGAAAAAGAGTGTATGTTTATGTAAATGCCTTGGCTACTTTTCTGATCCTATGTCAGGAAGAGTTTTCAATTTGTTTATTTTTTGTGTGTGTGTGAGAAGGTGTCTCCCCAATCATACTCATATTCTTTAGGCACACTAGTTCTGTCCTTCTTCACCTGCCAGCAAGCAAATTTGGCTCCTACATTAGCAGCTGCAGCATTTGTTCTCACCTTGTGATAGCTTTTTTAGCAATTTAACCAAAAGCATGACATTCCCTTTGCATTTGTACCATGCTTCTGGTCACTTGAAGACCATGGCCACCAGCAGAGCTACGATCCAGAGCTCTGGAGACACAGATCCCCGTCGGTCAGGCTAGGCAATAATGAGGGAAGGGCTTGCATCTGCGTACGCTTCTCACGCATAACAGTGCCGTGTAACAGACTTTCAGACCAGGTTTCGTTATGATCATCTAAGACTGCAGAATCCAGGCAATAATGTCGGTATTAAGGCCCGAGCTTCTGGTTGAGTTAGATCAAATCATTTACAGTTATCCGGGGAGGCAATGAAGACCCCTTCAGCACTGCCCTGAGAAGCTGTGCCAACAGTTCATGCCCCTCCTTGTTAAAAATGTGCATCTTATTTCAGACATGAGCCAGCCGGGGAGCTTTATGACAACTGGATTTTGTTATGCTTTTGTCTACGTAATTAAATGGTCCTCTCCAGCCGCAATTATCCCCCCTCATGGAGGTGCTTTCGCCCGTAATCAAATGGCCATTTCACCTGCAGCAGGCGGCTGGTGGGTTTCTCCACCCCAGATCACAGGCTGGCACCAGCACCTGCGACTGGAAGTATCGCACCCGAAGATTCTTCTTCCAAAGCTTTTCCCTGATGGCCAAACCTCCAGCTCTCCGGCAGCAGCAAGAGACTGAACAGTGCCACGCTCCGGCCACCGCCGTGGCTTAACGGGGAAAAAGGCGCATGTGTGTGTGTGTGTGTGTGTGTGTGTGTGTCCATGGGATCTGCTGGTTAAATGTTTTCCTTTCCCAGGGGATATATTTGACATCAAGATAAAGGGGCAGTGTGGAAAACAAACTTACTTTCGCCCCCCCTCTCCTTGGAGTTTGGTATTGTAAAACAAGCCGCGCTAGCTGAGATTCTTTTTGAAAGCTCCTGGTTATCTTAGCAGCTGTAATATAAACCACAATCTCCTTGAAGTATCTCCCTGCCACAGCTCCCTTCCTAGTGGGGGGTGGAGGGGCAACACATACCATAGTATTCACGGGGAATAACATATCTTTTCGTAAGTTCAGGCATTTTTTTAAGCTGGCTAATGCAATACTGTATGTTTTCTTTTGGAGCTCTGCTAAACCCGCTAGTTACATATGTGCAAAATGCGATAGCGTCCATCTCTCTGCACCTCATTAACAGTATCTCCCTTGCCTTTTGTTTCGGTCATGACGAACTACAGTGGGAAGTAAAAGGGGTGATGGTTATGAAGTGTGTGGGTGAAGGGCAAAATCAGAGTGGTTCTGCGTGAGTGTTGCTTGTTTTGATGTTAAGGCTGTTTGAGGTGTCTCCTGCTGAACCATGTCCCATGCAAGCCAGCTCACGTCTGTGTGCTGCAGAGGAAACATGCCTGTAATTTTGACACCCTCCAAGGATGATGCCCGTAGTACAAGCACCTGTGTGTTAGGAAGTCACAAGACTTTCAGCTGGTACCTCTTGTGGTTGCCCAGGGGAGCCTTCCTCCTCTTGCAACCTCTGGCCTTTGAAGGCAAGGGACCTGGCCCCATGGGGAAGCTCCAAGAGGTGGCTGGGCTGTCTGGCAGGCAGTGATCTCCACACCCGTGTTCCTTAACCCACTCCAGTTTTTCTCCTCCCTCTCACTTTCCTCCTCTGTGGGTGCGAAAACGACTGGGGAGGAAAGGGAAGTGGAGGTGCCAGGCTGGAGAAGACATTGGCTCCCCCTTCTGCAGCTGATTTGCCACTACAAGCAGTAGCCAAAACTTTCCCCCTCCTTCGAGAGCCCCAGGCCCCCGGCCAGTCTGGGTACGACGTCCCCAGCCACGCAGCGGTGGAAGCCCTGCGCTGGGTCAAGCCGAAGGCACAGCAATAAAGAAGGAGCAGGTCATGGAAACCTGTTTCCATTACGGTGCTTGTAAACAGCCTTCCAGATTATCTTCTTGATTATCGTACCCTACCTGTGCTGTTTCCATCTCGGAGGAGCTGAGCGCTTTTAAACCTTGCAGCTGCATCGCCGTGGCGGAAAGTACCTGCGAGGGCAGAGGCCCAGCAGGAACCCGGCACAAGGGTTTCGGTGTCTCTGGCAGAGGGTTTCTCCCCCCTCCCAGGCAAGTTCGTCCCTGACTTCCTAAGAGCACTAAATGAAGGAGGGGTGGCAGGTCTGGAGACCACCCCTCGATCAAGTGCATCGTTAGTTACCCTCCTAAAAGCTACCTCTGCCTTATCCCTTCTTACTCTATAACCTGTACTTTCAGCTGCGTCCTACAACTGAAAGTCTTTTTTTCTGGAAAACAGATTTGTCACTCTTTCAACTCCTTCAAAGAAGGAAATAAGTGAGTAATGCTTTCAGAGCTACCCAAGTAACTTGGGAGCTTGTATCCCATTGTTTCTCATGCTAAGCAATTCTGATTTCTTTTTTTTTTTTTTTTTTAAACTTGGCCCAAAATCTTATTTCCCAAAATAATTAAGGTGGTTTGGAGCCACAAAGTCTAACTGTAAATTGAATTTGGTCTCATAAGTCACTTCTTTGGAAATGCTAACCTTGATGTGGCAGACACAGTGTAACTGGCAGCACTCATTACAGGTTGTTGCTTCTTTTACCTAGTTCAATGACGGGACTAGGGGGCTCAAACACCAGATTAAAGCACCGCAGCTGAGCCAAGGTAGGTGGGTATGTGCATATGCTCTTACTCCCTGGGCAGCATGAGATGAAAAGTGCTTAACTTCTGCCACTTTCTTCTGAGGTTTAACATAACCTGGTTTAGCTCACGTTTGCCACAGGCTAAGAGCGTGCACGCAGTCGCCAGCGTGCAGATGACGACCATTAAATCATTAAGCAGCAGTAACTGCCATGAGTCTGTGCTCTTCCCTTCCAGTCTGGTCCTCAGGCTGGGTCACTCCAGCCCTGTGGGACCCACCTCCGGCGATCTGCTGGGACCTCTTTTTCCAGGCTCAGCCAATACAACACACGTTGGCATGGATGCATTTCAGTAATGAAAAATAAAAATGCTTTTGCCGGCTCCTCCAGTCAGGGTGAATTTTTCCTTTATTATGTGTGGCGATGGCTTACCTTTTTCCCGTTTCTTCAGGCGCCCCGAGGCACTGTGATAAATGGAGCTGCGCTGCGTCAGTGACACCGCGGACGCCAGGAAAGGGGCAGCTCCTGCCGCAAAGAGTGGCCAGCCGGCGCGGCTGGGGGAGGCCAGGGCGGGGGAGATGGCAGAGCCGAGAAAACAAAGAGGTGGCAGCAAAAAGGCCAAAAGCTGTCCAGCTTCTTCTTGGTGTTCGTTTTCATCTTTCTTCAGTGCCACTAAGGAGATGGGAAGTCTAAGGAAAAGAGAGGGCAGCAAGGTCTGAAGACGTGCATAGCGGGGAAAACTGCAAGAAGGGGACAGGAGACATCACCAGCTTCTCTCCGTCTCTGCCTCAGCTGCTTTCTCTAAGCGCTGAGCTGGTGAGAGGGTCTGGCCAGCTCCTGGTGCCTCCTCCCAGAGGTCGGAGTGAGGGAGGACACGGCAGGGTTCCTTCCTCCGTGCCCCCTCTTCCAATGCTGCTTCATAAACCACCAGTAATCACAGCTGAGGCAATCGTTTTGTCAAAGTCAGGGAAAAGGGCATCATGAAAAAGACAAAAACATGAAAACAGAGGAAATGCACATTATCTGGTAGCACCAAGCAGTGCGTAAGCGTAACAGGGGGAAACAAAAGAGACATGCTGTAGGGTAAACATCAAGGTGCCATCGCTGGTCTTCATTATGGTGTAAACCAGCAGAAACCTCTGCAAAATCAATGGAGATATACTGGGACACCATATCCATGAACCAAAACTGAGCCCACAAAGTCTGTGCTGTCGATTCCCAGATCTTATTTTATTTATTTATTTTTAATTTTAGTGAGAACAAAAGAGCTTTCATGCCTCCAGGAAAAACCTTAAGCTGTTATTTTTGCGACTTGCAGGAACAGGGAAGATGTGTTGTATTTCTGAATTTCTCTGTTAGTGTATTTCTGAAATTCCTCTAGTCTTGATCACTCCATGAGGTTTGCGTGAAAAGGTGCTTCACAGAAGTGCTCTAACATGCCACATCTGCACAACCCCATGAATAACAATGAAATGTGAAAAGCCATGGATAACTGCAGAGAGAAAAATTCACAAAGTAAAGAGCTTCTCAGCTGCTAAAACAAAATTGTTGCCTTGAGGTTAGTCCATTGTGCAGCACATCAGAACAAGATGTAGCTGACACTGACTTGTGTTCGTGCCTCTGGCGTTGATGTCTCTGCAACTCTAGACAACTTTTTAAAACTCTCTCTTCCTCGGTTAATGATTTGGAATAAACAGTGTGAAAAATGGTAGTACTATTAAGGACTTTAAAAAAAAAAAATCATAACTGCCAATACCCCAAACCCAAAAGTTTTAACGGAAATGCCAAATTTTTGACAAAACTTTGGGAATGGTTAATGGTTTCTAGGGTCCCGCATGGAGCCCGTTGCAGCGAGACAGACCCAAGGACAGCAGTGGGTAGAGCGTTTGTGCTGTCCCCCTCCCCTCCCAGGGAGCCGTGAAATCCCACCTTTCCCTGGCAGAGCCTCTCCTCCCGAGCCACCCACTTCCTTCTCAACTTCAGCTGAAGCACCCCCGCAGGTATTTACAGGCTGAGGAAGCCAGGTCACCTCTTGACAAATGGTGACTTTAAATTCCTTCCATCACTCCCAGCCGAGGCAAGGAGCGGGACTCATTTTAGTTCAGGCAATGATTTGGTAGTTGCTTTTTTTTCCACTCCAGAACAAACCACTTCAGCTTGCATTGAATAAAGCACTCTAGACTTGAAACACAATGTTCTCACTTTCCAGTTAAAAAAACCCAAGAAAAATAGATAAAATGAATGGTGAAAAACATTGACCAGGGAAAAAAAGTAGTTGTGTCCCTCATTTTCCAGTACCAAGCGGTGGAGCTGCTCAGGCACGGTTCAGACCCCTCCTTTTGCCTTCAGAGACTCACATCTCAGGGCAGCACCTTCGCCGCCTCGGTGCTTTCCCTGGGAGAGGAGGAGTGAAAGCCACTCTCAATCCCTTGGCTGACCTGAGTCTTCTTTGCCTAAATAAACATGCAAGAGATCAGAGCCTGGGACTCAGATGCTCCCTCTCCTTGGTGAGTGTCCTCGGGACAGGCTGGCAATCGCTTTTTCTCACCCTCAACTCCCCCTCTCCGACGCTGCCCTCCAGCTTGGTAAATATTCCTTGGTATTCCTGACAGAGCAGGATGGGTCCCATAGGAGCAACTGTGAACATCACCAAACAAAATAGCCCAAACATGAAATTACGATGGAAAACTGTTTAGGATCACTCCACCTCAAGAGAAGGAGAAGTTTGAGCTTGTCTGTCCCCCCTCCTGGATGCTAATAGATAAAAAGGGGGACATATATCTTTCCTTTGGTTTTGTCAGTGTATCTTAATATATTTTTTACCTGAACAACTTTTCAGCAAATACCATTCAAATTTATGAACAGTTTCTAGACAATAAAACTGGCATTTTTTTCAGCAAAATACCCATTTGCCACCAAAACGAAAGAAAAATCACCCAGCTCTGTTTTACCACATGGATGTGAGCTACAATTTCACGTGGGCTCCAATCCTAGCGTGAAATTCACCCAGCCCTGACCCCCAAAAAGCTGCAATTAACCACAACCGGCACATACACTTGAGGGACCCCAGCACGATGATCAGAAAGTCCCGACACACCAATCTCATTTTAAACATTTCCTGCGACAAAGGGGAGGATCTGGGGCAGGCAGAGGGTTGCGTCCCCTCCCATTTTACCGGAGCGGTGAAGGGCACCTCCCCTGCACACCCCCGTGTATTATATTCCACTTCTCCTTGTCACGCTCCGTATGATGTTGTTTCTGCGCTGTGAAGGGTGTCTGGCTCTCCCCTTGACTAATCACTGGGCGCTGGAGGGTCCTCTCTGGAGCTTGAGAACTTGACCTCCGATGACACCAGTTTGACAGGGATGCGGATACATGTGGCTCCCCTCACTCATCCCCACTCACCCCAGGAGTTCTCCTCTGATGCCCTGTCAGCAGAGGCTTTCAGACAAAAGATACTGATGAAATCAACAACAGCCAAAGGAATGTGGCCTTCTGGCCTAACAGCCTTTGATTGATATTCTTTATTTCAACAAAACCTTAACTTGGTTAAAAATATAGCGTACAACCTGTTTTGGCATTTCCAAGCAGGACATGTCTGCAGAACTAGCAGGGTCATTGAGGCAATGTGTTTCAAAACAAATAACGGGTCTCGCTTTCAAAATCACAAGGTCGCTTTATCTGTACATATTTCTTCTGTAGTCTGCCAAGCTGCCGCTTTAAAAAATAATCATGTCAATACTCTTATTTACTATCCGCCTTGCAATAATGCCCAGAGGCCCAGCAAACTAAAGGTTTCCCGATGCCAGATGCATAACGAGACACAGCCCCTGCCCTGCAGAGCTTCCCGTCCCACCAGGCTGTTCGCGGACGGGGATTTGGAGCGCAGAGCCGAGGGAAAGCTGAGACCGCAGAAGCAGAAAGCTCGGCGCGGAGACGAAGGCTGCAGCCTGCTTTGAAAGCCATGCCATGCCCCTCACACATCCCTTTCTGAAACAAGAGTCCCTTTTTCCAGAAGGTCACCCCCTTAATGCCTTCCTAGGTGGAGCTTTCTCCATGTGCCCTCCGCTGCCGGAGCATCCTGCCCGCCGTGCCCAGTCCCTTACCCCCCCAGGAAGGGGGTAAGCAACGCCAGCCCCCGAGCAATTCCCGGGCAGACATCATACCCTCCGCATAACCACCCTTATGCATGGGAGACACAGGGCTTCTTCACACTCTCTTCCTGCTCTCCACGGGAAATTTCATGGTCCCTTTCCCCCCTAAGAAAAATTGCAACTCTTTCACATGAAACTGGAAGCATTTAAAAGCTCAGGCTACAGCTGGCGTCTCTTCTAGGCCGGATTTTGATCCCTTTAATGAAGAAGTGCCAAAATTTCCATGAGAGATAGGGAGTCAGGAGAGATTTCATCTGCAGAGACCTCTGTCCTACAACAATATTTTACTGAAATGCTAACTATAATACCAAGGTATTTTACAGCTCCACCCTTTGGAAATGATTTTCTTAGAGAAGAGGAAAAACGTTTAATACCCAGTTTTCTAACAGCCATTCAGCCCCCACTTGCAAACAAAATTTTTCAAAATATTTTTCTTTCCTATCACACCCTTTCTCATTTCTTGGGGTGTCAGCAACTTCTTCCCTCTGTTGTAGCGGCACTGCCTTCCACCAGCGTGCCTGGCTCCTGCTGCTCTCACATTAGGAAGGAATCGTTTATTGTCCTTTGCAAAGCCTGCCAGGTACTCCCTCATGGCAAAAAAAGCCCCGACTACCCTTTAGGCAGAGCAGCTATCCGCACCCCCCCCAACACAACCCACGCAGTTCTAGTTGGTTAATGAATACAGTAATATCAGGGTATCCCAATATTTGAAAGAGACACTTCAAAGAAAACAGACA
This sequence comes from Aviceda cuculoides, assembly GCA_035590195.1. Lineage (NCBI taxonomy): Eukaryota > Metazoa > Chordata > Aves > Accipitriformes > Accipitridae > Aviceda > Aviceda cuculoides. The sequence continues at coordinate 6,726,467 of JAVJGG010000024.1, forward strand.
AGTGCAGGGAAATGTACTTGCAAACCACGAAGGTGGAACAGGTTTCTTTCGAAGTCTGCCTTTAGTCCATCCTAACTAGCAGAGAACCTTTCTGCAACCCACAAAAACAGGCTACTAACAACCTCACTTAGTCAGAACTTTAGCTTTTATTTCTGCAAACGCTGACACCTTCACCACATGGCCTCTCAAGCTGCTGTGTTAGGCACTCATTGCCAGTGCTAATTGCATTTGTCTTCGCAACTTGCATTCAGATGAATGCTTTATACATGTGAAAGATACTTCTCTAAAACAAAAAAGGTAGCAGTCGTCTCTGGAGGCTGGGAATACATGAAGAAGCATCAAAGTAAACAATTAAGAATTCGTACCTGGAGTTTTTTGTATAATGCATACAAAAAACTTGTCTGCCTATTTTCAAACTGGAACACCATTACATACTGAAGTGATGAACTTATTCTCTTAACGAGATTGTGTCTGCTCAGCTGCTCATAACATGTTTTAGGGGTGGGGGTTTTTGGCAGGAGTTTTTGCCCATGTTGGTATCACTAACCATAACCAAGTTATCTCTTAGCTTTCCTTTGAGTAAACCAGACTTGGTCTTCTCAGGTATAAACATTACAACAGATACCAGGAATTGTAACATTCATTAAAGCACATTAACTAAATTGCTTGCACTGATAAGAGTCCTGTCTGAGACTCCAGAGAAGAGAACAAAATTTGCGTGTAAGAAACATATCAAAGAAGGCAAAAGCTGCATTCCAGTAACAGTAACCTGGAAGTGTCTACAGTTTAAGATCAATTAAGCCATGAGCAAGATCTTCAGCCAGTGCAGACTGGCTACAGCCATTTGTATCATTTGAAAATCATCTGGCCCAAGGTAGACACCATCTTTTAGCAAGTCTAACAGAAAAAAACTTATTAGTTAAACTATTCCTCAAACATCCTACTGAAAAAATGAAGCCCACGTTCACCTTGAACTAGCTGATATGTAACAGCAGTATGAAGGCATAAAAATGGCTGTCTGCCCAATGTAGCCTCAGTCTAAATACCCTTATATCCTTCTGCTCTTCCCACACAGGTAACTAATTGTTTGGTCAGATACGCTGCCCCCCAGCCCTGGAACTGAAAAAGCAGAGGATAGGACCCCATGATCATCATCCTGGGATGTGCACATCCAAAATCAATGCAGGCTCAGGTTATTTTGTATGTAGAATATCATGGCCTTTCAAAATAAAAGCCACATTTAACACAGGAGAGCACAAATCACTGTACATTCCTCCTCTCAAGGTGCTTAAGAATGGATGAGATGTATTTACTCACACCTATGTGCTTACTGTACTCTGGCTTGGCTGTATTCAGAGAATTGTGCCTGTAGTCATGAACAGGCCATATCTCACTGAAGGATCTACTTTGTTATCAGGGCTACATTTTGCCCCAAACCATCCTCCCTCCAGAGCTAAGCAGATGAGATATGATTGCTTCATGCTCAACAGACTTCCATTATTAGAGTCCCATCTCTGATCGGATGGCATTTCACAAGCTGCCTCCTTCTGATTTCCTGTGCTACACAAATATCATTGCTTCCTTGAGGCTGTAGGAGACGTAGGATTGTCCACTCCATTCGACTGAAAGCCTCTGGACAAAAAACAGCTACATGGAGAACCATCGCTTTTACAGAGATAGATGGTCAGAAGCTGCTAGAGGCTGAAGTCCAGAACCACTTTGCTACCAGTGATTTATGCGACACCCTTAATTTCTAAAAGCCAGCTGCTTCCAAAAACAGCTACAAACAAAGAGGCCAGACTCTAATCTCGGTTATGTCAGTTTATCGCTGCAGTTACTCCCAATTTACACCAGGTAAGCAGAGATCAGAATCTAGCTCCATCTCGCTTTGCCTTGGCCATAAATAAGCCCATTAGGGTTTGTCCCGATGATGTAATGCTTTAATGCAATACTCCACGTCTATTTGTGTCAGTGGAGTTGCTGTGGGGGCAGACAGAGCTAGGATTAGCTATTTCCCATGTTCCTCACACAGGGAAAATTAAAGTTTTATTCCCAGCCACTGTCCCCATGTTCTTAATTCTCTGCTCCAGACAGCTGCTTGACTGTTGTTCCAAATGTGGCGTTAGGGGCAAACAACAGTGATACATCCTGCCTGTTCAGTCTGGAAAATCCCAGAATGAGACAGCGTGGACAATGATCATGCTCTTTAGTACGGTGCGCTTTTAACTATAAAGCCCTAGGATTACAGGGCAGGAGGAGTTTGTCACTCTTGGCTAGGCAGCCTCCAGAGGGATGGCTTTTCAGACAGAAACATCTCAAAGGCAGTTGCTACAAATCTGGACTGTAAATTGCAACACAGGAATTTGGCCTAATTAAGGCCTCTGTACAATCAAAACATTAAACAATCATTTAACCATCTGCAGCTAAAGATATAAATACCTAAACACATGAGGAAACAGACTGCAGTAGAGGGAAAAAACAGGTTGCAGTAGAAGAAAATTTGGTGCTTGCTATTAGGATGTGCTGACTGCCTTCTACGAAAAGTCAGCTACCTTCAGTTTCTATCTATCCCTACGGGAGGAGGAAGGCATACGGACTGGGTGGCATCTATATAATACCTATATGTAGAGGTCCTTGATTTACATCCGGAATGAGAACACAAAATACTGCTGCTCCCCATCATATGCTTGTAAATCTCATAGTGGTGTTTACTGAATGTTCATCTTGAGCTTCTGGAGTGCTGTAAACCATTGTGAATCTCAGCTCTCGTATTAAAAAATAGTATTCTGTCCCTCAGTTGCAGAGAAATGCTGGAAGACATACAGTAAGTGAAGACTACTGGCACTAAGAGTAAAAAAGGAAATAAGAGCTCAAAATTAGAGCAGAGCGGGGTTTGGGAGAGGGCCTCAGAAACTGGAGGCACTGCCCATGCAAGCTCTGTCAATCTCTCACGTGCACCCAGAAAGCTGCTGGTGCAACCCACCCCACCAGATGCTGCTGCCATGTGCGTTGTGGCCGCCCCGTGCTAATTTGGGGAGATACCTGAAATTCGGGTGCAAGCACCGAGAGATCCAGAGGCGTTTTACAGGCTGCAGCCCTCACTGGGTTTGCATCAACACTCGCAGCTTTCGATGAATCAACAAAGAGTGGCTTTGCTGGAGAAGCCAGAACAAAATGCTGCGAATACCCTGGGCACAACTTCTGCGATGGTTTCAGAGAAGGAACAAAACAACCCTTCCTAGCCTGGCCTCTGTGGGCAGACCATACAAGAGCAATAAAACAGGCATCCTATTGGGATGCTTCCATCCCAGCCCCTTGCCTGCGGGCCAGGGCCCTGCGTTCCTCTGCTACGGCTACGGCTGGTCTCCCGCCAGCTTGCAGGGAGCTCCCGTCTCCCTTTCAGGGTCCTCCGCTCCCGCTTCTCCAGCTCGCTGCTCTCCAGCCTTCCTGCACAGCCAGCTCCCAAGCTGCTGCCTCCGCGCCGCCGCTCCCGCTCTCCTGCAGTTTCCCGTTGACCGGGGCCCCTTCTGCCTGGAGGTGGTTGGGAATTGGTCGGTAGGAGCAGCCACCTCGTCCAAACCAAACATCTCCAAGGACGTGCGTCCCAGGCAAGAAAGCCTGACCTTAGAAATAGGGTGAGTTGTCCTATGCCACGTGCTAGCAAATTTCTCTCTCGTTTTCTGCCCCAACAGATATTCAGTTACTTACATGGAGAAGCAGAGCAACTCAGAGGGGGAAGACTGCGAGAGAGATTCGGCTCTGGGCTGCGGGAATATTCCCGCTGGACACGGGAGAAGCAGTTTCACATCTTTGCTATGAACCTGGCCAAATGGCAACTCAAACCCAATCCCCACAGCCCAAATGAGGCACTTTCACCACCCCCACGTTCAGTGGCAGGTCTCTGATTTTCCACCTGATTTTCTTTACAGGTTGGACCTCCCGCAGAGATACTGGATGAATCCTGGTGACTTCTGCAGGCCGCCAGACTATTCCTTTGTACTCTTTCATTAAAGCAAGAAATGCACCTTACAAAAGAGTAAAGGCTTCAAATAATTACAAAACATACCCTAAATATGAAAATAATAATCCAGTACCTCTAAATACTTTCAAAAAAGAGAAGGGAATGTATATCTGACTCCACTAGAAACAAAACACATGGCTCGTTCCGAGTACTTTCCATCAATATATACCAACACAGCAGGTACATTCCCTGTGCCTTGAAAGAGGCACCGCACAAGATTAGGTGGTTATTTCTGTGGCATGTCCTTGTCAGTATTTCTCAGCCGTGTTCCTGCTCATGAGGGGGGGCGTGACTGTCCAGCTTTATGAATGAATAATATCAGTGTTTGGTTGATTCACAGGCAGTCTGCTGGAGCTGATGTCATTTGTTAAATGTGAAAATACATACTGAAATTAAATGCCAGTCCTTTCTTGTCATCTCCCAGTAATTAGAGCTAGCCTTCATATGAACATCAGCTGGTTTGTAACACCATGTAAGTGGAATGTTAAGGATGTAACATTTTTAGGTATTCAAGCGCTTGGGTGAAACTCATGACTATTTCTTGAGCATGTAATGTGTTTTAGCAGCAGACATTCCTTGCAATACTAAGAGTGTGTCAGAAAGAACATCATAATTCCACAACATTGACTGATTTCAGCAATTGAAACGAGGTCACTCACACAATTCTACAAAAGAGCTTTACACACTGCATAATTCAATAGTCTTGCAAAACCATAGAGGATGTGATTTTATGGCACTGATGAGTAACATGGAAGCTTTGGTGCTAGCAGTATTCTTCCAACACACTGAGTAATACCTTTCTCCGCATGGAGACCTGTAGTGGGACTGTTTACAGATCAAGGTGCCGCTCAACACAAGCTCAAGAGCAGAACCATGTCCTTCAGGTAACCTTAGAATTGGCATTTTACATTCAGAAATCTGAGTGTTAAGAGAAGAGTTTGAAGGGTTGTTATCCTATCATACCACGTTACAGCCATTTGCAATGCAGACCTCAATTTTCTTTCTGTTTTCACTGTTATAAGAATAACTTTTGTTCCAAGGCCCACGCTCCTTTGAAAACTTTAAAATTTGCAATGTAAAGGCAAACTGGTAACACTCATCAGTCACTACTTTGAGTATTTTTGTCAAACCCATCAATAAAACCTAATCCTGACCAGTGACCATTTCTGACCTTGAGGTAAATCCCCTCCTGAAGGAAAGATGACCTTAACTCCAAGTAGCTAGAGTATTATTTTCCATAGTAATTGATACCTAACCAAAAAATCAAGAAAATGTTTAACCTGATTTTCTTCATGTATTGTGTATTTCTTGTGTTCAGTTCAAACGCATTACCGCAAAGAACATACATCTAAATGTCATTCAGAAATGTTTCATTCACAGGCCAGTACTCCCATTCTTCCTGCTCTTCTATCATATACACATAAACTTTCTGCCACGTTGTGTGACTGTAAGGCAGCTGAGTCCAACAGTTCTTGTGGAAATTTTATCTACGACTGCAAAAAAAGAGAAATACTTTTCAAACTCATAACAACTCCTCCCAAGAACTTTGTGAAGTGAAAAACTACCTGTGAGTTACAGCCATATTTCCCTAGTCACCTCCAAGGAGCCTGGAAATGGTCAAACAGCTGAACCTGGGAAGGCAGCAGCAGGGGCAACCCACAGAGGAGAAAATGAAGAGGAAAGTACAGTGAGAGCAGTTCCCCTCAGGCCAGCCCTCCTTGCATTGCTGCTGAGGTAGCCAGACAACCTCCTCCCTTCTTGGTTCTGTCATACTTGCCATTTCATTGTCCACGCTCTAGGACGTCCAGGAAAGCCAGTCTCTTGTTCGATAACCACAAAATGCCTGGGGACTCTATTCTCCATCCCAGCACTGGGTGATGCAAAGCTCTGCTTCTGGTTAAATGCACAAAACTCACAGCGGCAGCCTTGAAGCTGAGGGTGCGCTCAGCGGCTTTACACCAAGTGGTGCGAGCACCTCAGCTCGTCCCCCTCACTGCTCATCAGTAATGACAGGAGCTCCAGGGACCACATGAACTGGTCTCCACACTGTGTTTCTGTTCTTCAGCTCCGCAACTGGACACCCTCAGACAAGCCCGTAATCTACAGGAATTTCCCAAATGTAACCTCTTTCCTCACTGCCTTTTCCATTCCTTCTGCCACTCACCAAATGTAGACCATATTACAAAGGAAGGTTAGTCTGAGTTCATCAGATATCGTTCTCCATCCACTGGTCTTCCAAAGTGAACAAAAGTGCTTTATGCACTCATCTGCTCAAATCTCCCCTTCTGAGGGGATTCTCTGTCTGCTTGGAGCATCTCAGGGAGTTCTGAATTGTTACCCTGAGTGGTTGCTAACATGTTTCTGCAGTGATGGCCTCTCTCTCATCTTTCTCCTCCTCTCTCTGCCCAGATGTGCAGTTCTGGCTACTGAACTCATCCTCAGTGAAAGACAGCTCTGAGGTCTGAAAGGGGAATGCAGGACTGTGAAAACAGGAATAGAGAAGAAAAAGCATTAAGAGTCCAGATTGTAGGACAGCGTCATAGGGAAACTGAGTTTAGGAAGGGACCTCATAAGATCATCTAGTACAGCCTCCTGCCCAAAGAAGGGTCAGCTGCTTTGAGCATGAGATCAGACCCTGTTATTCAGGGCTTTATCTAATCAGGTCTTGAAAACCTCCATAGATGGAAATTGCACAATTTTCTCTGGGTAACCTGTTTCAACTCTTGAAAGACCTTGTGATGAAAAACCTATACCCCTATATCTAGTCAGAACCTCCCTTCTGTTAATTTATGTTCACTGTCTCTTGTTCTCCTGGTATGCACCACTGTGAAGAGCCTGGCTCCAACTTCTTGATAGCCAAAGCCGCCTCTTCTCAAGGCTGAACAAGCCCTACTCCCTCTGCACCTCTGCATGGGGTACACGCTCCAGCTTCCTCTTGGTGTTCCTCAGCTGAGCTCTCTCCACTTTGTCAATGTCTTTCTTCTACTGGGGGTCCAAGTACTGAACACTGTATGCTTGTTATGGTCTAAAAAGTGCTGAGTAGAGAGACATAATCGCTTCCCTCGACATGCTGGCTATTCTGCTAATACCGCCCAGGATACTGTCAGCGTATTCTCTTGCCAAGGCACACTGCTGGCTCATGTTCAGCTTGCTGTCTACCAAGACACCCAGGTCATTGTCAGCGGTTCTGCTCCCAAGCCAGCCAGTTCCCAGCCTGTACTGTTACCAGGAGTTATTCTTTCCCAGGTTCCTGTTGTCCCATTCCTCCAGCCTGCCCTTGTGTCTCTGAATGGCAGCCCTGCCCTGCAGCATAATTCCTGATGCCCGCAATTTGATGACATCTGCAAATTTTTAAGCACTCCACCACCCCCTCCATGTCTTTGATAAAGATGTTAAACAGGACTTACTATAGACACCTACAGAGTCTGTTTTGCACCTCCAGGTAGAATAACACCTATTAGCCACCACGCTTTGAGTTCTGTCATCCAACCAGCTTTTTATCCATCCAGATCATAACATCCTAACTTGAATGCAAGAATATTGTACGAGACAGCGTCGAAAGCCTTGCTAAAGTGGAGGTAGATGACACACACTGCTTTTCTCTCACCCACAAACCCAGTCATTTTATAATAGAAGGCAGTCAGTTTGGTTGAGCCCGGTTCACCTTTGGTAAATGCATGTTGCAAACAGCTTCTTCCCCTTCACGTGCCCAGAAACGTGTTCCAAAAAGCTATTTCAAGAAAAGACAAGACAGAGCACACGATTTGTCCTATTCCTGTGCAGATAAAAGATGACCAGAGGAGCAGTGTTAGGGGCAGGGGTGATGCTGCCTCACTACCCTTTGCTTCTAGTCTTGTCACAGCTCAGTAGTAAGGCCCAGGGCTTGCCGAAGTAGCCTATCCAATTTGACTGCATGTTGAATAAAGGCACTGAGAAGGCTCCAGGAGACACAAAAATCAAATTAATGACTTATGCACATTTCCAGACAGATTACCGTGTCCCACCAGACTCTGTATTGGGCACTGAGCCCCACCTGAGGCTTCTAAAGCCCTGCCTGGCACCGTCCCTACTGTCATCTCCTTCCTGAAGGCCACAGTCTCCTATGACAGCTAGATTTGGCAGAAATAACAAAACTGGCGTGCAATACATGGAGGCTTATGAACTATGCCAGAACTTCGATAGGAAATAACCCTGCTATATGCAAAGCTAAATGAGCACGTAAGCTGTATGTGCAGTTGGTCTCTCACTGGTGATCGTTCTGCTTCTGCTTCTGTGTTACCTCATGAACTGGAGAGCAGAAGAGGTCAGATAGCAAACACAGCTGAAGTTTACTGAACTAAAATGTCTATGGATGATCAATATATGAAGAATACATCCAAAATTTTATACTGGGAACAGCAAGGGTTTGAAAAGACTTTTGAATGAATCCATATGTTTTGTAAAACTGTATTCTTATGCATAAATCCATTTTACTTACAGTTTGACAGGCAACACTCAAATATTCATGCTGATCGCAGAACAAAACCTGCTTAGTTTTCTGATAAGACATTGAGAAAATCAGATTTATTTTGAAATCAGCTAAAATATTTGCGTTGTTTTGCAATTTTTCTCAGTATTGCTACTTGATAATCAGTTGAGCAAGTTTTCAATAAAAAAGGTGTTCATTACTCCTTGAGTTCAAAGGGAGTCCCCACCTGCCTCACACCACTTTCAATTCTCCACCTCATGTCATTGCCCTCCAAACCAGCACTTCAGAGTTGAATGGCTCTCTTGGCAGATTGCTGGGAGCCTTCTCTTCGGATCTGTAAATGTGCAGCAGCCAACTGGCCTGCAAGTAGCAGCAGAAAATAGTTAAGTTAAAGAAAGTGCCAAAAAGTTTGGATGCCTATCTGAATGCTAGCTGCTTCCATTAGTAATAATCCATTGTTCAGTGAGAGAGCTAGTGCTAATGACCCCTGTTCAGGAAAGCGTTTAAACAGAGGCTTAACTCTGTCCCTATTCAGGCTGGCACTTATGTCTCAGTTTAAGTGCTGTGCTGAATAGACTTTTTTTCCTGAATCAGGGCCAATTTCAGTTCATCATCCCTGAGGAACAGATGCATTCTTCCCCCCTTTCTAACAAATGTGGAAAAACATGTAGCTAATATTTAACATAGAAGCGGGAGCAGTCTAGGCTAAAAAGAGGAATCTCTTGTCTTCCGATCGGCACAGCCCTCCCTACCCCGTGCTCCCCCAATGCTCGGTGGTACTCACCTGGGGATCCTCATGGATGGATGGACCAAGTGAAGCAAGAGGATGCATCACATCAGGTTGGGTTAATGGAGAGCACCTCCTCCTCCTGAATCTGTCTTTGCATTCCTAGGAAGTAGCAACTGATCATTGCAAAATGCTGCGAGATTCAGGGCAGAAAGAGCTACAAAGTGCAAAATATTATTAATCATTATTCAATGAGTCGCGGCTGATTACCCAACATCAGTACAGCAGTAGGAACATCTCTCATCTCCTAAGGCTCATCTATGGCCTTATGAATAGGGGATGGGAGGGGATGGCAACTGCGCTATGTTAGGGGGGAAGTTTATGACTACACATTGAGAAAGAAGTGTAACAAAGGATATTCTAAAAGGTATAAAGGGCTGTCAAGCACCAAGTTCCTACGTCTGTCTTCCACAGGCCCCCTTTAAAAACTCCAGGAGTGGAGATTTTTCAGCAGCATGTTTGCAGGCAGCCACAATTATCCCAACCACTACCTTTCTCTGCCAGGTAGCCCCTGGCAGGGCTGTCCAAGGCACCCGAGCATTGAGCACGAGAAGAGGCATATGTCTGTATGAGTTCACCCCAAGAAAAGGAGGGTGACATTGAGACTTTTGACTTTGTGGAGGAACAGGTGATGCTAGCACAATATATACTGTAACTTGCAGAGTTAACTGTACTGGCAAATTGAATGATGTTTATGTTCAGTACAGGCAGGGGAGGAAGGAAACAGGAAGATTAATTAAAAGTTTTCTAGGCGGTAAACACCATGACTAGAATCCGTGGAGCAGCTCTCGGTCCCACTGGAAAAATGGTATCCTGATGTCTTTAGCCCTGATACAAAAGCATCCCTGCCACTAAGATGCTAAAACCAACTTAAAAGGAAAGTGGACATTTTCCCTTAATTTCATGTAGCTCGTTATTAACATGGGAAGGCAGAAGAAGGGGAATATGAAGAAGGTGCCTCTAAGGTCACTGGAAGTGATGCACTAGAAGAGCTTTGGAATCTGCTGCGGGGAGCCTGGAAAAGTGAAATCCACATCAAACGCTAACATTGGACTATGACGATGTTTTCGTTTCATTCAATGTATTTCACAATGTAAATATATGGGCTGCTTTTTCCCTCAATACAGGGTGCAGCTTGCAAAGCCTAAGGAATTTCTGGTTGCATTTTCTCATATACGATCTAGTAGCCTTCCTTTCTCTTTCATATTATAAACATTTTATTACAAACAGGCAGTGAATAGACCTTTATTTTTTTTCTTGCATTACTTTAAAAAAAAATGAATTGTTATCAGATTTAATGATATGATAAGCTTTAAAGTTCCCCTGGGAAGCTACCACAGCCATACTGATTTACATAAGCATTTTCCTACACATAATACAGCATGCAAGCTCTCTGATCTCATTATTCATTAGAAAATTAATGATATCTCTCAAACGTGAAAGCAGACCAGTTCTGCAGAGAGTGCTGGAAATTGGCTAGTTCTCGATGCGGTAGTCATTTTCAATTTACTGGCTTGAAAAAAAGATGCTTTTAAGCAAATAAAAGGGTGCTGACATCAAACAGATACTTGTCTTGCTGCCAGGGAACGAGATGCCTTTTAAGGCAGGAAGGTGGGACTTGAGTGATGTGAATAGGAAGAAAAGAAAACAAGCCAGTCAGAGTTAAGCAGCTCTGCCCCATTCATGAAAAATGTCTAGGCTCATTTCCTCATTGCCAGAGGTCTTTTTTGCTTAAATTCTAAAGCCCGTGCTCTGTTCTTGCCAATAATAAATAGCAGCCTGTTGTTAGAAAAAGTGCAAACTATGGAGTTTTTTTAAGTGCTTTTCCCCAAGCTACACAAATTGTGGCATCCCATAGATCAAGAGACAACGTTAATAAATGCCTCAAAACTTTGCTGATAACTATATCCTGAAATTGAGGCTGTCTGAGATTGTTTTGGAATCAACTAGGGCACACTCACACGCAGGGAGCAAACGCAGATAATCAAGGGTGGCATGAATTGCCATATGACTGACCAGACTAAGATCTGATTTTTATCCCGGCTTTATTTAGATTATAGGACCAGCAATTGGTAAAGGCTAACTCCACTCTGCAAGTCTGCTAGTTTTGGATATGACTGACAAACAGGATGATTTTTTCTGTTGCTGTAGAAACACAACTGTTGGGCATTGGGAAGGGGGGTTCTCACCGCACAGTGTCTCAAAGTGGAACACCTTTGTGTCTATCTCTTATAGTAAAATGGATGAAGCCTGTGCCTGCCGCTCGTTGAAGTAGATACAATCTTTGTGAGATTTGATTGCTGTTTCTTCATGCGATTCATAGCTCAGATGATAGCAACAGAAATTGTTCTGGGGTGTGGTAGAAAAGGGATATTAGACATGCACTGCAACATCCTGTTTTGGAACTAGTTTAATATGAGGCTCACAGGCTCAGCATTACAAAATTCTGCACTCAAGCTGTCACTTGCCAAATTTTTTGCACATTAGTTTTGTTTTTTCTTTCCTGTGATCGGTAGCGACATAAAAGGAAACATCTGGTTCTGCAGTGTCCGAATTAGGGGATGCCATAGGAAAAAAAACACCAAAGCAATGTCAGATTTGAAATAACCAGGCAGCATGAGAATTTGTGCAATTTGCAGACTCTTCCAGTAGGGAACCAGAAATCTGCTGCTGCGGTGGGAATTCCACCAGGCATCTACCTGTGCAAAAAAGAGCGTTACCGTTGTATCGATGTTTTGACCACATCTTCAACCATTATGATATCCAAAAAATACAGGATGCGCAATTACTAAACAAACTAAAAATCATCCAGTTTATAGCTGTCACCTGAGTGTCAGCTGTGGTTTGGAGGCTAAGACTTGCATGCCTTTTCTGAGCTGAGATAAATTTCCTTCAAGGGAAGCAATGGTTCTATCAGAGAACATTGCTATGGAGGTGTAATGAGTATATGTGTCTGGGCTTTAGATTAAAATCTCTGATGGGTCTGTATTAGTAATAGGAGCTATTAGGCTAAAATATCAAGACATGTTTGGAGAAAGAGAGATTTCCAGTCTGGAAGGAAAGGAAAATCTTACTTGTTCTTCCATGATTCATCAGCTGCAAGACCCTTATTCGGAAGCCCTCAAATCTGCACTAGAAACTATCATACATGAAATAAAATGGATACATAAATAAAATGAAATAAACCAGGGTAAATCTGTGCAGCCCCAAACCTTGCAGCCAAGAACAACGTGGTCAACATGCACAAACATCTGGAGAGGGCTTATGGTCTGGAAAAACAAAGGAAATGTCCCACTCAAAGCAGCAGCTAGGCCAAGAGCACCCACTGACCCATCTGAACTGTTGGATACCAGAACACAACAACCTAAAGATACTTTACACGCAAGGTTGTGAACCTCTTATACTACCCATGGCATGAACCAGCCCTGAAGAGCTTGCAGCTGAAATACAGACACAGACAGACGAATGACATCTCCCAGGCAGCTGGAAACCGAGTTGGAAACAGCATGGAGGTCGACCTGCTTTAACCCGACACCCCAGTGGCCTGCACAGCTTTTGGATTACAGTGATTATTGCTGTCGCGTTAGTATCTAGGAGTACCAAGGACAATGATACGGTTGTGCTAGTATCTGTACAGTCACACAACAAAAAGATGGTCTCTGCCCAAGAGAGCTTTCCAGCTAAAGCACTAGACACAGCAACTAGAAAGACAGGAAAGCAATGAGATAAGTATTTTTACAAATATTTTCCCTTAAGTAGCAGTTCAACAAATACTTCAGGCTGACGTGAGACAGCACTGAAAGTAATATATTTAATCTCCTGCATCACTCCTCCCTTCTGCCAGCATGGGTCTTTCTGCAGCCAGGTGAAACGGCCTGGGGAACTGAAAAAAAAACCATTCTTTTTCTTTAATGGGTTGTTTTCAAGCCAGAATTTCTCCCTAGTAAGACTCAAGGCCACAGAAAAATAGTAGCCAGGAGACACAGGGCAAGAGTGGGGCTGTTTCCTTAGGCAGCAGTGCTAGCTGGTTTTAAATGTCTGTTGAACCAAACACTGCATGGGCAACTATTGGTCCTATAGTGAGACCAGTTAAACGATGAGGATGTTTTTAAAGGGAACATTATAGGTAAGGATGCTCTCAGGACTAGTGAAATTAAGGCATTCCTCTAGAAATCTCAGTAAACGCATCTGAAAGAAGCGTGCACTATCTTGCCTTTTAGTGATTAGTTGTGCCTTCCATGATGGCAGGAGCCATGCATAATGATACCCCCAAAGGGAGAGAAGATTAAGGAGCAAAATTCCCTTTAAAAAGCTCAAAATGCCAACCAAGTATGCCACGTATAAAATCAATAGGACATGCTTCATCTCTCTGGAAAGATGGGAGTCATGAGTTTTAAAAGAATGTTATGGATATTGAACACAACTCACCATAGAAGAACTAGGAAGTCTTATAATAGTCTTGAAAACGTGAACGGCAAGAAAACTATGCAATCTCCAAAGAATTTGCAAAGGAAGGCATGCAAAAAGGACCATGGGATGATAGAAGGTCATGAAGGGGGCAGGAGGAGGATCCATTCTGCTTTTGAGCTGAGTGACCACAAGATTTGGGAACAGCAGTCTCAGGTGAATGAATGAAGGTGGAGAAAAAATGCACAAGTAAATTAAGTAGGGTACAGAAAAGGTGTACCTGGCTTCAGAGAGATTCACTTGTGTCTGGCAGACCTAAAGCTTAGCTGTGAAAGATAACCTTTAAGAAATGAGATGACCCTAGATGGATGTAGATTTCTACAGCTGAGGAAAGCCTCAATGAGAACTCATTCTGAAGACAGTGCCCAATGAAAAGGGGTCAGTCCAGCCTGGGGAAAATCCTAGAGGACAACTAAGGCTATGAACCGAGGCCAGGGATGCTCTGAAATTGGCATCTTGTTTCCTTCAAGGAGTTACGAAATGCTCCAAAGCTCTAACCAAATCCCAGACACGTGGGTTTCCTGCAACGGGCTTCACTCTGTTCCTTGTAGGTTTGCCTGGTGGTTGCAGTTAATGCAGGAGGATCTGGTAAACCCAAAGTACTTCTAATTAGTATGGTTTGTCTAGTAAACATGGACAAATCCTTGGGTGACTACAGCCCAAGACGAGATGGAAGATTGAAGGCAGTGGGGTAGATTTCTCACCAAACCGTCACCAGCACTTTGAGGGCTGGTTATTACCTCATCCTAGCTCTTGTGGAGGCATTTTCTTATGGAAGTATGTAAGGTCTTGTCTCTTTGGCAATAAGCAAGCCATGGTCTCTCCACAGGACGAGTGCACAGTGTCATACTTCAGTGCCCAAGTTTGGAGTCTGGATAGTAATGCACTGCCTTGGGCTACATTTTTAAGATGGGTGCCCAAATCCACACTTCTGCTTCTAAAAGCAGGTACTTAAGAATCTAAAAATAGGTCTGCATAATTATCCTTTGGAAAGCAGTTTTTAAACTGTGCAGCTGACACTTGGGAATTCCAAGTGGCTGATCAAACTGAATAGAAAACTGTAGCTATAAAGTGAATGAGCGACCAGACTATATTGAAAAGACTAGCTTATTATGACGAGAAAAGCCAGTAGCACTTTTCCCATGATCACCAGCACTCTGATTTCCACAGTACAAAGTCCAATGAAGACAAGAATTTAGTCCAGTATCCCACATCTGGATATTGCCCCGTTCAGTAGTTTGCTTTGTGTTTTTATTAGACTTAAATTTTATTTCAGTGGGATGTTCTCTTTAATTTGCAAAGCGTATGAGGCAGGTTGTGTATTCAGGAAGCTATTAACCACAAACCTCTGATTCCGGGGGAAGAGAGGGGAGGGTAAAATTACTGGAAATTGAGATTCAGAAAAAAAATGGTGTGGATATTAGTTGAAGAAAGCAGAAGGTATCGCTATATGAATCACACCGAACAGAACAAACTTCTGGGTGCGGCGATCTGCTTTCAGGAGTCTCTCACAAAATATCTCTCTCTCTTGAGGCAGTCATACCCATGATAAGCCCCTAGTACCAGCAAAGTAAGTGTCACACAAAGAGCAGAAGTTGAACTGTAGCACAGGAACCGTAGAGTTACTTCAAAAAAAAAAAAAATCTAACATCAGTTTTAGTATTGCTATTCCTGATGTGATCACTGCTTGAAGAAGCTTCCTGCCTTTAGTGTTGATTTGGGTCTGTCACACATACATGATCTAACACAAAGCTGGACAGCCACAGCACACAGTACCTGATGTGACATGCACCTTGCTGGTGCAGGATTAGCCTCTCAACAACGTCTAATGCGCTCGGACCAACAAGGTGAGATGACACAACGCTTATCTTGGTGTCCTGTGGAGGTGACGTTTGCGACCTGATGTTACAAGTCCTAAAGCTAGGTCCATCATAGTGTCAACCTACATCCAGAGATGCATAGTTTCAGATGAGCTGAAAGAGGCAGATGATATTTTTTTCTTTCAGAACAAGGACATCTAAGAGAGATCAGAACACTAAAACTAGGAATCCGTGTTTCTCTCCGTCGACTCCAAGGGGAGCCCACCCAGCTAGCTCAGATGGAGACGCCTAGAGACATGCAAGACGACTGCCATTGCTGCTGTTGCCTTTAGGCAGCTATACCTTAGGTGTCTAGTCTCACCTGGACATTTGGCAGTAGGTGAGCTGAATCCTGACTTGGATTTCTAGAGGAATATGGAATTGTATAAGACTTATTCTGCAAATCATATAAACTTCTCTTTTATTGGCTCCTGGAAGGTTTTTTCCATTACATGCTGTGAGTCTGCTGGTACCAGGTAGCTTGATAGAGATATTCCAGAGAGGCACAAAATATCTGATACAATGGCCCATGTCTGCTGCAGATACTGGAATAATGAGTGTGAGCTAGATCTGAAGCTCATTTTATGGGCAGAAAAGGCAAAGAAAATTTATAGTCTCCTCCACTGGATCTGTGCAGGAGGTGATCTGTAAAAGGTGCCTCACAGTTTTCTTCTCCTCCCCTCTGCAACATAAGAACCATCCAATGTTTTTATTCCAGTAGACATGCTAATGTTCATTCATATAATTCTAAATGAACATGTGATATATTTGGATCCACATTCTGTTATATTTACAAAATATTCTTCACATTTTACTACAAAAGTTTATGCTGCGTAGGAAGATGAAGTTCACCGTGACTGATCAGTTAATGTGACCATTAAACAAATGTGCATGTGCACAAGCACACAGCAATGCGAGAATGCTAAGTACAACACAAAGTGGTGGACCTCCTGTGATGATATTTTCACCTATCTCATAGGCAGAAAGCTGAAAGGGATATTCCAGCAATGAGCCATCTCCAGTTCAGCTTGCTCAGGTGCTGACTTCAGTGGCAACAATAGTGGTATCTGCTTTTTGGACATTTTCTTTCAGATCCTCAAACCTTGAAGCTAAAGACAATTTCCAAACTTCTGTAATGCTTCTTACTAACCGTGCATCCTCCTGGAGGGTTCTTCATGGCTTCTCATTGCTGCAGCAGGATTTGAACTGCTTGAGTGATAGGAAGCGAATTGTGGGCCATTTCAGTATGTGTACTATGATCTAACTGAGAGGCTTTAACTTCATTTGGGGTGTCTGAGAGAAAGCAAGAAGAGATTACAGTGACATTATAAAGGACAGGTGCGGTCACCAGATACACTGTGGGGAAAGTAGTACAGTGAACGTGGTGACCAAGTATTACTGCCTGTAAATGGAAGAGGGTAAACCAAATTCTTCTACCTGAAGGTAGAAGCTCTGCTCCACCAGTGCAGGAAAGGGCAAGAGACAGAGTGGTGTCATCTCTGCACCACCGTCCCTGATTCTAGAGACAGCAAATTGCCAGCTCAGCCCTGGGAAAAGAAAAAGTAGATGCAGAATTGCTGTGCTGTCCCAGCCGGTCAGCCTCCTGCTGAGACCACTGGTGTGTCAGCGTGCACAAATGGTTAATCAGGGTTTTGCAGAGCCCACTCCGCTGTTCAGACCCCTTAAGTCTTACGCTTTGCAAATCTGTGTCAGCTCTGTGCCTACAGGATTTCATGGCATCAGACTCCCATATATTCCCATGGAAAAGGCCACTCACTGGGAGGGAATTGAGCTCTTTGCAAAGGGTCCACGTGACAGCTGTGCAAATCTCTTTCCTACCAGGCCTTTTGGGACCTCTTCATGAGGTCACTTCGTACTTCAGAAATGGCCCTTTCGTTGAAAACCCTTGCCGTTTGAAGGGGACTACTTACTTCTCCTGAAGTAATCTTTTCCTTGAGAGTCAGGAGCCTTCACAGCTGCAAATCTGTTCAACAGCTCTGCACACCCGCAGACCTCTGCGCCCAAGCGGGGTACTGATCACAAACAAGGAAGACATCAGCAGAGCACACCTGGGTGCTGGCCCTTTACCAAAAATTAATTCCACCCTCGAAGCGCGCAATGACAAAACGCGTTGCCTTTCAAAAGGGCTGCCTCCACAGCATTGTACCAGGCCATATGGAGATAATCAAACCTGCCTGGAAGGCTGTTGGGGTACCCAAAACAGTCTACCTGCTGTAGTGCTCAGCCTCGGCTAACGCAAACTTCGTTCGGTTTGACAATTCAAGTCCTGTGAGCAGAGCTGCCAGAGCTGGAGAGGAGGGTAAAGCCACCCTTTATGGAGCCTCAGGGTCTATACCTGGCCTGACACCTAGCTAATTTATTTAAACGGGGTACATCTGCACAGCACTATATCCCATGATTAGCCTTTCCAAGACACATATGTCAGCATGAAGAGTGCTGGGGCACCATCACCGCCCACGCACTTGGGCACAAACAGCTGAGAAGTCAAAGCAGTAGATCTTGTCACGTGGAATAGGGGTGACTGCATTGCATTTCTTTTGACTTCTCTACAGCTACGGCTAATAATTATGCCCTTTTGGGGAAAGCTATTACCAACCCCACGGCAAACATGCACTGTACGATGTGAGTAGTGCTCTTGTAAATCTGGGGTTTGTGCCCAATTTGGCAGAGATGAGTTTATTGGTATCAGCTGCAGCAGCAATAAAACCTAGATACTTTTAGATAATGTCACTGGTGGCCATCATATAGTTCACACTAGTTGGGTTCCTAAATACCAGGGGGACAAATTCTTGTAAGAGGATGTAATTGGTGGGGGTTAGACCATGCTTTAATTTGTCGCTTAGTGCTCTCATGAAATCGGTTCCTTGGGGCACATCAGAGAGGAGAACTAGTAACTGGAAAAGTTGTTTCCCAAACTTTTATTCCTCTGACTTGCTCCACTGCAGCCAATGAAAATACCCACATCAGTAGCGGAGTTGTGAAATCAGTTTCTTCCTTTTGATTAAATTATACAGAGAGGAACACAAGTTACAGGATGATAACATCGATTCCCCAAAGCCAGCCACTTCCCCCCGATACTTCTCATCTTGTGTGGGTATTTTTGCACGATTTCTTATCTCAGCAGCCTGTAATCAAGCAGTGGGAGCTGGGAACAAAGACAATCAGGAAAGCTGGTGGGACCGCTGTTTCCCACTCTGAATTAAAGTCATCTGAAAGCCTAGCTGATAGCTCAGAGCACGATGCTGAACAGTGCATCGCTCCGTAACAAGAACAGCAAGCCTGAGAGCATTTGCCTCCACTGCAATTCAATCAGGGTGCCTTGCAGCTCGAATTGCTACTATTTTGTGGGTCACTACCTCCTCCAATATTCTGTGTGCCCTCTCTTGTTTTCTTTTCATTTGCTATGCAGGCTCGCAGACCTTCCTGCTAGGTTTCACTTGGGAGGCCCAGAACCCCTGTTCTGCAAATCCTAACAGGACCTTGATGGATGTTAATGTCTCTGCCTTTCATATCATTTTACCAGTGAAACCTTTGATCTGTCAGCAGTCTTTATATCAACGCAGTCATCTCATAAAATGGAGAATATGACAAAAATATCTGTTGTGCTAACATAGAGTATTTCCCCCCACCCCTCGTAAAAATGCAGCATTAGGGAGTTTACTTTGACCTCCAGCAGCCAGATGTGCCATGAGGGTAGAACTGGGAGCAAAAACTTTTTTTCATTTTGTTTGTTTTTTTTTTTTTAAAAAGCAGTCTGGTAAAGGAACTTGTAAAGCAACAAGTACTGTACATTATGATTCAGAGCAGCAAGGGACAGCTGGAGAGACTTGATTGGCTCCAGCCCAATGAAACAGAGGCTTCTTGTGACCAGCTGCTGTGCTGCAGCATGAATGACAAGGGTAATAATTGATTACTAACTGGCAGCTCAAAAGGAAGAAAGAATTAACAAGAGTGATGAGGTGCTTTACAGCTTGGTAACTGTAAAACCAGTAGAACAATTAGGAGAAAAAGAAAGGGTTTTCACTTCTTACCTTAGAGTTACAAGGACAGTGCTAGTTATTGTAAATCGCATGACAAGCAAGCCAGAGGGGCAGGTCAGTGAGTAATATGGGGGCTTTGCACGCCCACAGGTCCCGCAGAATCATTCAGCAGATTTACCGGGGAGCAGCTAAAACTCAATCAAAAGCATCCAGCCATGCCAATTACATTGGTAGTCAAGGCAAGGTCTCTGAGCCGTCAGCCATAATATCATAGTGGATCTGAAACCTCCAGCAAATGGTGCATTGTGACAAACCAATTCTTTGCCTTTCAGTGGGCGCTCGGTGGCACATACACTCTTTCTGCCCTGAGAATAAACGCACGCCTTTTTCTTTTCCTTCTTTTTTTTTTTTTTTTTTTTCCTCCCCTTCTTGTAAACGGCTTTTGTGTTCACCAGTAAATGCACTGGATGCATTGTTGCTACACCTTTCTCCAAGGGGCTTGTACTGACCTCATGCTCTGGGCCATGTAAAGCCTTCTGGCCACTGAGAGCCAGGCTCTGCCCCTTTTTCATGCAGAGTAGCACCTCACTTTGGGCCAGATCATGGCCAGCATGCCAATGCAAGAAGTAAGGGGCCATAACGTGTCCTGTGTCTTGCTTCTCACACACAGGGGAATAATAGCCTCTGTGGACTATGCCCTTTCCTTAGCCCAAGTGGGAAGAAGGGAGAACTCGATGGATCCTTCATTTCCTTTCCCAAGGCATCTGGCAGCGGGAAGCATGTGCTGTGCCAGCTACAGACCCGTCACGGTTTAGTCCCTTCCCAAAGCAGCGAGGAGACAGGTCGGTCCCAGCGGTAGCCCAGCAGTGGGTGGCTCCTTTCCTGGGGCTGCAGCACCATGGTCTGGTCTAGCTCCCTGTGAGCAGAGCTGATAAAATCAATGGGACTAATCATGGGGAAAGGTATCATTCAGCATGAGCAAAGTTGGCAGTCTCTGGTCTGACATATGGAAAATGCTTTTCTAGCTGGTTGAAGCCTCTTCCACCCAGCCCACGCTCACCCCTCCTCCCCCTCCGGAATCTGCCATCCTTGTGCTTATGAAGTAGCTCCTTACCACTGGTGAGGTCTGACACCTCCCGACTCGAAGTTAACAAGATTTGGCTCTCCTATCTTTAGCCATTTAAAGGCTAAACAACCCACACAAACTGAGGGTTTAGCCGTCTTCTACAGCCACTACAAAGAAAGCTCTCCCTCCAGAGGTGAATTCTTACCGCCTGCCTCAAATGACTACTCAAGGGTGGTGCACCATCCACCTCTTACACTGGCCTATGAACTTCCCTCAGCAACTAGTTAAGAGCTGACTTTGAATTTTTTGAAGGATAAAGATAGGGGAGAGACATTGTCATGCCCTGTTCAGGGTCTTACTCTGACATTTGAGACCAGTGTAGACAAGGAGCAATGCACTAAGCAGATCAGGATCGGTCCCCTCTGCAGCTAGAGGTGCAGCACCTTGGGCTGCGCGGCAGGGAGGACGGCGGGCGCGGGATGCCAACACGGCATTCCACCAAGAAAAGCTGCCATGACAGAGGGGAGCCGAGCTGCTCCGGGGTAGGGGTAATGGGGGCTGTCCTTGTTCCCACTGAGTGGAACATTAATGGAACAAATTTCAGACAGAGGATATTGCAGTGGAGCTCAAGATGTACAAATGCAAATGGTACAAGAGGCATGTCTTCATCAGTTCACCCTTGAAGACTCCCCTAAAGACTGTAGGGGGAACTTTACTAGAAAACCTACCAAAAATTCAAGGCCTGGGGGTGGGTTGGCAGGTCTGGGCTTTTTGTTATTATATACATAGCACAAAAATGTGCTTGACTAATCTAAACCTTGTGTTGCTTTCTTATACTGCTGGAGCAATTATAGCTGAGAAAAAAAAAAACACATCACCCAATATGGAAATACTTTTTTTTCATGTTTGACGTTTTTACATTTTTACTGACAGGGCAAAGCCTATGATTTAATCGGTCTCCATTTCCCATAACTGCTGAGAAGGGACTGGCCCGTCCTCCACATTTCTCAAAGGGCTGATGATTAGAAAGAAGGCCGTGCAAAACTCAACGGAGTTAACTCCATCTATCATGTAACACTGTTGAACTAGGAAAAAAAAACAAAAAAAAAGAAAAGAAATACTTTCTCCCAAAGGTCTTGGTGTGTGCACTGCAGTGTACATAGTGATTGTGAGTCTCTGTGGCAGAAATGGGATCATTTTGAAGAAACAAGGTATTTTTGCCACGCATTCAGGAGAGAAGCTATTCTGCTTTTCTTTTACTGAAGCACATTCCTTCAACATCTTTTTTCACTCATTACTCTTTTTAGTAGCAATGCTGGAAATAAATAAAGAAAGAAAGAAAAGAAAAGAAAAGAAAAGAAAAGAAAAGAAAAGAAAAGAAAAGAAAAGAAAAGAAAAGAAAAGAAAAGAA